>CM039089.1:42370235-43620235 GCA_022113865.1 Chimonanthus praecox | reverse complement strand
GTCAATCTAAGTGAACTTTGAGTAGGTTTCCTACCTTTTTGTGACCACACTTATGTTTGATGTTTTATCTTAACTTTGATGAAATATGTGCAAAGTTATTATGTTTCAAAGTGATTTTGTAAGTTAAGATGTATTTACAAATGGCATGAACTCATGGACATCTCATGCATGGCATGGGGTGATGATTATGGAAACCGGAGGCCACACTTCGTCGGGGCGTCCGAAAGACCACTGTGGGGTACCTTGATGATGAGAATTCCATCAAGAGGAAACCGGAGGCCACACTCCGTCGGGGCGTCCGAAAGACCACTGTGGGGTACCTTGAAGATGAGAATCCCGTCAAGGGGAGGCTATGTATAATTGTGATGGGTGGGACTCATTACATGTGCATAACATACATGGCATTGTTTTATGAGATTTTGATGAACATGTATTATCATATTATTTGCATGTTTTTATACTAACTTTGTGGTAGCCCTAAACGGAAGACCTACTGGGCGCGTTGATCTAACGCCCTATCTCTATCTGTAACGCCCCGCCCTTTTCGATAATTTCAGAGTCTAATTTTTTTTTAAAATTATAATAAAACCTCAGAAAAGAGCGGGCGGCGTCACGACGTGAGTTAAGTTCAGACTATCCAAGTCTGAACCTTAACTGGCCACCCATGTGTACATGGACTAGACCATGATAATGAACACACATGGAACTAACATCAACATGCGGAATAATAAGACTAGATAGCAAGTAACAGTCTTAAACTTTATTTATCATAGATCAACCATCCAAATGTTATCAACCTAATCAAACCATAGCAAGTAGCGAATTATTACATGTCCCACAAAATATTCAAAAGACAGTAATATAAAGTAGTTCAGCCTTTCATTCAAGCACTTAGGCTTGGCTCCCCTCCCGGTCAACGACCTTTCCTTTCCCTTTGCTTGTACCTGCAATCTCCTCTGAGGATAGAATTAGGGCGTTAGATCAACGTGCCCAGTAGATTCCTGAATCAGGGCTACCACATGTTAGCATATAAAACATGCATATACATATCATAATATATGATCATCAAAACAGGTAAAACAATGCTATGATGTATGCACATGCAATGAGCCTCCCCCATCATGTACATCCATAGCCATCACTTGTCGTGCCATGCACCGACAAGATAAATCACAATACAACTTCCATCTCTTCATCACTAACTGATTCATATCACGTATTAGTCCTCCTGGTGGGACTCTCTTCGCCTAAGGAGACCATTGTGACTATGATCATCATGTTACTCTTCCTGGAGGAACTCTCATCGCCTAAGGATGACGTAACCCATAATTGTAACACTGTAGAACCTCATTCATCATCCCATGACCATGCATGAGATGCCAATGCCTGTATGCCATTTGTTAATGCATAATATATCATTTGAAACACATATATTAAAACAAGAGTATCATAAGAAAACTGGGTAAAAACCGTGGTTACAAGTAGGTAGGAAACCTACTGAAGGATCACTTCAGTGTCTGTTCTTTCTTGGGCTTTATCCGGTCACCGCTCGCAGTCGTGCACCGTCACAGATATCCGTCACCTTATTCACATAAATTATGGACCAACTTTTAATCCCTTACTTTATTTGATTCCCATTTTTTAGTCTAAGTCCACAAATACCAACTCATGGTTGTGGGGTTTATTTACAAACATGCCATTGCTACCCATACCTTGATTAGACTTTACAACTTACCCAGAACCTTGACATGGTTCAGCCATGTTTTGGCCGACCAAGTCAGCAAACATAATTCCATTTTTAATCACACCCATATCCATAAAATGGCCCATGAAAACAGTCCATGGGGTTCGGCCATACTCATAGCCGAACCCTTATGGTTCCTTCGCTCAATAATGTCCTTTAAATACTAACTGGTTTTACCCCCTTAGCCATGTTAAACCCATGGTTTAGCCAACCCATGGCCAACCCAAAATCAGTAACCTTATTACATAAAAACCTCCCAAAACAGTCCACAAAGGTCTATGGTTTCCATGTTTTCCAACATGAAAACCAACCTTCTTTTACATGGGGTTCGGCCCTCCATGTTGGCCGAACCCAATGGTCATTCTTACTATATTTAAACCTCCAATAATCATGTATAAACAGTGTATTAATATCAGGTTTTTAACTCTCAAAGAAACCATCGAAAACAGTCCATAAAAAGATCTATGTTTTACATGAAAACCAACATTCCTTTGCATGGGGTTCGGCCCTCCATGGTGGCCGAACCCAATGGCTATGTTTACTGTTTTTAAAACTTAGATAATCATGTAATAACAGTATATTAAAATCATATTTTTACTTTCAAAGACACCATCCAAAAATCAATACCATATCATGGGATTCGGCCATCCAAGATGGCCGATCCCCATGGTCCATCTTTTCCAATTTTAATCTACTGATTTAGACCACATAACTTCAGTCTTTTCTGATATCCAAACCCATGTTTTAATTCTCTTTAAACATGCATTTTAAATCTATTACAACCATCTAACATCAGTCCTAACTTATATGGTTTTAACTTCTAAAAACCATCAAAACTAACCGCTTGTTTCCATGGGGTTCGGCCATGCTAAGTGGCCGAACCCAATGGTCCATTTCCATCTTTTAATCCACTGATTTTAGACCATATAACTTTCAGTCCCTATGTCATTCAGATCCATGGTTTTTAACCATTCTAAATCATGCATTTGAATCTTTAAGTACAACCCAAAACAGTCCACAAAATCCATGGTTTTCATGTTTCAAAACATGAAAACCAAGACATCTCTTTACATGGGGTTCGGCCCTCTATGGTGGCCGAACCCAATGGTCATCTTAATAATTTCTAAACCTCCATTTAATCAAGGTTAATCATTGGTGTAATCGGCCATGATCATGGCCCAATCCACACCCTACATGTTCCATGTTTTTCAACAAAACTCAATGAAAAACTTACCAATTTTCCCAAGCCTTTCTTCTTGACTTTGATCCTTGGTTTCTCCCTTTTATTTCTTCTTTCTTTCCTTAATTCCTTGCTGGTTTATACTTGACTAACTGGTGCCAAAAACCTCTTTTGTTCAGCCAAGAAAACGAATTGGAGAGAGGGAGAGAGAGATGGGAATTCTTGGATTCCTTTGTGTGAAAAACGACCAAGTATGGTAATGTTTTTTATTTTATAGTTTCAGCCCCCAACTCCCATTCATTCTCCCTCATTAACCTTGCTAAAAACGAGTGGATGTTGGGTGTCAACCAAGACACCTCTTGGTGCCAAACGTTGCACTCCTTGGTGCCAAGCATTGTATCTTTTGGGAATGAATCATTACAACCCTTCATGAAGAGGTGCCGCCAACCTTGGTGTCTTTTGGCTTTGCCAAAGCACCCCTTCACATTCAACGGCTATGATGAGTTTGATCAAGTGTCGAGTGAGATTACAACTCGTTTCTACCTCCTCTTGACTCACTTAACTCATGATATTTTTATTCTAAACCAACTCATCCAACTTATCATCTTTAATGCACCAAGTTTGAGTCAACTCATTTCTTAAATCTAACTCATTTCAAATCACCCTAACTCAAGCTGAATTAACTCAAACTTGAGTTCAATTGAGGGCCCATATGGTCATCCGTGGTCAAACTGGTCAACCCGACCCATTGGGTCCAATTGGGCCTTTTGACCCATTTAGCCATTTCCAACCCAATTGATGTACATAACCCATCCAAATCAACTTGATATATATATAATGTGCTCATATGACCTTATTTTGAGCAATGGGCCCCAACATTTCTTATTTTGACATCACAAAATAATTAATTTAATAACTCAGGGGCATTTTCGTAATTTTCCATTTTATTGAAAAATTGGGGTGTTACAATATAACCCTCTTTTTAAAATTTTCGTCCTGAAAATTGAGCGAAGTAGGGTTCTCAAATAATTACAAAAATAGTTCGGGGGTGAGCTGTTCTCATCTTCGATTCAAGTTCCCATGTGGCCTCTTCATCACCATGTCGGACCCATACCACTTTTACGAACTGAATCGCTCTGTTTCTCAACACCCTTTGTTCGGTCTCCACAATCCTGACCGGCTTCTCGACGTACGTCACGTCGCTTTGTACTTCAATATCTTGAACATTTAAAACATGGGACGGATCCGGATTATATTTCCTTAACATTGACACATGAAACACATCATGTAGAGATGCTAATTGTGATGGGAGTGCTAACTGGTAAGCAACATCCCCCATCCTTCTTATGATCGAAAACGGTCCCACAAATCTTGGTGACAGTTTTCCTTTCTTGCCAAACCTCATATGTCCCTTCCGTGGTGAGACTTTTAGAAACACCATGTCTCCCACTTCAAATTCCAGAAACCGTCTCCTTTTATCAGCATAGTTCTTCTGCCGACTCTGTGCAGTCAGTAGATGTTGACGTATCAACTTAATTTGTGCAGTAGTCTCTGCAACTAGTTCCGGTCCGATCAATGCAGGCTCTCCTGCCTCTGTCCAACATATCTGTACGTACACGGTCTACCATATAATGCCTCGTATGGAGCCATCTGAAGGCTTGCCTGATAGCTGTTATTATATGAGAACTCCACCAGTGGTAAGTGGTCCTCCCATCCACCCTTGAAATTTAACATGCATGCTCTCAACATGTCTTCCAAGGTATGTATTGTCCTTTCAGACTGTCCATCAGTCTGTGGATGGAAAGCGGTGCTAGTCAATAAGTCTGCCCCCATGGCTGACTGCATGCTTTGCCATACTCTGCCGGTAAAACGGCCATCTCTGTCCGATACTATCGTTCGGGGAATGCCATGTAGTCGAATGATCTCTTTAATATAACGCTGACCTAACGTTTCAGATGAATCTGTCATCTTGATAGGAATGAAATGTGCGGACTTGGTCAGTCGGTCGACTACGACCCATATGGCGTCATTGCCCTTTGAAGACCTCGGCAACCCCGATACAAAGTCCATGGAAATGTGTTCCCATTTCCATTCTGGCACTGCTAAGGGTTTGAGTAACCTTGGTGGCTTTTGGTGTTCAGTCTTAACTTGCTGACAAGTTAAACAATGTGCCACGAACTCTGCCACATCCCTTTTTAGTCCATGCCACCAATAATGCCTTTTCAGATCGTGATACATTTTGGTGCTACCCGGATGAATAGAGAGCTTGGATTGATGTGCCTCAATCAGTAGCTCTTTCCGGCAACTCTTTGGCACATATGTTCTTCCCCGGAATAAAAGACCTTGCTCGGGTCGTAATTCCCATTCCGGTATGTCCACACCAGTGGACATCTTGGCCCATATGTCCTTCACTTCCAGATCTGCTCTTTGTTCTTGTTCAATCTTGGTGACTATATTGGACCGTATGATTAAATTGTGCAAAACTCCACGGTTTGTAATGTATAGATTGAACTCTCGAATGGTATTCAACATCTCCCACTCGGTTCTGATCACACATGCCACGGATGCATGTGATATGCGGCTAAGAGCATCAGCCACCTTGTTCGCCTTGCCTGGATGGTATCGAAGCTCGAACTCATAATCCGCCAGATACTCCATCCATCTACGCTGCCTTAGATTGAGCTCCTTTTGATCAAATAAATATTTCAAACTCTTATGATCAGAATACACTTCAAACTTCTCGCCATAAAGGTAATGTCTCCAACTTTTGAGAGCGAAGACCACTGCGGCTAGCTCAAGATCATGCGTAGGATAGAGGCGTTCATGTATTTTTAGTTGTCTTGAACCATAAGCCACCACACGATGATCTTGACTGAGGGCACACCCCAGTCATTCTCCCGAAGCATCGCATTCTACTTCATAACCATTGCCTTTTTCCGGCAAAATCAAAATAGGAGCGGTTGTAAGTCTGTCTTTTAGCTCTTCAAACCTTTGGTTGCACAGATCTGACCACTCATACTTGACTCCTTTCTGAGTGAGTCAAGTCAATGGAGACGCTATTTTGGAAAAATCCATAATAAATTTCCGATAATAACCCACCAATCCTAAGAAACTGTGGATCTCGGTTACGTTCTTTGGCGCTTTCCAGTCTTTCACTGCTGTCACCTTAGCCGGATCCACGACTATTCCTTCCTCGGATATAACATGTCCTAAGAAATTCACTTGTGATAGCCAGAATTCACACTTACTGGCCTTGGCATACAGTTTATTCTGCCTTAATGTATTCAAAATTATCCGTAGATGCTCTGCATGTTCCTCCTGACTCTTAGAATAGATCAGGATATCATCAATGAATACGATTACAAACTGGTCCAGATAGGGACGGAAGATTCTGTTCATTAAATCCATGAACACAGCCGGCGCATTTGTGAGTCCAAATGGCATGACTACGAACTCAAACAGTCCATATCGGGTTCGAAAAGCTGTCTTTTCTATATCTTCCTCTCTAACTCGGATTTGATGATAACCAGACATCAAGTCGATCTTTGGAAAATGACTAGAACCCCTCAATTGATCAAATAAATCGTCGATCCTGGGTAGAGGGTACTTGTTCCGGACTGTTAGCTGATTCAGCTTCCGGTAGTCCACGCACATCCGTAGTGAACCATCCTTCTTCTTCACGAACAACACTGGTGCTCCCCATGATGACGTACTGTTCCGGATGCAACCCAGCCTAAGCAGTTCATCAATCTGCTTCTTTAGCTCCGACATCTCTGCTGGTGCCATCCGATAGTGTGGTAACGACACTGGTGCTGTGCCAGGGTATAACTTGATCTCGAAGTTAATCTCCCTCCTAGGCGGTAAACCAGGGAGTTCCTTTGGAAATACATCAGCAAATTCTTGCACAATTGCCGGAAGTTCAGTAACTGGAGCTTTGTTTATGGTGATATTATTCAATACCACGTGATTTAACCCTTCCTGCAATCCACTTTGTTTATCTGAACGGACTACATATTGCTTGCCCTCGGGTGACTTAAATGTCACTCTTCGACGATAACAGTCGATGTTGGCATGAAACTTAACCAACCAATCTATACCGAATATAATATCATATTCTGACATGTCCAGCACTAGTTAATTGAACTCAAATCTGAGTCCAGCTAATTCAGTGTTAACCGCCGTACATATAAGTCCCAATGCCGAATCTCCGACGGGCGATACAATAGTAAGTGCGGTGGCTAATCTTTGAACTAATGTACCAGTAGCAGTAATAAACGATGTAGCTATAAAGGAGTGTGATGCTCCAGAATCAAATAGTGCATATGCATATGAGCTACTCACTACCGCCATACCTTGTATCACAGCATGCTCCTCTTCTTCCTCTGGAGAAGTTAGAGTAAATAATCGTCCAGAACCAGCAAGGTTAGACCTTCGACCTCCCCGACTTTGCATTCTACCTCCTCTAGAGTTTCCCGGTCTAGCTGGCGGACGAAATGATCCTCTGGAGTATGACAACCTGTTGAGCTTTGGGCAGTCCTTCTTGTAGTGACCTGGTTGATCACAGTGAAAACAGGTGTTCACTCCTCGAGAAGCTTGTGTGACTGCTACAGATTGAGTGGGCTGGTTGGGGCGAAAGCCCCCGCTTGATCCAACAGACGGCAAAGGTCTGTTGAAGTTCGTCCTGAACCTCTTATTGGGTTGGTACGCATCCCTCCCACTCAGAGCTCGGCGGTTGTCCACTTTTGCAAATTCCGCCATTTTTTGTTCCACAATGGTTGCCCTGCTGACCACTTCTGCCAGTGTGGCTGCTTTGAACACGGTTACCCTGGCCCTTATGTTTGGCCGTAACCCACGCTCGAACTTGCGAGCCTTTCGATATTCCGTGTCCACTATATAGTATGTATAGATTGACAGGCTGAGGAATTCTTGGTGATACTCAGCCACCATCATTGAACCTTGTACTAACGTCATAAAGGCCTGAATTTGACGTTCTCTTTCTTCCTCTAAAAGTAGCGCTCTACGAATGTCGCTGAGAATTGCCCCCAGGTCATATCAACTCTTTCTCTTCTTGGCTCAAGTGCCTGCTGTTTCTCTACCACCTTCCACCATTTGGCAGCGTCATCTACCAGCTGTGACGTGGCCAATAATATTTTATGAGCATGACTCTTGATGTTCAAAAGAGTCAATATGTGGGTAATCTTCTCCAACCAGTTCTCGGCTCCGACTGGCCCTTCTCTGCCCTTAAAGTAAGGTGGACGCTGCTGCTGAAAATCTCTGACCATGTTACGGTCATTATTTTCGCTCGTACTTCCCCCTCCGTTCAAATGTTGTTGGAGGACGAACGTAACCACAGCTTGCACCAAGCTGTGCAGTTCAGGAGGCACAAAGGGTACAGTCATGTTACTATTCTCCTCCTCCTCCTCTCGTCGATAAGACGATTCATATTCCTCCTCGTCGTCCAGTTGATATGTAGGGCTTCTTCCCGCTGAGAATGGTTAGACTCTTCTTTATTGTGAGATCGTTCATGAACAGATCTCTCTTCGTCATGAACAGATCGCTCCTCATCATGTACCGATGGCACCTTCTCATGTACCACCTTCCAACGTTGAGGTATCACCTTCCCTTGTGGTGTGACAACGAGCATGTCATCTTTCTTCCTATCGTCCTGATGGGTCCTTCTCTTTAATACCCCCTCTACTAATCCGATCTGTAAAACCTTTTCTTTACCCTTCGGATCTTTTACCAACTTTCTCTGTAGCGCCATTTAGTCCTAATTCATGGGAAACATCATAGACTTAGTTTCCATTATCAATATGCATCAAATGCCATAAATCCTCATAAAATCATAAAATCACATATTTTATATAATTTCAAATTCATCTTTGTACAAAGGTGGGTAGGGTGAAACAAACCCTATGTATAACAAAAAATATACCCTTTTACAAAAATAACCGTCTTTTTAATACCCTTTATATTAATTCCTGTCCTAGTCTTCCGTAGAAGACTCCGCATCACCAGCAAACTTGAAACGGTTATCAGGACACATCATCGCCGTGTGCCCCAATACTTCACACGTTGTGCAGGGTATTAAACTGGGTCCTCCTATGCTAGGACAATTAGTCCTCGCCTCTCCATGCCCGTGCAGTCCACAGACCGGACAGACAATTCCTAATGGATGAGGACAATACAAACTGTTGTGATCGTCCTGATTACACAACTCACAAGTATCGTAGGGATCTACCTCCCCCGTCGATTCCAATATTATAGGAAAGTCTTCCATAGGATCCTCATAAAAGAAAAATCCCAGATCATCCTCTTCCTCCTCAGGAGGTTCCACTAACCAAGGAATATCTTCCATAAGATACTCAGGTAACGGTGCTAGATTCACCTCCTCCATTTGTGCTAAGTTCAACTCTTCCAATGGTGCTAGATTCCATTCCTCTTCCTGAAGGTTCACATTAGCCTCCATGTTGGTGTTGTTAGAAGCAGACACCAAGTCTATGGGACTGCTAGGAGTTCCACTGTAACATTGTGAGTACTCCACATTACTCGACATATCTGTATCATATCAATAAAACACAAGAATATTCAACAACAATTCTAAATAAACCACTCTTGGTTTTCAGGGGAATCATGTATTATATCATGTACTTTGTTTGGGGAAGATTACCAAATCATCACTCTTTGTGTTCTTTTGTTTCAGGGGAAATCTCTAATTTCCTATTGTTTGTTTCTCAGTGTGGGGATTCCAGGGGAATTCATCCTACCTTGCTATGTTTGATTTGTCCAATTATGATGACTGTACTTTACTTTGCTATCTTTCATTATCGTTCTCAGATTGATTGTTCAGTCCGAGTCACTCGAAGTAAATTAATCCGGCCCCCAGGCAGCGGACTCCGAAGAGTCGGTCAGTTGGGATTCTTATCCGTCAGTGAGACATGAAACCGTCTTAATCTTACTTCGATGATTCAACTTCCCGTTTCGCTCTGATACCAACTGTAACGCCCCGCCCTTTTCAATAATTTCAGAGTCTAATTTTTTTTTTAAAAGAATAATAAAACCTCAGAACAGAGCGGGCGGCGTCACGACGCGAGTTAAGTTCAGACTATCCAAGTCTGAACCTTAACTGGCCACCCATGTGTACATGGACTAGACCATGATAATGAACACACATGGAACTAACATCAACATGCGGAATAATAAGACTAGATAGCAAGTAACAATCTTAAACTTTATTTATCATAGATCAACCATCCAAATGTTATCAACCTAATCAAACCATAGCAAGTAGCGAATTATTACATGTCCCACAAAATATTCAAAAGACAGTAATATAAAGTAGTTCAGCCCTTCATTCAAGCACTTAGGCTTGGCTCCCCTCCCGGTCAACGACCTTTCCTTTCCCTTTGCTTGTACCTGCAATCTCCTCTGAAGATAGAATTAGGGCGTTAGATCAACGCGCCCAGTGAGTTCCCAAATCAGGGCTACCACATGTTAGCATATAAAACATGCATATACATATCATAATATATGATCATCAAAACAGGTAAAACAATGCTATGATGTATGCACATGCAATGAGCCTCCCCCATCATGTACATCCATAGCCATCACTTGTCGTGCCATGCACCGACAAGATAAATCACAATACAACTTCCATCTCTTCATCACTGACTGATTCATATCACGTATTAGTCCTCCTGGCGGGACTTTCTTCGCCTAAGGAGACCATTGTGACTATGATCATCATGTTACTCTTCCTGGAGGAACTCTCATCGCCTAAGGAGGACGTAACCCATAATTGTAACACTGTAGAACCTCATTCATCATCCCATGACCATGCATGAGATGCCAATGCCTGTATGCCATTTGTTACTGCATAATATATCATTTGAAATACATATATTAAAACAAGAGTATCATAAGAAAACTGGGTAAAAACCGTGGTTACAAGTAGGTAGGAAACCTACTGAAGGATCACTTCAGTGTCTGTTCTTTCTTGGGCTTTATCCGGCCACCGCTCGCAGTCGTGCACCGTCACAGATATCCGTCACCTTATTCACATAAATCATGGACCAACTTTTATTCCCTTACTTTATTTGATTCCCATTTTTGAGTCTAAGTCCACAAATACCAACTCATGGTTGTGACGTTTATTTACAAACATGCCATTGCTACCCATACCTTGATTAGACTTTACAACTTACCCAGAACCTTGACATGGTTCAGCCATGTTTTGGCCGACCAAGTCAGCAAACATAATTCCATTTTTAATCACACCCACATACATAAAATGGCCCATGAAAACAGTCCATGGGGTTCGGCCATACTCATAGCCGAACCCTTATGGTTCCTTTGCTCAATAATGTATTTTAAATACTAACTGGTTTTACCCCCTTAGCCATGTTAAACCCATGGTTTAGCCAACCCATGGCCAACCCAAAATCAGTAACCTTATTACATAAAAACCTCCCAAAACAGTCCACAAAGGTGTATGGTTTCCATGTTTTCCAACATGAAAACCAACCCTCTTTTACATGGGGTTCGGCCCTCCATGTTGGCCGAACCCAATGGTCATTCTTACTATATTTAAACCTCCAATAGTCATGTATAAACAGTGTATTAATATCAGGTTTTTAACTCTCAAAGAAACCATCCAAAACAGTCCATAAAAAGATCTATGGTTTACATGAAAACCAACATTCCTTTGCATGGGGTTCGGCCCTCCATGGTGGCCGAACCCAATGGCTATGTTTACTATTTTTAAACCTTAGATAATCATGTAATAACAGTATATTAAAATCATATTTTTACTTTCAAAGACACCATCCAAAAATCAACATCATATCATGGGATTCGGCCATCCAAGATGGCCGATCCCCATGGTCCATCTTTTCCAATTTTAATCTATTGATTTAGACCACATAACTTCAGTCTTTTCTGATATCCAAACCCATGTTTTAACTCTCTTTAAACATGCATTTTAAATCTATTACAACCATCTAACATCAGTCCTAACTTATATGGTTTTAACTTCTAAAAACCATCAAAACTAACCGCTTGTTTCCATGGGGTTTGGCCATGCTAAGTGGCCGAACCCAATGGTCCATTTCCATCTTTTAATCCACTGATTTTAGGCCATATAACTTTCAGTCCCTATGTCATTCAGATCCATGGTTTTTAACCATTCTAAATCATGCATTTGAATCTTTAAGTACAACCCAAAACAGTCCACAAAATCCATGGTTTTCATGTTTCAAAACATGAAAACCAAGACATCTCTTTACATGGGGTTCGGCCCTCTATGGTGGCCGAACCCAATGGTCATCTTAATCATTTCTAAACCTCCATTTAATAAGGTTAATCATTGGTGTAATCGGCCATGATCATGGCCCAATCCACACCCTACTTGTTCCATGTTTTTCAACAAAACTCAATGAAAAACTTACCAATTTTCCCAAGCCTTTCTTCTTGACTTTGATCCTTGGTTTCTCCCTTTTATTTCTTCTTTCTTTCCTTAATTCCTTGCTGGTTTATACTTGACTAACTGGTGCCAAAAACCTCTGTTGTTCAGCCAAGAAAACGAATTGGAAAGAGGGAGAGAGAGATGGGAATTCTTGGATTCCTCTGTGTGAAAAAAGACCAAGTATGGTAATGTTTTTTATTTTATAGTTTCAGCCCCCAACTCCCATTCATCCTCCCTCATTAACCTTGCTAAAAACGAGTGGATGTTGGGTGTCAACCAAGACACCTCTTGGTGCCAAACGTTGCACCCCTTGGTGCCAAACATTGTATCTTTTGGGAATGAATCATTGCAACCCTTCATGAAGAGGTGCCGCCAACCTTGGTGTCTTTTGGCTTTACCAAAGCACCCCTTCGCATTCAATGACTGTGATGAGTTTGATCGGGTGCCGAGTGAGATTACAACTCGTTTCTACCTCCTCTTGACTCACTTAACTCATGATATTTTTATTCTAAACCAACTCATCCAACTTATCATCTTTAATGTACCAAGTTTGAGTCAACTCATTTCTTAAATCTAACTCATTTCAAATCACCCTAACTCAAGCTGAATTAACTCAAACTTGAGTTCAATTGAGGGCCCATACGGTCATCCGTGGTCAAACTAGTCAACCCGACCCATTGGGTCCAATTGGGCCCTTTGACCCATTTAGCCATTTCCAACCCAATTGATGTACATAACCCATCCAAATCAACTTGATATATATATATAATGTGCTCATATGACCTTATTTTGAGCAATGGGCCCCAACATTTCTTATTTTGACATCACAAAATAATTAATTTAATAACTCAGGGGCATTTTCGTAATTTTCCATTTTATTGAAAAATTGGGGTGTTACACTATCGTTAGTGGATGACGCAGAAAAGGGAAAGAACGAGGATCGTGAAGGAAACCAACCATAGGAGCTTGGGCTTTAGAATGGACTTTAATTTATAGATTGATTTATGGACTTTTATTTGGACAGTGTAATTTGATAGTTAGATGGTGTTGGCATGCAATAATTTAGTTAACTATTTGCTATGGTTTGGAATGGTATGAATTGTAAGTAAGGGCTCGGAATTTGTAAATCAAGGAATATGTGAATATTATTTATGTTAATGATGAAAATTGGAAAATTGGTGGAATAAATGGTAAATGGGCCAAAATTTGGACAAAGGCCCAAGTATGGCCCAATAGACTAATGTGTGGATTTAAAGTTATTTAAATGGTCAAATTGGGTCAAATACCCATTTGGGACCCAATGGGTCCAGATGGTTGTGCTTTAAGGTAAGTGGGCTAGATGGAAATGTAATTGGGCAATGGGCCCAATGGTGATCCATTTAGAATGAATTCAATGAAATTAAATCACCTAAGTTAAGTTAAAATTTAAACCAAGGTGATGTGGCCAAGTGGGACCCACCTCCACCTCATCAAGTGAGGTGGCGTGTGGGCCAAGGTTTGGTGGGGCCGGCCACCATGGTTGATTTGGTCAACCATGGGTGGAGTAATGGAGTTAGGTTAAGTACAAATGGATTAAGCTAAGGTAATTATCTAATTAATTAAATAATTAAATTATTTAAAGTGGTGGTTAAAAGTGGTCAAAGTGGGGCCAAGAGGTGAAAACCCACCTCATTCCAACCTCAAATGTGAAACACGTTGGGCTTGGTGGTGGTTTAGATAACCACCACCATAAAGCAAATAAAAGATCTTAAAAATATCTTAAGGTTGGTGAAAATCATTAATGTAAGGTAAAAAAAAAAAAAAAGTGGAGATAAGCCTTGTTGGTTCTTTCATTCCCATTTTTTTCACTAACTCTATTCCTCCCACTCGTCCATTGCCGTCCCATGTCCAAGTGAAGGAGAGAAAGAAAGAAAAGAGAGGAGCTCAAGGAGAGAAGAAAGAAGTGGAATTTGGAGGGAGATCACTCTAAGATTAAGGTTATCACCTCCCCTCTCATTGTCTCTCCCTTTCCCTCTCTCAATTTAAGCTCTACTTTGGCCGATCCTAAGGTTGGGGGTTGCCACCATTGATTAAAGATCTTGACCTATCAAAGATCAAGAGGAAGGAGAGAGGAGGCTAAGGAAACCGAAGGGAGCGGCGGAAGTCGAAGAAGACGACGGATGGTGAGTAGTTTCTTAAACAAGAAATTTTGGATTTTTAGGGTTTAAGAATTGGAATTTATTTTTGTGAATTTAATGGTGGTTAAATAATTCTATGCTATGGAATGTAAATCCATCAAATGGAAGGGTGGAAGATGGAGAAAACCCTAAATGGGTGAATTAGGGTTAGGGAAAAGAAATAAGTAAAAGTATTAAATGTATGGTGTAATTTATTAAATTGAGCATGGAAGTAGGTAATTGGAATAAAATCATGGGCCATAGGGTTCGGTCATTTAGTATGGCCGAACCCCATGGTTGTTGATTTAGTATTGGATTTAATTGGTTAGGGTTTTAAGGGATGGAAGATAATGAAGGTAGCTAATGAATTTTTAGGGTTGTAAATGGTAAATGTTGGAAAAATTAAAGGGGTTTAAATAAGGAAAAAATCATGGAGTGTGGGAATAATTTTTGTGGCCTCAAGAGGCATAGAAAATGATGGATCATGAACCATGGGTTCGGCCATGGTGTATGGCCGAACCCTATGGTGATCAATGGTGGATTTGATGGTTGTGAATTATGGAGAAATAAATGGGGAAATGTTGATAGTGTTGATGGATCAATGTGAGTCTAATGTTGATTAAGATGGGCTGATTTTAATGATCCTATAACATGAAGTGGTAGGGCATTAAGGGATCTAAGATGCGGATAAAAAATAAGGGAAAAGATTCAAGAGGAATAAGGAAATTAACATCATGGGTTCGGCCATGGTGTATGGCCGAACCCATGACCCAATTATATGAACCACTTAATGTGGCTAAGTTAATGGTCTAAAATGGCATAAAGAAATATTGGACCATGAACCATGGGTTCGGCCATGGTGAATGGCCGAACCCTATGGTGATGAAATGGTGATCAAATGATGGGTTTAAATGATAGAAAAGATGGGTTTAATATTTTGGTGAATGTAGGTATTTTGGAGCAATGAAATGAATGAGAGAATATGGTTTAGACGCATGATTTAAACCCCTCAAGAAAGGATTATTGGTGGATCTAAAATGTTATGAATGGATCCAAGAAAAATGGAGAAAGAAACATCATGGGTTCGGCCATGGTGTATGGCCGAACCCATGACCCAAATTTTAGATCATTAATGGGTCTACAGTTAAATGTGTATGTATAAGTTTAAATTAATGGAATTAGGTCAATAAGATGGTTGAGGTAAGTGATCTTGTAATGTGGTAGAGGAATGATTTAATGGAAGGTCAATTTTTATGGGCTAATGAAGGATGTAGGTATGTGATTAGTTAATGGGGGGTTGGATTAATTAAATGGTTAATTTTAAATGGCTATGTGACATGGTTCAATGGGTCATTAATGGACCTAAGTTGGGGACCTAAGTTTATGATCAATTATGGACTTAATCACGCATGGATAAATGAGTGATTAAGCATGAAAAATGAGGTAGTGGCAAAACCGTAATTAGTGGCCAAATTCAAGAATTCCATGGAAATTGATCATGGACTTAGGGGATCTAATGTAATAACCTTATAAGTGATTAATAAAGCTTAGGGTGGCCGAATTTTAAGATTTATGGGATTAAAAGGTTTAATAGATGACATGGGACCCACAAAACCTAAATAGTGACCGGTTTTTCATATGGGCTTAGAAATTGGTAAAACATGGGCTAATGATTAATGTGTAATAAGGTATTGGACATCGCAGGCGGTGCGCGATCGGCGACCGGGTTTATCGAACGGAAAACGTAAAAGGACGCGAGTCGGTATTCGGTAGGATTCCTACATCTTTGTAAGCCATGGATTGGGTGATGTTTTCTTTAATTTATTTTGGAAAGCATGTGGTTGTCTTTAAGATGAGTTTTGGATTATGCATCTTGTGATGTTTTCCTTTAAATTATTTTGGAAATCATGTGAATGTCTTAAGATGGGTTTTGGATTAAATATTATGGGATGGTTTCCCTTTGATTTATTTGGTCATCAAGTAATTGTTTTAAGATGGGTGTTATTACTATTGAATTACATATATTACATGGCATATGGCATCTACATCTCATGCATGGCATGGGAGGGATATGATAGGGGAATGATGAAATGAAACCGGAGTCCATGCTCCATCGGGGTGACCGATAAACAAGCATGGGGGCATTTCACATATGTATTATTATACCTTGACGAGGCTTTTCCATCAAGGGGGGGCTCTTGTAATTATGATACCTTGATGATGGTTTTCCATCAAGGGTGATGTTGTATTTCTGGGTATACCTTGATGATGGTTCTTCCATCAAGGGGGGATGCCTAGTGTGGATTGCATCTTGATGAGGCTTTTCCATCAAGAGGGTCATGGCACGATGATGGTATGGATTTTGTTTGGAACACTATGTAGGGTTGAAAAAGGGACATTGTGCAATGAGGATGAGATTGATGGGTGGGATTCATGACATAGAACACCCATTGCATGGCATAGCCCAAAGTGCATGGTTTTATTATAATATTATCTGCGTTGATGTTATTACTAATCCATGTGCTAGCCCTACTCGGAGTCCTACTGGGCGCGTTGTCTAACGCCCTACTTCTACCCTATCTAATGACGCAGGAAATGCCGGAGCAGAAGGACGGGACGGGAGCCAAGCTTAAGAGCTTGGGAAGGCGGACTAATTATTTTATTTAAGTTATTTTAAGGAATGTGTAGTTGAAGTAGCTTAACTTGTCGGAAATGTAATAATTTAGATTACTTGCCATATTTTGGACATTACTTTGGACATTATGATTTTAAGGATGTTTGGTGATTGAATGAATGTAACTTCCCTGCTATCTAAGAATTTGTAGGTTAGGGTCTTTTATAATTTTCCGCAATTGGTTTAAATGTTCCCCGATGTTTACTTCTACGCGTGAATCGTACTCGTGGACTTAGTTCCACGCACGGGTAGGGTTGGCCAGTTAAGGGCGGGCTTTAGAAGCTCGGAACTTAACTCGCGTCGTGACATCCGCGCCCTTTGTCACTTTTATTAAAAAAAAAAAAAATGTACTCTGATTTTACGGTAAAAAGGGGCGGGCGTTACATGAATGGACGTTTAGTTTAAGGAAATTAAGGTAATTTTGGATATATGACTTGTACTTGCTATCTAATAATTGGAGTAGCCTTAGGTTTTATTATAATCCTCAGTTAGATTAGGATTATTCCGCAAGTTTAAATTGGTACCATATGTGAATCGTATCTCATGGACTTAGTCCATGCACATATGGGTTTAGCCAGTTAAGGGTCAGATATTAGAAGTCCGAACTTAACTCGCGTCGCGACATCCCGTCCCGATCACTTGGTTATTATTTTAAAAAATAAAAAATAAACTCTGATATTTAGAGTGAAAAGGGCGGGGTGTTACAGTTCGGCCATACATCCTGGCCGAACCTCATCCACTCCTTTTTGTCCTTGAGGGTTCTCATACATAAAACTTAGGGTTTGGCCATGCAAGGCCAAACCATGATCCTTGATCATTCACCATTCCATACATGAGTCATGCATAAAGTCCTTAACCATAATAAAATTAGGGATCGGCCATGCAAGGCCAACCCATGATCCATGATCATAATCCTTATATTGTTCATGTAAGAGGTCCTTAGCCATAACATGACTAGGGTTCAGCCATGCAATGGCCGAACCATGTTCCTTGACCATCTTTTCTTACTTAATAAAATCTCATCAAGTACTTACCGATTCCACGACTCCTCCGGTTTCTTTCACTCCTTCTTGCTCCTTCGATCTTTTCCCTCTTTAGCCTCTTCTTCCTCCTTGATCTTTGGCCGAGAGTGAGCTTGAGAGATCTTGAGATGAAAATCCAAAGAGAGGGTTCGGCCAAAAAGTGTAGGTTTGAGAGAGAGTGAAGCTTGGGATAGAAAATACTCTAAGTCCTTTGTCTTGAGAGGGGGATCGGCCTTGAGTGAGAGAGGGAGAGAGCTTAAGGTAGAAATTATCCTAAGTGTTCCTTGTCTTGAGAGGGGGATCGGCCAAGAGAGAGAGGGAGAGAGTGAAATGAAACTCCAAGTCCTTTATTGATCAATGAGGGTCGGCCAATGGTGGTGTCCTTTGGGTGATGCCATTTTGTAACTCCCATGACTCCTCACCACCTCATTGATACTTACTTTGGGGGTTTCATCCCATGAGATGAAACTCCCAACCGTTTACCCCTTGGGTTTCCATTATGAGATGGAAACCCTCCATTTCCCAACGTGTAGCCTTGGGTATGGATTGGTGTAACAACAAAATCCTTCACCTCCCTCATTAATGATCCAATTGGAGTTTCATCCCATGAGATGAAACTCCCACCTCCAACGTGTGAACACCTTAGGTTTGATCTTATGAGATGTAACTCTCCATTTTATCACCTAATTCACTTAAGATGAAACTCCCATTAACTTCCCATTCAACTCATCTCTTTAACTCAACTCATATCTTTAATTCAACTCTAGTTAACTCACTTAAAATCAACTCATTTCCTTGATTCCATCTCCAATTTAATTCAACCCAAATTTAATTAAGCTTGAACTCACTTGGTGGTCAGCCAAGTCAACCATGACCCATTGGGTCCCAATTGGGCATTTGACCCAATTGACAATGCTGACCCAATTAAATAAATCTTACCCATTTATTTCAATTAAACATTATCCATTATCTGTTGGGTCTTAATTGGGCAATTGACCCAACACCTTACCCATCTAAGGTCTATCTCCATTAATTCACAAAATAAATGGACAATTTTCATATATATGCATAACTTGAAAATCCGGGGTGTTATAGGAGCTCTTTGGCCCAATTACACCGTACCTTTTCTATCAACTAGACGCGGCCAAATCTCAATAGTTTATATAGCGTCTTATAAGCTAATCTCAAGTCTAAATCATGTCCGAACCGCTCAGAACTTGGCTTATTGGTCATATGTGTTCCCTCCCATGCCATGCATGAGGTAATGTATGCAAGAATGCCATTTCATTTCAAAATACATAATATCTTTGAAAGTCAACTCATAATCATATACAATTTATCTAGACAATGTATTCAACATATTTTGAATATAACAAGTATCATATTTAACTCCATAGTGTTCTCAATGAGGTAGGAATCCTACTAATGTCCGATCTACTATCATTTCTTGTCTTGCAAGGATATCGCTAGCGGTCGCGTGAGATGAATCGTAATCCCTTTACGTACCTCTTTTCCTCATCAAATTCAAACATACATTTTAGTTTGATATTCCATTTTAATTTCACCACCCCTTACACCCTACAAGAGGCTTTGGAAGATAATCCAAAAATATAACCTTCTAATTCAGTCGACTGAAACACAACCAGATACCATCTGTGTTTGACCTGTACACTTTCAGTCGACTGAATCATAAGATTCAGTCTGCTGAAATACAACCACATATCATTCATGTTTTGGCCAGTACACTTTCAGTCTACTGAATCATAGATTCAGTCTGCTGAAATACAACTAGATATCATTCATGTTTTGGTCATCTTTGTGTTCTTTGTGTTTGCATGCATTGTAAGACCCTTATTCTTGAAATCCATTCTTAATCATATTTAAACATGAATTCCATTTCAATACTTAACAATAAACTTATCCTACCCATTAGCCAAGATTAGGGCTTTACATAATCCTTCCAATCATAGTATCATCATAGCATGGGTTCAGATTAATCTTATGGTTGTTTTGTTTCAACCCATAACCATCCTTTGGATGGATTTCCAACTCTATGGCCTTATAAGATTTTTGGCCATTCATTCCAACCAATCATGGAACCCATGGGTTCAACCATACTATGGCCAAACCAATGATTCCCTTAGATGAAATTCTATATTATTAAGTCTTAGGCATACCTTCTTTCAATCTCCTTATTTTCTTTTGATCTTTCACTTCTTCCTTAATTCTTCTTCTCATTTCTTTGTTCTTCAAAGTCTCCATTGTATGGAGGTAAAGGTGGGAGAGAGAGAGGAAAGGAGAGGAGAGAAAACTCTCGCTCAAGAGTGGAGGAGTAGGCCAAGGGGTTTGGAGTGCCCCTTGGTTTGTCTTTTGTATTAACACTTAGTCTCTTCACTCTCTCTCATAATTCATTGGTCTAACCAAGTAGACCCTTGGTTAAACCAAATGACTTCCCAATGAGTCCCTTGGCTTCCCTAGTGTCTAAGTACAATGTACTTAGACAAGCTACCCCATCTCATCCCTTCATCTTCTCAGCTCAAACGAAACCTTAAGTCAAAACTTGAACTCACACGTGGTTGACCAAGTCAACCCATGTCATGGCCGACCATGCATGCATGGCACTTGGGTCCCACTTTGGCCATGTCACTTGATCATGTTGCATTCTTGTTTAGTTGGCTTCCAAGTGATGACATGTATGCCACATGGCAATACCACATCACTCACATGCCACCTCACTTGATGAGGTGGACTTTAATGCACTAAATGCACTAATTTAACTAAACTTACTCAATTACTTTAAAATCAAGCTCACCCATGACCCATTGGGTCTTAATTGGGTAATTGACCCATTTCCTTGCCCATCTAATGTCCATTAAAACTTTTTAACCTCAAATTCAATTAAATTGCAATCCAAGTGGGCCAATCCAATAATTTTATAAGCTAAGGAAATCCGTGGTGTTACAATATTACCCTCTTTTTGAAATTTTCGTCTTGAAAATCGAGCAAAGTATGGTTTCACACAAATCATGCAAATAGCTCAGGATGAACTGCTCTCATTTCTGACTCTAGTTCCCAAGTGACTTCCTCATTACCGTGTCGGTCCCATACCATTTTGACGAATAGAATCGCTTTGTTCTGTAACACCCTTTTCTCCATATTAATTACTCGAACATGCCTCTCGACGTAAGATACTTCGCTTTGCACTTCTATGTCTTGTACATTCAGCACGTGTGATGCGTCAGAGTTGTACTTCCTCAACATGGAAACTGTAACACCGGCCCCTTTTCACTGAAAATCAGAGTCTACTTTTTTTCTTTTTACATAAAAGTGACAAAGGGCACGGACGACACGACGCGAGTTAAGTTCCGAGCTTCTAAAGCCCGGCCCTTAACTGGCCAACCCTACGCGTGCGTGGAACATATATCCACGAGTATGATTCACGCGTAGAAAGAAAGCTCGCAACACATAAAAATCAATGCGGATGATAATAGACACTATTCTACCAATTTTCAGATAGCAGGGAAAAGATATCCATTGAATTACTAAAATGCCCTCATACTATACTGTCCAAAATAATTTATAAAACATAGCAAGACATCTAAGTTATTACATTTCCCACAAGCTAAATTATACCATTACACATTTTCCCAAAATAAACTTAAACAAAATAATTAGTTCGCCTTCCCAAGCTCCTAAGCTTGACTCCCGTCCTGTCCTTCCGTTCCTCCATCTCCTGCATCGTCAGCTAGGGTAGAAGTAGGGCGTTAGAACACGCGCCCAGTAGGACTCCGAGTAGGGCTAGCACATGGATTAGTAATAATAGCATGCAGATAATATTATAGAAAAACCATGCACTTTGGGCAATGTCATGCAATGGGTGTTCTATGTCATGAATCCCACCCATCAATCTCATCCTCATTCTACAATGTCCTTTTTTCAACCATCCATAGTGTCCCAAATAAAATCCATACCATCATCGTGCTATGACCCTCTTGATGGAAAAACCTCATCAAGATGCGGTCCACACTAGGCATCCCCCCCTTGATGGAAAAACCATCATCAAGGTATACCAATACATACAACATCCCCCTTGATGGAAAACCATCATCAAGGTATCATAATTACAAGAGCCCCCCCTTGATGGCAAAGCCTCATCAAGGTATAACAATACATATGTGAAATGTCCCTATGCTGTTTATCGGTCTCCCCGACGGAGCATGGACTCCGGTTTCATTTCATCCTTCCCCTGTCATATGCCTCCCATGCCATGCATGAGGTGTAGATGCCATATGCCATGTAATATATGAAATTCAATAGTAATAAAACCCCTTAAAACAATTACAAGATTACCAAAATCCAAGGGAAACCATCCCACAATATTTAATCCAAAACCATATAAGCATTCACATAATTTCCAAAATAATTTAGAGTAAAACATCACATGATACATAATCCAAAACTTATCTTAAAGACAACCACATGATTTCCAAAATAGATTAAAGAAAACATCACCCAAATCCATGGCTTACAAAAAGGTAGGAATCCTACCGAATACCGACCCGCGTCCTTTTAAGTTTCCCGTTCGATAAACCCGGTCGCCGATCGCGCACCGCCTGCGATGTCCAGTACCTTATTAAATTACCAAATCAATCCAAGTTTTAATCATTTCCAAGCCCATAAATCATAACTTAGTGGGTTTCTTCATTTTAGCCCATATTTACCATTTTTACCACTGCCCTTCACATAAACAATTTTTCATTAATTCATGCCTACTTAAGCCCAAAAGTTAATCTACAACCTAGGTCCTTAACTTAGGTCCATTATTGACTTACCAAAACATTAAAATTTGTCATGTAATTAATCAAACCATTACTCATTTAAACCCATTCAAACCCCATACTTAATCACATATATACCCATTGACTTTAAACCCAAATTGTTTTACAATTTGGGGCATGGGTTCGGCCATACACCATGGCCGAACCCATGATGTTCCTTTCTCCATTTTTTTCTTGGGTCCAAAAACATCAAATTCATCAAATCTTTTCATGGGATTTACCTCATGCATTTAACTACTATGAGTGCATTATTCATTCATTTCATTTGGAGACCACAAGCACCATTCACCATTCAATTTAAATCATTCATTAGGTCATCCTAATGCATCCAAACTCATGTCCAATATACATGGGGTTCGGCCATGGTATGGTTCTTCAATGTGGCTAATAATTACCATTTTGCCACTCTCCCTTCCATGTTTAATCATTCACCCATTCATGTATATTTTAAGTCTAAAATTCATCCATAACTTAGATCCATTAAGGATTCACTAACCATGACCCAACATGAAATAAAATCAGCCATCTAATTTAATAAAATTTTCCATCATCTAAATACAAACATGGACCCAACCTTAGCTCATACAATGACTTACAAAATGGGTCATGGATTCGGCCACACACCATGGCCGAACCCATGATGTCTTGTTCCCCATTTTCCTTGAATCTTTTGGCGCATTTTAGATCTATCACAAGTCTTCCCATGAGAGGTTTTAAATCATGCATCTCAAACATATTCTTAACCCCATTTGGATCATTACACTTGTTCATTTAAAAACCCTAAATTCATCAATACATTATCCTTTAAACCCACCATTTAATCATCATTTCACCATAGGGTTCGGCCATATACCATGGCCGAACCCATGGTTCGGCCATATACCATGGCCGAACCCATGGTTCAAGGCTCATTCCCTCCATGCATTTCAAAACCATAAGACTCCATTGCATTTTTATCATAAACTCATTTTAAAACCTTACTCCCATGCATTCATTAAAACCCTAAATTCATTGATCAAAAACCCTAACCAATTAAACCAACCACCAAATCACCCACCATGGGGTTCGGCCATGCTACATGGCCGAACCCTATGGCCAATAATTCTTCTTCCAATCATCCCATTCTATGCTTAAATTTCATAAATTACATAATGCACATAACCCATTTATTTATTTTCTTAACCTAACCTAATTTTTCCACTTAGGGTTTCCTCCATCTTCCACCCTCACATTTGGGGTTTTACATCCATGACATATATCTATGTAACCACCATTAATTTTTTTTTTTACAAAAATAAACCCTAAATCTTAAACCCTAAAATCCAAAAATTTCTTGTTTAAGAAATACTCACTATCCGACGTCTCCTCCGATTTCTGCCGCTTCCGTCGGTCTCCGTAGCCTCCTCTCTCCTTCCTTTTGATCTTTGGTAGGTTAAGATCTTTGATCAAGGGTGGCAATCCCCAACCCTAGAATCGGCCATGGTAGGTTTTGTGTGAGAGAGGGAGAGGGGAAAATTATGAGAGGGAAGGTGATAACCCTTTACCTTAGAGTGATTTTTTTTTTTGCTTAATTTTTTCCAACTTCTTTCTTCTCTCCTTCTCTTCTCTCCTCCTTAGCTCTCTTTCTCCCTTCACTTGAACATGGGACGGCAATGGAGGAGTGAAAGATTAAAATGAGAATGAAAAGAGAGGGAGAAAGGAAAAGATGAGACTTAACTCCTTTGGTAACTTAACCTACACTTTACATTAACTAACTCACCAACCTTATGAGATATTTTCTTAGATATTTTAATTGCTTTATGGTGGTGGTTATCTAAACCACCAAGCCCAACGTGTTTTACACTTGAGCTTGAGATGAGGTATTTTGGTTTTCACCTCTTGACCCCACTTTGACCACTTCACTTAAATAATTTTAATCATTTAATATTTAGATATTTAGGTTACGTTAATTTCTATTTATTTATTTACATCACCTTTATATACCCTCCCATGGTTTACCAATTCAACCATGGTGGTCGGCCCCACCAAACCTTGGCCCACACGCCACCTCACTTGATGAGGTGGAGGTGGGTCCCACTTGGCCACATTACCTTGATTTAATTCCAAATAACTTAGGTGATTTAAATTCATTGAATTCACTCTAAGTGGATTACCATTGGGCCTATGGCCCAATTACATTTCCATCTAGCCCATTTATCTTAGAGCACAACCATCTTGACCCATTGGGTCCCGAATGGGTATTTGACCCAATTTGACCATTCTTGACCCATTTAAATAAATTTAAATCCAAACCATAGTCTATTAGGCCACACTTGGGCCTTTATCCAAATTTTGGCCCATTTACCATTTACTCCACCAATTTTCCAATTTTCTCATTAAAATAAATAATATTCACATATTCCTTGATGTACAAAGTCCGAGCCCTTACAGAAACATGGAATACATCGTGCAGTCCTGGCAACTGTGGAGGGAGAATCAGACGATAGACCACTGCCCCCACCTTCTCATGGATTGAAAAATGTCCCACAAATCTGGGTGACAACTTCCCTTTCTTTCCAAACCTCATGTGTCCCTTTCGTGGCGAGACCTTCAAGAACACTAGGTCCCCCCACTTCAAACTCAAGAGATCTTCTTCTTTTGTCAGCGTAGCTCTTCTGATGACTCTGTGCCGTGAGTAGATGCTGTCATATCCCTTTGATCTGTTCCGTGGTCTCTGCAGCTAGAACAGGTCCAATAAGAGCAGGTTCACCGGCGTCTGTCCAACACATTAGGGATCTGCAGGGTCTACCATACAATGCCTCAAATGGAGCCATCTTGAGGCTTTCCTGGTAACTATTGTTGTATGAGAACTCGATCAGTGGTAGATGATCTTCCTAACTTCCCTTGAAGTCTAGCTTGCAGGCTCTCAGCATGTCCTCCAATGTTTGTATTTTTCGCTCTGATTGACCGTTGGTCTGTGGATGGAAAGTTGTACTGTATAATAAGTTTGTCCCCATAGCCGTCTGCATGCTCTGCCACACCCTACCAGTGAATCTGCCATCTCTGTAGGACACAATAGTCCTGGGTATACCATGTAGTCTGATAATGTCCTTGATACACTGTCGTCCCAAAGTCTCAGACAAGTCTATCATCTTGATAGGGAGGAAATGTGCAGACTTGGTCAGACGGTCCATTATAACCCAGATTGCTTCATTACCCTTTGAAAACCTCGGCAACCCTGTCACAAAGTCCATGGCAATGTGTTCCCACTTCCATTCAGGTACGCGTAGAGGTTTGAGCAGCCCTGGCGGTTTCTGATGTTTTGTCTTGACTTGCTGACAAGTAAGGCAGTGAGAGACAAAGTCAGCCACGTCTCTTTTGAGTTTATGCCACCAATAATGCATTTTCAGATCATGGTACATTTTGGTACTACCCGGATGGATGGAGAGCTTTGATTGATGAGCTTCTGTCAACAACTCTCTCCTGGAGCCTGGAGGTACATATGTCCTGCCTCGAAATAAGAGGCCTTGTCCAGGTCGTAATTCCCATTCTGGTATGACCTCTTCAGTCGACATCTTGGCCCAAATTTCTGCCACTTCAGGATCTGTCCGCTGCTCTTGCTCAATCTTGGAAACCATACTGGACTGTACGATCAGATTATATATGCTCCCACGATTTTTGATGTGCAATTGAACTCTCGGATGGTCGTCAACATTTCCCATTCTTTCATAATCAAACTGGCCACAGTTGCATGTGAAATACGACTGAGGGCATCTGCCACTTTGTTTGCCTTGCCAGGGTGATATTGCAGTGTAAATTCATAGTCTTACAGTATTCCATCCATCTGCGTTGTCTCAAATTCAGTTCCTTTTGATCGAACAAATATTTTAAGCTTTTTTGGTCTGAAAACACCTCAAATTTCTCACCATATAGATAGTATCTACAGCTTTTGAGAGCGAAGACCACTGCAGCCAGTTTCAGATCATAAGTGGGATTGTTGCGTTCATGGATTTTCAGTTGCCTTGAACCATATGCCACTACATGATGACTTTGAGTGAGAGAGCACCCAAGTCCTTCTCCTGAAGCATCACAGTATACTTCGTATCCTTGCCTCTCTCCAGCAAAATCAGAATGGGAGTGGTGGTAAGCTTCTGTTTTAGATCCTCAAACCTTCGGTTGGACACGTCAGACCATTCAAATTTGACTCCTTTCTGAGTTAGTCGGGTGAGTGGAGCCGCAATCTTGGAGAAGTCCATAATAAATTTCCAATAGTAGCCAGCCAATCCTAGAAAGCTGTGGATTTCGGACACATTCTTCGGAGCTTTCTAGTCTCTAACCGCTATCACTTTAGCTAGGTCCACAACTATTCCTCCTGCTGATATGACATGTCCCAAAAAGTTGACCTCAGATAGCTAGAACTCGCACTTGCTTGCTTTGGCATATAACTAATTATTCTTTAGTGTTTCCAGTACTATCCTCAGATGCTCAGCATGCTCCTTCCGACTGGTGGAATAAATCAGAATATCGTCAATGAAGACAATTACAAACTTATCAAGATAAGGACGGAATATTCTGTTCATCAGATCCATGAACACGGCTGGTGCATTTGTGAGTCCAAAAGGCATGACCACATATTCGTACAATCCATACCGAGTTTTGAAAGCCGTCTTTTCTATGTCTTCATCCCTGACATGGATTTGATGGTAGCCTGACATAAGATCAATCTTGGAGAAATGGTTGGAGCCTCTGAGTTGATCGAACAAATCATCAATTCTGGGCAGAGGGTACTTGTTCCTGACCGTTAACTGATTCAACTTCCTGTAATCCACACACATCCGAAGAGTACCAATCTTTCTTCTTTACAAATAATACCGGTGCTCCCCAGGATGAGATGCTGTGCCGGATGCATCCTAGTCTGAGCAACTCATCAATTTGTTTCTTCAGCTCAGACATTTCTGCAGAGGCCATCCGATAATGAGGCAATGATACATGAGTAGTGTCAGGATAGAGCTTAATCTCGAAGTCAATCTCCCTTTTTGGAGGCTAACCCGAGAGTTCTGTCGGAAATACCTTTGCGTAGTCCTTCACTACAGCAGGTAGTTCAGTCACCGGTGTTTTGTCTAGTCTAATACTGTTCAGTACGAGATGGTTCATTTCTTCATGTAATTTCTTCGTCATATGAATGTTCTGTCTGTTCGCATGTACTATATACAGGTTTCCCTTAGGTGACCAGAATATCACTCTACGAAGGTGACAGTCAATGCCAGCTTAAAAGGTAGCCAATCAGTCCATGCCAAATATGATGTCATATTTTGTCATCTTGAGTACCAGATAATTGAATTTAAATCTGAACTCAGCAAGTTCAGTATCTACGGAGGTGCAGATTAGACCCAGTGATGTGTCTCCAATAGGGGATACAATAGTGAGTGCAGTGGATAGTTGTTGCACTAAGGTACCAGTAGCAGATATAAAGGAGTGGGATGCTCTTGAATCAAATAATGCAAAAGCATAAGAACTACCAACTACTGCCATACCTTGAATCACCGAGTGATCCACCGTCTCTGAAGGAGGAACTGAAGTATATAACCGTCCAGATCTTGTCGGAATGGGTACCCGCCCTGTTTGGTTGTGTGCCCTAGATGCTTGCGACTGAGCTGGCCCGGCTGGAGGACGGAAAAAACCCCTGGAGTAAGAGGGTCTGCTGTTTTGTGGACACTCCCTCTTGATATGGCCTTACTGGCCACACTGATAACAGGTGATAACACCTCGAGGAGACTGAGAGACTGCTCTTGATGTGGAGGGCTGATTGGGACGAAAACCACCAGTAGAACCTGTAGAGGCTGAGGGTCTCCCAAAGTTGGGTTTGAATTTCTTGCGAGGGTGGAAAGAATTTCCCCCCACTCTGGCTTCGTCTGTTCTCCACAAATCTGATTGTCTCCATTAGCTCTTGTTCGGCTATGCTGGCTCAACTGACCACTTCTGCCAAAGTAGCTGATTTGAAAATATTGACTTTGGCTCTGATACCAACTGTAATGCCCCACCCTCTTCCACTTGGACAAATAAGAGTATATATATATATTTTTTAAAATAAGTGAGAGAGGAAGGTTCGTCACGACGCGAGTCAAGTCCGAGTTTCCAAAACCCAATCCTTAAATGGCCACTATAACGTGTGTGTGAGCTAAGTCCACTAAAACATTTTCACACGTTTTTCATAATGCTTGCAAAATAATTCATATGAATAAGATACTATTCATTCTCTTGTCATCATTAGGCAAGGAAAACCAATCACTATGCAATATCAATAAAACTTAAAGATCATTAAACCATAGCAAATAAGTCTAAGTTATTACAACCCAAAATGTAAGTCCTTCGAATACATCATTGAATTAAAAACTAAGTAATTTAAAATTAAATTTCCCCAAGCTCCTACTCTTGGCTCCCTTTCGGTCCCACGTCCTTCTCCTTATCATTTCCTGTTCCATCATCTATAGGGTAGAAGTAGGGCATTAGTCAACATGCCCAATAGGTATTCTAGTTAGTGTTATGGTATACATAGGAGTAATATTAGTTAACATAAATCAAGGGTATATACATCATTAATGTCATATATTTGTAAAACATCTTATAAGAAATAAAACAATGCATGATGTCCATATCATAATCATGGTAACATAAGTGTCATGTCATGGGTGCCAATGCCAAATGAAATTCCACCCAATGCCCATACCCAATCACATCATAAATCAATCAATGGTTTCCTTGGCCAATTGTGTCCACAGTGTTTGAGGAGGAAACCACCAGGACACTGTATACCCATCCACATATTAATCGGGATTACCGATGGAGTGTGGACTCCTCCCTCTGCGCAGGGTTTCGGGACCTTCCCAGGAGCTCTTTGGCCCAATTACGCCATACCTTTTCTATCAACTGGACGCGACCAAATCTCAACAGTTCATATAGCTTCTTATAAGCTAATCTCAAGCCTAAGTCATGTCCAGACCGCTCAAAACTTGGCTTGCTGGTTATATGTGTTCCCTCCCATGCCACGCATGAGGTAATGTATGCAAGAATACCATTTCATTTCAAAATACATAATATCTTTGAAAATCAACTCATAATCATATGCAATTTATTTAGACAATGTATTCAACATATTTTGAATATAACAAGTATCATATTTAACTCCATAGTGTTCTCAATGAGGTAGGAATCCTACCAATGTTCGATATACTACCTTTCTTGTCTTGCAAGGATACCACTGACGATCGCGTGAGATGAATCGTAATCACTTTGCGAACCTCTTCACCTCATCAAATTCAAACATACATTTTAGTTTGATCTTCCATTTTAATTTCATCACCCCTTACACCCTACAAGAGGCTCTAGAAGATAATCCAAAAATATAACCTTCTAATTCAGTCTGCTGAATCTTGAATTCAGTCAACTGAAACACAACCAGATACCATCTGTGTTTGATCCGTAAACTTTCAGGCGACTGAATCATAAGATTCAGTTGGCTGAAATACAACCAGATATCATACGTGCTTCACCAGTGCAATAGATTCACTCGACTGAAATACAACCAGATATCATTCATGTTTTGGCCAGTAGATTTTCAGTCGACTGAATTTATGATTCAGTCAGCTAAAACAGAGCTAGATCTTTTACGTGTTTGGTAAGTATACTTTCAGTCGACTGAATCATAAGATTCAGTCGGCTGAAACACCAACAGATCCCATCTGTGCTTAGCCAGTATACTTTCAGTCGATTGAATCATAAGATTTAGTAGGCTGAAATACGAACAAATCCTTTGTGTTCTCGGCCAGCACACTTTCAGTCGACTAACTTTTTGTCAGTTATTTGTGTTTACATGCATTGTAAGGCCATTCTTCTTGAAACCATTCTTAATCATATTTTAACATGAATTCCATTTCAATACTTAACTTAATAAACTTATCCTATCCATTAGCCAAGGTTAGGGTTTTTCATAATCCATCCAATCATAGTGTCATCATAGCATGGGTTCGGATTAATCTTATGGTTGTTTTGTTTCAACCCATAACCATCCTTTGGATGGATTTCCAACTCCATGGCCTTATAACATTTTTGGCCATTCATTCCAACCAATCATGGAACCCATGGGTTCGGCCATACCATGGCCAAACCTATGATTCCCTTAGATGAAATCCTATATTATCAAGTCTTAGGCATACCTTCCTTCAATCTCCTTCTTTTCTTTTGATCTTTCACTTCTTCCTTAATTCTTCTTCTCCTTTCTTTGTTATTCAAAGTCTCCAATGTATGGAGGTAGAGGTAGGAGAGAGAGAGAGGAGAGGAGAGGAGAGAAAACTCTCGCTCAAGAGTCGAGGAGTCAACTAAGGGGTTTGGAGTGCCACTTGGTTTGTGTCTTTTGTAGTAACACTTAGTCTCTTCACTCCCTCTCATAATGCCTTGGTCTAACCAAGGAGACCCTTGGTTAAACCAAAGAGAGCTCTTGGCTTCCCAATGAGTCACTTGGCTTCCCTAGTGTCTAAGTACAATGTACTTAGACAAGCTACCCCATCTCATCCCTTCATCTTCTCATCTCAAACAAAACCATAACTCAAAACTTGAACTCACATGTGGTTGACCAAGTCAACCCATGTCATGGTCGACCATGCATGTGGTGACTTGGTCACCACATGGCACTTGGGCCCCACTTTGGCCATGTCACTTGATGATGTTGCATTCTTGTTTAGTTAGCTTCCATGTGATGACATGTATGTCACATGGCAATACCACATCACTCACATGCCACCTCACTTGATGAGGTGGATTTTAATGCATTAAATGCATTAATTTATCCAATTCAACTAATTTATCTAAACTTACCCAATTACTTTAAAATCAAGCTCACCCATGACCCATTGGGTCTTAGTTGGGTAATTGACCCATTTCATTGCCCATCTAATGTCCATTAAAACTTTTTAACCTCAAATTCAATTAAATTGCAATCCAAGTGGGCCAATCCAATAATTTTATAAGCTAAGGAAATCTGGGGTGTTACAATTCTGCCTTCTCGACCTAAACTTGAAGATATCAAATTAATAAAAAATTGAAGATTAGAAGATGATGTCAACCAACTCCAAAAGCAGAAACAGAAACTAGTAGTATAATTCAACATCCTGATGGTACTGTAGAAATCAATTTCGAAGACGAAAATGTGAAACCTACTTCTCCTGTAAAAGTACCTCCAATTTATAACACATATTTTGACAGAAGAAATTCTACAAGTTTTTAAGACTATCAGAAAGTTGGTATTTCTCAACTTGTTTATCAAAGAACAAATTCTCAAGGAGTAATTGACCTTTCTAAAAGAGATATGATACGAATGATTTCAACAACAAATTTCAATAAATTATTAGAAATAGAAGACTTGTTTATAGATGAAGCAACTCTTAAAGTAGAATTGATGTTCGATAAAAGAATCAACAAATTATTTAAAGATTTTACCTCTGAACAAATTAAACAAATGCAAGAAGTTTGAATAAAAGATTTAAAAGTTCTTCGAAAACAAATGACCTTCTCTGAATGGTATGATTATAAATTAAATCAATCTTGGAAAGAACAAGAAAATATAAATGCTTAAAGCCAAAGAAAATGTTTGGTCAACATGTGAAAATAAAAAAATAATTAGTATTCACCCTCCATAAGAACCAGTCCAATTAACCCTTTCAATGAATGCTCGTTGAAATTTCACTTGGGTGCTAAAACAAGGACCAAGATTGTCCCTTGGGGGGTGAATATGACAATCCCCAATTTCTATGGTCTTCACAAATTTCTTGATTAATTAACAAATTTGCAGCGGATTAATAATGTTAATCAAGAGAGATGGGTTGTGTGATCAAAAGTGTGCACAATTATAAGAACAATCACACAAGTAAAGAACAATACCCACAAGATCAATATATAGTGGTTCGGTTAAACAATCTACATCCACTCTAAGGACTCACCCAAGCTTGGGTTATCCCGAATTCACTATGTGGGGACTTACACTCTCACAAATAGAGTAGGATTTCCACCGTACTCAATTGGTTGGCAATTCCACCCACCACATGTGTCAGAGACAAAGTTCTAGATTTTTTATAATGGTTCCGGAGTCAAGCCACCTTAATCCACTCAAAGGAGTGTATGAGACCTTTAGGAATTCCTTAGAGTATTTTAGAGTGTATGAGACCTCTAGGAATGCCTTAGAGTATTTTAGATTCAATGCTCAAACCCAACTCAAAGGAGTTTGGAGTATATATAGGCATACAAATGAATCTCGGGTAAAACACGGGCGATGGGTCGTGCATATGACCGTTGAGAAATGTGACCGTCGCTCTCTAACGGGCAGAAAACGATAAAAAAATGGTCACCTGCGATTGTTCGATCTCACGATTTGTTGTGCTCACGATCGGTCGTGCTGACAGTTTTCAACAAAAACGCTCTCAACTATAATGGCCATATCTTGGGCTCCTGAACTCCTTTTTGAGTGTTCTTGGGCTCTATGAAAAGCTCTTTCAATGCTCTATCCAACCATGGTAGTCTTGATAGTATATTTCTACAATTAGTTGGTTGAAAAAGTCTTCCAAGTCATAACATTTTTACACTCAACATTTTTCCTAAGATTTGTTCATAGATGCTCCAAGTCTTTTGGTCCATTTTCCGTAGGCATGTTTACAATTTACCAATGAGTGTTCTAAGCTTAGGGAGGGTCTCTCTCACCGATGGGTCAATAGCCATAGCACCGAGGGGTCGATCCATACGAGAGTCTAGGTTTGGGACAACACTTTGCAGACAAAGTTTCAAGTCCCGAAACTTGTCCTGCTCAGAACGAACTGTCGTCCCCTTTACCGAGGTCGGTCTTGGTACTCTCGACCTGTTTGTCTACCAATGGGTCTGTGTTCCCGAGAGCACCTGTTTGAGTTCGAAGACCCATAACTCACCTTGTTCAGGTCGAGGAGTCGATAACCACGATGTGTTGATAAGCTCATCACCGAGGGGTCGGTGCATATGAGACTCTAGATTAGAGGCATACCTAAAATGACAGTTCTATAATTCAGAACCTCTGTCAATCTGGCTGACCAGTCTATGATCACGATGGGTTGATCCTATCTCCACCGAGGGATCGGTGAGAATAATTGGTCGCGCTGACAGTGAATACATATTTCCAAGTTGGGATCCAATTGACTATCAAGAAACCTCTAGGTTTGTTTATGTCCATTACCAATATATTCAACTAAGCCTAGGCAAGGTCATCCTAAGGTGTTAGGTTCCCCCTAAAGTCATCTATGACCAAATTACCTTCGTGATTGCCATACATAATGATGATGAATCCTTACTTGATCCTCCAATGCTTGAGTTCTTGATTCAATCTTCATCACTTGAGTCTTGATCATTGTTTAAACTTTTGAGACAATGCTTCACCTAAGTCATGGAATTGACAAATAAATTACTCGGGAAGCCGGGGCACTAACAGTCTCCCCTTTTGTTAATTTTCATGACAAAACACCTAGAAGCTAATGAATACATACTCGATGACTTAGCCCAACCCATATACATCATTTGAATACAAAAGATACAACAATTATAAGTACATATTCAAATGAAAAGACCCTAGACTCTATGCTTCGGCTCATTCTTGTTTTACTCAGCTTGCTCCCCCTCAAGGTGTGTCAAATGTACCTGTACACACAAACAATACAAGCAATGGTGAAAGCATAGAAATCTCCCCTCTAATGTTAGTCACATATATAGTAATATAGACAATATTACTCCCCCTAAATATGTGAATTAATAACCCCTTTATTCTTGATTAATCTCCCCCTTAATCAAATACTATCTTCCCTTAAAGATCTTCTCCCCCTAAGATCTTTAAGCTTTTCCTCCAAAGCTTTCATTAAGCTTCTAATCTTTCTCCCCCTTAACATAAGCTTTCTTTCAAGCTTCCAAAATTCTCCCCCTTTTTGTCATAAATTGACAAAGGGCATTAAGCACTAATATACCACATGTAGTGTGCTTCAACAAGTCCCAATTGTTGGACTAAGAGGAGATGGAGAAAGAGGACAAGGGCCACATGCATTTTCAAGAATTATACAAATTTTGCATACATACGTTATGCATGCAAGAGAGGGAATCACTCATAGAAGAAATATACCATCAATGAACATATGAGTGAACAACATCATGAACTACTACACAAGAATACATTAATATAACACAAAGTTCATGAAAAATAAGGTGATGCATACATATTTACCTATATGAGCACAATGCATCAAACAAGAAACTAGTTCATCCATCAAAGCATATACCAATAATGAGACTATGAATGAACAAGAATCCAAACCTTGGAAATCCATTATGCACTTGGAAACTTGTTTCTTCCCTTTAAACTTTCCAAGGTGTGCTCTCTTTTGCTCAATGATTTAAGAGCACGATGCACCAAGTCCATTAACATTTGGACCATATAACCATGTTGGCTTTCATTACCAAAACCCATTTGGTTTTAAGATTCACCTTTGAAAGATGAAAGCCACAACATAGGTGCATAAGGTTTTGGAGAAGGATGATTTTCCTTGTTTGTACATTTCTCCAAAAACACATTTCCAATGTCTAATGATTTTCCAAGATAGTGCATTATCAAGACATGGAAATGACATAATACATCCCTATAAGATTTGCACATTGAGGGATGGAGAGTGTGTGCTTGTGATGCATGCAAGTCCACAAGACAACAAGTTTTACAATCCACCTTTGAATGCCAACGAAAACTTATACATTCACACACCAATTTGTGCCATTTGATGATTCAACCAAATTAATAATACTTGCACAAATTGATTGGATTTTGGATCATTTTACCATTAAGACTCCATCCTTTAAAATTTTTGATCCAATCCTGATCCAATATCTTTGGGCATTTTAATTTACCATTTTAGAAGTCCATTACCCATGTGTGATGTCATATGATAAGGCATTCATAGTTTAGCAAAAACTTGGTGCTTATGAACCGAGTTCATTCCTCATAACGTATACCAATGATGAGTATAGGAATGAAGACCAAGAACACAACCATACATTCATTTCATAAATGATATGCCAATAAAAGGCATGGAAATGAAGTACGAAGACATATGGCATACACAAATATACAATAAGTATAAAAGCCCATGATATGCCATAACCAACAAACACTCGCAAAAACATTTTCTATTTGCACCAAGATACACCATCAAGAGATCAAGTAAAGGTGCAAAAGAAATGATCTCCATGTATAGCATACAAGTGTTTGGCCAACACCAAATTAGCTCCCATGCTTTTTCTCAACTCTATCATTCAATTTATGAATGTTAGCATTGAATGATACAGGAATGGATTACAATGAAGAACATTTGATCACACATTGATCAACAAATACTATTCACAAGCATGGAGCAAGTCTCATTCCACAAGAGATTCACAAGATCTTGTAAGTTGGAATGGAACAACACTATGTATGTGCACAAGATCATCTTACACAACAAGATTCTACCAATTGAAAATCCGAGATGAAAAAACAAAGAATGCAAATACATACAAGCGAGACATGAGGCATTGCACATAGTCCATCCATTCCGAAAAGATAACTTAATACATGGAATGAGATGAAACAACATATATTCCAATAATAAAGCATAAGTGCAAGCTACATGAGAATACATGGTATATAAAACTATTATTCTATCAATTAGAAGCATATATGCCACACAAATATCTTGCACATGATCATTCCAACAATCAAACAAGAACATGGAATGAAGGCAAGATACCAAGGGTTATTCCAAATCATGCTTCAAATGTGATACCAACAATAGTAGCCCTTCACACATTTAAGCAAACATTGTGGGACTTGGAATCTAAGTCCACAACTCTATGACCCTTTAAGCATGATAACCACTATAGCCAGGAAAAGTGAAATCAAGTACTTGCAAGAGGTCAAATGTGCCATGCCACAACACTTGGTTGTTTGGACTCACTTATACCAAGTTTGACTTCAACTACAATTGGTCTAGAGACATACAAATTAAGCTCAAATCTTGGACCAATGTAGGGCATGGGTAAGGTCCTATCCCTTGGGGATCCATATGAATTTTAAATCCGGACCTTTACTCTCAAATCTTTGGAAGTTGGGCTTTATCATTCTTCCATCTTGCGCATTTGGCCCAAGTCCAAAGGTTTGAGACAAGACTCTCCTTCTCATATTTCTAACCATAGTATGAGGAGATCTTGGTCTATCCCTTTTTGATTTGCCAATAAAGGGACGATGTGAATTGTGAGGTGAAAAATGTTTCCTAGGAACATTCACAATTTGATTTACATTTTTTTCCTTTGCACAGTGTGAATTTCCAATCACCTCATTTTTCCTCTTCCTTACTCTTTGAGGAAGACCCTTAGCCACCTTTGATTTAACCTGCATTCTTCTTATCTTGAACTCATGCTTGAAATGCCCGATTAACCCACAATAAAAACATTTATTATTCGGAGTGTGTGTGGTGTGGTTTTTTTCCTAGTATGGATTGGTTCATGGGTCTCTTAAGGTTTGATTGAGAATTACCAAAACCATGCCAATCATTATGAGGCTTACCCAAAATGGAATCTTCCAATTTTTTATTTCTTTGTGTAACCATGTCTTGAGGTTTCTTAACATTCTTAATCTCCAAGACATTTTCCAACTTCCTTGAACTTCAAGTTTTCATTTTAAAAAACTTATAGTATTTCTTGAAAGAATTTTTTATTTTCTCTCAAATTCACAATTTCATTATTTGCATTTTTCAAATTTGATGAGAGAAGATCATTTTCCATACTAACACATTGAAGTTGGCTAGAGAGTTTGGCATTCTCAATTTTTATCTTTTCAAGATCCTTCGTCAATCTCAAACTCTCAAAGTATAGGGCAATATAGGATTCTTGGAGGTCATCATCATCCTCATCAAGATCCTCAACATTATCCTCATCTTCACTTGGGGATCCCTCTTGGTTGGGTACAATGGAGGCAATAACACATTTCAAATTTTCACCTCTCATGATTCTTCAATTTATTATGAGAGGTGGACACTTCCATTGAACTATCCAAAGCTGTGCAAGAATTTTCAATAGACTCATCTTGGATAGAGATCCAATCATCTTTATCATGAGATGCAAGTCTTCTCTATTTTTGTTTTCAAATAAGAGTAAACAAACAATAGATAAAAATTAGCAAATTTTTTATTATCCATGATGGTGTTCTAGTATGTATCAACTCGGATGGTTAAATCCTTTATAAAGAGCATGAGGCTTTGATACCAATTGAAAGTTCCCTAGGGTGCTAGAACAAGGATCAAGATTGTCCCTAGAGGAAGGGGGGGGGGGGGGGGGGGGGGGGGGGGGTGGGAATAGGACAATCTCCAATTTAACAAATTTGCAGCGGATTAATAATGTTAATCAAGTGGGATGAGTTGTGTGATCAAAAGTGCGCACAATTATAAGAACAATCACACAAGTAAAGATCAACATCCACAAGACCAATTTATAGTGGTTCGGTTAAACAACCTACATCCACTCTAAGGACTCACCCAACCTTGGGTTATCTTGAATTCAATATGTGGGGACTTACACCCTCACAAATAGAGTAGGATTTCCATTGTACTCAATTGGTTGGGAACTCCAGCCACCACATGTGCTAGAAACAACGCTCTAGATTTTTTATAGTAGTTTCGGAGCCAAGCCTCCTTAATCCACTTGTCCTAGATTTTGAAAGGTTCGACCAATTGAAGGTCTATTTCCTTATCCCTCTATTTTTTATAGTGGTTCCGGCTTCCTTGCCTTAGTCCACTTCACAAGATGATTTACAAAATAAAATCACTAAGAAGCACTTGCCTTTGTATGAGCTCACTTGTAGATGTATGTTTCTTGAGGATGCTCTCCCAACGTGATGTCGATGATGTTGAAGATGTGCCTTGTTTATGCTCAATAACAATCTATGAGAGGTCTCACGGATTTAGATGTGCCAATGGATTCATAGATCTATATTTCTTTCTCTCTCTCTCTTAATCACAATCAAGAAGATTTGATATTTGATTCACCAAGTGTAGTGCATGGAGAGGAGGTGGGGAGATGCTTGGGAGTGTATAAGACCTCTAAGAATGCGTTAGAGTATTTTAGATTCAATGCTCTAACCCAACTCAAAGGAGTTTGGAGTATATATAGGCATACAAATGAATCTCGGGTAAAACACGGGCGATGGGTCGTGCTCACAATGGGTCGTGCATATGACCATTGAGAAATGTGACCGTTACTCTCTAACGGGCAAAAAACAATAAAAAAAAGTCACCTGCGATTGTTGGATCTCACGACTAGTCATGCTCACGATCGGTCGTGCTCACTGTTTTCAGCAAAAACGCTTTCAATTGTAATGGCCATATCTTGGGCTCCCGAACTCCGCTTTGATTGTTCTTGGGCTTTATGAAAGTTGTTTCAATGCTCTATCAAACCATGTGGTATTGACAGTATATTTCTGCATTTGATTGGTTGAAAGAGTCTTCCAAGTCATGACATTTTCACACTTAACATTTTTCTTAAGATTTGTTCATGGATGCTCCAAGTCTTTGGTCCATTTACCCTAGGCATGCTTACGATTTACCAATGAGTGTTCTAAGACTAGGGAGGGTCTCTGTCACCGATGGGTCAACAACCATGGTACCGAGGGGTCGATCTATACGAGAGTCTCGGTCTGGGACAGCACTTTGCAGACAAAGTTTCAAGTCCTGAAGTCTTGTCCAGAATGATCTGTCGTCCCCTTTACCGAGGGGTCGGTCCTGGTACTCTCGACCGGTCTGTCTACCGACGGGTCTGTGTTCCCGGAGCACCCCTTTGAGTTTTAAGACCCATAACTCACCTTGTTCACATTGAGAGTCGATGACCACGATGGGATGATAAACTCATCACCGAGGGGTCGATGCATACGAGACTCTCGATTAGAGGCATACCTAGAATGGCAGTTATCTATAATCCAAAACCTCTGTCAATCTGGTCGACCAATCTATGACCACGATGAGTCGATCCTGTCTGCGCCGAGGGGTCGGTGAGAACGACTGGTCTTGCTGACAGTGAACCAAATACATATTTCCAAGTTGGGATCCAATTCACTGTCAAGAAACCTCTAGGCTTGTTTATGTCCATTACCAGCATATTAAACTAAGCCTATGCAAGGTCATCCTAAGGTGTTGGGTTCCCCCTAAAGTCATCTATGACCAAATTAAAGATGTTTATGACTTGTTTCCGAATGCTGTTCTGACCTCTCGAACGCATTCTGGGGGAGAAAAGAACACACTGTTTCTCTTCCTTGTATAAAGGATTTCAAAAAAGAAAAAATCCCAACAAAAGCTAGGGCCGCTCAAATGTCTGCTGAACAATAAGAAATGTATAAAAAAGAAATTACTGAACTAGAAAAGAAAGCTTTAAATAGAAAGAGTAATTCTTCTTGGAGTTGTACTGCTTTCTATGTCAATAATGCTGCTGAACAAGAACGTGGTGTCCCTCGTTTAGTAATGAATTATAAACCATTAAATAAGGTCTTGCAATCCATTAGGTTCCCTATACCTAATATTCAAGACATCCTCCATAAAAATTCATAACGCTAAAATATTTTCAAAATTTGATCTAATATCTGGTTTTTGGAAAATACAAATTAATAAGAAAGATAAAATATAAAATGGATTTCGTAGTACTTCTGGTCACTATGAATGGAATGTCATGCCCTTTGACTAAAAAATTCACCTTCTAAATTTCAAAAAATCATGACTGAAATCTTTAATCCTTTTAGTATTTTTTATTTAGTTTACGTTGATGATATATTAATCTTCTTTGATTCAATAAATCAAGATTGGAAGCCCTTAGATATATTTAAAAAGATTGTCATTAATAATGGTTTAGTTTTAAGCCAATGAAAGATGAAGATATTTCAAACTGATATTAATTTCGTTGGTTTTAAAATTAAAAATAACACTGTCCAACCAATTAATAGAGTTATTGAATTTGCTGATAAATTTCTTGATGAAATTAAGGATATAAAACAACTGCAAAGATTTTTAGGATGCTTGAATTATGTTTCAAATTTTTATAAAGACCTTGCAAAAGACAGAAAATCTCTTCAAGAAAGACTCAAGAAAAATCATGTTGCTTGGAATAATATTCATACAGAAGCTGTTAGAAGAACTAAACAAAAGATAAAAGTTTTTCCTTGTTTAAAACTTGTTGATCCTGAAGCTTTCAAAATTGTTCAAACTTATGAGTCTGAAATAGGATATGGTGGTGTCATACTTCCAGAAGAAAATAAAGATGAAAAAAATGTTAGATTTATGCCTGGAACATGGAATCCTGCTCAAACAAAATACTCTTCAATTAAAAAAGAAATACTAGCAATTGTGTTAAGTATTCAAAAATTCCAATTAGATATTCTTAACAAAAAATTCCAATTAGATATTTTTAACAAAAAATTCTTATTAAGAATTGATTGCAAATCTGCCAAAAAAGTGATTGGAAAGGATGTTAAAAATTTGGCTAACAAACAAATCTTTGCCAGATGGCAAGCTATCTCAAGTGTATTTGATTTCGAAATAAATTCATTAATGGTATTGATAATTCTTTTGCTGACTTTTTATCTCGAGAATTTCTACAGAAGACATTAAAGAAGCTCTAGAGATTGAAGAAGAAATCTTTGATATCTTTACCAATCTCTTGGTAATCTTGTTTGTTGCAATCCTATTATATTTTGCTCTTAATCATGCAACGTCCTCATAGGCCTTTGAGGCATTCTTCTCCATTCCAAAAAACTAAACAAATAATGGTTGGCATTAACATTTGTTCCGAAGCTCCAAAACATAGACCCAATATCTTTGAAAGTCATGCTCTTTGGGGATCTCCGTCTCCTACCCAATTCATAAGAAATTCCAATCCTAATTCTCCTCAATCTCCAATTTCTAGACCAAGTTCTTCAACCTTCCAAGTTGTTTTTAACAGATACAATCAAATGGTTTATCCATTACTAGAAGCCTACTACCCAGACAGTTCAACACTTGAAGAAATTATACGATACTGCTTTGCTCCTGATACTTATGTTAAAATTGTTCGTTCCTACTCCTTCTACCTTGCAATCCCGATTGAAACAGGGAGATGTGCTCTTGATCATTTTGGAAAAGACAAAAATAAGACTCATTATGAAGGATATTTTCCTCCAAATGTTGACATCGGATATTCAAAACTGAAAATCTTAAAAGTTTTTTTTGAAGAAATTTGCAGTTGTCCTTTGTATCAACCCAAAACTATTTCAAAACCTGATTTAAATGACATTACCTTTGATTACTGGGATTACATTTCTGCTTGGGAGAATGTTTTGTTTTACCAAAATAAAAAGGTTTTTACACTCTTGGTTTATCAATATTAAAATTGACATTCTTGAAGAAATACCCATGTGGTGGTTAGCAAAATTTTGGTCTCCATTTGGTTCTCACAAAGACGCTTTGCTACCAAATGTTCAAAATACTTTCCAAACATATTCTTCGATTGTTTGAAAAGAAAACAAATATCATTTTGACAAAATTCTTTTTGCTGCAGAAGATTGGATAACAATGTTATTTTATGCACAATTCAACATTCATTAGATTTGTAAATGGAATTTCGTAAAAAGAATGGATCTTGCTCCTCCTGTCTTAATAAGAAAAATTGATATTTGAAATTGGGAAAATTTTGATTTTTTTGATATCATTGTCAATGGGATCAATCTCATTTATCCTTAATATTCTAAGAAACCTGACAATACTACAAAAGGATCCAATCTTAGTTTCTTTGATGCACTTAATGCATCTTCTAATACTCTCAATACTGCAACAATTGTCAATACTGACTCCCCTTCGGCTTTTAAGCAAATTCCTTTTTCTCCTCTCCTTCTAAGAAAGCTGAAGTACGTCCCTCTTATTCTACCCCATCTCATGATATTTCAAAACAATCATTGATTAATGCTGCTGATCTCCTCAAAATCAAAGAAGGTCTGATGAAAAAAGTCCTTGCTTAAATGGGAAAATCACCTGAAACATCTACTGAATCTTTCAGTACTAAAATTCAGAATTTACATTCTGAAAATGCTTTCGCCGCCCTCCAAGTTCTGCCTGAAGATGAAATTCAAGAAATTGAAAAAAAGAAGAAGAGAAAAATCCATTCGTCAGTGTCAAAACAAAAAAAAAGAATTAATATTGTATCTCTACAGTATTGACAAGAAAAAGTGGTCTACAACTGAGCACATCTTCAGCATCAATAATGCCATCTTGACAAAGTTGCTTTAAAAGTCAAAAGATGATTCAATTCTGCCTCCCACTTGTAACAGTTGTTAAGTGTCGACACGATCCTATCTCTTCATTTTGTAAGAGTTCATCTGATCCTGCCACTCATCAACATCACTTTAACAAATGATCCATTCATTGAAAGTAGAAAGAGACGTTTGCCTCAATTTCAAAGATGCTTCCTCCATTTCTGGCATGATGTAACATCTGCTTTTCCATTTTTGTTGTGATGAAAACACATGTCATCACCTTTTTTACTTTTATTTAGATGAGAACACCTATGTTCTTGTAATGATTCCAATAATGTTATAAATTGGAACGCACGATCGTCCTCAATTGGTATCCATTACAAGCAGCAACCATAGGCGTGTAAAAAAAAAAAACCCAACTCGGCCATGACTGTAACATCCCGACCCGATGGTGGGCCCATGATGCTATTAATTTTTTTTATAAACTCCCATCAACTCACAACATAGCTGAGCTGGATCTTCAAATTTGCCAAAAAGCCCATCATAGAAAATGTCACACGTGCTCTTCTCATATGGACTTAAACATGTACTATATGTTCCCATATACAAATACATATTTCACAAACAAATATCTCCATTTATTTGATTGGAGTTACGAACAAAAACATAGCAATTTACACATGCTTAGATTTATAGTACCATAGACGGTACTAAAATCAACATAACATCATTTGCATGAAAATATATGTAATAAACATATTTCCCATCATGGGAAAATATGATTGACTACAAAGGATCCCTCATCCTAAGTCAGCGGTGGAGGTTCCTCCTCCTCAGGTGCCAACCCTGCAATGTAAAGGATGTGAGCTCCGAGCCCAGTGAAGAGATCTTAAAATAACACATTCACCAACATGTACAGGTTAAACAATGCAGTATAATCATAATAACAATAATGGTCTAATCTACCATTTTAAAATCATAGTTATTTACTCTTGATTGGTCTATTTTACCATACTTACCAATTTACCATAAATGGTCTCATGTACCATTCATCTTACCTGAATTCATAATTGGTCTATTATACCAATTTATCAAGTTACTATCACTATCATCTCACTGCCATACTACTGTCATACTGCTGTCCTACCACTGACATACCACTGTCATACCACTATCATAGGGTTTTATGAATGAGTGGCTTAGATTACTTTTCATTTGATCTAATGGTTCTAAGGATATTTGGTTAAAATAAAATATATAAATGGTAAGGTTTCTAATGGAGGGTCGAGATTCAAAGGTTTCTAATGCATGGTCTAGATCTAACATGAATTATGTATGGATTGCATTAAGTAAGGTGGCGTTAGGGTTTTCCTAGGTTTATGCATGAGATGAATGGTGGATATTTGAAGATGGGGAAATAAATGGTAGATATGAAATGCACATGCACAAGACTTGGGTGTATGGACTTAGGGTAAATTCGAACATGGGTAATTGGATCTCAGGGTTTAGAACATTTGGACCTCCAATGAATTTTGGACTTTAAGCACATGGACTTGAGCTTAGACCTGCTTGACTTGGACTTGCACTTGCACACTGGCCTGGTCCAACTGTGAATTGCGCATGGATTACTCTGAGCTTGGCCCAATGCTTTCCATGTGGAGCATAGCTTGGCCTATTTGGAGTGGATCTTAGGCCCATTGATTCCAATTTCAGATTTTTCTCTTCTCTGGCCTTTGTAATTGCAACTTCTTTCTCCATAATTAAAATAATTAATTCACCACTTAAATTCTAAACATTATTGACTTCATACTTGGATCCATAATATTCAATTGACAATATTATCCCTAAAATTGGTCAAAAATTAATTATAAAAATTTTGGGTCTTCCATTTTAAGCACATATCCTTGCAATTTCTTCTGGATTTAAATTTGTAACACCCCGGATTTTCAAGTTATTAATGTATATGAAAATTACCCATTTAATTTGTGAATTATTAGATATGGACCTTATATGGGTAAAGAGTTGGGTCATTGTCCAATTAAAACCCAACGGTTTTGGTAAATGGTTTCAATAGAATTAAATGGGGCTGAATTTAATTAGTAATGCAATATATATAAATAAGGAATATGGATAAATTGTCATGCGCATAAGATCATTTAAAGAGGGGTCTTTCCTTGGTTAAAAACGTGTAGATGGATTGGGATTAGGCAATGATATCTAATTGCCTAATCCAAATAAAGAAGCTAATCCAAATAAAGAAGATAGGATGCATGGTCGTGTGGGAGATATGCAATCCATGAATGAGGCACAAAAAAGAGTCCTTTTCTTGTTAGGAGTAATAATAGGGAAAGTGCTAAGTTGAAGGGGCGCATGGCACCTTCTAATTAGGACCTATTGGAAGTCATATAAAGGAGAGACAAGAGGGGCGCATGGCACCTTCTAAATTTAGAATCAAGAGGAAGTTTTATAAAGGAAAGACAAGAAGGGCGCAAGGCACCTTGTAAATATGGAACCGAGTGGAACTTCTATAAAACTAAGGTAGTGGACACGGCATACATCAAGGAAAGGTAGTGCACACGGCATTGTTCTAAATATATGATTGAGTGGAAGGTTTTATAAAAGAAAGGAAGAAGGGGCGCATGGCACCTTCTAAATATGGGACCAAGGGAGGTTTTATTAAAGAAAGAGGGAAGGGGCGCACGGCATTACACAACATCAAGATCAGTCTTGGCATACTCATTCAAGGAGAGCGCAACCAGCAAGTGAAAGATCTTGGAGGAGAGGAGGCTAAAAAAGAAGAAGATTTGGAAGAGCAAGAACAACCGAAGGAAACCGGAGGAGTTGCGAAACCGGTAAGTTGTTTGATATTTTTGTTAAAGATAAGGAACCATAGGGTTCGGACATGGTGTATGGCCGAACCCCAAGGAAGAAGATTGGGAGATGATTATGACAAGACATGGTTTAATATATGGATTTTTAATGAGGAAAACTATGGGAGTTGGTTAATAAATGGATGCTTTTGGTGAAGATCCTAGACCATGGGTTCGGCCATGGAGTATGGCCGAACCCCATAAATATTTATGAAATTATGTTCATGTACTTAGAACATGGAAAATGATGGGAAAGGTTATTTATGATTTATTTTAAATGGATACAAGGTTTGATGGTTTTAGATGCAATTAGATCATGAAAACCATGGAGGGTTATGATGTTTTGATTGCATTTAAAAGAGAACATTATGAACCATAGGGTTCAGCCATGGTGTATGGACGAACCCCATGGAGGTGTATTGGTATTGTTAATGGATTTTAATTGATTAAAATGGAGGATGGTTATTAAATTAGAAAGTTTCTAATTATGGATTTTTGGATCAAAAAGGAAAGAACCTTGATTTATGGATTCAAGGATGGTAATTACTAAAATTGGAAAGTTAGACATCATGGGTTCGGCCATGAACCAATTTTATGGGTCATGTATGGACTTAATATGATTAAAGGAATGGAGGATTAAAATAAGTAATTAGCCATGATGGAGGTAATGACAATTTTGTAAATATCGCCTAAAATTGAAAGATCATGGGTTCGGCCATGGTGTATGGCCGAACCCCATGAACTTGTTAATGGGCTATTTTTGGGTCTTTGTGTAATTTAAAATGGTTCACCAAACCAAGGGATGAAGGGAAGGATTAGGGTTTTATTTTATGAATCATGAATCTATGATTATGGATCGGATTGGACATAAACATAAGATAATGGCAGAAACGTAAATAAGGTGAAAATAATGGACATAGGGTTCGACTATGGTGTATGGCCGAACCCCATGAACTATTTGATGGACCATGTGTTGAAATATTTTAAGGGACACTTAGAGTGGTTATGCATGTTTAAGGTAATGAGGAATTTAATTACATATAGACCTATGTTCATAATTTATGTTATTGGTTATGTTATTAGGTACAATGGCAATATTGTAATTAAGTGAATTAATGGACCATGTGTTCAGCAATGGTGTATGGCTGAACCCCATGGGAATTATTTGGTGGACTTAGTGTCTATGTATGGCATATTAAAATGAATGAAATATTAACAAATGATTAGATCAATGACAAAGTTGTAATAAAGGGTGAAAGTGAGGAATCATGGGTTCGGCCATGGTGTATGGCCGAACCCTATGAGGAATGATTTATGGACTTAAACATAAAAGGAAATCAAATGAAACATGTTTTAATTGATTGATGTATTATAAGGTAACGGGATCTCACAAGGTGTGTACGATCGTGAGCGGTTACCGGACGAAAGCGCAAGGACACGTTAGTGGTTTTTGGTAGGATTCCACCTTTTTCAAACCATGGGTTTAATGTACAATGTTTTTATCTTGATTTGATGTATTTACGTTACAAATGGTATGTTTCAAATTGTGATTTTAAATGCTATATTTATATGATAAATTAGCATGTGTTTCATTGGCATCTCATGCATGGCATGGGGTGAAGGATATGTAACCGGAGGGGCCACACTCCGTCGGGGCGTCCGAAAAACCTATGTGGGATACCATGATGTGCTTTTCCATCAAGAAGAAATCGGAGGGTCCACACTCCGTCCGGGCGTCCGAAAGACCTATGTGGGGGTACTTTTATGTACATGTGATGTGTGGGACTCATTGCATTTGCATCATGACATGGCATGGTTTATATGGATTTTGACATTATGATATTATTATATATGTTTTGTATTAACCATGTTTTAGCCCTAATTGGAATACCTACTGGGCGCGTTGTTCTAATGCCCTACTTCTACCCTAGTGAATGATACAGGAAACAAGGGAAATGATGAACGTGAAACGGGGCCAGGCATAGGAGCTTGGATGATTTAGTTTATATTTTGAATAAGTTACATATGGACTTGTAATTGAGTAACTAGCCGTCGGACATGTAATAATTTAGATGGTTTGCTATGGTTGGATGTTTATTTGGATAATTATGATATTTTAATTATGGATAAAGATTTGACGTACTTTGCTATCTGAAATGGAATAGAATTGAGTTCTATTTTAATTCCGCATGTTTATATTGTTATGTGTGAGCCGTTTTCATGGACTTAGTCCATGCACACATAGGGTTGGCCAGTTAAGGGTCGGACTTTAGAAGTTCGGACTTAACTCGCGTCGTGATGTCCCGCTTTTGCTCACTCATGTTATTTAAAAGAAAAAAAATAGACTCTGATTTACGGAAAACGAAGAGTGAAAAAGGGTGGGGCGTTACAGTTGGTATTAGAGCGAACCAAAAAGATTGAATCTTTCGGAGTAAATTAATCCGGCCCCCGTGCATTAATTTACTTCGTTAGACTCAATCTGAGAACAACAATGGATGATAGCAAAGGAAGTACAGTCAAAATAATTTGATTTATCAAACATAGCAAATTAGGAGATTCTTCCCCGATATCCCCAAATTGAGAACAAACAATTGATACTTAGGAAGTTTCCCCAAAAAAACAAAGAAATACAAAGAGTGCTAATTTGGCAATTTCCCAAAGACAAGAAACACAACATGTTTATTTGGCAATTTCCCCAAACAAGAGACATTATGTGATACATAGGGATATTCCCCAAAACAAAGATTAGTAGATTAGAATTACGGTTGTCGTTGATATGTTTCTGTTGTTGTGATACAGATATGTCAGGCAACATAGAGTATACAGAGTTGTGGGACAGAGGGACACCTAGCTGTCCGATAGACCTGGTTTCTTCTTCCGACGATTCCAGCGTGCCAGACTTCATCAATGAAGTTGTAATCAGTCAGGACATGGAAGTAGAATCGCCCGAGCACAATGTTGGGATTGCTCCAGCCTTTGTTGTAACGCCCGTCCCTTTTCACCTTAAATCAGAGTCTATTTTTTTTTTAATAGTGACAAAGGACGCGGACGTCACGACGCGAGTTAAGTCCAAGCTTCTAAAGCCCGGCCCTTAACTTGCCAACCCTACGTGTGCGTGGAACGAAGTCCACAAAGAACAGCTCACACGTAGACGTAAGCTCAAGGAATATTACAACTAAGTGCGGAATTAACAATAAAGACTATCCTACAAATTTGAGATAGCAGGGAAGATAACATTCATAATATTACCAAAGTATCACAATGTCTCAACTTCCAAAATAAACCAAAATATAAGAAGTAATCTAATTATACAGTCCGATAAGCTAAACTGTTCAAATATACATTTCCCAAAAATAAACTTTAATAAAGTAAACAGTCCACCTCCCCAAGCTTCTAAGCTTGGCTCCAGTCCCGTCCTTCTGCTCCGGCATTTCCTGCGTCATCAGCTAGGGTAGAAATAGGGCGTTAGACAACGCGCCTATTAGGACTCCGAGTAGGGCTAACACATGGATTAGTGATAACAAAGCATATAGATAATAGTATAACGAAAACCATAAAATGAATGCTATGCCATGGGTGTCTGTGTTATGAACCCCACCCATCATCCATACCATCATGCTGTCATATCCCCCTTGACGGCAAAACCTCGTCAAGATACAAACAATCACAAATTATCCCCCTGGATGGCAAAACCTCGTCCATATATAAAACAATCACAAATCATCCCCCTGGATGACAAAACCTCGTCCAGATATAAAACAATCACAAATCATTCCCCTGGACGGCAAAACCTCGCCCAGATATAAAACAATCACAATTCATCCCCCTGGATGGCAAAACCTCGTCCAGATATAAAACAATCACAAATCACCCCCCTTGATGGAAGAACCATCATCAAGGTATCATAATTACATACAACATCCCTGATACATCAAACACATCAAAATATCTCCATGTCTGTTTATCGGTCGCCCCGACGGAGCATGGACTAAGGTTTCATTTCATCCTTCCCCTGTCATATCTCCCATGCCATGCATGAGATGTAGATGCCATATGCCATGTAATGAATATAATAACAAACCATGACATTTAAAAAAAATCCCATCAATAAAACATATAACTTGATTACCCAAAATAGATCAAGCAAAGCCTGAATAATGACATCATAGCATTAAAACCCATTTTAAACCAATCATATGCTTACCGGAATAAATCAAGTAAAAACCCCTACATAATACATAATTCAAAACCAATCTTAAAACATACCATATAATTTCAAAACTAATTCAAAGAAACCATCACTCAATCCATGGCTTACAAAAAGGTAGGAATCCTACCGAATACCGACTAGCGTTCTTTCTTCCGTTTCCGTCTGACAGACCCGGTCGCCGATCATGCACCGCTTGCGATGTCCGGTACCTTATTATACATATCAATTAGTCCATGTATTAACCATTTAAGTCCATAAATCACATCTTAGTGGGGTTCGGCCATATACCATGGCCGAACCTCACTAACTAAGTTTTGCGGGTCCCATTTAGTCCATTAAATATTTTAATCATATGAGTCTAAAAATCAGCCACCCTAGGCTTTATTAATCACTCATAAGGTTGTTACTTTGAGTCCCTAAGTCTATGACCACCTCCCATGGGTTTCTTCATTTTTGGCCAATATTTACGGTTTTGCCACTACCCTTCCATGGTTACTCATTTACTTAATCCATGTACATTATGGTCCATAATTGATCCATAACTTAGACCCATTAATTGATTCACAAAATGGTTCCATTGATGTCTCATAACCATGATATGCATATTAATAATTTAGTCCTTAACTTAGCCTAATTTTTCCATTCATCCAACCACATACACACACCCTTCCTTAGTCCATAACATGACTTACAATTGAATCATCATTCTTAACCACATCTTGGGTCCCTAATTGATCCATCAACCATACAACCAGACCACTTACCTCAACCATCTAATTAACCTAATTCCTTTAATTTTTAAACACATGCACACACCTTAAACCTTAGCCCAAAGAGGACTCTCAATGAGTCATGGGCCTTATTAAAACTAGCCCCTTTAATTCAACCTAATCCCCACTTTTCCTGGGTCTTTTTCACCACATTTAGATCCATAATAAGCCCTCCCATGAGGAGGTTTACATCATGCATTTAAATCATCAACTTTGATCATCACTTGATACATTCTTGAGTCCATTAATGACCCCTTTAATCATGACCTATTCCCCATTAATTTAAACACACACATAAGTCCAACTATGAGGGATTTTAACTCATACATTTAAATCATCCTTCCTTAATCATCATGAAATACATTTTGGTCCATTAGTTTGACCATAACTCCCGTTTATTTTTTCATGGTTCCAAAAACCAAATTCATCCCAATCTCCCCCATTGAAATCACTTAGCCACCTTCCATGATTTCCTTCACTAAAACCCCCTTAAAATTTACAAACCTTTGACCCCTTTTAAGCCTCCAATTTATTAGTACATTATTCCATACCTTCCATCCTTCCAAACCCATTTAAATTTACAAACACATAACCCTAAAAACTCCATTAAAGATCCTTAATTACCTACATTTAACCATTAAAATCTTAAAACCCTAAATCATCCTCCATGGCTTCCATTATTTATAAACACTAATAATTCACTTAAACACCTACCATTTTTGAGGTCATTAACATCATTCACATCTCCCATGAATTTCCTCATTTAAACCCCTTTAAAATTATCACCACATTTAATCATTAGCATCTTAAAAAAAAACATAAGCCATCTTTCCATGATTTTCATTCAAGATCCCTTTAAAAAGAACTACCACATTTAATCATTAAACACTTACAAACCCTAAATCATCCTCCTCCATTCTTTTCCTCATTAAAGCTCTCTAACTTCACTAACATTTATTCATTAACATCTTAAAATCATAAATCCCCCTTCCATGGCTTTGACCTTAAAAACCCCATTTAAGCTTACTTAATTACTCACCATAATTCCTTCCAAAAATCACACACATTTCATGCTTAAATAAATTTCATTACATAATGTCCTTAATGTATTTATTTTTTCTTAACCTAATTTATCCACTTTTCCATCCTTCCATTTGATGGATTTGAGATCTAAGGCCTATGATTATTTGGCCACCATCAAATTTAACAAGAATGGATCCCAAAACTTAAATCCTAAAAATCCAAATCTCTTGTTTAGGAATTACTTACAATCCGACGCCGCCTCCGACTTCCGTCACTCCCGTCGGCTTCCTTGGCCTCCTTTCTTCTTCCTCTCCTTGTTTGAACGGCTAAGATGCTTGATCCATGGTGAAAACACCATAGCTTGGGTTTGGCCATGATAGGTTTTGATTTGAGAGAGAGAAGGGAGGAGAAGATGGAGATAAATAACCCAAGGTCTTGATCTTGGAGTGATGAGCCCAAGCTTGCACATTTCTCCTCTCTTTTCTTCCAAGCTTTTCTTATTCTTTCTCTTGGTTTTCTTCCTCTCCTTTTCCTTGGGTGTGGGACGGTGGTGGAGAACAAGAGAGGGAGAGAGTATGAGATTGTTGGAGTGGAGAGAATGAGATGAAAAATCATCTCATCTCTTGGTTGTGTAAAATACACTCCACATTAACTCTCCCACCAACCAAACTTAGATATTTTTCATGCTTTTTGACCCAACCACATTACCCAACGTTTTTTTTTTTTTGCCTTAAAATAAGATGGCTTTTGGTTTTCCACCTTTTGACCATTTGACCCTCATTTGAATAATTTATTCATTTAATTAATTAGATAATTAGGTTAAGTTAATTCCCATTTAATTTAATTCCATTAAATTTCTTCCATAAAATCCACCCATGGTTGACCAAGTCAACCATGGTGGCCAGCCCCACCAATTCTTGGTCCACACGCTACCTCACTTACTGAGGTGGAGGTGGGTCCCAATTGGCCACTTCACCTTGGCTTAATTCAAATTAACTTAGGTGATTTAAATTTAATTCAACCCATTCCAACTAATTGGATCATCATTGGGCCCATGGCCCAATTACATTCACCCTTACCCATTTACCTTAGGGCCTACATCATCTTGATCCATTGGGTCCCAATTGGGTATTGGGCCCAATTTGACCATCCTTGGCCCAATTGACCACCATTGACCCTTTAAGTAAACTTAAATCCAATCCATAATCCATTGGGCCCTAGTTGGGCCTTTGTCCACATTTTGATCCATTTACTATCTATTCCATCCAATTTCCAAATTCCACCATAAAAAAATAAATAATAACACATATATATTACTTTACAAATTCCGGGCCATTACATTTGTACCCGAAGAGGACGAGGAAAATGTCCCAAACTTAGACGAATCCGTAGGGGAGATAGGCTCGCCAGAGTATACTCCGGCTACTCCGACTTCGGATGAGTTGACAGATTATATGTGTGAATTATGCAATCAGGAGGGGCACCATGGTACTTATTGCCCCCATCCTATTGAGGTTATTTGCCCTGTTTGTGGACTTCACAGGCACGGGAAGGAAAGGACTAACTGTCCTTACATTGGGGGACCAGGATTAATACCGTGTCTGACCTGACAACTTCTTCGATTTTGGCGATGATGTAGGGTCTTCTACGGAAGATTAGGTTAAGAAATGCTAAAGAAATGTCGGGGAAAAAGGGAAAGATTTTGTAAGGGTTGTGGGTACTTTTTGAAGGGTTTGTTCTAACCCTACCAACCCTTGTATTGTGATGGAAGTTTGAATAAAGTATGCAAATTTAAAAGTTTATGAGGACTTTGACACTGAGATGCATGTGACAAGGTCACTTTAGTTTATTAAGTTGTGGCATGGGTGTGTCCCACACGTGATATTGATGAGATAAGTATATAGATTCTATGAGTATGGCTTAGAGTAGCTATGAAACTGTGGGAACCTCGATATGAAATACGGAGACTTGGTCCCATAGGGTTACCGTTGAAGAGTGGGTCCCTCGCATGCTACGGGCTGGAGGGCGCTCTCACGGCTATTTCTCTAACACCCAGGAATTTCAAAGTTATCAATTTATATGAATTTATTCATATTTACGGAATTGCCATTGTGATATATTTAATTTGAATTTAAATGGGTCAATGGTTCAATCAAGACCCAAAGGATGGTAGTTTTGTTTACAAAACAAATAAATGGACAAGATGTACTTAAACGGGTCAAAAATCATAATTGGGTCAAATTTTGTTAAATGGGTCAAAATGGCCAAATTGGACCCAATGGGTTGTGGTTGACATGTTTGACCATTAATTGAGCTCAAAAAATTTAATTGTGTTAAGATGAATTAAATGTTTTGGTTTAGATTGAGTTGGAATAAATTGTGGAGTTTAGTGGAGTGGAATTTATGAGTTGAGTTGGGTGAGTTAAGTAAATGAGTTAGATGGAATAGTTGTTTAATGAGTGAGGTGAGTGTAAGATGGAGGTATGAGCTGGTTGCAAATTTTAACTGAATAAAAACGTGGACTGCAAGGTGATTTCATGTATGTAACTCCTAAGATAGACATGAATGGGAGTGGCGTTACATGGGAGTTACAAAGGTGAGGGTGCATTTCAAATTCAAATTGTGATGCACGTTGGAGTAGTATGGATCATTATTTTCATGAAAGTAACCCCCAAAGTTGGAGCTGTTGTTTATGAAGTTACACAAGGAGATAATGGCATTTCAAATTCAACTCTTGGTTTACACATTGAAGGTAGGGCAAGAGTTTCATCTCAAAGATGAAATGGAACCACATGGGATGTTGATGAGCATTAAGAGGTGGCGGTTACACATGGGCTGTATCAAGGGTGAGGAGTTACTTATTTCAAATATTCAAATCAAGCATGAGAAATACATGGACATGGAGTTTCATCTCAAGGATGAAAACTCCCAAACGGTTCACTAATGGAAGATGAAGGTGATACAAATTAGGCTAGGGCTAAAACCGTTGGAGCTTAGGAGAGTTTCATTTTCAAATGAAACTCTCACATGCAATGGTAATGAGAGAAGGAGTTAAGGAGGGGGGTTACACAAGTCCAACCAGCAAGGGACGTTGGGAGCATGGGGAGGTTTCATCTCGTGATGAAACCCCCTAGTAACATAAGGTTTTGGGTTAAAGCAATGGGAGTTACACAAGATTAACTTTGGGTTGATTTTGATTAAACAAAGAGTGCCCATTTCACTCTCTATCTCTCTTTCTCTTTGCTATTTTCTCCATTCTCACAACCAAGAACAACAGCTGGTTGATTAACTTCAATCAGCCTTAGGCTGATCTCTTTCATCAAGACAAAAAAATCAGCAAAAGGGTTTTGGCAACACGGTTATCAATTTCAAGACCAAAGTTCTCTTTCTCTCTCTTTCTCCCTCAAATCCATATCATCTGGCTGAATTATCCCAAGGAGCTTGCAGCAAGATCAGTCTCAGGCAAAAGAACAGTAAGAGAGAAGGAGAGGTCAAGGAAATAAAGGGTCAAGGAAGGAGTCAAAAGAACCGAAGGAGACGTGGTATTAATAAGTGCATTTTGAACCATTGTTTAATAGATTGATTAAGAAAATGTGATCCGGCCATTGTGTGGCCAAATCCATCAAAGGTTTAGATATAGGATTATGATGTTTAAAAGTAACAAAATATGGACCATAGGGTTTGGCCCTTTGGATGGCCGAACCCCATGAGAAAATTTGGTGAATTCTATGGTGTTTGAAAGACCAAAAATCCATATTATGAAGTGGGGGTTTTCAAGGATTTTTATATGGAATTAAGGTTACTGTTTTGGATCAATTATGAGATGGCCGAATTAGTTAGTTTCCATGGTTAAGATGTGGAGCCTAATATGTACATAATTGATGGAAGCATTGTGTTAAAAGAACCATAGGGTTCGGCCAAATGTATGGCCGAACCCCGTGGACTGTTTTGTTGAATAATTGGGTTAAGTTTATGATGGACATTAGGTACTAATTATATGCTTTGATTTAAGAATAATATATGTTTGTTTAGGGAATTAGTATGGGTATAATCAGCCATGGAAAGATGAACAAAAAGAACCAGTTTGGTGAGGGTCGGCCATGTGTATGGCCGAACCCCACTAATGGTAATTGTTGGAAATAGTGGGTAGTTTATATGGAGATATGAAGGGTTTAAGAAGGATCAAATTAAGTGGTGAGGTTCGGCCATGTGTATGGCCGAACCCCACTAAAATGGTTTTATGTTAGGCGATGGAAGTAAGCTAATTTAAAGCAAAGGTTGGTCTCAATGACACAATCGTAATTATGGCTGAAATGATAAAAAAAAAATATGATCATATGATTGGATAAATGGGCTAAAACCAAAGTGGTAAGGTTCAGCCATAATGTATGGCCGAACCCTAGCAAGGTTTATTTGGGAGTTTGGGTTAATTAGATGGTTTTAATTAAATAAAAGAATGACCAAAGTTTTAATGGGTGAGGTTCGGCCTTGGCTTTGGCCGAACCCCACTAAGTGGTTCATGGAACATTAGGCTTTGCTGGAAATTAAGTAGACAAATGATTAACTTGCTGCTATGTACTTAAGGTATTTGGATTTTTAGAACGGTGTACAAGCCGTGATCGGAAGACGGTTCAAAGCAAGGGTCAAACAAAGTAACATAGTGTAGGTTTCCTACCTTTATTGTAACCACATTTCTATTTGCTGTTTTATGTTGATTTCGATAAGTTATATGAATGTAAAGTTATGTTTCTAAATGGTATGTTTGCATAGACATCTCATGCATGGCATGGGATGATGGTGTTGTAACCGGAGGCTATATTCCGTCGGGGCGTCCGAAAGACCACTGTGGGATACCTTGATGATGAGAATCCCATCAAGAGGAATCCAGAGGCCACACTCTGTCGGGGCATCCGAAAGACCACTATGGGGTACCTTGACGATGAGAATCCCGTCAAGAGGAGGCTATGTAGAATGGTGATGGGTGGGACTCATTACATATTCATTTCATACATAGCATGTTTTATGGAATTTTGACATACATGTATTATTATATTATTTGCATGTTTTATACTAACCTTATGGTAGCCCTATTCGGAAACACTACTGGGCGCGTTGATCTAACGCCCTATCTCTACCCTTAGTGAATGACGCAGGGAAAGGGAAGAATGAGGATCGAGAAGAAAACCAAGCATATGAGCTTGGGCGTTTTGAAAGATTTAAATGGACTTTGAATGGACTATTTATGGACTTGTTATTTGATTTATTTGGATAATGTAATTTGGTAATTAGATGTGTGGGCATGTAATAAGTAGTTAAGTAGATGCTATGGTTTGATTTATTTTGGATGGTTTGATTGAACGATTAGTTAATATTGTTAAGAGATTATGATTAAAGTACTTTGCTATCTAAGAATGGAAAATTGGAATAGTCATAGGATCTATTATAACCTCAGTTAGATTAAGACTAAGTTAATTCCGCAAGTTGTATTTGTACCATGTGTGGATCAGTTTTATGAACTCAGTTCATACGCACATGGGCTTGGCCAGTTAAGGGTCGGATTTAGAGATCCGAACTTAACTTGCGTCGTGATACTCCGCCCCGATCACTTGATTATTATATTTAAAAAATAAAAAATAAACTCTGATTATTAGAGTGAAAAGGGCGGGGTGTTACAGTTGGTATCAGAGCAAAACGGGAAGTTGAATCTTCCAAAGTAAGATTAAGACGGTTTCATGTCTCACTGACGGATAAGAATCCCAACTGACCGACTCTTCGGAGTCCGCTGAGTAGGGGCCAGATTGATTTACTTCGTGGACTCAGACTAAACAAATCAATCTGAGAACAACAGTGAAAGATAGCAAAAGTACAGTATTATATCAAACGTATCAAAATAGGATATACATCCCCCAAGATTCCTCAAATTGAGAAAGAAAACAAACAATAGGTATTTAGAAATTTTTCCCCAAAAACAAAAGAAAACCAAGATTGTTTATTTGGAAATCTCCCCAAAATAGTGAAAACACAAACTGTATGAAGAAACTAAGTCAATTATGTTTTCATGACTTAGGGAAAATGGCACCAAAAAGAAAGATCCCACAAAGCAAGAAAGGGAAAGAAAAAGAGATACCACTCATTCAGTATGATGAAGGAAGGGAAAGATCTCCACCAGAGGAAGAGCATTCTCAGCCTAAAGAAGGGGCTGGAAAATCACATAATGAGGACGAGTCACACCATTCTGAAAGGTCACATCACTCTGAAAAGTCACACCATTCTGAAGAGTCACATCATTCTAGGCGAGAAAGGAAGGAGCGGGATTACTCATCTCGAAAGGAGGAAGAAGGGAACAGTGGTTTACATATACCACGTGTACCGCCTGAACTTCAGGGCTTAGTTCAAGCAGTGGTAACATCTGTACTCCAGCAACATATGAATGGGAGTGAAAGTTCCAAGGATGCCAGTGACCGGAGTATGGCTCGAGAATTCCAGCAACAGCGTCCTCCCTACTTCAAAGGGAAGGAAGGGGCTGTCGGAGCTGAGCACTGGCTGAAGAAGATCACTCAGATCTTAAATTTACTTAAGATCTCGAGTCATGCTGACAGGATTCTACTGGCTACTTCACAACTGATAGAAGATGCCGGTAAATGGTGGGAGGTGGTGGAGAAGCAGAGGGCACTCATACCAGTTAGGGAGAGGACGACCATGACATGGAATGAGTTTTCAGCAACCTTTCTGGAACACTACTTTCCGGAGGAGTAGAAGGAGCGACAGATGCAAGCCTTTCTGTCCTTGGTACAGGGCTCTATGACAGTGGCAGAGTATCACCGGGAATTTCTCAGTTTATCCATCTATGCATTCTATATGGTGGACACAGAACATCGCAGAGCAAAGAAGTTTGAGAGGGGTTTATGGCCAAATATCAGAGCCAAAATGACCATATTCAAGTGCACCACATTGGCTGAGGTGGTCAGTAGGGCCACAATAGCAGAACAAGAGTTGAATGCAATGGTGAGGTTTGACAACCACCGAGCTCCAAGTGGGAGGGGTGGGTTCCAGCCCAACAAGAGGTTCCGACCGAACTTCAGCAGACCCACACCATCTGCAGGGTCCACGGGGTGTTTTCGTCCAAACCAGCTCTCCCCATCTGCATCAGTTACTCAGTCATTCAGAAGGGTGAACAACTGTTTCCACTGTGATCAGCCGGGTCACTTCAAGAGAGACTGTCCAAAGCTCAATAAGCTCTCATATTCCAGAGGATCTTTCCGTCCACCAGCTAGGCCAGCTAACTCCTGAGGAGGCAGGACATATAATTAGGCGGGACGGGTGCCTAATCCTACTGGATCTGGACGACTATTTGCTTTAGCACCTCCTGAGGATGTGGATCATTCTGTGATTCAAGGTATGGCAGTTGTCAGTAGTTCTTATGCTTATGCACTGTTTGATTCTGGAGCTTCACACTCCTTTATATCTGCATCATTTATAACTGCAACTGGTACTTTAGTTCAAAAACTGTCCACAACACTCACAATAGTATCCCCTGTCGGAGACACGTCTTTGGGACTCATATGCACGACCGTAAATACAGAACTTGCTGGACTCAGATTTGAGTTCAATTATCTGGTACTCGACATGACTGAGTACGATATTATATTCAGCATGGACTGGTTGGCTAGTTATGAAGCCAATATTGATTGTTTTCGCCAAAGAGTGACATTTTGTTTACCCGAGGGAAAGCAGTATATAGTTCGTGCTGACAAGCAAAGCAGACTGCAGGAAGGGTTGCACCATTTGGTGTTGAACAATATTGTCATCAACAAAGCACCAGTCACTGAGCTTCCAGCAATTGTGACAGAATTTGCTGATGTCTTTCCAAAAGAACTCCCTGGTTTACCACCTATGAGGGAGCTCAATTTTGAGATCAAGCTGTATCCTGGTGCTTCACCGGTGTCTCTACCCCATTATCGGATGGCACCAGCAGAAATGTCCGAGTTGAAGAAGTAGCTTGATGAGTTACTCAGACTGGGTTGCATTTGAAACAACACATCATCATGGGGGAGCTCCAGTGTTGTTCGTGAAAAAGAAGGACGGTTCACTCAGAATGTGTGTGGACTACCGGAAGTTGAATCAGCTAACTGTCCGGAACAAGTATCCTCTACCCAGGTTCGATGATTTATTCGATCAATTGAGGGGTTCCAGTCACTTTTCCAAGATTGACCTGATGTCCGGTTATCATCAAATCTGGGTCAGGGAGGAAGATATAGAGAAGACAACTTTCAGGACACGGTATGGACTATTTGAATTTGTAGTCATGCCTTTTGGACTTACCAACGCACCGGCTGTGTTCATGGATCTAATGAACAGGATCTTCCGACCGTACCTGGACCAGTTTGTGATTGTGTTTATTGATGATATATTGATCTTTTCCAAAAGTAAGGAAGAACATGCTGAGCATCTACGAATAGTTTTGGACACTTTGAGGAGGAACCAGTTATATGCCAAAGTAAGTAAATGTGAATTTTGGCTATCTGAGGTCAAATGCTTGGGGCATGTCATAACAGAAAATGGTATAGCTGTGGATCCGGCTAAGGTGGCAGCAGTAAGCGAGTGGAAAGCACCGAAGAATGTCATTGAGATCCGTAGCTTCCTGGGTTTAGCTGGATACTATCAGAAGTTTATTATGGACTTCTCAAAATTGCATCCCCATTGACTCGACTCACGCAGAAAGGAGTCAAATATGAATGGACAGATCTGTGCAACCGGAGGTTTGAGGAGCTGAAAAATAGACTTACGACTGCTCTTATCTTAGTTTTGCCGGAAAGAGGCAAAGGTTATGAAGTTCAATGCGATGCATCAGGAGAGGGACTGGGATGTTCACTGATGCAACGCCATCGTGTGGTGGCATATGGTTCAAGACAACTAAAGATACATGAACGCCTCTACCCCACACATGATCTGGAATTAGTTGCGGTGGTCTTCGTTCTCAAAAGCTGGAGACATTATCTATATGGTGAGAAGTTTGAAGCATTTTCAGATCACAAGAGCTTGAAATATTTATTTGATAAAAAAGAACTCAACCTGAAGCAGCGCAGATGGATGGAATATCTGGCGGACTATGAATTTGCGCTCCGATATCATCCGGAAAAGGCCAACAAGGTGGCGGATGCTCTCAGCCTCATGTCTCATGCATCAGTGGCATGTCTGATCAAGACCGAATGGGAGATGTTGAAAACCATTCGTGAGTTCAATCTATACATCACAAACCATGGGAGATGTTGAATACCATTCGTATGTACAATTTGATCATACGATCCAACATGGTTACAAAGATTGAACAGGAGCAACGAGCAGATCTGGAAATGGAAGAGACGTGGGCCAAGATGTCTATTGGCGAGGTTGTACCGGATTGGGAATTACGACCAGGACAGGGTCTTATGTTCCGGGGTAGAATTTATGTGCCAAGAAGCTGCAGAAAAGAATTACTGATAGAGGCACATCATAGCAAGCTCTCCATTCATCCGGGTAGCACAAAAATGTATCATGACTTAAAATGACATTATTGGTGGCATGGACTCAAGAAGGATGTTGCAGAGTTTGTGGTGCATTGTTTAACTTGTCAGCAAGTTAAGACGGAACACCAGAAGCCACCAGGGTTACTCAAACCCTTATCTGTGCCAGAATGGAAATGGGAGCACATTTCCATGGACTTTGTGACGGGATTACCGAGGTCCTCGAAGGGCAACGACGCTATGTGGGTCGTGGTAGACCGACTGACCAAATCCGCGCATTCTATTCCTATCAAGATGTCGGATTCATCTGAGACATTGCGTCGGCAGTATATCAAGGAAATCATCAGATTACATGGTATTCCTCGGACAATCGTATCTGATAGAGATGGCCGATTCACCGGCAGGGTATGGCAGAGTATGCAGTCAGCCATGGGAACAGATTTATTGACTAGCACAGCGTTCCATCCACGGACTGATGGACAGTAGGAAAGAACAATACAAACACTAGAGGACATGCTGAGGGCGTGCATGCTAGACTTCAAAGGTGGATGGGAGGATCATTTGCCATTGGTGGAGTTTTCTTATAACAATAGCTACCAAGCAAGCCTTCAGATGGCACCATTCGAAGCTTTGTATGGTAGACCATGTAGGTCACCAGTGTGCTGGACCGAGGTTGGCGAACGTGCGCTGATAGGACCCGAGTTGGTTGTAGAAACTACTGCACAGATTCAGTTGATACGTCAACATTTGTTGACCGCATAGAGTCGGCAAAAGAGCTATGCTGATAAAAGGAGGAGGTTTCTCGAATTTGAAGTGGGAGACATGGTATTCTTGAAGGTCTCGCCATGAAAAGGGCACATGAGATTTGGGAAGAAAGGAAAATTGTCGCCGAGATATGTGGGACCGTTTTCAATTATAAGAAGGATGGGAGATGTAGCCTATCAGTTGGCACTTCCTTCGCAGTTGGCGTCTCTACATGATGTATTCCATGTGTCGATGCTGAGGACGTACAACCCCGATCCGTCTCATGTCTTGAATGTGCAAGACATAGATGTGCAAAGTGACGCCACTTACATCGAGAAGCCGGTCAGAATAATAGAGAATGAGCAAAGGGTGTTGCGTAACCGAGCGATTCAGTTCGTCAAGGTGGTATGGGATCGACATGGTGTTGAGGAAACCACTTGGGAACTGGAATCGGAGATGAGAACATCTCACCTTGAATTGTTTGTATGATTTATTTTGAAATCCTACTTCGTTTGATTTTCGGGACGAAAATTATAAAAAGAGGATTGTATTGTAACACCCTGGAATTTCAAAGTTATCAATTTATATGAATTTATTCATATTTACGGAATTGCCATTGTGATATATTTGATTTGAATTTAAATGGGTCAATGGTTCAATCAAGACCCAAAGGATGGTAGTTTTGTTTACAAAACAAATAAATGGATAAGATGTACTTAAACGGGTCAAAAATTATAATTGGGTCAAATTTTGTTAAATGGGTCAAAATGGCCAAATTGGACCCAACGGGTTGTGGTTGACATGTTTGACCATTAATTGAGCTCAAAAAACTTAATTGGGTTAAGATGAATTAAATGTTTTGGTTTAGATTGAGTTGGAATAAATTGTGGAGTTTAGTGGAGTGGAATTTATGAGTTGAGTTGGGTGAGTTAAGTAAATGAGTTACATGGAATAGTTGTTTAATGAGTGAGGTGAGTGTAAGATGGAGGTATGAGCTGGTTGCAAATTTTAACTCAATAAAAACGTGGGCTGCAAGGTGATTTCATGTATGTAACTCCTAAGATAGACATGAATGGGAGTGGCGTTACATGGGAGTTACAAAGGCGAGGGTGCATTTCAAATTCAAATTGTGATGCACGTTGGAGTAGTATGGATCATTATTTTCATGAAAGTAACCCCCAAAGTTGGAGCTGTTGTTTATGAAGTTACACAAGGAGATAATGGCATTTCAAATTCAACTCTTGGTTTACACGTTGAAGGTAGGGCAAGAGTTTCATCTCAAAGATGAAATGGAACCACATGGGACGTTGATGAGCATTAAGAGGTGGCGGTTACACATGGGCTGCATCAAGGGTGAGGAGTTACTTATTTCAAATATTCAAATCAAGCATGAGAAATGCATGGACATGGAGTTTCATCTCAAGGATGAAAACTCCCGAACGGTTTACTAATGGAAGATGAAGGTGATACAAATTAGGCTAGGGCTAAAACCGTTGGAGCTTAGGAGAGTTTCATTTTCAAATGAAACTCTCACATGCAATGGTAATGAGAGAAGGAGTTAAGGAGGGCGGTTACACAAGTCCAACCAGCAAGGGACGTTGGGAGCATGGGGAGGTTTCATCTCATGATGAAACCCCCAAGTAGCATAAGGTTTTGGGTTAAAGCAATGGGAGTTACACAAGATTAACTTTGGGCTGATTTTGATTAAACAAAGAGTGCCCATTTCACTCTCCATCTCTCTTTCTCTTTGCTGTTTTCTCCATTCTCACAACCAAGAACAACAGCTAGTTGATTAACTTCAATCAGTCTTAGGCTAATCTCTTTCATCAAGACAAAAAAATCTGCAAAAGGGTTTTGGCAACACGGTTATCAATTTCAAGACCAAAGTTCTCTTTCTCTCTCTTTCTCCCTCAAATCCATATCATCTGGTTGAATTATCCCAAGGAGCTTGCAGCAAGATCAGTCTCAGCCCAAAGAACAGTAAGAGAGAAGGAGAGGTCAAGGAAATAAAGGGTCAAGGAAGGAGTCAATGTAACGCCCCGCCCTTTTCGATAATTTCAGAGTCTAAATTTTTTTTTTAAAAACTTATAATAACACCTCAGAAAAGAGCGGGCGGCGTCACTACGCGAGTTAAGTTCAGACTATTCAAGTCTGAACCTTAACTGGCCACCCATGTGTACATGGAATAGACCATGATTATGAATCACACATGGAACTACCATCAACATGCTGAATAACCTAGATTAATTGCGGATTAGAAAGACGAGATAGCAAGTAACAGTCTTAAACATTAATTAACATAGATCAACCATCCAAAGGTTATTAACCTAATCAAACCATAGCAAGTAATGAATTATTACATGTCCCACAAAAGTATTCAAAAGACAGTAATATAAAGTAGTTCAGTCCTTCATTCAAGCGCTTAGGCTTGGCTCCCCTCCCGGTCAACGACCTTTCCTTTCCCTTCGCTTGTCCCTGCAATCTCCTCTGAGGATAGAATTAGGGCATTAGATCAACGCGCCCAATAGGTTCCCGAATCAGGGCTACCACATGTTAGCATATAAAAACATGCATATATATCATAATACATGATCATTAAAAACAAGTAAAACCATGCTATGAAGTATGCACATGCAATGAGCATCCCCCATCATGTACCTTCATAGTCATCACTTGACGTGCCTTGCACCGTCAAGGTAAATTACAATACAACTTCCATCACTTCATCATTGACTGATTCATATCACATATTAGTCCTCTTGGCGGGACTCTCATCGCTTAAGGAGACCAATGTGACTATGATCATCATGTTATTCCTCCTGGCGTGACTTGTACCACTGAGGCAGGACGTAACTTATAACTTGAAACATTGTACAACCTCATTCATAATCCCATGTCTATGTATGAGATGCCAATGCCTGTATGCCATTTGTTAATGCATAATATATCATTTGAAACACATTATTAAAATAAGAGTATCATAAGAAAAACTGGGTAAAAACCGTGGTTACAAATAGGTAGGAAACCTACTGAAGAATCACTTCAGCGTCTGTTCTTTCTTAGGCTTTATCCGGTCACGACTCGTTCGTCGTTCAACTCTCGTCACCTTGTGATACAATAATCAGTAAATCATATTGTCACTTAAATATCCATTCACATATAAGACCCAAAACATCTTGATTTGGTCCTTCTTTCAAGTCCTTCCCTTATTGCTCATATTTACAATTTTTGCCATTGGCTCATCTTTTATAATAATTTATGACCATAGAAATATTACCCGAAACAAATGTTTATAGGTGGGGTTCGGCTATACACCTTGGCCGAACCACCCTTATTTCACCTAGGTCCATCTTTCATCTCATGATTGTGACCCTTATTTACAAACATGCCATTGGTTCCAATAACTTTAACCTAGGTATCTAACTTAGGCTATACCCTTTTTCCAAGGTTATTACATGGTTCAGCCATCCATAGGCTGAGCCAAATCAGTAAGCTTATCACATTTAAATCTCATAAGAAACCCATAAACTTTAGTCCATTTATCCCAAAAACAGCCCCATTATTTAAATACCAATTGGCTCTACCCCTTAGCCATGTTAAACACATAGTTTAGCCATCCTATGGCCAACCCAAAATCAGTACCCTTATCACATAAAAATCTACACCATTGGTATGGTTTTTATCTCTCCAAAAACCATACCAAAAACAATCCACAAAGGTCCATGGTTTCCATGTTTCCCAACATGAAAACCAACCTTCTTTTACATGGGGTTCGGCCCTCCATGTTGGCCGAACCCAATGGTTATTCTTACTATTTTTAAACGTCCCATCATCATGTAATAAACAGTATACATTATCGGGTTTTACCTTTCAAAAACCAACCAATTACTCAAACAAGATCATGGGGTTCGGCCATCCCATGTGGCCGAACCCAATGATACACTTACACCATTTTAATCAACTTAATCCAAGGTTTTATTTTCTTGAAGTATTCGGCCATTCCATGGCCCAAACATGACATCCAATTTCATGATTTAAACACCCATAACAGTTCATCATTTTATATGGTTTTAATTTCCAAAAACCATCACCATCACCCACTTGTTTCCATGGGGTTCGACCATCCAAAGTGGCCGAACTCCATGGTCCAACTCATCAGTTTTAAACCGCTGCCTATAATACCTTTAGTCCCTATGTCATTCAGATCTATGTTTTTAACCATTCTAAAACATGTATTTAAATCTTAAATCAAAACCCAAAAACAGTCCACAAAATCCATGGTTTTCATGTTTCAAAACATGAAAACCAAGAAATCTCTCACATGGGGTTCGGCCCTCCATGGTGGCCGAACCCAATGGTTATTTTTTTTTTACCATTTTAAATCCTCCATAATCAAGGTTAAACATTGGTGTATTTGGCCATGACCATGGCCCAATACATACCCTACTTGTTTTATGCTTTTAAACCAAAATATCATAAAGATACTTACCAAATTTTTCCAAATTTCCTCCTTGTCTTTGATCCTTACTTTCTCCCTTTTATTTCTTCTTTTCTTTTGCTGTTTTGTGCTTGATCTACTAGTGTAAAATCTGCTGATGTTCCAGCTAGGAAGAACAACGAATTGGAGAGAGGAGAGAGGGAGAGAGAGATGAGGAAAATCTTAGGCTTTGCATGATAAATCGGCCAAGTGATGGTGTTCATTGGTTTTGTATTTCAGCCACCAAAACCCCTCCACTTCCTCATTAAGTTTAGCACAAAACGATGGGTCTTGGGTGCTATCCAAGGCACCCCTTGGCAGCTACCCATGCAGCCATTCAGTTTCCCAAGCAACTCATCTCAAACCCATGCATTTCATTTACCATTCATCATGGAACTCACCCCAAACAAGTCCCCACCGTGTGGGACTTGTTTTGGTGGTTTAAGCTGAGCCAAACTCTTCCAATTCCCACATAGCTCACTGAGTTTATAGTCCCTTTAACTTCCATTTTGACTCACCCAACTCAAGGTCTTTTTTATTTTCATTTCAACTCACCAAACTCACCATACTTAATGCATTTCATTTAATGCACATGAGTTGACTCACCACTTGATTTAATTCTAACTCACTTCAGTCCCACTCAACTGATTTAACTCGTGTTTTAGCTCCCTTGAGGGTCCACACGGTCAACCATAGTCAACTTGACCCGATGGGTCCACTTTTAGCTCCTTGACCCGTTTTTGACTCCATGACCCAATTATGGTATTTTGGTCATTTGCAATTGGTTTTTACATATGGATCAAGCCTACCCATTTTTCTTCACTTGATTTCTAATCAAATAGGCTTAACCCCATTTAATTTAAGTTCATAAAACAGTCAAATCATCCATTTTGACCCGATGGGTCCCATTTGGGCCCTTTGACCCATTTATCCATTTTTTTGACCCAATTGATGTAAATTACCCAACCGATCACACTTATCATTCATAATGTGCTCATATGATTTTAACTTGTGCAATGGGCCCAACTATTTCCTTACTTAACATCACAAAATAATTAATTTAACAACTCAGGGGCATTTTTATAATTTTCCACTTCATTGAAAAACTGGGGTGTTACAGTCAAAAGAACCGAAGGAGACGCGGTATTAGTAAGTGCATTTTGAACCCTTGTTTAATAGATTGATTAAGAAAATGTGATCCGGCCATTGTGTGGCCAGATCCATCAAAGGTTTAGATATAGGATTATGATGTTTAAAAGTAACAAAATATGGACCATAGGGTTCGGCCCTTTGGATGGCCGAACCCCATGAGAAAATTTGGTGAATTCTATGGTGTTTGAAAGACCAAAAATCCATATTATGAAGTGGGGGTTTTAAAGGATTTTTATATGGAATTAAGGTTACTGTTTTGGATCAATTATGAGATGGCCGAATCAGGTAGTTTCCATGGTTAAGATGTGGAGCCTAATATGTACATAATTGATGGAAGCATTGTGTTAAGAGAACCATAGGGTTCGGCCAAATGTATGGCCGAACCCCATGGACTGTTTTGTTGAATAACTGGGTTAAGTTTATGATGGACATTAGGTAATAATTATATACTTTGATTTAAGAATAATATATGTTTGTTTAGGGAATTAGTATGGGTATAATCAGCCATGGAAAGATGAACAAAAAGAACCAGTTTGGTGAGGTTCGGCCATGTGTATGGCCGAACCCCACTAATGGTAATTCTTGGACATAGTGGTTAGTTTATGTGGAGATATGAAGGGTTTAAGAAGGATCAAATTAAGTGGTGAGGTTCGGCCATGTGTATGGCCGAACCCCACTAAAATGGTTTTATGTTAGGCGATGGAAGTTAGCTAATTTAAAGCAAAGGTTGGTCTCAATGGCACAATCGTAATTATGGCTGAAATGATAAAAAATAATATGATCATATGATTGGATAAATGGGCTAAAACCAAAGTGGTAAGGTTCAGCCATAATGTATGGCCAAACCCTAGCAAGGTTTATTTGGGAGTTTGGGTTAATTAGATGGTTTTAATTAAATAAAAGAATGACCAAAGTTTTAATGGGTGAGGTTCGGCCTTGGCTTTGGCCGAACCCCACTAAGTGGTTCATGGAACATTAGGCTTTGCTGGAAATTAAGTAGACAAATGATTAACTTGCTGCTATGTACTTAAGGTATTTGGATTTTTAGAACGGTGTACAAGCCGTGATCGGAAGACGGTTCAAAGCAAGGGTCAAACAAAGTAACATAGTGTAGGTTTCCTACCTTTATTGTAACCACATTTCTATTTGCTGTTTTATGTTGATTTCGATAAGTTATATGAATGTAAAGTTATGTTTCTAAATGGTATGTTTGCATAGACATCTCATGCATGGCATGGGATGATGGTGTTGTAACCGGAGGCTATATTCCGTCGGGGCGTCCGAAAGACCACTGTGGGATACCTTGATGATGAGAATCCCATCAAGAGGAATCCAGAGGCCACACTCTGTCGGGGCATCCGAAAGACCACTATGGGGTACCTTGACGATGAGAATCCCGTCAAGAGGAGGCTATGTAGAATGGTGATGGGTGGGACTCATTACATGTTCATTTCATACATAGCATGTTTTATGGAATTTTGACATACATGTATTATTATATTATTTGCATGTTTTATACTAACCTTGTGGTAGCCCTATTCGGAAACACTACTGGGTTCGTTGATCTAACGCCCTATCTCTACCCATAGTGAATGACGCAGGGAAAGGGAAGAACGAGGATCGAGAAGAAAACCAAGCATATGAGCTTGGGCATTTTGAAAGATTTAAATGGACTTTGAATGGACTATTTATGGACTTGTTATTTGATTTATTTGGATAATGTAATTTGGTAATTAGATGTGTGGGCATGTAATAAGTAGTTAAGTAGATGCTATGGTTTGATTTATTTTGGATGGTTTGATTGAACGATTAGTTAATATTGTTAAGAGATTATGATTAAAGTACTTTGCTATCTAAGAATGGAAAATTGGAATAGTCATAGGATCTATTATAACCTCAGTTAGATTAAGACTAAGTTAATTCCGCAAGTTGTATTTGTACCATGTATGGATCAGTTTTATGAACTCAGTTCATACGCACATGGGCTTGGCCAGTTAAGGGTCGGATTTAGAGATCCGAACTTAACTCGCGTCGTGACACTCCGCCCCGATCACTTGATTATTATATTTTTTTTAAAAAAAAACTCTGATTATTAGAGTGAAAACGGCGGGGTGTTACAATTTCGCACACTTGACGTGCGTGGATGCGCAGAGCTAGGTACTATTTTACCCCATGGGGGGTACTAGCTTCGTTAGGCACGGTCCGACAACCTTAGTGCTTGACTGAATCACCCTTGGGATGAAGGGATGCAGGCGGGGTAGACTTGATCACGTTGCACGTGGGTCTTCCGCTTAGTAAGTCATGAACCCTAAGTCTTGACTAGGGGTAGGGGTATGATTATATTTTGATATTATTGCTACAATCACATAGTCATGTATTCGAGTGTTGTTCCTACGAATAGAATATCTCAGGGTAGATTATGTACCCTGGATTAATTATGCCCATGAATGGATTATACCCAAAGGGGGTTATATTCATGGATGGTTATTAACCATAGGATAGATGATACTCATTGATAGAGTGGTACCAGGGATAGATGTGTATAACCGCGGATGGTGATTCCCGTGGTGGTTTGGATTAATGTCAGGTATCGGTACCATGGTATACATGTTGGTAGTGTGATGGACTTGTTGGTCTCATAGATGACATATAGATCTAATGATTGAGACATGTTTCGATTTACGTCCCACGTTATAAGAAAAAGGTGTTAGTCGTATTATGACTTGTGTCACAGGAAAATTAGTGTGGAGAGATACTGGTATCGTAGAAGTTTTGAACAGAAGGTGTTAGTCACAGAGTGACTTATGTACAAATGAAGATATTCTTACTTTTGGAGATGGACTTAAGGGAAAAGTTAAGAGTCTAGTGAAACTCGAATGGGAAGCTATGGGCGACTACCGAGTTAGACTGGCCAGCTGACTCTGTAGGTAGTCGATGGAGTTCCAGGAGAGTGCAGCTAGAAACCTAGTTAAAATGGAATCAGCAAAAGACTTGAGTATAGGCTCGTATTGGAAGGCTACCTCACACAGAGAGTAGACGAACGAACGTATTGAACAAGTACGTATGGAAAATATCTTGGTAGCAGGTAAAGTGAAACAGAGTACATTGATCTACATAAGATCGCAAATGGGTTCACGAGAAAAAGAGATAACATGAGACAGAGTAAATTTTACGAGAATGAAAATCATAGGTTGATATGATGACTTTGATGTAATTAAGTGGTACTTGACAAGATTGAACATGAACAATGGATAGATCTGGAAATGGAGGAGATATGGGCCAAGTTGTCTACTGGTGAAGTCATATCGGAATGGGAGTTACGACCAGGACAGGGTCTTATATTCCGAGGAAGGATATATGTACCTAAGGCTGCAGAAAAGAGTTACTAATTGAGGCATATCAGACCAAACTCTCTATTCATCCGGGCATCACCAAGATGTATCACGACCTGAAGAGACATTACTGGTGGCACGGACTCAAAAAGGATGTGGCAGAATTTGTGGCTCATTGCTTAACGAATCAGCAGGTTAAGACGGAACATCAGAAGCCACTAGGGTTACTCAAACCCTTACCAGTGCCGGAATGGAAATGGGACCACATCTCCATGGAGTTTGTAACAGGGTTGCCAAGGTCTTCAAAGGGCAACGATACGGTATGGGTCGTGGTAGACCGACTGACCAAGTCTACACATTTCATTCCCATTAAAATGACAGACTCATCTAAGATTTTGGGTCGGCGGTATATCAAGGATATCATCAGATTGAATGGTATACCTCGGACTATTGTGTCCGACAGAGATGGTCGATTCACCGGTAGAGTATGGAAGAGCATGCACTCAGCCATGAGAACAGATCTACTGACTAGCACAGCATTCCATCCACAGACTGATGGGCAGTCTGAGAGGACAATACAAACATTGGAGGATATGCTGAGAGCATGTATGCTAGATTTCAAGGGTGGATGGGAGGATCACTTGCCGTTGGTAGAATTCTCATACAACAACAGTTACCAGACAAGCCTTCAGATGGCTCCATTTGAGGCTTTATATGGTAGACCATGTAGATCACCTGTGTGCTGGACAGAGGCCGGTGAGCCTGCAATGATTGGACCTGAGTTGGTTGCAGAGACTACAGCGCATATACAGTTGATACGGCAACATCTATTGACTGCGTAAAGTCGTCAGAAGAGCTATGCTGACAAGAGGAGGAGGTTCCTTGAATTTGAAGTGGGAGACATGGTGTTTTTGAAAGTCTCGCCACGAAAGGGACACATGAGATTTGGAAAGAAGGGGAAATTGTCGCCAAGATATGTGGGACCGTTTTCAATCATAAGAAGGATGGGGAACGTGGCTTATCAATTGGCTCTCCCATCATAGTTGGCATCTTTGCACGATGTGTTCCATATATCGATGTTGAGGAAGTACAATCCTGATCCTTCTCATGTGCTGAACATAAAAGATATAGAGGTCCAAAGTGACGTGACATACGTCAAAAAACCTGTTCGAGTGGTGGACATAGAACAAAGGGTATTACGGAACCGAGCGATCCAGTTTGTCAAGGTGGTATGGGATCGACATAGCATTAAGGAAGCCACATGGGAACTCGAGTCGAAAATGAGAACAGCTCATCCTGAGCTATTTATGTAAATGTTTGAAACCCTACTTCACTCGATTTTCGGGACGAAAATTTTAAAAAGAGGGTTGTATTGTAACACCCCGGATTTTCAAGTTATTAATATATATGAAAATTACCCATTTAATTTGTGAATTATTAGATATGGACCTTATATGGGTAAAGAGTTGGGTCATTGTCCAATTAAGACCCAACGATTTTGGTAAATGGTTTCAATAGAATTAAATGGGGCTGAATTTAATTAGTAATGCACTATATATAAATAAGGAATTTGGCTAAATTGTCATGCGCATAAGATCATTTAAAGAGGGGTCTTTCCTTAGTTAAAAACGTGTAGATGGATTGGGATTAGGCAAGGATATCTAATTGCCTAATCCAAATAAAGAAGATAGGATGCATGGCTGTGTGGGAGATATGCAATCCATGAATGAGGCGTAAAAAGGAGTCCTTTCCTTGTTAGGAGTAATAATAGGGAAAGTGCTAAGTTGAAGGGGCGCATGGCACCTTCTAATTAGGACCCATTGGAAATCTTATAAAGGAGAGACAAGAGGGGCGCATGGCACCTTTTAAATTTAGAATCAAGAGGAAGTTTTATAAAGGAAAGACAAGAAGGGCGCAAGGCACCTTCTAAATATGGAACCGAGTGGAACTTCTATAAAACTAAGGTAGTGCACATGGCATACATCAAGGAAAGGTAGTGCACACGGCATTGTTCTAAATATATGATTGAGTGGAAGGTTTTATAAAAGAAAGGAAGAAGGAGAGCATGGCACCTTCTAAGTATTGGACCAAGGGGAGGTTTTATTAAAGAAAGGGGGAAGGGGCGCACGACATTACACAACATCAAGATCAGTCTCGGCATACTCATTCAAGGAGAGGGCAGCCAACAAATGAAAGATCTAGGAGGAGAGGAGGCTAAAAAAGAAAAAGATTTGGAAGAGCAAGAACAACCGAAGGAAACCGGAGGAGTCGCGAAACCGGTAAGTAGTTTGATATTTTTGTTAAAGATAAGGAACCATAAGGTTCGGACATGGTGTATGGCTGAACCCCATGGAAGAAGATTGGGAGATGATTATGACAAGACATGGTTTAATGTATGGATTTTTAATGAGGAAAACTATGGGAGTTGGTTAATAAATTTATATGGGTTTTAATGGATGCTTTTGGTGAAGATCCTAGACCATGGGTTCGGCCATGGAGTATGGCCGAACCCCATAAATATTTATGAAATTATGTTCATGTGCTTAGAGCATGGAAAATGATGGGAAAGGTTATTTATGATTTATTTTAAATGGATAGAAGGTTTGATGGTTTTAGATGCAATTAGATCATGAAAACCATGGAGGGTTATGATGTTTTGATTGCATTTAAAAGAGAACATTATGAACCATAGGGTTCGGCCATGGTGTATGGACGAACCCCATGGAGGTGTATTGGTATTGTTAATGGATTTTAATTGATTAAAATGGAGGATGGTTATTAAATTAGATTCTAATTATGGATTTTTGGATCAAAAAGGAAAGAACCTTGATTTATGGATTCAAGGATGGTAATTGCTAAAATTGGAAAGTTAGACATCATGGGTTCGGCCATGAACCAATTTTATGGGTCATGCATGGACTTAATATGATTAAAGGAATGGAGGATTAAAATAAGTAATTAGCCATGTGGAGGTATGGCAATTTTGTAAATATCGCCTAAAATTGAAAGATCATGGGTTCGGCCATGGTGTACGGCCGAACCCCATGAACTTGTTAATGGACCATTTTTGGGTCTTTGTGTAATTTAAAATGGTTCACCAAACCAAGGGATGAAGGGAAGGATTAGGGTTTTATTTTATGAATCATGAATCTATGATTATGGATCGGATTGGACATAAACATAAGATAATGGCAGAAACGTAAATAAAGTGAAAATAATGGACATAGGGTTCGGCTATGGTGTATGGCCGAACCCCATGAACTATTTGATGGACCATGTGTTGAAATATTTTAAGGGACACTTAGAGTGGTTATGCATGTTTAAGGTAATGAGGAATTTAATCACATATAGACCTATGTTCATAATTTATGTTATTGGTTATGTTATTAGGTACAATGGCAATATTGTAATTAAGTGAATTAATGGACCATGGGTTCGGCAATGGTGTATGGCCGAACCCCATGGGAATTATTTGGTGGACTTAGGGTCTATGTATGGCATATTAAAATGAATGAAATATTAACAAATGATTAGACCAATGGCAAAGTTGTAATAAAGGGTGAAAGTGAGGAATCATGGGTTCGGCCATGGTGTATGGCCGAACCCCATGAGGAATGATTTATGGACTTAAACATAAAAGGAAATCAAATGGAACATGTTTTAATTGATTGATGTATTATAAGGTAACGGGACCTCACATGGTGTGTACGATCGTGAGCGGTTACCGGACAAAAGCGCAAGGACACGTTAGTGGTTTTTGGTAGGATTCCACCTGTTTGAAACCATGGGTTTAATGTACAATGTTTTTATCTTGATTTGATGAATTTACGTTACAAATGGTATGTTTCAAATTGTGATTTTAAATGCTATGTTTATATGATAAATTAGCATGTGTTTCATTGGCATCTCATGCATGGCATGGGGTGAAGGATATATAACGGGAGGGGCCACACTCCGTCGGGGCATCCGAAAAACCTATGTGGGATACCTTGATGTGCTTTTCCATCAAGAAGAAGCCGTAGGGTCCACACTCCGTCGGGGCGTCCAAAAGGCCTATGTGGGGGTACTTTTATGTACATGTGATGGGTGGGACTCATTGAATTTGACATCATGAAATGGCATGGTTTATATGGCTTTTGACATTATGATATTATTATATATGCTTTGTACTAACCATGTGTTAGCCCTAATTGGAATACCTACTGGGCGCGTTGTTCTAACGCCCTACTTCTACCCTAGTGGATGATACAGGAAACAAGGGAAACGATGAACGTGAAACGGGCCAAGCATAGGAGCTTGGATGATTTAGTTTATATTTTGAATAAGTTACTTATGGACTTGTAATTGAGTAACTAGACGTCGGACATATAATAATTTAGATGGTTTGCTATGGTTGGACGTTTATTTGGATAATTATGATATTTTAATTATGGATAAAGATTTGACGTACTTTGCTATCTGAAATGGAATAGAATTGAGTTATATTATAATTCCGCATGTTATGATTTTAATTCCGCATGTTTATATTGTTATGTGTGAACCATTTTCATTGACTTAGTCCATGCACACATAGGGTTGGCCAGTTAAGGGTCGTACTTTAGAAGTTCGGACTTAGATCGAGTCGTGACGTCCCGCTCTTGCTCACTCATGTTATTTTAAAGAAAATAAAAAATAGACTCTGATTTACGGAAAGCGAAGAGTGAAAAAGGGCGGGGCGTTACAAAACTGATCTCTCGTACTTTCCATTTTTATCTACAAAATTCACAAACTATATTAAATGCACCTAATATATACAAAATTGAGAGCTAACTAGTCTAAAAATCAGTGGTAAAATTGTCATTTTTCATGTCTTAACATTCGTCGTTCAACACATCAACATTATTGACATGTCGAATATGAATGACATAGGTTCTGTTTACAAAATACTGTATTTTCCGTTTACTCACTAATCGATACTATCGGTTCTGTCGAGCGTGGGTTCATCGACATATCAACAACTAGGAAATTCAGATTTTCCTTATTTCATTCAATAAACATTAAAATTTTCTTCCATTTCCAACTTTGAGTTAAGACTCTACATTTTATTCCAATCATTCAGGGAAAATTACACTAAGTTATGGAGTTGAAACTCAAGGTCATTACATTACTACCACTTTTTTTGGAATTTTCGTCTCGAAAATTAGATGAAGCTTGGGTCTAAAACAAAATTACACAAACAATTCAGGATGAAATGTTCTCATTTTCGATTCTAATTCCCAAGTAGGTTCTTCACTTCCGTGTCGTTCCCAAACCACCTTGACAAACGGAATTGCTCTATTTCTCAGCACCTTCTGTTGTGAATCTATGATCTTAATAGGTCTCTCGACGTAGGATACATCGTTCTGGACACCCAGGTCCTTCAATTCCATGACATGTGACGGATCTGGATTGTACTTCCATAGCATTAAGATGTGAAATACATCATGTAGGCTGGACATTTGTGAAGGAAGAGTTATCCGATATGCGACCTCACTAATCTTTTCGATGATTGGGAATGGTCTCACAAATCTTGGTGATAATTTCCCTTTCTTCCTGAATCTCATTTGGCCCATATGTGGCTAGACCTTTAGGAACATTTGGTCTCCCACTACAAATGCAAAATGCATTCTTCTCTTATCGGCATAGCTTTTCTGTTGACTTTGGGCTGTCAGCAGATGTTGTCGAATAACTTTGATATGTTCCATAGTCTCTACAACCAAATCTGGCCCGATTAGTGCAACCTCACCTGCCTCGGTCCAACAAACTGGGAATCTACAAGGTCTACAATACAACACTTCAAATGGAGTCATTTGGAGGCTCGCTTGATAACTGTTTTTGTATGAGAATTCTACTAATGGAAGATTATCCTCCCAGCTGCCCTGGAAATCTAGCATGCAACCTCTCATCATGTCCTCCAACGTCTGTATAGTCCTTTCGGACTGTCCGTCGGTCTGTGGATGAAATGTCGTACTATACAATAAATCTATGCCCATGGCTACTTGCAAACTCTGCCATACCCTTCCGGTAAATCTGCCATCACGACCTAACACGATTATCCTGGGTATTCCATGTAATCTGACAATGTCTTGTATGTATTGCCTACCCAATTTCTCTGATGAGTCTATCGTCTAGATGGGCAGAAACTGTGTTGACATTGTGAGACGGTCAATCACGGCCCAAATAGCATCATTGCCCTTAGGATATCTAGGCAATCCTATCACAAAGTCCATCGCGATGTGCTCCCACTTCCATTATGGTATGGAAAAGGGTTTAAGTAAACCAGGTGGCTTCCGATGTTCTGCTTTGACTCGTTGGCATGTTAGGCACCTGGAGATGTATTCTGCCACACATTCACACAATTTTGTGCCATTTGATAATTTAATCAAATTACTAATGTATGCACAAAGACTTGGATCATAGATCAATATACCATTATAAGTGCAATTTGAATTTTTTTGATCCAATCCAATCCAAAAACCTTGGGCATTTTAATTTATCAATTTAAAAATCCAATGCCCATGTGTGATGTCATATGATAGGGCATTCTTAGGTTTAGCAAAAGCTTGGTGTTTCAAGAACCAAAAATCATTCCTCATGATATATTCCATTGATGAGAAGAGGAATGAAGCACACAACATAGAATCATTTCTCAAGAATATACCAATAAAGAGTATAGAAATGAAGTATGAGAGACATATGGGATGCAAAAATATACACCAATGACAAAAGCTCATGACATGCCATATCAAAGAAACACTTGCAAAAACATTTTCAATTTGCGCCAAGATATACCTATATGAGATCAAGTAAAGGTGCAAAAGAAATGATCTCCATGTAAAGAATACAAGTGTTTGCTAAAGTTTGTTCCCCATGCTTTTCACCATATTTACCATTCAACTAAGGATACTCCAACTAGTTCAAATTGTTTGAATGGTATGTGAATTGATTACCAATCTGAGCATTTGATTGCACTTAGATCAACAATATCATTCACAAGCATGGAGCAAAGTTCATTCCATAGGAGATTCACAAATTTTGTATCATGGAATGAAACAAAACCTTGAATGTGCACAAGATCATCTCACAAACAAGATTCTACCAATATAAAATCAACGATGAAAAAACAACATATAATGCAAGCACATACAACCAATACATGAGGCAATGCACAACTATCATTCATTCCCAAAAGTTACACAAATTATTTGATAAATGGAATGAGATGAATCCAATTTTAAAGCATAATGTGCAATCCTACATGAAAAAAAAAAAACATTCCAGCAAAAGATACACCAATTTAAGATCATGGGCTACAACAGAAAATCAGAAGAGGAGTTTTTAAAAAAATATTCTATACACAGGCGATACATAGCCAAGGCGATCGGTTGCAGAGCCGATCCATCATCCAATGGCGATCTATCACCATGACAGTACAAAATTTTCCTTTTTAAATCCTTTCCAATTTGAAATCACCCTCTTCATTTTAAAACACAAGGCATATGAGAATTATGATTCTACCAATAAAAGCATTATATCATGTACTCATTCAATCAACAAAACATAGAACATGGTATTAAAGTAAGATACCATTAAGATTCCAAAACATGTTTCAAATGTGTTAACCATATAGAAAACATAACACATCTGAGCTAAACACTGTAGGATTTGGAATTTAAGTCCACACATGTATGACTCATCAAGCATGATAAATACTATAGCAAGGAAAAGTATAATCAAGTGCTTGAAAGAGTCAAATGTGCCATGCCACAACAGTTGGTTGTCTGAACTCAATTGAACAAAGATTGAGTTCAAATACACTTGGTCTAGATATACTCCATTTTTGCACAATCCTTAGACCAATGTAGGACATGAACAAGGTCCTACCCCTTAGGGATCCATATGAACTTTTGATCCAGACCTTTCCTCTCAAATCATTGAACATTGGGCATTTTGTTATTCCATTATAAACATTTGGCCTAAATTCATTGAAATGAGACAAGACCCTCATTTTGTTGTTCCAATTCATAGTACAAGGAGGTCTTAACTTATCCCTAATAGATTTTACAATGTAGGGATGATGCAAGAAGTGATGAGCATAGTATTTCTTAGGACTATTCATAAATTGATTTACCTTCTTTTTCTTTGCATGGTGTGAATTTCCAATCACCTCATTCTTTCTCTTCCTTGCTCTTTGAGGAAGACCATTAGCCACCTTTGATTTAACCTGCTGTTGAGCACTAAAATATTTCATGATTGCCCCTCATTATTGGACTAGTTCGCCTTGATTTTGTAACGCCCTGCCCTTTTTCACTCGCCGAAAATCAGAGCCTATTTTTTTTTCAATAGAAGAGTGATAGAGAGAGAGGGACGCCACGACTCGAGCTAAGTCCGAGCTTCCAAAACCCGACCCTTAACTGGCCAATTATACGTGTGCGTGGACCAAGTCCACTAAAACGGTTCACACATACTCAAGTTAACATGCAGAATAAATCATAGATGCGGAAATATAATAGAATAATAATTCTATTCCATTTTAGATAGCAAGGAGGTCCATCACTTAACAATAATTAGCTTAAGTTAACATTCCAAACTATAGCAAATATATCTACGTTATTACAGTCTTGAATGCTAGCTATTCAAAATACATAGTCCATGAATAACTTAAACAAAATGAAACTAACACATCCAAGCTCCTAAGCTTGGCTCAGATCTCGTTCCTCGTTCTGTTCATTCCCTGTGTCATCAACTAGGGTAGAAATAGGGCGTCAAACACATGGGTTAGTATTAAAAACCCAGATATAATACATCATAACGTACTTGTAAAACATCGTATCCAAAACAGTGTATGATAATAGAGATACAATCATACAAATAAAAACCAGAAACATTGCATGATAATAGAGATCATAATCATGTTGATTCAATGCTATGCCATGGGTGTCATATGCCATTAGTCCCATCCATCACCCATATCACAATCACAAAACATCCTCTTGATGGAAGCTCCTCATCAAGGTAACCTCACGAATGCCTTACGAACGCCCCGACGAAGCGTGGACTCCGGTTACCTCTTGGTGGTTAATGCACACCAAGGTCTTCCTCTTGATGGAAAACTCCTCATCAAGGTATCCCCCACGGTTGCCTTACGGACGCCTCGACGGAGCGTGGTCTCTGGTTACATTTCATCCTTCCCATGCCATGCATGAGATGCAAATGCCAACATGCTATGTAAAAATACAAACCATAGCATTAAAAATCTCATATTTGAAACATCTCATTTATACAAAATAACTCGTCAAAATAGAAATTAAAACCATCATACATATCCCATGGTATCAATGAGGTAGGAATCCTACCAATGACCAACTAACGTGTCCTTGCGTTTCCGTCCGAAACCGCTCACCAATCGTACACCTTTTGTGAGGTCCCGTTACCTTTGTAATAGCCCAAATTTTCGAATCAATATATATTGGACATTTAATTATTTTAAATTGGAATTTGATGTGATGAAAATGCCAAATGGATCAACTTTGGGACAAGGGTCCAAGAATGGCCCAATTGGGCCATGGATTGGATGAAATCCATCTAATGGGTCAATGAGGACTAATCGGGTCAAGGATGGTCAAATTGGGCCCAATACTCATTTGGGACCCAATGGACCCAATTGAGGTAAGCCTAAGGTAAGGAGGGAATTTAATTGGGCCATGGGCCCAATGTTTACCCAATAAACCATGAATTAGAATTAATACATGTAATTGGTCAATGGTAAGTAATCGGGTCAAAGATGGTCAATTTGGGTCAAAGAGCCATATGGGACCCAATGGGCCAAGGTAGGTAAGCCCTAAGATAAATGGGTAAGACAAGAATATAATTGGGTCATGGACCCAATGGTAGTCCAATTAAAATAAATTAAATGGATTAGATAATTATAAAATTATCTAAGTTAAGATGTATCAAGATTAAATGGTATGACCAAATGGGGCCCACCTCCACCTCACCCATGGAGGTGGCGTGTGGACCCAAGGATAGTGGGGGCGACCACCATGGTTGACTGGGTCAACCATGGGTGGATCTTATAGAAGGAATTTAATGGAATTAAATGAAATATGGGGCTTAATTAACTTAACCTAAAAATCAAATTGATCTAAGTTAATTAACCTAATCTAAATTGATCAAATGGTCAAAACCACTCCAACAAACACAAACCACTCTTAAGAAACACAAAATAAAACCATGGGCTTAAATGGTGGATTGGGATCAACCACCACCACCAAAGTCAAGCTAGCCCATGCTTGGTTGGTGAGGGAATTAAATGTTGAGTAAAGGCCACTCCAACCACCTCCATCCCATTTCAAACCAACCCATTTCACTCTAGCATTCCTCATACACCAAGAAAAAAACGGCACTCACCTTGCAAGAGAGGAGAAAAAACTTAGAAGAAAAAAGGAGAAGAAAAGAGAAGAGAAGGTAAGCTTTGGGCCACCAAGACCTTGAAGATCTCTCCCTCATCTCCATACTCTCTTTCTCTCTTAACCTAACCCTATTTACCTTAGCCGATCCAAGCATGTCCCACCATTGATCAAGCACATCTAGCCGATCAAAGATCAAGAAGAGGGAGAAGGGAGGCCAAGGAAGTTGACGGGAGCGACAAAGATAGGAGGAACCGTCGGATCCGTAAGTATTTCTAAACAGGAGTTTAGATTTTTGTTTATGGTTAAAAAGGGAATCCATTTATTAGATAATGGCCAAAAACATCATGGGCCTTGGATCTAAGATCCATCAATGGAAGATTAAGAAATGGATAAACTTAGAGAGAGATAGATTAAATGAATGGATGACCATAAGGTTCGGCCATGTAGCATGGCCGAACCCCATGGTGAATGATGGGTAATTTAATTAAGGTTTGAAGGTTTAAAATGGTGGAGAAGGATTTATGATATTTAGTTTTCAAGTGATTTAAATGGTGATGATTTAGTGATCTATGAGGATTAGGACCCTTAGATGCTCAATGGTTGATGTTTTCTAAAATTTGAAAATTTTGAGTATGGTATGTGATTTTCAAATGGGTGCTAAAAGATGGAAGTGGTGGAGTAAATAAGTTTGAATTATGGAGGTAATGAGGAAATGATTGGTGGTAGAAGTGGATTTTAAATGTAATTAAAAATCCAAAAAAAAAAAATGAGGAAAGACATCATGGGTTCGGCCATGGTGTATGGCCGAACCCATGACCCATGTTTTTAGGTCATTCATGGGCTAAGTATGGTTTATATATGTGGTTAAACGAAATGGAAATTAGGTTAAGTTAATGATGAAATTTAGATGGATTTACAAAGTGTATGATATTTTTTTTTTAGGGGCCAAAATGAATGATGATTATTGATTTTAAAAAAAATGGATGTCTTTTGGACAAAAACATTGGTCTAAGAATGGCATCAATGGATGATGAGCCATGAACCATGGGTTCGGCCATGGTGTATGGCCGAACCCTTGGTGGTATTTAATAATTTTTTTTTATGATGGGAAAGTATAGAAATTGGTTAAGAAAAATGGATAGATTGTATGGATGTTTCAAGTATGATATGTGATGTTGGTGATTTAAATGGATGATTAATTTTCATTAGAGGTATGTTTAAATGGGTAAATGAAACCAAGAAAAATGGGGAAAGAAACATCATGGGTTCGGCCATGGTGTATGGCCGAACCCATGACCCAAATTTTGATCAATTTTAGGCTAAGGTTAATGCATGTATCAATGCCTAGGAGTTTGTTTTAAAGGGCCAAAAAGAATGAAGATTTGTGGTTTTAAAATTGGATTATTTTGGGACAAAACCTAGTCTTTGAAAATGGTGAACCTTAGGGTAGTGATTAGTGGATTTTTAATAAATGGAAAATGATGTAGAAGAATGCTAGATTTTAATGGACTTATAAAAAATGATATGTGAGGTTTTAAATGGAATGAAAATGGGGACTTGAATGGATAAATTAAATTCATTGGAGATTGGATTAAAGGGAGTAAAATGGACCCAATGGAATGGAAAGTAAGCACCATGGGTTCGGCCATGGTGTATGGCCGAACCCATGACCCATTTGGAGGCCATGATATGAGGACCACACCTTAGGCCAAAATGTGGAATTAGGTGTGGGAGTAAATGTTTTCAAAATGAAATATTAGGTGGCTGATTTTATGATGCTAAGTCATGATTGAATGGACCTAAGTATGAATGAATCTTGGACTTAGAATGCACATAAATGAATGGATGATTTACCATGGAAGAAGAGTGGCAAAACCGTAATAAGTGGCCACATTAAAGAACCATGGGTTCGGCCATGGTACATGGCCGAACCCTATAGGGATTAGACAAAAAAATCGGATATTTTGTGAATGGTTAAGAGAAGCGATTAGTTGCTGCGTTTTAGGCCGCAAATTGGAAATATCTAAATTGGCCAAAAAACGGGTTTATGTATGTGTTTTAAACCACGAAAAATGAGGCTAAGTTAAAGGGCTGATTTTCGATAAATTTGTAACATAATTAATGACCATTAATGAGTCTAAGTAGATGGATCAATTATGAATTTAATCATGGATAACGTAGGGACTAATCCGGTAAATGTAATAAGGTATCGGACGTCGCAAACGGTACGCGATCGGCGACCGGATTATCGAACGGGAAGCGTAACGGAACGCGACACGGTATTCGGTAGGATTCCTACCTTTTTGTAAGCGATGGATATGTAATGGTGTTTTAAATTATTTTGATTTGGCCTATGATAGATCTATGATTATGATTTATTTTATGATGAGTTATAAGTTTATGAAGCATATGGTTTACATCTTAATATTATGCATTATATGGCTATGTATGATATGTCAAGTATATGGATTACATATATATTACATAGCATAATGCACTACATCTCATGCATGGCATGGGCAGAAAAAAATAAACAAACCGGAGCCCATGCTCCGTCGGGGCGACCGAGAATCAGACATGGGGATAGCCTGAGGGTTATAACCGGAGTCCATGCTCCGTCGGGGCGACCGAGAAGCAAACATGGGGACAATACATTGTATGATCATACGGATGATGAGTGGGACACATGACATAGGCACCCATGGCATAGCATGCATCACGTTGCTTATTTTGTTATATGTTATTTTATCGGTATGTGTATTATTACTAATCCATGTGCTAGCTCTACTCGGAGTCCTACTGGGCGCTTTGACTAACGCCCTACTTCTACCCTAGCTGATGACGCAGGAGAGGCAGGAAGCGGTGGACATACCAGAGGCCAAGCTTAGGTGCTTGGAAAGCGCAGTCTTAGCTTATTTTACGTTTACATTTTGGAGTTGTCATTTTAAAGTAACTTAGCTTGTCAGGTTGTATAAATTTAAATTTCTTGCGATGGTTTCAACGTTACTTATGGACGATTACATTTTGTGATATAAATATGAACATAGGGGCATTTTGGTAATTCAATGTTGTATCTTCCCTTCTATCTAAAAAAAAATGGTAGGATAGACTCTATTATCATGTTCCGCAATGATTATAATCCGCGAGCTTACTTCTTACGCGTGAACCATTCTCATGGACTTAGTTCCGCGCACACGTGGGGTTGGCCAGTTAAGGGTCGGGCTTTAGAAGCTCGGACTTAACTCGCGTCGTGACGTCTGCGCCCTCTCTCACTCTTCTATTTCAAAAAAAAAATAGACTCTGATTTTCGGAAAGCGGGTGAAAAAGGGCCGGGCGTTACAACCTTATTACATATTAATCAATCAAAATCATGTTCCATTTGATTTCCAATCATGTCTAAGTCCATAAACACATCTTACCCATTTATTTTAAATTGAACCTATAACATATCCGTTGGATCTTAATTGGGCAAAGACGCAACATTTTACCCATATAAAATCCATATCCAATAATTCACAAATTAAATGTGTAATTTCCGTAAATAATTATAACTTGAAAATCCGGGGTATTACAAAACCTCACTTACTTGATTTTGAGTCCAAGTTCATTCTCTCTATTGATTCATTAATCAATCACACATGAGTTAGTCTTTTAGCATCAATAAAACCTAAGTCCACAAAACTTTCTCCATGGGGTTCGGCCATACACCATGGCCGAACCCATGGTCCATCATTTTTACCCATATTTACCTCTGTGCCATTAATCTTTCCATGGCTACTCACTTAGCTTATATATACATGACTTAAGTCTCAAAATCATTCCATTAGTTTTACATTAATGGAAGCCCTAATTCCATAAAACATTTTCTATGATTCAATCATTCACTTAGGCCATTTATGCATGTTTAGAACCAAAAACATGATCCATGGGGTTCAGCCATACACCATGGCCGAACCCATGGTCCTTTAATTTCACCATTTTGTCATTCTTTCCTTCCATAGGTAATCACATATTTAAGTTACCCATACTTAGGTCTATATCTGATCCATAAACCTAGTTCTATAAATGATTCATCAAATCATGACATAATACAAAATGACCAATTAAAATGGTTCATGGGGTTCAGCCATACACTATGGCCGAACCCATGATGTCTTATTTCCCATCTTCTCCTTTAAATTATTTACAATCTTAGGTCCATAAACCAAGTCCCTCCATGGGTTTTAATCATACACTTAAGTCCATGAAAATCCGTCATTTAAAACCCCAAAATCCATCAATATTTCTCCATAAGGTTCGACCACACACCATGGCTGAACCCATGGTCCATGGTTCTTCACCCTTTAGATAATTTAGACCCATTTATCACCATTAACATTTCTCTATTATTTCCATGATCTAAATACATGTACATAATTCAATAATTCTTCAGGGGGTTCGGCCATACCTCATGGCCGAACCCATGGTCTAAGGTTCTTCACCAACATACATCCATTTAAACCCTTTAAAATCCTTAATACCTTTCCATGGGGTTCGGCCATACAACATGGCCGAACCCTATTGTTCATCACTTTCTCTCATAAGTCAAATAACCATGATCATATTCTTTGATGGGGTTAGGCCATACATCATGGCCGAACCTCATCCACCCCTTTTTGTCCTTGAGGGTTCTCATATATAAAACTTAGGGTTGGCTATGCAAGGGCCAAACCATGATCCTTGGTCATTCACCATTCCATACATGGTTCATGCATAAAGTCCTTAGCCATAAAAATTAGGGTTCGGCCATTACATGTCCTTGACCATCTTTTCTTACTTATGCAATCTTATCCAGTACTTACCGACTCCGCAACTCCTCCGGTTTCTTTCACTCCTTCTTGCTCCTCCAATCTTTTCCTTCCTTAGCCTCTTCTTCCTTCCTTCTTGATCCTTGGCTGAGATTGATCTTGATAAAATCTCTAGGAGTGGTTCGGCGAAGAGGTATAGGTTTGAGAGAGAGAGAGAAAGAGAGAAGATTTAAGATAAAAACTCAAAGTGTTCTCCCTTTGTCAATGAGAGTACTTGGCCTTGAGTGAAAGAGGGAGAGAGTAAGATAAAGCAAGGAATTCTCTTTGTTGCCCAATGTAGTTCGGCCAAGGGTGGTATCCTTTGGTTGATACCCCTTTGGTAACTCCCATGACTCTTCACCTCCCCATTGATACTTACTTTGGGGGTTTCATCCCATGAGATGAAACTCCCAATCTTATGCCCCTTGGGTTTCCATCATGAGATGGAAACCCTCCATCTCCCAACGTGTAGCCTTGGATGACTTTGTGTAACAACCAAAACCCTCCAACTTCCTCATAAAGATGGTGTCTTCCCAAGTGTCCCTTGGCTTGGCCAAGACACCACCTGAGATGGAACAACCCTCCATCTTCCAACTTGTAGCCTTGGTTACCTTTGTGTAACAACACCAACCTTTCACCTCCCCATTAATGCTTCCTTTGGAGTTTCATCCCATGAGATGAAACTCCCACCATTCCAATGTGTAACCCTTGAAGGTGTCTTTTGAAACAACAAAACTCCTCATCTTCCCACTCCACTCACTTAAGATGAAAGTCCCATTAACTTCCCATTCAACTCATCTCTTTAACTCAACTCATATTTTTATTTCAACTCATTTAACTCACTTAAAATCAACTCATTTCCTTGATTCCATTTCCAATTTAATTCAGCCCCAATTTAATTAAGCTTGAACTCACTTGGTGGTCAACCAAGTCAACCATGACCCATTGGGTCCCAATTGGGCATTTGACCCAATTGACATCCGTGACCCAATTAAATAAATCTTACCCATTTATTTCAATTGAACCTTATCCATAATCCGTTGGGTCTTAATTGGGCAATTGACCCAACACCTTACCCATCTAAGGTCCATCTCCATTAATTCATAAATTAAATGGACAATTTCCATATATATTCATGACTTGAAAATCCGGGATGTCACAGATTTTGTATATATCACATGCGTTTAATGTCATTTTCTAGTTTTGTAGATAGAAATTGAAAGTTCCAGAAATCATCTCAATTGAGTGGATAACTGCAAGATTAGAGCTTAAAAGTGAAGACCTAGAATTTTAATAATTTAATTCATGCCACTTTTAGGGTTTTTTATGCAAATTAGTTAATCTGGATCCAATTATGAGAGTCTAAGATTAATTAAGTATTTTTAGAATTTAAGTGGTGAATTAATTATTAAATTCTGGAAGAGAGATCATGCAATTCAAATGCTAAAGCCTGAAATTCAAGATAAACAGGGCAAGATCCACTTCAACTAGGCCAAGCTTAGCTTCACAAGCCATGTAACACCCTGGATTTTGAAGTTATTAATATATATGAAAATTACCCATTTAATTGTGAATTATTAAATATGAACCTTAGATGGGTAAAGTGTTGAGTCATTGCCCAATTAAGACCCAACGGATTGTGGAAATGGTTTCAATAGAATTAAATAGGGTTGAATTAAAAGGGTATGCAATATGTCTAAAAATTAAATATGGATTACTTTGGCCGTGTATGTGAGGTTGACATGGAAACATATATCTATCTAGATTAAGGATATGCGCATGAGATGTATAGAAGATTTGCACATCCATGAGGATGCGCATAAGATCATTTAAAAAGGGATTTTTCCTTGTTAAAAATGACATTAGGGAATTGTCTAAAATTAAATATAGAAGATGTCTAATTAAATAAAGATTGCATGGCCGTGTATGAGAGATTTGCATATCCATGTTTATGGGCAAGAGTGTCTCTCAAAAGGGGTCCTTTCCCTTGATTAAAAATGATACTAAGGGAATTGCTAAGTAGGGAAGCAAGGGACCTTCTAAACATAGAACCGATTGGAAGAAAGACACAAGGAGCACACGACAATGGCTATTTTAGCAAAGGGCGCACGACATTAGGCAATGGCTAAATTAGAGGGTCTTGGCACCTTCTAAATATGGGACCAAGTGGAGGTTTTATAAATAAAGGCACCAAAGGGCGAACGGCAACACAAAACCATCAAGAAGGTCTTGACGTGGGAGCTCTAGCAAGAAGGTGTTCACGGCATACACAAAGGAAGAGAGGGCAGCCAGCAAGTGTGCAAGGAAGAGAAGGATTGGGAGAGCAAGAACAAGTGAAGGAAAACCGGAGGAGTTGCGGAACCGGTTAGTATTTTGATAATTTCATTTAAAGAAAGGAACCATAGGATTCGGCCATGGTGTATGGCCGAACCCCATGGAAGAAAATTGAGGGAATGATTATGGTTAATTAATGGAATGATGAACCACAGGGTTCGGCCATGTTGTATGGCCGAACCCAATGGAAGGACTTTGGTGATTTTAATGGAAGTTTGGAGGATCAAAATCATAGAGTTATGGTTATAATTTTAAAAGGGTTTTAATGGATTTAAATAATGGCAGATCAAGGATTAATGATTGTCAAAGGGAAGATTATGAACTATAGGGTTCGGCCATGGTGTATGGCCGAACCCCATGGAGGATGGTTATTAAATTAGAAAGTTTCTAATTATGGACTTTTGGATCAAAAAGGAAGGAACCTTGAATTATGGATTCAAGAATGGGAATTGATAAAATTGGAAAGTTAGACATCATAGGGTTCGGCCATGGTGTTTGGCCGAACCCCATGAATCAATGTTATGGATCAGTTTTGGACATAAACATAAGGTAATGGCAAAAATGTAAATATGGTCTAAAATGAAAAGCCATGGGTTCGGCCATGGTGTATGGCCTAACCACATGGGAAATATTTGGTGGATCATGTTTGGATTAAGGAATCGGTTATGGACTTAATATAGTGATTGATTAAATGGAGAATTAATTGGAGGATACAAATATATGCTTATGGATTATGTTATTGGATTATGGGTTATGTTAGTCATGGATGACAATGTTGTAAATAGGTGAAAATAATGGACATAGGGTTCGGCCATACACCTATTTGATGGATCATGTGTTTGAATTAAAGAACTATGTATGGTAGATTAAAATGAATGAAATGTTAACTAAGGATTAGACCAATGGCAAAGTTGTAATAAAGGGTGAAAGTGATAGATCATGGGTTCGGCCATGGTGTATGGTCGAACCCCATGAGGAATGGTTTATGGACTTAAACATAATAGGAAATCAAATGGAACATGGTTTTAATTAATTGATGCATTATAAGGTAACGAGACCTCACAAGGTGTGTACGATCGTGACCGGTTTCCGGATGAAAGCACAAGGACATGTAGTGGTCTTTGGTAGGATTCCACCTCTTTGAAACGATGGATTTATGTATAATGTTTCTTATTTTATTTTGATGAATTTTATGATGTAAAAGATGTGTTTCAAATTGTGAGTTTTTAATGCTATGTTTATATGATAAAATATCATGTGTTTCATTAGCATCTCATGCATGGCATGGGGTGAAGGATATGTAACCGGAGGGGCCACACTCTTTTGGGGCGTCCGAAAAACCTATGTGGGATACCTTGATGTGTTTTTCCATCAAGAAGAAACCGAATGGACCACACTCCGTCGGGGCGTCCAAAAAACCTATGTGGGATACCTTGATGTGCTTTTCCATCAAGAAGAAACTGGAGGGGCCACACTCCGTCGGGGCATCCGAAAAACCTATGTGGGATACCTTGATGTGATTTTCCATCAAGAAGAAATCGGAGGGGCCACACTCCGTCGGCGCGTCCGAAAGACCTATGTGGGGGTACTTATGTGCACTTGTGATGGGTGAGACTCATTGCATTTGACATCATGACTTGGCATGGATTTATGTGGTTTTTGACATTATGATATTATTATATATGTTTTGTACTAACCATGTGTTAGCCCTAATTGGAATACCTACTGGGCACGTTGTTCTAACGCCCTACTTCTACCCTAGTGGATGATACAGGAAACGAGGAGAACGATGAATGCGAAACGGGCCATGCATAGGAGCTTGGATGATTATAGCTTATATTTTTTATTAAGTTACTCATGGACTTGTATTTGAGTAACTAGACTTCGGACATGTAATAATTTAGATGGTTTGCTATGGTTGGATGTTTATTTGGATAATTATGTTATATTAATTATGATTAAGGACTTGACGTACGTTGCTATCTGAAATGGAATAGAACTAGATTCTATTATAATTCCGCAGTTATGATTTTAATTCCTCATGATTATATTGTTATGTGTGAACCGTTTTCATAGACTTAGTCCATGCACACATAGGGTTGGCCAGTTAAGGGTCGGACTTTAGAAGTTCGGACTTAGCTCGCCTCGTGACGTCCCGCTCTTGCTCACTCTGTTATTTTAAAAAGAAAAAATACTCTGATTTACGGAAAGCGAAGAGTGAAAAAGGGCGGGGCGTTACAAACCAGCATTGGGACAGGCCACAAGCAGTCCATGGGCATTTCATATAGTTGGATCAGGCTAATGTGCAACTCAAAAGCCCAAGTTCAAAAGCCTAAGTTCTCAAGCTCAAATCCAAGTCAAGTGAACCTAAGATGAATTCCATGAGTTGAGGTTCAATGTCCAAAGTCCAAAAGCTCCATGGATCATATTCGAATTTCACCTAAGTCCATATCCAATTACCAATGGCCAAAATCCATAACCTTAATCCCTCTATTTTCCATGTACATGTAACACCCCGGATTTTCAAGTTATAAATATTTACGAAAATTACCCATTTAATTTGTGAAATTTAGATATGGATCTTATATGGGTAAAGTGTTGGGTCTTTGCCCACTTAAAATCCAACGGATATGGTATAGTTTCAATTTAAAAGAAATGGGTAAAGATATGTTTAATTGGGTCAAAGTTGTTTATTTGGGTCAAATGCCCAATTGGGACCCAATGGGTCATGGTTAATTTGGATGACCACCTAGTGAGTTCAATTTAAATTAAATGGGGTTGAATTAAATAATAATGCAAAATGGCTAAGATTAAATAAAAGATCATGGGCCGTGTATGTGGGGTTGACATGGAAAGATTTTAGGAAATGGAAGATGTTGATGACTAGATTTTAGGAGTTTTTAGTTGAACAAGGATTAACCAAGATGGGCAACATGCATGGATGAGATGGGATATTGCTTTAGTCGATCATGATCAATAAAGAATATGTCTAATTGAATAAATAGTACATGGCCGAATATTAGATATAAAATCTATGAATATGGGCATATGTGATAAGGAATGTTAGAGTATCTTTTAAAAAGGGTCCCTTTCCTAGATAAAAATGGCTCTAAAGCAATAGCTAAACAAGAAGGGGCGTATGGAACCTTCTAAGTTGGGTTTAAGGGAAGGTTTTAATTAAAGAAAGGCATCAAGGGCGCATGGCACTTTCTATTTTTTGGATTAAGAGGAGGTTTTATAAGACAAGGAGAGGCACACGGCAATGGTTAGTATTTCAAGGAGCACACGGCATAGGGGAAGTATCTATCTTGATACCTTCTAAATTGAGACAAGTTGTAAGTAAGATAAGGAGAGAAGGAGAGGGGCACATGGCATTCACATTGCCATCAAAGAGAGGTACACGACATTCACACACAAAGGAAAGAGCCGCCAACAAGAGGGAAAGATCTAGGAGGAGAAAAAGGCTAAGAAAGAAAAAGGATTGGAAGAGCAAGAATCAACAAGAGTGAAGGAAAAACCGAAGGAATCACGTAAACGGTTAGTAGTTTGATTTTATATTTTTGTTTAAAAGAAAAGAACCATAGGGTTCGGCCAAGGTGTATGGCCGAACCCCATGGAAGAGAATTGGTAAATGGAAGAAGATTGGGGGATTGATTTTAAATAATTTTAAGGAAAAGGGCTGAACCATAGGGTTTGGCCCTGTTGCATGGCCGAACCCCATGGAAGGGTTTTGGTGATTTTAATGGAGGAACATGGGTCATATTTTTATAGGTGATGAAGGTAATGGCAAGTGTAATTAAAGGCCAAAGTGGAGAATCATGGGTTCGGCCATGGTGTATGGCCGAACCCCATGAGGTTCTTTATGGACCAAAGTGGTGAAGTAATTATGGGTCATTTATGGACCTAAGATGGTGAACTTGTATAATGGGCCTTTGTATAATATAATTGAATGGTTTACCAAACCAAGGGATAAAGGGTGAGAATAATGAAATTATAGCCTTGGATGGCAATATGGTAATTATGTAGAATTAATGGAACTATGTTTTGAAACTCAAACATAAGTTGATGGAATCGGTTATGAATTATTTTAGAGGGTTATTTGGGAGTGTTATGAATGTTTAAAATAAATAAATGGACCTATGTGTTGGAACCTAAGCCTGAGTTGTTGGAGGCAATGGCAAAGTGGTAAATAAGAATGATAGACCATGGGTTCGGCCATGGTGTATGGCCGAACCCCATGGGAATTATTTGGTGAACTTAGATGTTTATGAATCTATGTTTCTAACCTAAACAAGACGAATGTTTTGGTTATGATTAGACCAATGGAAAGGTTGTAAATACTTGCTAAAATGGAAGATTAGCCATGGATGGCAATCTTGTAAATATAGGAAAATAAGGAAGGTAAATGGCTATGGATATGTATAATGGCATTTTGGTAATTAAGTGAAAATAAGGGACCATGGGTTTGGCCATGGTGTGTGGCCAAACCCCATGGGGATTGTTTGATGAACATAGGGTTACGTATGTTGGGTTAAATGAATGAATTGTTAATTAAAGATTAGACCAATGCCAATTTGGTAATATCGGTTGAAAATGATAAACCATGGGGATTGGTTTATGGACTTAAAACATTGTAAATCAAGTGGGACTTGGTTTCGATTGATTGTTATATTATAAGGTAACGGGACCTCACAACGTGTCTACGATCGTGCGCGCTTACCAAATGAAAGACGCAAGGACACGTTAGTAGTCTTTGGTAGGATTCCACCTCTTTGAAACCATGGGTTTATGTACATTGTCTTTATCTTATTTTTTATGAAATTATGTTGCAAAGGATATGTTTCAAAGTATGATTTTAAATGCTATGTTTATATGATAAAATAGCATGTGTTGGTTATGTTTAAAAATTTGATTTTAAATGTTATATTTTGTATTTCTATATAGCATGTTGACATTTGCATCTCATGCATGGCATGGGAGGGATGAACAGTAGCCGGAGATCCACCACTCCGTCGGGGCGTCCGTAAAAAAAATCATGGGGGATACCTTGATGTGATTTCCATCAAGAAGATTCCGGAGATCCACTACTCCGTCCGGGCGTCCGTAAAAGAATCGTGGGGAATACCATGATGTGATTTCCATCAAAAAGATTCCGGTAAACCCACACTCCGTCGAGGCGTCCGTAAAACACTCGTGGGGGGAGTACCTTGATGAGGAGAATTCCATCAAGAGGATACTATGTGTGAAATGTAGCCGGAGATCCACCACTCCGTCGGGGCATCCGTAAAACAATCGTGGGGGATACCTTGATGAGGAGCATTCCATCAAGAGGATATTTTATGATGGGTGGGACTCATTACATATGATAGCATGGCATGGCATTGAATCGACATAATTATGATCTTTATTATCATGCAAGGTTTCCGGTTTTTATCTGCATGATTGGATCTCTATTATCATATACTGTTTTGGATACGATGCTTTGTAAGTATGGTATGATTTATTGTAACTGGATTTGATATTTATTATATATGGATTTTTTGGTACTAACCCCATGTGTTAACCCTAATTGGAATACCTACTGGGCGCGTTGTACTAACGCCCTACTTCTACCCTAGTGGATGATACAGGAAACGAGGGGAACGATGAACGCAAAACAGGCCAGGCATCGGAGCTTGGAGGATTATAGTTTATATGTGTTTAGGATACTCATGGGCTTGTAATTTGAGTATCTAGAATTCGGATTGTAATAACTTAGATGAATTTGCTATGGTTGGATATTTTATTGGATAATTGCGTTATGATAATGATGATTAAGGACTTGACGTACTTTGCTATCTGAATGGAATAGAACTGTGTTCTATTATGCTTCCGCATGTTATGATTTTTATTCCGCATGTTGATATTGCTATATGTGAACCATTTTCGTGGACTTAGTCCATGCACACATAGGGTTGGCCAGTTAAGGGTCGGACTTTGGAAGTTCGGACTTAGCTCGTGTCGTGACGTCCCACTCTCTATCACTCTTTGTTTATAAAAAAAAAAAAATAGACTCTGATTTTACGGGAAGAAGTGAGTGAAAAAGGGCGGGGCGTTACAGTACATTTCATATCTCCACCATCCAATCTCCATCTTAAATTTTGACCCTCCATCTCATATACCAAAATTAGATAAAACCTTAGTTCCACCTATCAAATCCAATCCATACATTCATTACCTTAGATCTAGGCCATCCAACCTATCCATCATCTAGATTAACCTTAGGATCATAAGAATTCAAGCATTGCCTATTCATCCATCCATCTAGATCATCCATCAATCATTTAAGCCATTAGATAACATTTCATCCCAACCATCCCATTCATTCATAAACTTAGGAAAACCCCTAGAACCTCCTTACTTATCCATTGCATACATTCATCATCTTAATTTAGGCCATACATTTCATCATCCATCTAGATTAACCCTTGAATCCAAACCCTCCATTAGTGACCTTACCATTTGTATGATTTATTTTAGCCAATTAAACCTAGAACCATTAGATTTTTCCCAATCCAATATTAGCCATCCATTCATTAAACCCTAAGATAGAACAACTTGAAGCTCAAGCTAGCCTCCATGTGCCCAAGCCTAGTCATTGCCATATTATTCAATCCAATCTCTCCATAGCATCCACACGATTTTATCATCTAAATTCTCTCCATGAACTTAGACAAAAACCCATCTAGATACACTTGTAAGATCCCAACACACCTCATCATCCCAATCTACCATGTCAGACGTGATTTTCACAATCTACAAACACTCCATTCGAATTTCACACTAAGTCAACCCTCCACATCATCTCATTATCATCCATCCATCCATTCATCTCATCTCTTAATCCCATCCATCCATTTACCAAAGCACAAAACAAACCCTAATCCTACATAGCCAAACTCGAAAATCCCATGCCTAATCCAATTCCTATATTCTCTTTCTCCTTGCTTGCACTCCACTCCAAGCCACCTATACACAGCCAAATTCGTGTACACCATGTTGAACCCTAACCTTTTGCAACTTTTAATCCCAACTACCCAATTCCAATGAGATTTAAGCCAAGCCATTCATTAATCACTCAAACCAAGATTAAATCACAACCGTCCATTCCAACCCAGAGCCTATAAATACCCCACTACCCCATAGACAAAATTCAAATTTGACCTGGAGCACAAGAGGACGAAAGGCTGAGGAGAAAAGATCACGAGACAAAAAGACATGAGGTCCGACATGATTTTACAAGTGAGAATTGTAAATTTACGTCTCCATTTTGTTTTCTTGTTGTCGATTTTATGTATGCCTGTACTTGAATTTTTCCATGAAATAAATAAGAGATGTGCCGTTAGAACCCTAAAAAGTCCGATTATTCAGATATCTTTTTATACTTTCTTTTAATTTAATTTTGTATTCTTTGATTAATTAAAGTACTTAGGTTATAAGTGTTAAATCTAAGAAATAGAATTTAATTTGATTGAAGACAATGAATTTTAATTAAATGGTGTAAATTGATTTTGAATTCTATGCGTGAATTTCAGATCTAGATCTCTTATTTATTTATTTATTTTGGGCGATGAGACAAAAAATCCATAACCACCTTTAAATAATGCATTTATTTATTCTGTCATTTACTTTATTTATCAATTTATTTCTTGCCTTTAATTACATTAGTCACTTTGTATGTATGTTGTATACAAGATGTTCAATTTATGTTTTTATTTTATTTTTTGTATGTCTATTCTTTAATTCTTTAATTCATGTATCTAATCAATCCCTTTCCAAAATATTCTTTAACTAGAAATGTAAATATAATTTTCTAATCTTGAATTTTACAATTTTAATTAAAAATGAGACTACATATTCATGATTCACCAATTTAAAAATAAAATGAATTAATTTGATGAGATTCACAAGTTAAATAAAAGATGGTGTTCACTTGATTTTTCCAAATAAATTTGTTTTATTTAAATCTAGGTTTAATTCATTTTTCTCAAGATTACATTATTTTAAAGGTACTAATTTAATTTATAACATATATTTTGTGATTTCCTATGGGTTCGACCTCGGACTCATATGCTATACTGCCAATTGGTTCATACACTTGCGAGTTTATAAATTTAAAACTTTGCAAAATTTTCACATCAACACCTGCATTCTCCTTGTATTGCACTCATGCTTGATGTAACACCCCGGATTTTCAATTTATTAATTTGTATGAAAATTATCCATTTAATTTGTGAATTTTAATTATGGATCTTAAATTGGGTAAAGAGTTGGGTCATTGGCCCAATTAAGACCCAACTGTTTTGGAATTGGTTTCAATAAAAATTAAATGGTGAGGAATTTAATTAATAATGCAATATCTAAATAAGGAAATGGATAATTGAGCATGGCCGACTATAAGATTTGCACATCTATGTTAATGGGCATAAGATCATTTTAAAGGGGGTATTTCCCTTGATTAAGAATGGCATTAAGGCAATAGCTTACATAGAATTACAAGGGGCGCATTGGCATATGCTAAATAGAGGACCTTCCAAAGTGGGAAATAAGAGGAGTACACGGCAATGGCAAACAAAGCAAGGGGCGCATGGCTCTAAGGGTGTATGTTATCTTAAGCACCTTTTAAATTGGGACTAAAGGAAGGTTTTATAAGGAGAAACAAGGAGGGGCACACGGTTTACACCATAGCCGAACTCTCTCTCTCTTCCTTTCTCTCAAGCTCTCATTCTCGGCAATACACCAAGAGAATAAAGAAAAGGCAACCAGCAAGGGCGCACGGCACAAGAAGGTGTTCTTGGCTGTGTTAAAAGATCAAGAAGAATGAGAGGAAAAGGCCAAGGAAGAAGAAGATCGGAAGAACCAATTGGAGCAAAGGAAAACCCAAGGAATCGCAGAACCGGTTAGTATTTGTTAATCTTGTAATTGATTAAAAGAAAAGAACCATAGGGCTCGGCTATGGCGTAAGGCCGAACCCCATGGAACAAGACTAAAGGGATGAATGTTAATATGTTTGATTTGATTTAAAAGAGGAAGTATGGAACCATAGGGTTCGGCCATGATGTATGGCCGAACCCCATGGAAGAAAAGGAATGGACAATTACGTTGTTTTCAATGAACCGTTGGATGGAAAAATATGGAAGAGATTTGATAATTTTTAATGGAGTTTTGAATGACAAAAACCATAGGGTTCGACCATGGTGTATGGCCGAACCCCATGGAGTTGTGTTGGTTTTATTATTGAATGTTAATGGGATTAAATAATGGAAGATCAAGGAGTAAATAATGGTCAAGATCATGAACCATAGGTTTCGGCCATGGTGTATGGCCGAACCCCATGGAGGATGTTACTAATTTAGAAAATAAATGAAAAGGGTTAGATTTGTTTCTATGGGTGAGGTTCGGCCATGGTGGATGGCCGAATCCCACTAGAGTTTATTTATGGAAAGCTTGATGATAAATAAAGGAAACTATCTGATTATGGAAGGTGGATTTTTAGAAAGGATTTAAAGAATGAAAGGATGAATTATCTCTATGGGTGAGGTTCGGCCATGGTGTATGGCCTAACCCCACAAGGGTTTATTTTTGGAAGGTGGTGATTAAATTAGAAAGTTCTAATTATGAACTTTCTAATTATGGACTTTCTAATTTGAAAACTTTCAAATTATGGAAAGAACTTGGAATTATGGATCCAAGAATAGGAATTGATAAATTTAGAAAGTTTCTATTTAGGGACTTTCTAAGTATTGAAGTTGGATATTGAATTTAGAAAGTTTCTAAATATGGACCTTCTAATTATGGACTATTGATTAAATTAATAAGTTTCTAATAATGGTTGCAAATGAAAATAATTGGGACTTAGACATCATAGGGTTCGGCCATGGTGCTTGGCCGAACCCCATGAATCAGTTATGGGTCTATTGTGTTTAGGTGTTAAAGAGTGGAGGGTTTGAAATGATTAAACCAAGGGCAAAGTTGTGAATACATGCTAAGATGGAAGGTTGGCCATGAATGGCAAAAATTGTAAATATGAGGAAAATATTGGACATAGGGTTCGGCCATGGTGTATGGCCGAACCCCATGAATTATATTATGGATTATTTTGGAACTTAAGCCTTATGAAAATAAGGAAGGTAAATGGCTATGGAGATGTACAATGGCATTATTGTAATTAACTGAATTAATGGACCATGGGTTCGGCCATAACTATGGCCGAACCCCAAGGGGATTGTTTTGATGGACATAGGATTACGTATGTTGGATTAAATGAATGCAATGTTAATTAAAGATTAGTCCAATGGCAATTTGGTAATATCGGCTAAAAATGATAAACCATGGGTTCGGCCACGGTGTATGGCCGAATCCCAGGGGGATTGGTTTATGGACTTAAATTATTATAAATCAAGTGGGACTTGCTTTTGATTGATTATTATATTATAAGGTAACGGGACCTCACAAGGTGTTTACCATCGTGAGCGGTTACCGGACGAAAGATGCAAGGACACGTTAGCGGTCTTTGGTAGGATTCCACCTCTTTGAAACCATGGGTTTATGTACAATTGTTTTATGTTATTTTGGATGAAATTATGTTGCAAAGGAATATGTTTCAATTGTGATTTTCAATGCTGTGTTTTTATGATAAATAGCATGTGTGGAATATGTTTCAAACTGTGATTTTAATGCTATGTTTATATGATAAAATAACATGTGTTTCATTGGCATCTCATGCATGGCATGGGGTGAAGGATTTGTAACTGGAGGGTCCACACTCCGTTGGGGCGTCCGAAAAACCTATGTGGGGTACCTTGATGTGTTTTTCCATCAAGAAGAAACCGTAGGGTCCACACTCCGTCGTGGCGTCCGAAAGACCTATGTGGTGGGTACTTTATGTACATGTGATGGGTGGGACTCATTGCATTTGTCATCATTTCATGGCATGGATTTATATGGTTTTTGACATTACGATATTATATATGTTTTGTACTAACCATGTGTTAGCCCTAATTGGAATACCTACTAGGCGCATTGTTCTAACGCCCTACTTCTACCCTAGTGGATGACACAGGAAATCGGGGGAACGATGAACGCAAGACGGGCCAGGCACAGGAGCTTGGATGATTTAGTTTATATATTTTTAATAAAGTTACTTATGGACATGTATTTGAGTAACTAGTTTCGGAATGTAATAACTTAGATGGTTGGATGTTTATTTTGATAACTACGATATGTGAAAAATGATTAAGGACTTGACGTACTTTGCTATCTGAATGTAATAGAACTTGGTTCTATTATGATTCCGAATATTATGATTTTTATTCTGCATGTTGATATTGTTATGTGTGAACCATTTTTGTGGACTTAATCCATGCACACATAGGATTAGCCAGTTAAGGCTCGGACTTTAGAAGTTCGGGCTTAGCTCGCGTCGTGACGTCCCGCGCTCTATTACTCTACTCTGTTATAAAAAAAAAAATAGACTCTGGTTTATAGGAAGAAGCTAGTGAAAAAGGGCGGGGCGTTACACTTGAAATGTCCGGTTAATCCACAATAAAAATATTTTATATTTGAAGTGTGTGTGGTGTGGCTTTTACGTAATATAGATTAGTTCATGGGTCTCATTGGGTTAAATTCAAATTACCATGCCAATCACCATATGGTTTACCCAAAATAGATTCTTCCAATTTTAGCTCACCTTGGGTAACCACGTCTTGAGATATCTTGACATTTTCAAAATTTGATCTCAATTTTTTATTTTCATCTTCAAGACATTTTCCAACTTCCTTAAGCTTTAAGATATCATTTTCATAGACCTTTATAGTTTCTTGAAGCAACGCTTAATTCTCTCAATTTCAATATTTCACCATTTGCACTGAAAGTTCTTCCCATGGTGCTAGCACACGATTGACCCTAGAGGAGGAGGAGGAGGAGGGAAGGAAGGGGGGGGGGGGGGGGGGGGGGGGGGGTTTGTTTTGTGTGAGTAGGCCAATCCCGGCTTGGCCGAGTCCCTGTCTGTCAATTCCATGACTTGGGAAGAAGCACTTGGTAAGAAGCTTGAAGACTCAAGATGATCAAGAGTGAAGATCATGCTCCACCAAGTTCAAACTCATCGATATGGCAATCACAAAAACAAGTAATTGGCCATAGATGACCTTAGGTGGTACCCACACCTGAGAGAGGACTATTCTTAGGCTTAGTTGAACAAATGGTAAAACCATAAAGAAGCCTAGATAGGAAGCTGAACAATGAACTTGGAAAAATGAATTATGTTCATTGTCAGCTCGACCAGTCGTTCTCACCGACCCCTTGGTGGAGACAGGATCGACCCATCGTGGTCAAGGACTAGTAGGCCAGATTGACAGAGGTTCTAGATAAAAGAACTGACAATTATGAGTATGCCTCTGACCAAGAGTCTCGTATGCACCGACCCCTCGGTGATGAATTTAAACGACCCCTCGTGCTCGAGGACTCGTTGGTAAAAGACTTATGAGTTTTGGACCGTGAACTAAAATGGGCTCTCGAAGAAAATGACATATCAATATTTCTAAACCGATCGAGAGTACCAGGACCAACCCATAGGTAAAAGGAGGCAGGTCGTTCTGGGTAACAAGTTTCTACACTAGAAACTACTGTCAGAATGTTTTTGTCCTAGACCGAGCCTTTTGTATGGACCGACCTATCAGTGCCATAACTGTTGACCCATCGGCGACACCGACATGTCGACCGAGAAGTAATTACGTCTTTGGGAGTGCATTTAATTCTCAATGGTCTGGTGGTTGAATAGTAATTAATATGAACACCGACCCATCGATGCCACCGACCTGTCGGTCCTAAACAGTCAGAAAGACAGTTAAGACTCCTCTATAAATATAAGTGTTGGGTGATCGTTTTACTATCTTCCTTGAGCTAAAAAGATTTATACACTCTAAGGAACGATCAACACTCTTGTGAGAAAGAGAGGAGGAAACAAAATCCTTTATCAACCAATCTATTGATTGAGTTTGCCAGTGCGAGGTCCAACCCAAGGGACAATCTCAAAGTATATGAATTTAAATTAATGTCCTCTAAAAATGAATTGTTTTTTAAGAAATTGAATCATTATATGAGTCATGCATCTAACTTGAAAAATTAGCAAATAAAATGTGTGATTTCTTATTCTTATATGGTGAATTAAATTTTAACCTTAATCACGACTAGGAATTTCAAGTTACAAAATTATTTACACATCTTTCTAACTTTAATTGAGAGGCTCCTTGAGAGAGAGTGAATTAAGAGAAAGAGAATCAACGAATTAAAGAATGAATTAAAGAGTTACAAAATTAAAGATTAGATTATACAAGATTTGGGTTAAACCAACTATTGCACAGCAAACATGAGATTTAACATAATTAAAAAGCAGAACATTAAATTGTATGAAAATAAATGACTCAAATTAAATGTGTATTAACGGAAAGGCTGGTTGTTTGGAATAGACCGTTCATCACCCAAGATATGTAAATAAAGTAAAGGCCTAGATCTAAAATTCATGTAATGATCTAAAATACAATTCATATTTTTAATAAAACAAGATTCACAACTTTTAATTTAATTAATCAAAACCTTAGAAATCATGATTCAAGTCTTACAATCAAGATCCTAACTATTGCATACGCTCATGTTCAATCAAATAAATAAAAGTTGTGTTCTTGAAATTAAAAATAAAATAATCATAAAAATATTTTATAAATTGGATATTCCAGGGTTCTAAATGAATGCTTTAATTTATTAAATAGAAGAATTAAAATACAAGGCTTTTCTTAATCAAATATAAGAAAGACAACATAAAAGATAAAAATCTACACTCTCACTTGTAAATTCGCATGGTGCTCCTTGTCTTCCTGTTTTTTGCTCCAGCCTTTAGTCCTCTTAAATTCCAGGTCACATTAGAATTTTACCCTTGGGGTAATAGGGTATTTATAGGTTTTGAAAAGAGATGGATGGCATGGATTAAATCAAGGTTTAAGTTGGGAAATCAATGGACTTGATTGAATCTAAATGGGAATGGATGATGGGGATTAAAGCTTGGTCTTTAGGGTTACACAAAAAGGGGACACGATTTTTGTGTGGCTTTCCTTGGTGGCTAGGTCAAGGTGGAGAGAAGTTAGGAGATTGGGAGAGAAATTAGGAATTGGATTGGTTTGGGATTGGGAAAAATCGTGAGGGATACTTGGGGATTGGATTGTGTGGTGTTTTTTAATCTTAGGGATATATCTAGACGGTTTTTAGTCTAAGTGCATGGAGAGGTTTTAGGTTGCAAAAATCATGGGAGGATTAGGTGTGATATGCGCATGGGGGCTAGCTTGAACTACAAGTTGTTCATAGCCTAGGGTTGTATGAATGGAGGGCCTAGATTAAATGGGTTTTGATCTAATGGCTTTGAGGTATTTAGGGTAAAATAAATGGATAAAATTGGGTAGATGGTTGATGGAGGGTTTAGATGCATAGGTGGATCTTAAATGGATGATGGAATGCGTGACCTAAATCTAAGGAAATGTGTGTATGTGATGGATGCATGTGAAGGCTCTAGGGTTTCTAAGAGATGACTGGGTAAATGAGATTAGATGACCTAATATCTAATGGCTAAGATGACTAATGCATGAAATGAATGCAATGATTAATAAGTGATGCATGGATGAACACTAATCTAAGGTTAAGATGATCATGATGATGATAGATGACCTAGATCTAATGATAGATGAATGGATGGGTTAGATTTGATGGTGGCTCTAAGGTTTGACCAAATTGGGTATGTGAGATGGAAGGTTAAGATCTTAAGATGGGAGTTGGATGGTGTGGATGTGGAGTTGGGTTATGGGTTTTGGACATGGGTAGTTGGGTTGGAGCTAGGTAAAATCAAACATGGACCATGTTGTTTATTGGACTTGGGCTTTGGATTTGGATCTAGACCTCAACTTAGGCCCACTTGAATTGGATTTGAGACCTTGGGTCTTAGTTGGACTGAGCTTGCACACTGGCCTGGCCCAGAGTGTGAAATGCGCATGGGATTGCTTGTAGCTTGGCCCATTGAAGCTTTGTAGAGCATAGCTTGGCCCACTTGAACTGAATCTTGGCTCATTTGAATTGAGTCTTGGCCCAAGGACTTGAAATTTAGGCTTTGGCTCTTGGATTACAGCTTTTAACCTCTAGAATTAAATAATTATTCAGCCACTTTAAATCTAAAAATTATTAATTAATCATAGACTCTCATAACTGGATCTAGATTAATTAATTTACATGAAAATCCTAGAAAGTGACATGAAATAATTATAATAATCCTAGGTCTTCTCTTTCAAGCTCTAAACTTGCAATCTTCTATTGTTTTAACTTAATTTTCCTGAACTTTCTATTTTTGACTACAAAACTGATAAATTATATTAAATGCATTATTATATACAAAATTGAGGATTAATTGGCCCAATAATCAAGGGTAAAAATGTCAGATTTCAGTGCTCAACAAATACTCCCAAACTCAGATTTTGCTAGTCCTCGAGCAAAACTAAAACTAAAAATTCTAAAGACACACAAAAATCCTATTATAGACTGAGTGAATAAATTGAAAATCCTAGATTAAATCACTTTCACTAGTACTTTCGATTGCATTTAGCGTATGCAACAAGCCTTTAAACCCCTATCTCACCACTAGTGGACGAGTTATAGTCTCGTGAGGGCTTTTAGTGATAATACCCACAAATATCAACATGTTAAACAGGAACACAAGGATGAGTGGTCTAAACATCATACAACTCTAAATTTCATTTTACAAGGTTTGTACTTGGAGTGTGGTGTGTGCTTAGCCAATATTAAGATAGACTTCTTTTTCCAAATAGACTCAAGTTTTTTTCACACCGTTGGAAAATACGCTTTGACTGCAAACTTCTCTGGATATATCTCTCAAAAAAATTAACACTCAGAAGTTTGGGTTCAGTTTCTCTCAAGGTATATGTGAGCAGAATTTCTGTGTTCAAAATCAAAGTATCTCACATATGTATTAGCAAAGAGGGCTTAATTCAAAGAAAATGAGTGATCTCATGAATAGGTGTCATTTTCCTAAGAACATTGAGTCAAATACCATCATTTTTCTTCCTCTATTCTCTACTTGACACACTATTTAGACCTAGCGTCAATATGACTTTCTTTTAGGACAAAACGTGGCTTGGGATAGGGTCAAATCAAAGAAGGATATAATGCAATCTTCTGTTGTTTTAACTAGATTTTCCTAAACTTTCCATTTTTAACTACAAAACTGACAACTACATTAAATGCATCATTATATACAAAATTGAGGATTAACTGACCCAATAATTTGTAACGCCCCGCCTTTTTCACTCGCTTCTTCCCATAAATCAGAGTCTACTTTTTTTTTTTATAAACGAAGAGTAATAGAGCACGGGACGTCACGACGCCAGCTAAGTCCAAACTTCCAAAGTCCGACCCTTAACTGGCCAACGCTATGTGTGCATTGACTAAGTCCACGAAAATGGTTCACACATAATAATATCAACTTGCGGAATAAAAATCATAACTGCGAAATAATAACATGCGGAATAATAATAGAACCAAGTTCTATTCCATACAGATAGCAAAGTACGTCAAGTCCTTAAACATTATTAAAAAGTCATAATCATCCAAATAAACATCCGACCATCTAAGTTATTACATTCTCGGAAACTAGTTACTCAAATACATATCCATAAGTAACTTTATTCAAAACGTATAAAATAAATCATCCAAGCTCCTATGCCTGGCCCTCCTTGCGTTCATCGTTCCCCTCATTTCCTGTATCATCAACTAGGGTAGAAGTAGGGCGTTAGAACAACGCGCCCAGTAGGTATTCCAAGTAAGGCTAACACATGGTTAGTACAAAACATATAATAATATCGTAATGTCAAAAACCATATAAAACCATGCCATGAAATGATGACAAATGCAATGAGTCCCACCCATCACATGTACATAAAAGTACCCACCACATAGGTTTTTCGGATGCCCCGACGGAGTGTGGACCCTCCGGTTTCTTCCTGATGGAAAAACACATCAAGGTACCCCATACAGGTTTTTCGGACGCCCCGACGGAGTGTGGACCCTCCGGTTACAAATCCTTCACCCCATGCCATGCATAAGATGCCAATGAAATACATGCTATTTTATAACATAAACATAGCATTTAAAAATCATATTTAAAACACATATTCTTTCCTCATATAGACATAGCATTTAAAATCACCATTTGAAACATATCCTTTGCATCATAAACTCATCAAAATTAAGATAAAACAAAGTACATAAACCCATTGTTTCAAAGAGGTGGAATCCTACCAAAGACCGCTACATGTCCTTGCGTCTTTCGTTCGGTAGCCGCTTACGATCATAAACACCTTATGAGGTGTCGTTACCTTATAATATACAATTAATCAAAAACCAAGTCCCACTTGATTTAAAATAATGTTTGAGTCCATAACCACAATCCTCATGGGGTTCGGCCATTCACCATGGCCGAACCCATGGTCTACCATTTTTTAACATAATTACAATGATGCCATTCTTACTATAGCCATTTAGCTTTCTTATTTTCATAAGACTTAAGTTCTAAAATAATCCATACAATAGTTCAAGGGGTTCGGCCATACATCATGGCCAAACCCTATGTCCAATATTTTCCCATATTTATAAGATTGCCATTGATTCCATCAACTTATGTTTGAGTTCCAGAACATAGTTCCATTAATTCTATGTAATTACCAAAATGCCATCCATGGCTAATTTAACCCATCATCCAATCCATTAAAACCATAAATTATTCCCCATGGGGTTCGGCCATACACCATGGCCGAACCCATGGTCTATCATTTTCAAACCTTCCATTCATTAACACATGAATATATTAGATCCAAGATTGGTTCATGGGGTTCGGCCAAGCACCATGGCCAAACCCTATGATGTCTAAGTTTCCATTTTCATCAACTTAGCAAATCCATAATTAACAAGTCCATATTTAGAAACTTTCTAAATTCAATATCCTCCTTCTATTTTTAAATCGTTTCTAAATTAAACTCCACCTTCCATATTTAGAAGGTTTCCAATTTAGCACCCATCCTTCCATAATTGGAAGCTTTCCAAATTTATCTCCACCTTCTATATTTAGAAGGTTTCTAAGTTTATCTCCACCTTCTATAATTGGAAGCTTTCTAATTTAGCCAGTAATAGCCCGAATTTTCGAATCAATATATTTGGCATTTAATTATTTTAATTTGGAATTTGATGTGATGAAATGCCAAATGGATCAACTTTGGGACAAGGGTCCAAGAATGGCCCAATTGGGCCATAGATTGGATGAAATCCATTTGATGGGTTAATGAGAAGTAATTGGTTCAAAGATGGTCAATTTGGGTCAAAGGGCCATATGGGACCCAATGGACCAAGGCAAAGGTGGGGCCAACCATCATGGTTGACCAAGTCAACCATGGATAAATTGAGAGGACTAATGTGGATTAAGGTGAATTAAATTGATTAAAATTATTGTAAAATTATCTTAGTTAAAATTAAAGGAATTAAAGTTACATGGCCAAGTGGGGCCCACCTCCACCTCATCAAGTGAGGTGGCGGGTGGGGTAGGTATAGGTGGGGGCCATCCACCATGGTTGACTTGGTCAACCATGGGTGGATTTCTTAGATAGATAAATTGTATGAAATAAAATTGGATGGAAATTAATTAACCTAAGTGAGGACTTAATTTAATTAATTAGGTTGGTCAATTAGGGTCAACATAGACAAGTCAAAGAGGACAAGGGAGCCATGCTTGGTGGTTGGGCCTCAACCACCACCATCAAGGTCAAGGGAGCCCATACTTTGGTTGGTGGAGCCATAATGGTGGAGTGTAGTTGGTGGAGCCATAATGGTTGAGTGTAGTTGGTGGCATGGACTTAAGAAAGATGTAGCAGCCTTTGTTGCTTGTTGCCTAACTTGTCAACAGGTTAAGGCAGAACATCGGAAACCACCGGGCCTACTTGCACCCTTACCGGTACCAGAATGGAAATGGGAGTACATGTCCATGGACTTTGTAACAGGGTTGCCAAGGACATCAAAGGGCAATGATGCGATATGGGTCATAGTGGACTGGTTGACCAAGTCCGCACATTTCCTTCCCATCAAAATGACAGATTCATCAGAAACTTTGGGTCGACAGTACATCGGAGAGATCATCAGGCTACATGGCATTCCCCGGTCTATTGTGTCCGACAGTGATGGACGATTCACCGGTAGGGTATGGCAAGGCATGCAGTCGGCAATGGGGACCGACGTATTAACTAGCACAGCATTTCATCCACAGACTGATGGACAGTTAGAGAGGACGATACAGACACTGGAAGATATGCTGAGACCATGCATGCTAGACTTCAAGGGGGGATGGGAGGATCATCTACCACTGGTGGAATTCTCTTACAATAACAGTTACCAGGCAAGTCTCCAGATGGCTCCGTTTGAGGCCTTGTATGGTAGACCGTGTAGATCGCCAGTGTGTTGGACAGAGGCCGGTGAGCTTGCGTTAATTGTCCAGATTTGGTTACAGAGACTACAACACAAATTAAGCTGATACGGCAACATCTACTCACTGCACAGAGCCGTCAGAAGAGCTATGCCGACAAAAGGAGAAGGTTCCTCGAGTTTGAGGTGGGAGACTTAGTGTTCTTAAATGTCTCGCCACGGAAAGGGCACATGAGATTCGGAAAGAAAGGAAAATTGTCGCCTAGATTTATGGGGCCATTTCCAATACTGAAGAGGGTGGGAGGGGTAGCTTATCAGTTAGCGCTCCCTCCACAGCTGTCATCTCCACATGATGTGTTTCATGTGTCCATGCTGAGAAAGTACAATCCTGATCCTTCTCATGTGATAAATGTTCAAGACATCGATGTACAAAGCGATGTGACATATGTGGAGAAGCTGGTCAGAGTTATTGGAAGTGAACAAAGGGTGCTGCAGAACCGCGCTATTCAGTTCGTCAAGGTGGTATGGCAACGACATGGCAGTGAAGAAACCACCTGGGAACTTGAGTCGGAGATGAAAACCGCTTATCCGGAGCTCTTCGCATGAGTTGTTTTAGACCCCTACTTTGCTCGAATTTTCGGGACGAAAATTTCAAAAGAGGATTCTATTGTAATAGCCCGAATATTCCAATCAATATATTTGGCATTTAATTATTTTAATTTGGAATTTGATGTGATGAAATGCCAAATGGATCAACTTTGGGACAAGGGTCCAAGAATGGCCCAATTGGGCCATAGATTGGATTAAATCCATTTGATGGGTCAATGAGAAGTAATTGGGTCAAAGATGGTCAATTTGGGTCAAAGGGCCATATGGGACCCAATGGACCAAAGCAAAGGTGGGGCCAACCATCATGGTTGACTTGGTCAACCATGGATAAATTGAGAGGACTAATGTGGATTAAGGTGAATTAAATTGATTAAAATTATTGTAAAATTATCTAAGTTAAAATTAAAGGAATTAAAGTGACATGGCCAAGTGGGGCCCACCTCCACCTCATCAAGTGAGGTGGCGGGTGGGGTAGGTATAGGTGGGGGCCGTCCACCATGGTTGACTTGGTCAACCATGGGTGGATTTCTTAGATAGATAAATTGTATGAAATTAAATTGGATGGAAATTAATACGGTGTTATTTGTAAAGAAAAAAGACGGTACCCTTCGAATGTGTGTGGATTATAGAAAGTTGAACCAACTGACTATCAGGAATAAATATCCCCAGTGTTATTTGTAAAGAAAAAAGACGGTACCCTTCGAATGTGTGTGGATTATAGAAAGTTGAACCAACTGACTATCAGGAATAAATATCCCCTACCTCGGATTGACGATTTGTTTGATCAACTTTGGGGTTCCTCTTATTTCTCTAAAATTGATCTGATGTCCGGATACCATCAAATTCGGGTTAGAGAAGAGGACATAGAGAAGACGGCCTTCAGGACACGGTATGGTCTATATGAGTATGTAGTCATGCCGTTTGGACTTACTAATGCACCGGCGGTGTTCATGGACCTAATGAATAGGATATTCCGTCCTTACTTAGATCTGTTTGTGATCGTATTCATTGACGATATTCTGATCTACTCCAAAAGTCAGAAGGAACATGCCGAGCATCTACGGATAGTCTTAGACACCTTGAGGAAGAACCAATTGTATGCCAAAGCCAGCAAATGTGAATTTTGGCTATCTAAAGTCAACTTCTTGGGGCACATCATATCAAAGGAAGGTATAGCCGTGGACCCGGCTAAGGTAGCAGCAGTCAAGGAATGGAAAGCGCCGACAAATGTGACCGAGATCCGCAGTTTTCTGGGATTGGCCGGTTACTATCAGAAATTCATCATGGACTTCTCCAAGATTGCAGCTCCACTTACCCGACTCACTCAGAAAGGAGTCAAGTTTGAGTGGTCCAATCTGTGCAATCAGAGATTTGAGGAGCTAAAGGAGAGGCTTACGACTGCTCCTATTCTGATCTTGCCGGAAAGAGGCAGAAATTATGAGGTGAACTACGATGCCTCCGGTGAGGGACTGGAGTGTACACTCAGTCAAAGTAATCGTGCGGTGGCGTACGGATCAAGACAGTTGAAAATTCATGAACATCATTATTCTACACATGATCTAGAACTAGCAGCGGTGGTCTTCGCTCTCAAAAGCCGGAGACACTACCTTTATGGTGAAAAGTTTGAGGTATTCTCGGATCACAAGAGTCTGAAGTATTTATTTGATCAGAAGGAACTCAACATGAGACAGCGCAGATGGATGGAATATCTGGCGGATTATGAGTTCGCACTTCGGTATCATCCTGGCAAGGCGAACAAAGTGGCGGATGCCCTCAGCCGCTTGTCACATGCGATAGTAGCCAGCACGATCAGGACAGAATGGGAGGTATTGAATACCATCAGAGAATTTAAACTCTACCTCAATAATCATTGAACCATATATAATCTGATCATACGATCTAACATGGTTTCTGAGATTGAACGAGAACAACGGGCAGATCAAGAAGTGGAAGAGATTTGGGCTAAGATGTCTACCGGTGAGGTCGTACCGGAGTGGGAGTTACGACCCGAACAGGGTCTTATGTTTCGAGGCAGGACATACGTGCCTAAGAATTGCAGAAGAGAGTTGCTAATTGAAGCACACCAAACCAAACTCTCTATCCACCCGGGCAGCACCAAGATGTATCATGATCTTAAGAGGCACTATTGGTGGCATGGACTTAAGAAAGATGTAGCAGCCTTTGTTGCTTGTTGCCTAACTTGTCAACAGGTTAAGGCAGAACATCGGAAACCACCGGGCCTACTTGCACCCTTACCGGTACCAGAATGGAAATGGGAGCACATATCCATGGACTTTGTAATAGGGTTACCAAGGACATCAAAGGGCAATGATGCGATATGGGTCATACTGGACCGGTTGACCAAGTCCGCACATTTCCTTCCCATCAAAATGACAGATTCATCAGAAACTTTGGGTCGACAGTACATCCGAGAGATCATCAGGCTACATGGCATTCCCCGGTCTATTGTGTCCGACAGGGATGGACGATTCACCGGTAGGGTATGGCAAGGCATGCAGTCGGCAATGGGGACCGACGTATTAACTAGCACAGCATTTCATCCACAGACTGATGGACAGTTAGAGAGGACGATACAGACACTGGAAGATATGCTGAGACCATGCATGCTAGACTTCAAGGGGGGATGGGAGGATCATCTACCACTGGTGGAATTCTCTTACAATAACAGTTACCAGGCAAGTCTCCAGATGGCTCCGTTTGAGGCCTTGTATGGTAGACCATGTAAATCGCCAGTGTGTTGGACGGAGGCCGGTGAGCTTGCGTTAATTGTCCAGATTTGGTTACAGAGACTACAACACAAATTAAGCTGATACGGTAACATCTACTCACTGCACAGAGCCGTGAGAAGAGCTATGATTTATGGAAAATTGTCGCCTAGATTTATGGGGCCATTTCCAATACTGAAGAGGGTGGGAGGGGTAGCTTATCAGTTAGCGCTCCCTCCACAGCTGTCATCTCCACATGATGTGTTTCATGTGTCCATGCTGAGAAAGTACAATCCTGATCCTTCTCATGTGATAAATGTTCAAGACATCGATGTACAAAGCGATGTGACATATGTGGAGAAGCTGGTCAGAGTTATTGGAAGTGAACAAAGGGTGCTGCAGAACCACGCTATTCAGTTCGTCAAGGTGGTATGGGAACGACATGGCAGTGAAGAAACCACCTGGGAACTTGAGTCGGAGATGAAAACCGCTTATCCGGAGCTCTTCGCATGAGTTGTTTTAGACCCCTACTTCGCTCGAATTTTCAGGACGAAAATTTCAAAAGAGGATTCTATTGTAATAGCCCGAATTTTCGAATCAATATATTTGGCATTTAATTAGTTTAATTTGGAATTTGATGTGATGAAATGCTAAATGGATCAACTTTGGGACAAGGGTCCAAGAATGGCCCAATTGGGCCATAGATTGGATTAAATCCATTTGATGGGTCAATGAGAAGTAATTGGGTCAAAGATCGTCAATTAGGGTCAAAGGGCCATATGGGACCCAATGGACCAAGGCAAAGGTGGGGCCAACCATCATGGTTGACCAAGTCAACCATGGATAAATTGAGAGGACTAATGTGGATTAAGGTGAATTAAATTGATTAAAATTATTGTAAAATTATCTAAGTTAAAATTAATGGAATTAAAGTGACATAGCCAAGTGGGACCCACCTCCACCTCATCAAGTGAGTTGGCGGGTGGGGTAGGTATAGGTGGGGGCCGTCCACCATGGTTGACTTGGTCAACCATGGGTGGATTTCTTAGATAGATAAATTGTATGAAATTAAATTGGATGGAAATTAATTAACCTAAGTGAGGACTTAATTTAATTAATTAGGTTGGTCAATTAGGGTCAACATAGACAAGTCAAAGAGGACAAGGGAGCCATGCTTGGTGGTTGGGTCTCAACCACCACCACCAAGGTCAAGGGAGCGCATACTTTGGTTGGTGGAGCAATAATGGTGGAGTGTAGTTGGTCCCCTTTCCATCTCTCTCCCTCTCCCTCTTCCACTCCCAAAAACCGTCCCTCCATGTAACAAGAGAAGAAAAGAAGAAAATTTAGAAGAGAAAAAGAAGAGAAGGAAAGAAAGAGTGAAGCTATCCAAACCATTAGACATTGTTTATCCCCTCCTCCCCTCTCCATCCCTCTCAAGCAAACTCACTCAATATTGGCCGATCCTAAGCTTGGAGGGCCTCACCGTTGATCAAGTCCATCTTGACCGTACATCAAGGAGAAGAAGAGAAGAGAAGGCTAAGGAGAGCAAGAGGAGAAGCAAAGAGAGACCGGAGGAGTTGTCGGGTGGTAAGATTTTCTTAAAACAAGAGTTTATTTTTTTTAGGATATGGAATCCATTTCTTAGACTAAATATGGCCAAAAATGTTGTGGGCCATGGATCTAAGATCCATCAAAAGGTAGGATAAGAAATGGATAAAAATGGAGGAATGGATTAAGAAATGGATGAAATGGAAGAATGGAATTTTTAAGTCTTTATTAAGCATAGGAAATTTGGATTTTTAATGGATTGATGGGCCATAGGATTCGGCCATGTAGCATGGCCGAACCCCATGATAAATGATGGATGAAGTGTAATTAGGGTTTGAGGATTAAAATTAGGGAAGGGTAATCTATGATTTTGAGATGCTAATAAGTAAACATTAGTGATTTTTAAGGGGGTTTTAAATGAGAAAACCATGGAAGATATAAATGATTTCAAATGGCCTCAAAAATGATGGAGGCATGACATTTTTAGAAAATCATGAACTATAGGGTTCGGCCATGCAATGTGGCCGAACCCCATGGTTAGTGATTTATGAGGGTTAGGGTCCTTAAATGCTCATTGATTAATGGTTTTTAAGGTTTGAAAATGATGGAGAATGGTTAGGGTTTCAAGGGTTAAATGTAGGCAAATTTTTGGAAAAAAGTTTTATGATGGAATCCATGGATTATATTTTAGAATTCTTTTATAAGAATGGAACTACGGTGATGGTTAATTATTTTTATAAAAATGGAAAGATGGAAGACGATGGAGGAAGTGATAATTTCAATGGATTTAAAAGTGTATGATATAAAGTTTTAAAGGGACCAAATGAATGAAAATTATTGATTTTTAAAATGGAATTTTAGCAAAGAAAACCATGGACTAATATTGAGGAAATAATGGCCTCATATGGCTCCAATAAAGGTGAACCATGAACCATGGTTTCGGCCATGGTGTATGGCCGAACCCTATGGTGATATTTTAGGACTTTTATGAATAGAAAATGATGGAGAAGAATGATAAAATTTAAATGGATATATGGGACTATGTAATGTTTAAAATGGGATGAAAAATGAGGTTTTAAATGAATGATTTAAATTTCATTGGAGATTGGATTAAAGAGGGTAGAATGCACCCAAGAAATTGGAAAAATAGACATCATGGGTTCGGCCATGGTGTATGACCGAACCCATGATCTCTTTGTGGGCCACCGTTAGGGCCAAATAGGAAATGACATATGGGATTAAATGTTTTTTTTCAAAATTAAATAATAGGTGGCTGATTTTATGATGCTAGGTCATGATTAAATGGATCTAAGTATGAATGAAGTTTGGACTTAGAATGTACATAAATGAATGGATGATTTAACCATGGGAGAGGAGTGGCAAAACGGTAAATAAGTGCTACATTGAAGAACCATGGGTTCGGCCATGGTACATGGCCGAACCCTATGGGGATTAGACATGGAATCGGATATTACGAATGATTAAATGAAACGGATAGATGCTGTGTTTTAGGCTCGCAAATCGGAATGTTTAAATTTGGCCAAAAATTGGATTTATGTATGAGTCTAAAACCAATGGATAATGGGCTAAGTTAGGGACTTAATCAAGGGTAACGTAAATGACTAATTCGGTAAATGTAATAAGGTATCGGGACGTCACAAACGGTACGCGATCGACGACCGGATTATCGAACGGAAAAAGAACACTACGCTGTATTCGGTAGGATTCCTACCTCTTTGTAAGCCGTGAATATGTGATGTTTATTTTAATCTATTTTGATGATTATGGGACTTGTATTATGATGAGTTTTAATTTATGAATTATATGATGGTGTTATGGATTATATTCTAAAATTATGCATTATATGGCTATGTATGGTATACTAAATTATGGTTTATCTATATACTACATAGCATAATGCATGTACATCTCATGCATGGCATGGGCGGGAAAATAATGAAACCGGAGTCCATGCTCTGTCGGGGTGACCGAGAATCAGACATGGGGATAGCCTCAGGGCTATAACCGGAGTCCATGCTCTGTCGGGGCGACCGAGAATCAGACATGGGGATAGCTTGAGGGCTATAACCGGAGTCCATGCTCCGTCGCGGCGACCGAGAAGCAAACATGGGGACAATACCTTGTATGATCATACGGATGATGGGTGGGACACATGACATAGGCACCCATGGCATAGCATTCATTCCATGCTTATTTTGTTATATTTTATTGTATCGGTATGCGTGTTATCACTAATCCATGTGCTAGCCCTACTCGGAGTCCTACTGGCCGCGTTGACTAGCGCCCTACTTCTACCCTAGCTGATGACACAGGAGATGGAGGAAACGGTGGACATACCGGAGGCCAAGTTTAGGAGCTTGGGAAGCGGATACTAAATTTATTTAAGGTTTATATTTTGGAAATGTAATTTGAGTAACTTAGCTTGTCGAACTGTATAAATTATATTTCTCGCGATGGTTTGGACTTTACTTATGGACGATTATATTTTATGATATAAATATGAACATAGTGGCATTTTGGTAATTCAATGTCATATCTTCTATCTAAAAACCGGTAGGATAGACTCTATTATCATGTTCCGCAATAATTATAATCCGTGAGCTTACTTCCTACACGTGAACCGTTCTCGTGGACTTAGTTCCACGCAAGCGTGGGGTTGGCCAGTTAAGGGCCGGGTTTTAAAAGCTCGGACTTAACTCGCGTCGTGACGTCAGCGCCCGTTGTCACTTTTATTTCAAAAAAAAAAAAAATAGACTCTGATTTCGGTGAAAATGGGGCGGGCGTTACATAGACAATCAAAATCCATCAACCATACCAAAACAACTCCATGGGGTTCGGCCATACACCATGGCCGAACCCTATGGTTCACAATCCTCCTTCTAAAAATTATTACACATTTATCTTTCATTTAATCAATTAAAATCCAATACTAATACCAATACCACTCCATGGGGTTCGGCCATACACCATGGCCGAACCCTATGGTTCATAAGGTTCTTTTTTTTTTTTTTTTAAATGGAATTAAAACAACTTAACCCTCCATTTAATCCCTTCAAAACATTGGTGTTCCTTCCATGGTTTCCAACCCATAAACATAACCAATGAACTTCCATTAAAAATCTCCAAAATCCTTCCATTAAAAAGAATCATCAAGGTTCTTCCATTAAAAGGAATTATCAAGGTTCCTCCATGGGGTTCGGCCATACCACATGGCCGAACCCTATGGTTCAACATTCCATTAATTAATACTCCAATCAACTCCCAATTTTCCTCCATGGGGTTCGGCCACACACCATGGCCGAAGCCTATGGTTCTTTTCTTTTAAAACAAATTATCAAATAAGATATGAACCGGTTCCGATTGATTCTCTCTCTTCCAATCCTTCTCCTTTCTTCTCGATTTTTCCCAAGCAGAGAACACCTCTTGCTGGCTGCCTTCTCCTTGTTCTTGTTTTGCCGTGAATAAGAATGGAGAGGAAGAAAGAAAATTTGGCAATGTGTGTATGTAAACCGTATGCCCTTGTCCTTCTCTCCTTTTATTACTTACACTTGAACCCAACTTAGAAGGTGCTTAAGATAGCAATTGCCCTTCCTCCTTGCTTCCCTCTTTTATAATATATCCACACGGTCCTATCTATCTTTAGAAGATAGCCGTGCGCCCTTGCTATTTAATTGGGAATTGCCGACCTTCCCACTTTGGTAATGTCCCACACGGCCATACAATTTCTATTTAATTAAACATCTTCTTTATTTAATTTTAGACAATATGCATGCCCTTTTTAAAAGATCTTATGCGTCTTACATAGATATAAAATATCTCTATACACGGCCTAAGTATCTTTCTTGGATATGCACATCTTAAATCCAGCCATGCACGATCATTTATTTAATTTTTTTTGGACATAATGCATTACCAAAATAATTCAACCCATTTAAATTTTATTAGAACCCTTTCCAAAACTGTTGGGTCCTAATTGGGCATTGACCCAACACTTTACCCAATTTAAAATCCATATCTAAACTTCACAAATTAAATGGATAATTTTCATATAAAACAATAAATTGAAAATCCGGGGTGTTACATAATCAGGGGTAAAAATGTAAGATTTCAGTGCTCAACACTTTGGTTCAGCCAAGTTTCATTGTCACCCTGAGTTAGTGATTGCTATATGACGGCTACAAGGAGGAGTGTCGTCACTCAGTGGGTGGAATCTTCAACAAGCACACATCAGTGAGAAATAGGTTCAAGGCAAGTGCTTCTTGGTTTTATTTTATTTTAAAACCTTTGACCCGAAAGTGGATTAAGGGGATTTGCTCTGGAACCATTATAAAAAACTCTAGAGCGCCGTCTCTGGCACAGTGGTGGATGGAATTCCCAGCCGATTGAGTGAGGTGGAATTCCTACTCTAATTGTGAGGGTGTAAGTCCCCACATAGTGAATTTGTAGATAGCTCAAGGTTGAGCGAGTCCTAACAGTGGATTTAGGTTGGCGAACGGAACCATTTTATATCTTGTGTCCTTTTGTTTGTGGTGTTAGAGTTATTTTCTTGTGTTGATTGTTTAATCACATTTGCTAACACACACTCACTTGATTGGTATATCCGTTACACTTAATTAATCAATCAAGATAATTTAAAAAATGAGCAACGATATTAGATTGACTTATTAACCCCCCCTCTAGGGTCAATCGTGTTGTTCTAGCTCCCAAGGGAACTTTCAATTGGTATCAGAGCCTAGTGCTGATTACAAAGGCTTAACCATCAGAGTAGATCCAAGCTAGAATACCATGGGAGACAGTTATGCAATATCCAAACCTCCCTATTTCGATGGAACAAACTATGCATCAGGGAAGGCCAAAATGAGGAGTTTTCTCGATCGACTCATCAATATGAGATATTGTAAAGACTAGATGGGAGGAACCCATGGAAGAAAAAACCAGAACAACCTCCGTATCCAAGGTACCTAAGCCTTTTGCTTCTTGGACCTCTACTGAGAAAGCTGCTCAAACAACTGCTTGGAAAGCCATGAATGCACTAAATTGTGTAGTTTTTTATAGTGAATACAGACAGATCATGACCTGTAAAACTGCAAAGGAGGCATGGAAAGTTCTAGATAGAAACCATGAACGGACCTCAATAGTGAAGAGGTCGAAACTTCAGATCCTCCAAAATCAGTTTGATAGTGTCAAGATGAGGGAGGATGAAGTCTTCTTGGACTTTTATTCCAAAGTTAGCGACATTGTAAATCAAATGTATGCTTTAGGGGAAGGATACCTGAGGATAAAGTATGTACCAAAATTGTCCGGAATCTTGCTGAAAGATTCAAACCCAAAATAGTAGCCATGGAGGACAATAGAGATGTGTCCTTAATGAATATTGATGATTTGGTTGGTTCATTGTAAACCTATGAACTTCACTTTGAACAACCAAGGGACAAAACTATTGCCTTGAAATCTTCCTTGAAACAAAAGAAGACTAAATGAAAAAGAAAATTTTCGGAAGATGAACTCGCAAGTGATGAAATAGCAATTTTTGCCATTTTTTTTTATAAAAACATTCTGAAAAGAAATAACTTGAGAAGAATGGGTAAGGGTGAAACAAGTAAAAATTACCCAAATAGGCAAGAGGAGATTAGAGGGAAAGGGAGCGAGAGAGAAGATGTCAAGGAGCAAACCTGCTTCAATTGTAGGGGAAGAGGACACTACATGAATGAATGTCCCTCAGACAAAATAAAAAAGGCTATGAATGTTGGTGTGACCCATGTGGAAACTTCTGAATCAGAGAGCGATTCAGATGAGGAGACCAAACAAAAAGTTGTTGTGTGAAAAGGTCTCATAGCCTCGATCATTGGTGATCATGAAAATCCCACAATTGTAACAAAGGAAGATGTGAGTGAAGATGATGAAAATCTTCAAACTTCCTACAAGGCCCTGTTCCTTGAGAGTGAGAGGCTGGCAAAAAATTCAAGAAGGTTCAAAATGAAAACCTTAACCTCTCCAATCAAGTGGAAGAGTTGAAAGATGAAAAATCTCTTCTAATCTCTGAGCTTAATCTCTCAGATGTTGAAAACACTAAGCTTAAAGAAGATAACAAAAGTCTTCAAGATGAAATGAGTATACACTGCAAGGATGCCGAAAATTTATGGCATCACAACAAACTTCTTGAAGAAGATGTTAAAAAAATGTCTTTGGAAGTTAAAGAATTAAAAACTCATAAAGAAAAATTCCAAGACAAATTTACCCAAGGAGATGAAAGACTCAAAAGACTCCTAGGTTCTGGTAGACAGTATGGTGATAGGTATAGACTTGGTGCCTCATCCACCAAAGTACCTATGAACCATGGGATGTTAAAAAAAATAAGTATTTCTCACCCTTCAAAGGGTAAGTGCAATTTCTGCTACAAAGATGGGCTTGTTAAAAGAAATTGCCATCATCTGAAGAGATACTTGGAAAGGAAAGCACAAAGGGAAAATCCAGTAAAGCCTATGCCTAAAAGATAACCACAAACACCCAACCTCAAAAGATACCTCCAAAATCCTAAGGTAAATTTTAAAAGATACCCACCAAGACCAAATAGTAGGATCCTTCAAAAGAAGATAAGCACAAGGCAAGACTACTTATTGAGACATCTCAGCCAAGTTTTGAAGAAATTGAGATATCTAATGTTTGGACCACCAAGATTTGCCCAAAGAAATGTGTATGAGAGACCAAACTCAACCATTTTGTCTCCTAGGAGATAGACCATGAATCATGTTTTGTTTTGGTTTAAGATTCACTTACATATCTTAGACCACTATTAATGGACTCACAAGAGACCAGGTGCGTTCACATAGCACAGAGTGTTGTGACATGAGGAGAGAAAGATTGGCTAAAGGGATTTGAGAATGTGTATGGCCGAACTCCATGAATCAAAAATTTAAATGGGTTGAATTATTTTAATAATGCATTATGTCCAAAAATGAATTAAAAGATTTTATGGTCGTGTATAGGATTAGTTTGGAAGGTTTTGTAAGACAAGGGTACACGACATTCCTATCCTAAGCATGGGCCGAGTGGAAGCTTAGAAAGAGGGAAGTGAAGAGGAAGGACAATTTCTATCTTAATACTTTCTAAATATGGATCAATGGGAGATTAAAAGAGGCAACACAAATGGGCTTATGGCATTGTCTAGATATGGGAAGTCAAGGTTGGCAATTGCTATCTAAATAAGATAGGGAGGTCGGTAACTACTAAAATTACACAAGGGACGCACGATCAAAGGGGAGGGAGTGGCTATCTTAAGCAATTCCTAAACATGGACAAAGGAAAATTATAAAAGGGAGAGAGGGACAAGGTGCACGGTTTTTACACCTTACATATTGTTGAATTCTCTCTCTATCTCCCTCAATCTCTCATTATCTCTCACGACAAAGAGCAAGGAGGAGAAGAAGAAGGTTGTTCGGCCAGCAAGGGGAAATGAGAAGAAGATTGGAAGGGAAAGATCAAGCGAGGAGAGAACAAGAAATCAATAGGAAAGAGGTTAGTATCTTAATGGGGTTTTGTTTATGGACTTAGAATCTTGAAAATCAAGTGGGACTTGGTTATGATTAATTATTATGTTATAAGGTAACGGGATTTCACACGGCGTTTACGATCGTGAGCAGTTACCGGACGAAAGATGCAAGCACACGTTAGCGGTCTTTGGTAGGATTCCACCTCTTTGAAACCATGGATTTATGTACACTAGTTCTATCTTATATTTGATGAAATGTATGTTTTAAAGGATATGCTTTATATGATTTTCAAATGCTATGTCTATTTGTTTAAAATAACAAGTGTTTGAATATGTTTCAAAAGGGATTTTCAATGCTATGTTTATGTTATAAAATAGCATGTGTTTCATTGGCATCTCATGCATGGCATGGGGTGGAGGATTTATAACCGGAGGGGTCACACTCCGTCGGGGCGTCCGAAAAACCTATGTGCATTACCTTGATGTGATTTCCATTAAGAAGATTTCGGAGGGTCCACACTCCGCCGAGGAGTCCGGAAGACCTATGTGGTGGGTACTTTTATGTACATGTGATGGGTGAGACTCATTGCATAATTGTCATCATTGCATGGCTTGGATTTTACATGGTTCTTGGGATATTATGTTATAATATATGTTTGTACTAACCATGTCTTAGCGGTAACTGGAATACCTACTGGGCATGTTGTTCTAACGCCCTACTTCTACCCTAGTTGATGATAAAGGTAATCAGGGGAATGATCAACGTAAGCGGACCAGGCATAGGAGCTTGGAAGACTTCTTTTATATGTTTTGAATAAAGTTACTCATGAACTTGTATTTGAGTATCTAGATTACGAAATGTAATAACTTAGATGGTTGGATGATTTATTGGATAATTATGATGTTTTAATTACGGATAAGGACTTGACGTACTTTGCTAACTGAATGGAATAAAACTTGGTTCTATTATGATTCCGCATTTTGATGTTATCATTCCGCATGATATGACTTTTATTCCGCATGATTGACATTGCTATGTGTGAACCATTTTCGTGGACTTGGTCCATTCACACATAGGGTCGGCCAGTGAAGGGTAAGATTTTAGAAGTTCGGAATTAACTCGCGTCGTGACGTCCTGCGTTCTATCACTCTACTCTGTTATTAAAAAAAAATAGACTCTGAATTTACGCAAAAAAGTGAGTGAAAAAGGGCGGGGCGTTACAGTTGGTATCAGAGCGAACTCGAAACTTGAATCTTTCGGGGTAAATTAATCCGGTCTCCGTGCATTAATTTACTTCGTTAGACTCAGACGGATGATAGCAAAGGAAGTACAGTCAAAATAATCAGATTATCAAACGTAGCAACATAGGGTGTATTTCCCCAGAAAACAAGGCAAAAATCAAGAGTGCTTATTTGGAAATTTTCCCCAATAGGTAGGAAATACAAATTTTGTTTATGGAAACTAGGTCTTGATGTTTTCAATGGCTTAGGGAAAAATGGCTCCAAATTGAAAGTCAATGAGAAATACCCGACAAAACCAAAAGGGGGGTGATGAGGAGGAGCGACACTCTCACCGTGAGGAAGAACAATCTCAGCATGAGGAGGAACAACACTCTTACCGTGAGGAAGAACAATCTCACCACAAGAAGGAAGAAAGTAGTGTAAACATACCAGTGGTACCTCCTGAATTGCAGAATCTGGTTCAAGCGGCGGTTATTTCAGTGCTCCAACAACATCTGAATGAGAATGGAACCTCCAACGGGAACAATGACAGGAGCATGGTCAGGGATTTCCAGCAACAACACCCTCCTTACTTCAAGGGGAGAGAAGGGGCTGCCGGAGCGGAAAACTGGCTGAAAAAGATTTCTCAGATTCTGACTCTATTGAATATCATGAGTCATGCTCACAAGATTTTACTAGCCACATCACAACTAATTGATGATGCTGGTAAATGGTGGGAGGTGATAGAGAAGCAGCGGGCACTTATTCTGGAAGGGGAAAGGATTGCCATGACTTGGGAGCAGTTCTCAGCTACTTTCCTGGAGCATTATTTTCCTGAGGAGGAAAAGGAACGCCATACACAGACATTTATATCTTTAGTACAAGGTACCATGACGGTGGCAGAGTACCACCAGGAGTTTCTCAGTTTATATGTGTATGCATTCTATATGGTGGATACTGAGCATCGCAAGGCACGAAAGTTTGAGTAGGGCCTTCGGCCAAGCATAAGGGCCAATGTAACTATATTCAAGGCACCCACATTGGCAGAAGTGGTCAGCAGGGCCATTATAGCAGAGCAGGAAATGGCTGAGTTGACGCGTTTTGACAATCGCCGAGCTTAGAGTGGGAGGGGTGTACACTCAGTCAAAGTAATCGTGTGGTGGCATATGGATCAAGACAGTTGAAAATACATGAACGTCTTTATCCTACGCACGATCTGGAACTAGCCGCAGTGGTCTTCGCTCTCAAAAGCTGGAGACATTATCCTTATGGCTAGAAATTTGAAGTGTTTTCAGATCAGAAGAGCTTGAAGTACTTGTTTGATCAGAAAGAGCTCAACTTGAGGCAGCTCAGATGGATGGAATATCTGACAGATTATGAGTTTACACTTCGTTATCATCCTGGCAAGGCGAACAAGGTGGCAGATGCCCTCAGCCGTTTATCACATTCATTAGTGGCATGTCTGATCAGGACAGAATGGGAGATGCTGAATACCATTCGAGAATTTAAACTTTACCGTAATAACCATGGGACTCTATACAATATGATCATACGGTCCAACATGGTTACCAAGATTGAACAGGAACATCGGACAGACCCAGAAGTGGAGGAAATTTGGGCTAAGATGTCTACTGGTGAAGTCATACTGGAATGGGAGTTACGACCAGGACATGGTCTTCTATTTCGAGGGAGGATTTATGTACCTAAGAGCTGCAGAAAAGAGTTATTGGTTGAGGCACATCAGACCAAACTCTCTATTCATCCGGGCAACACTAAGATGTATCACGATCTGAAGAGACATTACTGGTGGCACGGACTCAAAAGAGATGTGGCAGAATTTGTGGCTCATTGCTTAACATGTCAGCAGGTTAAGACGGAACATCAGAAGCCACCAGGGTTACTCAAACCCTTACCAGTGCCGGAATGGAAATGGGAGCACATTTCCATGGATTTTGTTACATGGTTGCCAAGGTCATCAAAGGGCAACGATGAGATATGGGTCGTTGTAGACCGACTGACCAAGTCTGCACATTTCATTCCTATTAAGATGACAGACTCATCTGAGACTTGGGGTCGGCGGTATATCAAGGATATCTTCAGATTGCATGGTATACATCGCACTATTGTGTCTGACAGAGACGGTCGATTCACCGGCTGTAACACCCCAATTTCTCAATGAAGTGGATAATTACGAAAATGCCCCTGGTTTGTTAAATTAATTATTTTGTGATGTCAAATAAGGAAATGGTGGGACCCATTTCTCAAATTAAGATCATATGAGCACATTATAAATGTCAAGTTTGATTGGATGGGTAGTGTACATCAATTGGGTCAAAAATGGCTAAATGGGTCAAAGGGCCCAATTGGACCCAATGGGTCATAATGGATGATTTGACCATTGTATAAGCTCAAATTAAATGGGGTTAAGCTGAACTGATTGGAAATAAAGTATAGCAAAAATGGGTAGGCTTGATGCACAAGTGAAAACCATTTAAAAGTGGCAAAATCAGCCCATTAATGGGTCATGTTGTCAAAAACGGGTCAAAGGGCTGATTGGGGACCCAATGGGTCTGGTTGACTAGGTTGACAACGAATGACAGTGTGGGCCCTCAGATGAGCTCAAGTGTGAGTTAGTTCAGCTTGAGTTGGACTGATTTGGAGTGAGTTTGAATTAAGAAAAGAGTTGACTCAAATATGGAGCATTAAATGTGTTGAGTTGGATGAGTTGAGTTGGAATAAAAATATCATGAGTCAATGAGTTAAGAGGATATGGAAAGGTGTCTTAATCTCACCCAACACTTAATCAAACCCATCCCAGCCGTTGGAATGAAGAGGTGCCTTGGCAAAGACAAGGGACACCAAGGTTGGACGGCACCATGCATCTCATGAGATGCATGTGTTAAATTATGAAGAGATGCAACGTTTGGGTGAAGGGGTGTCTTGGATAACACCCAATATCCCATCGTTTTTGACAAAATTAAATGAGGGAAAATGAATGGAAGATGGGGCTGAAATTACAAAAGGGAAAGATTACCATTCTTGGCCGATTTTCACATTGAGAATCCAAAGAATTCCCATCTCTCTCTCCCTCTCTCCAAACTCGTTTTTCTTGGCTAAATAGCAGAGGTGTTGGCACCAATTAATCAAGCATAAACCAGCAAAGGATTAAGGAAGAAAGGAAGGAAGCTAGAGGGAAGGAGCAAAGGAAATTGGTAAGATTTTCTTAAGTGTTCAAGTTAAACAAGTTGTAAGAAAAGGGTATGTATTGGGCCATGGTTATGGCCGAATGCACCAAGGTTTTAACCTTGAGTAATAGAGGTTTTAAGATAGTAAAAGTGATCATTAGGTTCGGCCACCATGGAGGGCCAAACCCCATGTAAATGATTGGTTGGTTTTTGATGTCTTTGAAACATAGAAACCATGAAGTTTTGTGGACTGTTTTTGATGTTTCTTTAAGACTTAAAATGCATGTTTTAAAGAGGGTTAAAACATGGACTTGAATGTCGTGAAGGACTGGAGGTATCATGGGTCTAAATCATGGATTTAAATTGATGAAATGGACCATTGGGCTCGGTCATCTTGGATGGCCGAATTCCATAAAGTATTATGGTCATTTGGATTGAGTTTTTATAAAGTGGAAACCATGCAAAGTGATGGACTTATTTGGATGGTTTTGAGAGGTAAAAATCCGATAATATTATACTGATCAGTACATGTTTAAATGAGACCTAAAACATGTTATGAGGACCAAGACATGGACATAGGGTTCGGCCACTTTGGATGGCCGAACCCCATGAAAGTATTTGATGATTTTGTGAGATAAAAACCATATAAAGTTATGGTGTTCTTAGGGCAATTAATGGAATACATGTTTACTGTTTTTGGCTGGTTAATATACGGCTGAACCATGTATTATTCATGGTTGAATTAGCATGTTAAAACCATGAGTAATCATGGTGAATATTGAACCAAGTGAACCCCCATGGCCGAACCCCATGGGCTGCCTTATGGGCTGTTTGTATGGGTTTTACTTGGGGTTATGGTTATTGATTTGGCTCAGCCTATGGATGGCTGAACCATGTAATAACCTTGGAAAAAGGATGTAGCCTAAGTTAAATATCTAGGTTAAAGTTATTGGACCAATGGAGCAATTGGGTTCGGCCATGTATAGGGCCGAACCCCATGGACCACTTCATATGGATTATTTTATGTGGAATGTTTTTATTGAATTAAAAGGCTTCAATGTAAAGATCATGGACCATGACAATAGGTTTTGGCGTGGATCCATTCCATGGAATTGATCGGTAGTTTTAAAGGTTAAAATGGGATATAATTGAGTATTGGAACAAATGGCATAATAGTAAATATGGGTGGAATGATCAAAGGTGGAATGATCATAAGTATGGTTGTATGGAACCCTACCAAGGTATTTTTGTACAATTTGATGTTTAATAGGGATTAAACGAATGAGAGACCAAAAGGATAAGTAGGTGAGGTTCGGCCATGGGCATGGCCGAACCCAACATAGTACATTTTTGGGACATTGACAAGTTGGAATTACATGATAAATGTTTGGTTTGCTGCTATTTAAATAGGGTATCCAGACTTGCGTATACGGCGTACGAGTCGTGAACGGATGACGATTAAGAAAGATCAAATACTGAAGTGAATCTTCAGTAGGTTTCCTACCTACTTGTAACCACAATTATGATTTTGTTTTATCATGTTTTTATGAGATTTGTTGTATTTGATATTATGTTTCAAATATGGTTTTGAATGATGAGATATGTATTTACAAAATGACATACATGTACATTGACATCTCATGCATAGACATGGGATGATGATTGAGGATATGCTGGTTTGCAATTATGAGTTACCGTCCTCCTTAGGCGATGAAAGTCCCGCCAGGAGGAGTAACATGATGTTAAGAGTCACATTGGTCTCCTTAGGCAATGAGAGTCCGGCCAGGAGGACCAATATGTGATATGAAACAACTCAATGATGAAGTGTCTTTCCACAGGTAACGAGGACTACTGTGGATTTGTAATAGCCCGAATTTTCGAATCAATGTATTTGGCATTTAATTATTTTAATTTGGAATTTGATGTGATGAAATGCCAAATGGATCAACTTTGGGACAAGGGTCCAAGAATGGCCCAATTGGGCCATAGATTGGATGAAATCCATTTGATGGGTCAATGAGAAGTAATTGGGTCAAAGATGGTCAATTTGGGTCAAAGGGCCATATGGGACCCAATGGGCCAAGGTAGCTAAGCCCAAAGGTAAATGGGTAAGACAAAAATTTAATTGGGCCCAATGGTGATCCAATAAGAGGGATACATTTAATAAAATTTAAATCACCTAAGTTAGGTGATAAATGGACCAAGGTAACATGGCCAATGGGGCCCACCTCCACCTCACCCATTGAGGTGGCGTGTGGACCCAAGAGTAGTGGGGCCGACCACCATGGTTGACTTGGTCAACCATGGGTGGATCTTAGAGGGAATTTAATGAGATTAAATTAAGTGGAAAATGGTTAATTAAATTAACGTAGGGATCAAGTTGATCTAAGTTAATTAACCTAAAAATTAAAATGGTCAAATGGTCAAAAACCACTTCAACAAACACAAACCACTTAAAGAAACACAAAATGTATACCATGGGCTAAGGATGGTGGTTCCCAACCACCACCATTAATGCCATGTTCGTTGGTGAGGAAAATTAATTAGTCTAGGTTACTCCACCCATCTCCATCCCTTTGCAAACAAACACACTTCATTCCATCTCTCTCTCTACTCTCAAAACCGTCCCATACACTAAAAAAAAAAAATTTAGAAGAAAAACTTAGGAAGAGAAGAGAAGAAAAGAGAAGGAGAAGGCAAGCCTTGGGCCACCAAAACCCTTGAAGATCTCTCCCTCATCTCCATACTCACCCTCTCTCAACCTAAACCCCATCTACCTTAGCCGTTCCAAGCATGTTTCACCATTGATCAAGCACATCAAGCCGATCAAACAAGGAGAGGAAGAAGAAAAGAGGCTAAGGGAATCAAGAGGAGAAAGAAAGAACGGAGGAGCCGTCGGATCCATAAGTATTTCTAAACAAGAGTTTAGATTTTTGTTTATGGTTAAAAAATGGAATCCATTTATGAGATAATGGCCAAAAACATCATGGGCCTTGGATCTAAGATCCATCAAATGGAAGGCTAAGAAATGGATTATGGATAGTTTGCATTTAAATTTTTAAGCATGGGATTGTATAAAAATTGGAAGAATTGTGAGCCATACATGGCCGAACCCCATGGTGGGTAAGTAGATGATGGATGATGGAATTATGGAAAAATATGGAGAAAGGGTTAGGGTTCATAAATGCTAAGTGATTGATGATTTTTTAAGAGGTTTTTAATAAGAAATTTCATGAAAATATGAATGATCTTTCATGGCCTTGAAAGGCATAGAATGGAATGAATGGATGACCATACATGGCCGAACCCCATGGTGAATAATGGGTAATTTATTATTATTATAAGGTTTAAAGATAATGGAGAAAAATGATAGATTTAAATGGATTTATTGAGTATAGAATGTGATGTTTAAATGGGATGAAAATGGTGATTTAAATGGATGATTTAATTTAAATAGAGGTATGATGTTTTAAAGAAATCATGGACTATAGGGTTCGGCCATACAAGGTGGCCGAACCCCATGGTTAGTGATCCATGAGGGTTAGGACTCTTAAATGCTCAATGGTTAATGGTTTCTAAGGTTTGAAAATTATGAGTATGGTATGTGATTTTTAAATGGGTATTAAAGGATGGAAGTAGTGGATTAAATATTTTGAATTATGGAGATAGTGAGGAAGTGATTGGTGGTGTAAATGGACTTTAAATGTGATTAAAGATCCAAGGTAAAAATGAGGGAAAGACATCATGGGTTCGGCCATGGTGTATGGCCGAACCCATGACCCATATTTTTAGGTCATTTGTGGGCTAAGTTATGGTTTATATATGTATTTAAAAGAATGGAAATTAGGTTAAGTTAATGGTAAAATTTAAATGGATTTACAAGTGTATGATATGGATTTTAAAGGGCCAAAATGAATGAAGGTTATGGATTTTAAAATGGATTATTTTTTGGACAAAACATTGGTCTTAAAATAGCACCCTATGGTGGTGATTGGTGATTTTAAAATGATGGAGAAGAATAATAGATGTTAATGGATTCTTATATGATATGTGATGTTTTAAAAGGATGAAAAATGGGGACTGAAATGGATAAGTTAAATTCATTAGAGATAGGAATTAAAGGGGGGGAAATGAACCCAAGGAAATGAAATTTAGGTATCATGGGTTCAGCCATGGTGTATGGCCGAACCCATGACCCATTATGCGGGCCACATCTTAGGCAAAATGTGGAATTAGGTAAGGGATTTAATGTTTACAAAATTAATTAAAATAGGTGATTGATGTTATGATGCTAGGTTATGATTAATGAATTACTAATGGATCTAAGTTAGGGATGAAGTTTGGACTTAGGATGTACATAAACGAATGGATGATTGAACCATAGGAGAGGAGTGGCAAAACGGTAAATAAGTGCCACATTGAAGAACCATGGGTTCAGCCATGTACGGGATTAGACATGGAATCGGATATTACGAATGATTAAATGAAACGGATAGATGCTGTGTTTTAGGCTCGCAAATCGGAATTTTTAAAATTGGCAAAAATCGGATTTATGTATGTGTTTTAAACCACGGAAAATGAGGCTAAGTTAAGGGCCGATTTTCGATAAAATTATAGCATAATTAATGGCCATTAATGGGTCTAAGTAGATGGATCAATTATGGACTTAATCATGGATAATGTATGGACTAATTCCGTAAATGTAATAAGGTATCGGGACGTCGCAAACAGTAAGCGATCGGCGACCGGATTATCGAACGGAAACGTAACAAAACGCTAAGCGGTATTCGGTAGGATTCCTACCTCTTTGTAAGCCGTTGATATGTGATGTTTATTTTAATCTATTTTGATGATTATGGGACTTGTATTATGATGAGTTTTAATTTATGAATTATATGATGGTGTTATGGATTATATTTTAACATTATGCATTATATGGCTATGTATGGTATATTAAATTTATGGTTTATCTATTTACTAAATAGCATAATGCACGTACATCTCATGCATGGCATGGGTACGAAAATAATGAAACCGGAGTCCATGCTCCGTCGGGGCGACCGAGAATCAGACATGGGGATAGCCTGAGGGCTATAACCGGAGTCCATGCTCCGTCGGAGCGACCGAGAATCAGACATGGGGATAGCCTGAGGGCTATAACCGGAGTCCATTCTCCGTCGGGGCGATCGAGAAACAAACATGGGGACAATACATTGTATGATCATACGGATGATGGGTGGGACACATGACATAAGCACCCATGGCATAGCATTCATTACATGCTTATTTTGTTATATTTTATTGTATCGGTATGCGTGTTGTCACTAATCCATGTGCTAGCCTTACTCGGAGTCCTACTGGGCGCATTGACTAACTTCCTACTTCTACCCTAGCTGATGACACAGGAGATGGAGGAAACAGTGGACATGACAGGAGCCAAGCTTAGGAGCTTGGGAGGCGCATTCTTAGTTTATCTAAGTTTATATTTTGGAAATGTAATTTTGAGTAACTTAGTTCGTCGGACTGTATAATTTGCATTTCTTGCGATGGTTTGGACTCTACTTATGCACGATTATATTTTATGATATAAATATGAACATAGAGGCATTTTGGTAATTCAATATTGTATCTTCCTTTCTATCTAAAAACCAGTAGGATAGACTCTATTATCATGTTCCGCAATAATTATAATCCGCGAGCTTACTTCCTACGCTTGAACCGTTCTCGTGGACTTAATTCCGCGCAAGCGTGGGGTTGGCCAGTTAAGGGCCGGGCTTTAGAAGCTCAGACTTAAATCGCGTCGTGACGTCCGCTCCCTCTCTCACTTTTCATTTCAAAAAAAAATAGACTCTGATTTCGAAAAGCAAGTGAAAAAGGGGCGGGCATTACAGGATTACCTTATCGTGCGAGTTCCAGATGAAAGAGTATTGAGATTTACCTTGACGGTGAGAGTCCTGTCAAGTGATGGCTATGTATGTGTCATGGGGTGGGGCTCATTACATTTGCATACATACATAGTATGGTTTTATATGTTTTTGATAATCATGTACTATGATATATATGCATGTTTTATATGCTAACCATGTGGTAGCCCTGATCGGGAACCTACTGGGCGCGTTGATCTAACGCCCTAATTCTATCCTTAGAGGATAATGCAGGAACAAGAAAAGGGAAAGAAAAGGTCGATGACCGGGAAGGGAGCCAAGCCTAAGTGCTTGATTGATGAACAAGACTTCTTATTTATTGTCGTTTGAGTTATATTTGTTGGACATGTAATAAGTTATGACCTTGCTATGGTTTGATTAGGTTATTAACTATGGATGGTTGTTTTATGTTAAAGAATGATTGAGACTGTTACTTGTTATTTATTCATTCTATTTCTACAATTAGACTAGTTTATTCCGCAAGTTATTGTTTAGTTCCATGTGTGGATTATTTATCATGGTCTAGTCCATGTACACATGGGTGGCCAGTTAAGGTTCAGACTTGAGTAGTCTGAACTTAACTCGCGTCGTGACGTCCCTCCGTCCTTGTCCAGTGTGATTAAATTTTAAAAAAAAATAGACTTTGAAATTGTCTCGGAGATGGCGGGGCGTTACACCGGCAGAGTATGGCACATCATGCAGTCGGCCATGGGAACAGACTTATGAATTAGTACGGCATTTCATCCACAGACTGATGGACAATCTGAGAGGACAATACAGACACTGGAGGATATGTTGAGAGCATGTATGCTAGATTTTAATGGTGGATGGGAGGATCACTTGCCGTTGGTAGAATTCTCATACAAGAACAGTTACCAGGCAAGCATCCAGATGGCTCCATTTGAGGCATTATATGGTAGACCATGTAGGTCACCAGTGTACTGGACAGAGGCCGGTGAGCCTGCACTGATTGGACCTGAATTGGTTGTAGAGACTACAACACAGATACAGTTGATACGGCAACACCTATTGACTGCGCAGAGTCGTCAGAAGAGTTATGCTGACAAGAGGAGCAGGTTCCTTGAATTTGAAGTGGGAGACATGGTGTTCTTGAAAGTCTCGCCACGGAAGGGACACATGAGATTTGGAAAGAAAGGGAAATTGTCGCCAAGATATGTGGGACCATTTTCAATCATAAGAAGGATGGGGGACGTGGCTTATCAATTGGCACTCCCATCACAGTTGGCATCTTTACACAATGTGTTCCATATATCGATGTTGAGAAAGTATAATCCTGATCCTTCTCATGTGCTGAACAAACAAGACATAGAGGTTCAGAGCGACGTGACATACGTCGAAAAGTGTGTCCGAGTGGTGGACATAGAACAAAGGGTGTTACGGAACCGAGCGATCCAGTTTGTCAAGATAGTATGGGATCGACATGGCATTGAGGAAGCCACATGGGAACTCGAATCAGAAATGAGAAAAGCTCATCCTAAGTTATTTGTGTAAGTGTTTGAAAACCCTACTTCACCTCGGATTTTCAATTTATTATTTTTTTATGAAATTTATTCATTTTTAATTGTGAATTTTGGATTTGATCTTAAATGGATTAAGAATTGGGCCATGACCCAATTAGGACCCAATTGATTGTGGAATTAGTGGGATTAAAATTTAAATGGGTTGAATTATTTTAGTAATGCATTATGTCCATAAATGAATTAAAAGATTTTATGGCCATGTATAGGATTAATTTGGAAGGTTTTTGTAAGACAAGGGTACATGGCATTCCTATCCTAAGCATGGGCCAAGTGGAAGCTTAGAAAGAGGGAAGTGAAGAGGAAGGACAATTTCTATCTTAATACTTTCTAAGTATGGATCAATGGGAGATTAAAAGAGGCAACACAAATGGGCGCATCGCATTGTCTAGATATGGGAAGCCAAGGTTGGCAATTGCTATCTAAATAAGATAGGGAGGTCGGCAACTACTAAAATTACACAAGGGGCGCACGGCCAAAGGGGAGGGAGTGGCTATCTTAAGCACTTCCTAAATATGGACAAAGGAAAATTATAAAAGGGAGAGAGGGACAAGGTGCACGGTTTTTACACCTTACATATTGTTGAATTCTCTTCTATCTCCCTCGATCTCTCATTATCTCTCACGGCAAAGAGCAAGGAGGAGAAGAAGAAGGTTGCTCGGCCAGTAAGGGGAAAGGAGAAAAAGATTGGAAGGGAAAGATCAAGCGAGGAGAGAACAAGAAATCAATCGAAAAGAGGTTAGTATCTTAATGGGGTTTTGTTTATGGACTTAGAATCTTGAAAATCAAGTGGGACTTGGTTATAATTAATTATTATGTTATAAGGTAACGGGATTTCACACGGTGTTTACGATCATGAGCAGTTACCGGACGAAAGATGCAAGCACACGTTAGTGGTCTTTGGTAGGATTCCACCTCTTTGAAACCATGGATTTATGTACACTTGTTCTATCTTATATTTGATGAAATGTATGTTTCAAAGAATATGCTTTATATGATTTTCAAATGCTATGTCTATTTGTTTAAAATAACATGTGTTTGAATATGTTTCAGAAGGGATTTTCAATGCTATGTTTATGTTATAAAATAACATGTGTTTCATTGGCATCTCATGCATGGCATGGGGTGGAGGATTTATAACCGGAGGGGTCACACTCCGTCAGGGCGTCCGAAAAACCTATGTACATTACCTTGATGTGATTTCCATCAAGAAGATTCTGGAGGGTCCACACTCTGCTGGGGCGTCCGGAAGACCTATGTGGTGGGTACTTTTATGTACATGTGATGGGTGGGACTCATTGCATGGCATGGATTTTACATGGTTCTTGGGTTATTATATTATAATATATGTTTGTACTAACCATGTGTTAGCCGTAACTGGAATACCTACTGGGCGAGTTGTTCTAACGCCCTACTTCTACCCTAGTTGATGATACTGGTAACCAGGGGAATGATGAACGTAAGACGGACCAGGCATAGGAGCTTGGAAGATTTATTTTATATGTTTTGAATAAAGTTACTCATGAACTTGTATTTGAGTATCTAGATTACGGAATGTAATAACTTAGATGGTTGGATGATTTATTGGATAATTATGATGTTTTAATTATGGATAAGGACTTGACGTACTTTGCTATCTGATTGGAATAGAACTTGGTTCTATTTTGATTCCGCATTTTGATGTTATCATTCCGCATGATATGACTTTTATTCCGCATGATTGATATTGCTATGTGTGAACCATTTTCGTGGACTTGGTCCATGCACACATAGGGTTGGCCAGTTAAGGTTTGGACTTTGGAAGTTCGGACTTAGCTCGCGTCGTGACGTCCCGCGTTCTATCACTCTACTCTGTTATTAAAAAAAAAAAAAATAGACTCTGAATTTACGGGAAAAAACGAGTGAAAAAGGGCGGGGCATTACACATAATGACCAAGAAGATATCAGAGAAGAATGAGACATGGACGAGGTAGAAGAAAACACCGAAATTAGAAACGAAGAAGGGGTGGTGAGGGCTTCTGGAATAAGTGATGAGGAAAGTGAATCCTCAAAGGAAAAAGGAGCTGGCCCATATCTTCAACCCCTAGTTCGACATAAAATGTTTTAAAGACTTCAATATAGAACGCACTAGTTGTTCAGTAGATTTGCATAAATGTGGGGCTATGCAATTAGTACATGACATGGGCTGGTCGAATCTAGTACATTGGGGTGGAAAAATGTATTCCTCATTGGCTATGAGAATGTACTGGTCCATTAGAGATGATTCCATACGAATTGTTTTAAAATTCTATTAAACTATGGAGAATCAATAGAGTTACCCCTCAGCTAGTTTATGAAATTATTGGGATCCCTCTTGTCCCAAACACTTTTTTACCCATCATTCTTCCTAAAATGGAAGTCTTAGAACAAAAAAAAATTGCCAAAAGACTGTGTGCAAAAGAAATGGAATAGAAGAATAATATATGGATCAGTAGTGTTGACTTGTTACTACAGTACAAAGTTTTACATCTTCTCTTCTGTTCTAACCTATATCCTAGACATGGGAACAAAACAGATTTGAATCACCCCATGATTATTCTACTAGACAGGGTTGCACGAAAAAAAAAATTTACCTGTCTACTTGGATGTGCCATTCCATCGCTATGTACTGGAAATCAGCAAAGAAAGGATATCATCCCTTTTGTTACCTCATGTCTAAATTGGCTGAGCACTTCAAAATCAAACCGAGGAAAGGGGAAGTGTCAAGATCCACCAGACCCATCGATGAGGCAATTCTTCAAAAAAGCCTTCCCAAAAGCTTAGCTGAGTCTATCTTCGGGAAAAATGAACCATCCTCTTCTGACCATCCAGTATTTGAAGAACCTGAAGAAGAAGAAGAAGAGAATGATTAAGAGGAAGGAGAAACATATACAGCAAAATCATCCAGATTGAAAGTAATAGATGATCAACTCAGTCATCAAAGTGAACTGCTAGCAGACATTGCAAATAGACAAGATGAGCATGATCGCCTTCTAAAACAACTCCAGGCTGCTATCACTTCATTCACTTCTAGTTAGCCCTCTATTTGCTCAGATCCTCAGCCTTCTACCTCAGCCCCTCCTTCATCACCTCCTGATACTGCAACACTTTAAATAATTCAATTTCTACTTTTGAAACTGACATTTTGGAAATGTAAACATTAAGTACATTTTGTGCAAACTCTATTTCTTGCATTAATGATGTGGTATGCTATGGTTTACTATGTCTATTGATAAGTTTGATTGCCCTCTATCTCTTAGAGTTAAACATGGTCTTGCTAAGAAGACTAGCATACAGGTTTGAATGAGTTGGTTTTACATTGGGATGTTAGGGAGATAGGGATCAGGCTGTGATGCTACACACATCCTTGGAAAATAGGGGAGGAAACTCAAAGGAAGCTAGGTACATTAGCTTAACCCATGAAGAAATCAGCTGGACGTCAGGTTGAGCAGGGGCAAATAAACCTTGATGCACGAAAAGTGTGCACTGAACCATGGGGGAGAACCATGAGTTGGACCACATCTTGTTAACTACTAAATGGAAGAAGCATGGGGGAGTGCTTGAACTCGGTGTCTATCTATTAAATCTTTGTCAATTGAATGACAAAATGGGGGAGAAAATTAGCAGAAGCTGTAAGCATGAGAGAGTGCATGGTAAAGCCGAAGTGCTTGGCCTCTAGAAAAAGTGAGTCATGATGAAGACCATGGACATGGGAAGGATGTCTATGCTTGGAGTTTGGGAGTTCAAACTCAAGAAGATTGGGGGAGAAAATCTTCTCAACACTAAGTAGTGTTGTTGGCTAAGAAATCATTAGTGTATGGGGGAGAATGAATGGTTATCCTGTCTAGTCCATAGATGCAAAATTAATGTCTTGGGACTAACCCCACTAATGAGTTGTCGAGTGTTGCTTGCTTGTGTAATTGAAACGGAAACATATGTAAAAGAAGAAAGCTGATCAAGATTATGCGAAGAACATAGTCTTGTTGTCCATTTGAATATGTACACGTGATGCAATATTTTTTGTATTCAAATGTGTTGTAATAAAGGGTGGACTTTTAATGGCTTAGCTTCTAGGTTTTGTCATGAAATTGACAAAGGGGGAGATTATTAGTGCCCTGGCTTGGCCGAGTCCCTGTTTGTCAATTCCATGACTCGGGAAGGAGCACTTGCTAAGAAGCTTGAAGACTCAAGATGATCAAGAGTGAAGATCATGCTCCACCAAGTTCAAGCTCATCGATATGGCAATCACAAAAACATGTAATTGGCCATAGATGACCATAGGTGGTACCCACACTTGAGAGAGGACTATTCCTAGGCTTAGTTGAACAAATGGTAAAACCATAAAGAAACCTAGATAGGAAGCTGAACAGTGAACTTGGAAAAATGAATTATGTTCAGTGTCAGCTCGACCAGTCGTTCTCAACTACCCCTTGGTGGAGACAGGATCGACCCATCGTGGTTAAGGACTGGTAGGCCAAATTGACAGAGGTTCTGGATAAAAGAACTGACAATTATGAGTATGCCTCTGACCAAGAGTGTCGTATGCACCGACCCCTCGGTGATGAATTTAAACGACCCCTCGTGCTTGAGGACTCGTCGGTAAAAGACTTATGAGTTCTGGACCGTGAACTCAAATGGGCACTCGAAGAAAATGACATATCAATATTTCTAGACCGATCGAGAGTAGCAAGACCAACCCATCGGTAAAAGGCGGCAGGTCGTTCTGGGTAACAGGTTTCTATACTAGAAACTATTGTTAGAATGTTTTTGTCCTAGACCGAGCCTTTTCTATGGACTGACCCATTGGCGACACCTACATGTCGACCGAGAAGTAATTATGTCTTTGGGAGTGCATTTAATTCGCAACGGTCGGGTGGTTGAACGGTAATAAATATGAACACCGGCCCATCGGTGCCACCGACCTGTCGGTCCTGGACAGTTAGAAAGACCATTAAGACTCCTATATAAATATGAGTGTTGGGTGATCGTTTTACTATATTCCTTGAGCTAAAAAGAGTTATACACTCTAAGGAATGATCAACACTCTTGTGAGAAAGAGAGGAGGAAAGAAAAGCCGTTATCAACAAATCTATTGATTGAGTTTGTCAGTGTAATACCCCAGATTATTAGTTTATCAATATTTACGAAAATTGCCATTGAAAGTGTGAATTAATGGTTATGAACCTTAGATGGGTAAGGTGTTGGGCAATGGCCCAATTAAGACCCAATGGATATGTTATAAGGATCAATTTAAATAATTGAGTAATGTGCATTTAATTGGGTCAAGGTGGTTATTTGGGTCAAAAGGACCAATTGGGACCCAATGGGTAATAGTTGACTTGGTTGACCAATAGGTGAGCTCAAGCCTAATTAGGTTAAGGCTGAATTAAATGGGAATGCAAACAAGTGTTTAAGTTGATTCAAATTAAATGGTTGAGTTGGATTAAATGGTTGAGTTAGATTAAATGGTTGAGTTGGATTAAGTGGTTGAGTTGAGTAATGTGAGTGTAGTGTGAAGGTGAAGGTTTGTTGTTTCAAATCCCAAATCAAGGGGTACACGTTGGCATGGGAGTTTTATCTCAAAGATGAAACCCCCACATGGAGAAGTAATGGAAAGGTGTGGTTCATTTCAAATTCAAATTATAGAACACGTTGGATTCATGGGAGGTCTATCCCATGCATGAAACTCCAAAGATGGAGAATAAATGGAATTGGCGTTTTTGTGGAGTTAGACAAGAGGTGGGGAGTTGTCTATTTTAAATTCAACCATGGGAACACGTTGGAAGGTGGGGGGAAGTTTCATCTCATGGATGAAACCCCCAAAATGGATAATGAAGAGTTGAGGAGTTTTTTATTTCAAAATTTAAATCCAAATAGAACTAAAGGGGAGTTGGACGGTTTGGTAGGCTAAGGCAAGACAAAACCGTTGGCTACATGGGAGTTTCATCTCATGGATGAAACCCCCACATGGGCAAATAATGAGGGATGGCGGTTACATATTTCAAATTCACACATGCCGTTGGGCACATGGGAGTTTCATCCCATGGATGAAACTCCAAGATGGAAGATGAAGGAGGTTTGTGGAGAGTACACAAGGCATCTCATTGTGGCCATCGGAGCCTTGGGAGTTTCATCCCTTGGGAGTTACAAGTGGTGCCACCAAGAGACACCACCTTGGGGCTGAATTTGATTAACCAAAGGAGGAGTTTCATTTCCATTCACTCTCTCCCTCTCTCCCTTCCTTAACCGACAACACTCTAAGGAAAGAAGAAAACACTTTGAGAATTCTATCTCATTCTCTCCCTCTCTCTCAAGGACGGTTCTCCTCTCAAAGACCAAAAAGGACTTAGCATGATTTGATCTCAAGTTTCTCTCTCAAACTACCCCTCTTGGCTGAATCAGTTTTGGAGGAGTTATATTGATGAAGTTTACACTCGGCCAAAGGAACAAGAAAGAAGGAGGAAAAAAGGCTAAGGAACGGAAGAACAAGATGGAGCAAAGAACAAATTGGAGGAGTCGCGGAAACGGTAAGTGCTCGACAAATTTTATAAATTAGAAAAGAGGGTCAAAGGTCAAGGATATGGTTTGGCCATTGCATGGCCGAACCCTAATTTTTATTATGGAAAAATAAGGGCATGATCTTGCTATTTTAATTGAAAGAAGGAACCATAGGGTTCGGCCATAGTGCATGGCCGAACCCCAAGAAACATTGGTGATTAATAAGTTTGTGACAGATGATAACTATGGAAGGTTATTGATTTTTTTTTTAAATGGTTTAAAATGAATGTAAAGTGATGGACTTGGATGCATTTTGATTATCAAAAAAGAATGGAAAAGAGGAGCACCAAAACCAAAGGGTGAGGTTCAGCCATGGTGTATGGCCGAACCCCACCAAGTGCTATGTATGGTATTTTATTTTTAAAGGGACTAAAAGGATTTAAATGGATGAAGGTGTGAAAAACAATTATAGATGAATAAAAGGTTCTAATGGAAATAAGGAACCATAGGGTTCGGTCATGTGTATGGCCGAACCCCATGGAGTGACAATGGTGGATGATTTAAGGGCTACATGATTAATATGTGAATGCTTAGATGAATGGATTGGCAATTGGACCTAATTAAAAAAGATTAAAGGACCAAAATTTATGATGGTTAGGTTCGGCCATGTTGTATGGCCGAACCCCACTAAGGTGGATTTTGGTGAAATAAAGGTTAAGTAATTAGTTAAGAGGTGATTAAGTGATAAATAAAAAGAAGGGTTAAAATTAAGGTGAGTGAGGTTCGGCCATGGGGTATGGCTGAACCCCACAAGTTGTGTTTTTGGGACTTAGACATTATTACAAATCAAATAGGTTGTTGGTTTGATTTGTAGTCATGTTATAAGGTAACGAAACTTCATAAAGGGGGCACGATAGACAACGGTTGCCGATTTAAAGCTCAAGGACACCTTAGTTGTCTTGGGTAGGATTCTACCTTATTGAAACATGGATATGTAAATGGCTTTATCTTATTTGATGGTTTATGCTGTAATTATATTATGTTTCAAAAGTGAAGTTTTTAAATGCTATGGTTAATTATATTGTATAGCATATGAATATGTACATCTCATGCATGGCATGGGAGAGGAATTTGTAACCGGAGGCCACGCTCCGTCCGGGCGTCCGTAAGGCAATCGTGGGAAGACCTTGATGTGGACAATGCCATCAAGAAGAAACCGGAGGCCACACTCCGTCGGGGCGTCCGAAAGGCCACTGTGGGGTTACCGTGATGAGGAGAATTCCATCAAGAGGTTACCTGTATGTGATGGGTGGGACTCATTGCATAAGACATATGGCATGGCATTATTTTACATGATATTGATGATATGATATTTTATATGACATTTGATACTAACCCATGTGATAGCCCTACTTAGAATTCCTACTGTGCGTGTTGTTCTAATGCCCTACTTCTACCCTAGTGAATGATACAGGAAAGGAAGGGATTGAGGATCGTGAAAGAAGCCAAGCATAGAAGCTTGGATATGGGATTGGATATTAATTATTATATTTTGTTGGACATGTAATTTGAGTAGTTAGATGTTGGCATGTAATAATTTAGATTATGTTGCTATGGTTTGGAATGATTTGTTGAATGTTTAAGTTAAGATAATTTTGGATATTTGACTAAGTACTTTGCTATCTCAAATGGAGTAGACTTAAGTTTTATTATAATCCGCAGTTAGTTTAGGTTACATTCCGCAAAGATTATATTTTACTATGTGTGAACCATTCACATGGACTAAGTCCATGCACACATAGGTTTGGCCAGTTAAGGGTCGGACTTTAGAAGTCCGTACTTAACTCTCGTCGTGACATTCCGCTCTTTATCATTTTTTCTATTTTTTTTTAAGAAAATAGACTCTGATTTCGAGTGAAAAGGGCGGGGTGTTACAGTTGGTATCAAAGCGAAACGGGAAGGTTGAATCTTTCGAAGTAAGATTAAGACGGATCCATGTCTCACTGACAGATAAGAATCCCAACTGACCGACTCTTCGGAGTCCGCTGCTTGGGGGGCGGATTAATTTACTTCTTAGACTCAGACTGAGCATTCAATCTGAGAACAACAATGAAAGATAGCAAAGGAAGTACAGTCATCATAATTGGATCTTTCAAACATAGCAAAATAGGATACACTTCCCCGATATCCTCAAATTGAGAAACAAACAATAGATACTTAAGAAAATTTTCCCCAAAAACAAAGAAAAACCAAGAGTGCTTATTTGGAAATCTTCCCAAAATAGTGATAACACAAACTGTACGAGGAAACTAAGTCAATAATGTTTTTTCTATGACTTAGGGAAAATGGCTCCAAAAAGAAAGACTCGACAAGATCAGAAAGGGAAGGAGAAAGTGGTGCAAAACTCTCAACATGAGGAAGAGAGGGAAAAATCTCAACATGAAAAAGATGCTGAAAAATCGCAACATGAGGAAGAGGAACGACACTCACGGCGGGAAGAGGAGGAACGACAATCTCAATGTGAAGAAGAAAAGCAACCATCCCACCTCGAGGAAGAGGAACAAAGTAGTGTGAATATACAGGTGATGCTTCCTGAACTACAAAGCTTGGTTCAAGCAGTAGTTACTTCTGTTCTCCAACAGCATCTGAATGGAAGTGGAAGCACTATTGATGCCAATAACCAGAACATGGTCAGGGATTTCCAACAACAGCGCCCCCCTTTACTTTAAAGGGAGAGAAGAGGCTGTCGGATCGGAAAATTGGCTTAAGAAGATTACTCAGATCTTGACTATACTTAAGATCTCGAATCATGAGGACAAGATATTACTGGCGACATCACAACTGATAGATGATGCCAGTAAATGATGGGAGGTAGTGGAGAAACAGCGATCATTCCTTCTGGAAAGGGAAAGGGCTACAATGACGTGGGAATGGTTCTCAGCTACCTTCCTAGATCAGTATTTTCCCAAGGAGGAGAAGGAGCGTCACATTCAAGCATTTATATCTTTGGTACAGGGTACCATGACAATGGCAGAGTATTACCAGGAGTTCCTCAGTCTCTCTTGGTATGCTCTATATATGGTGGATACGGAATACTGAAGGGCTCATAAGTTTGAGCGGGGCCTACGACCAAGCATTAGGGCTAAAGTAACCATATTCAAAGCACCTACTTTGGCAGAGGTGGTCAGCAAGGCCTGTAACGCCCCGCCCTTTTTCACTCGATTTTCGAAAATCAAAGTCTATTTTTTTTTAAGTGATAAAGAGCGGGACGTCACGATCCGAGTTAAGTCTGAGCTTCTAAAGCTCGACCCTTAACTGGCCCACCCTATGTGTATGCGGACTAAGTCCACCAAGATAGTTCACACACATAAGTTAACATGCGGATAATATCTTATACTGTGGATTATAATAGAACCTAACTCTATTCCAATTTATTAGATAGCAAAGATGTACGTCCTTCTACAATGTTTATCTTAATTAAAATAATCAAATAAAATCATTCCAAACCATAGCAACATAACTAAGTTATTACATGTCCGACATTCTAAGTTATCTCAAATTACAAGTCCAAATAATAACTTTAAACAACTATAAAGTAAACTCATTCAAGCTTCTAAACTTGACTCCGATCATGCTCATCGTTCCCTTCGTTTCCTGCATCATTCACCAGGGTAGAAATAGGACGTTAGAACAACGCGCCCAGTAGGTATTATGATTAGGGCTACCACAAGGTTAGTATAAAACATGCATATAACATAATAATACATGATCATCAAAACCTTACAAAACAATGCTATGTATGTATGCAAATGTAATGAGTCCCACCCATCACAAGTATACATAGCCTCTTGATGGGATTCTCATCATCAAGGTACCACCACATAGGTCTTTCGGATGCCTTGACGGAGTGTGGACCCTCCGGTTTCCTCTTGATGGGATTCTCATCATCAAGGTAACCCACATAGGTTTTTCGGTCGCCCCGACGGAGTGTGGTCCCTCCGGTTACATAACCATCACCCCATGCCATGCATGAGATGTCAATGAATACATGCCATTTGTAATAAAATCTTAGCATTCAAATCCTCTTTGAAACATAATAATTTAACACATATCTCATCAAAATCAAGATTAAAACAGCAAGTATAAACCATGGTTACAAAGAGGTAGGAAACCTACTCAAAGACTACTTTAAATATCCGTTCTTCTTAAACCGTCAACCTCTCACGATTGCGCACCGTTTAAGAGGTCCCGTCCCCTTGATACATATCAATAAGCCAAACATAAATCCCATTTGACTTTCAATTTAAATCTAAGACCAAGAACACTATCTTGTGGGGGACCATACACTATGGCCGAACCTCACCTACTTGATTTTGGCCCTTTCTTTTATTTATTACTCAAACATCACTTTGCTAATCACTTAGCCCTTTGTCCACCAAAATCCATTAGTGGGGTTCGGCCATACAACATGGCCGAACCTCACCACCTTGGTTTTGGTCTCTCTTTCAACCTTTTGATCTTTCAAAATAAATTCAAACCTTGCCATTCTTGATTCATAAAACCCGCTCTTTTAAATCAGCCATCTAACCTTGTCAATACTTCAAATATATAAAATATTTCCCATCACATTTAAATCTCCAAATGGGCCATAAAGTTGGTTCATGGGGTTCGGCCATACATATGGCCTAACCCTATGGTTTTCAATTTCTCCATTGCATAACATAGAAGCCTTAATTGATCCCTCCATTTATTTAGACATATTAGATTCCTCTTTTTGAATCGTCATTTTCCTCTTCAAAGTCAATTAAATTTAACATCAATAACCATTAAACATAACAATATTCTACCATGGGGTTCGGCCATACTAAATGGCCGAACCCTATGGTCCATTATCTTCCTTCTAAGAATCCTTTTTAGACCCACAAACTTCCTTAACACTTTCCATGGGGTTCGGCCATGTTATGGTTCATCATTGGGTCCTTCCTACATCATTTTGATCCATTTACATTCCTTTAGAATATCATAATATTCCATGGTTTTCTTGTTTCAAACATCCAAATATATATAGTTTATGCTCAGCATCTTAGCCATAATAACATTATGGTTCAGCCATGCAATAGCCGACCCATAACCTTAACCTTATTTCCATTTAAAACACCTTTAAAACCTTCATAACATTGTATGGTTTTTATCTCTCAAAGACCCATAAAAATAACTAAGTCTTTTCATGAGGTTCGACCATACATATAGCCGAACCCTATGGTTCATCTACTCCTCTTAAAAATAATCATTCATTCCTTAATTTTTCTTTCATGGGGTTCGGCCATACCCATGGCCGAACCCTATGTTTCTTATTTTAAATACAATCCATAAAGGAAAAAAACCTACCGGTTCTGCGACTCCTCCGGTTATTCTTTTGCTCCGGCTTGTTCCTTTCTTTTCCTTCTTTAGCCTCTCCTTCCTTCCTTCTTGTCCTTTAGCCGAGACTGATCTTGCTGGAAACTCCTTGAAGTTGTTCAGCCAAGGTATTGATTTGAAAGAGAGAGAGACAAAGAAACTTGGCCTTGGGTGAAAGTGATAAAACTTTGAGATGCAAACTCCTTTGTTCTAAGTCCACTTTGTCTTGGTGGAGTGATCGGCCAAGGAATGATTTGTGTCACAACCAGCCAAGGTTCCTTGTCTTGAGAGGTGAAAAACGGCCAAGGCAGGGGGAGAGAGAGAGGATGAATGAAAACTAAGTAATGAGGGTTGACCAAAGGTGGTGTCCCTTGATGGCACCCCTTGGTAACTCCCCTCCCCATTCATCTCCCTCACTTATTCCATTTGGGGGTTTTGGCTCTTGAGTTTCCATCTAAGATGGGAAACCCCCATGTTTCCATTGTGTGGTGTATTTTTTAATTTGAAATCTTGGTGTAACCTCCCCTCATCTTCCTCCTCTCATTAATGTTTCATGTGGGGGTTTCATCTTTGAGATGAAACTCCCCCCCATGCTTTCCCTCCAACGTGTGGACCACTTTGAGCTGATCTTGGTGAAGTGCAACTCTTCAACTTTCCATCAACTCATTTAATTTACCTCATATATTTAACTCAACTCATATAGTTAACTCAACTCACCTTTTTAATTTAATTCCTTTAATTCATTTGAATCAACTCAAATATTTGATTCCATTTCCAACTCGCATCAGTCCCAAGCTAATTAAGCTTGAACTCCCTTGGTGGTCAACCAAGTCAACCATAACCCATTGGGTCCAAATTGGCCATTTTGACCCAATTAACAAACTTTGACCCAATTAGTACTCTTGACCCAATTGAACATACCTTACCCATTTATTTTATTTCAAACACATAACCCATGACCGTTGGGTCTAAATGGAGCCATTGACCCAACACCTTACTTATCTAATGTCCATAACCAACAATTGACAATTTAAATAGGTAAATTCATGTAAATTGAAATCTTTGAAATTCCGGGGTGTTACAAGGCCACTATAACGGAGCGAGAGATGGCTGAGATAGTGCGGTTTGACAACCGCCGAAGTCAGAGTGGGAAAGGGGCATTTCAGCCCAACAAAAAGTTTCGACCGAACTTTAGTAGACCCTCACCTTCTACTGGGTCCACAGGGGGCTTTCGTCCCAACCAGTCCTCCCCATCTGCATCAGTCACTCAGGCTCTCAAAGGGGTGAACAACTGTTTCCATTGTGATCAGTCGGGTCACTTCAAGAGGGATTGCCCACAGCTTAACAAACTCTCTTACTCCAGAGGATCATTCAGTCCACCAGCTAGGCCAGCTAACTCCCGAGGTGGCAGGACATATAACCTGGCGGGACAAGCGCTAACCCTACTGGATCTGGACGATTGTTTACTCTAGCTCCTCCAGTGGATGTGGATCATTCTGTGATTCAAGGTATGGCTGTAGTCAGTAGTTCCTATGCCTATCACTATTTGATTCTGGAGCTTCACACCCTTTCATATCTGCTGCATTTATAACTGCTACTGGTACTTTAGTTCAAAAACTGTCCACATCACTCACAATTGTATCCCCTGTCGGAGACACGTCATTGGGACTCATATGCATGGCAGTGAATACTGAACTCGTTGGACTCAAATTTGAGTTCAATTATCTGGTACTTGATATGACTGAGTAGGATATTATCTTCGGCATGGACTGGTTGGCTAGCTTTCAGGCCAACATTGATTGTTATCGCCTCAGAGTGACATTTTGGTCACCCAAGGGAAAGCAATATGTGGTTCGTACAAACAAGCAAAGCAGACTGCAGGAAGGGTTGAATCATCTGGTATTGAACAATATCAGATTGAACAAGGCACCAGTCGCTGAACTTCGGGCAATAGTGAAAGAATATGCGGATGTTTCCCCAAAAGAACTCCCCGGCTTGCCGCCCATGAGGGAGATCAGATTTGAAATCAAATTGTACCCTGGCACCTCACCAGTGTCATTACCACATTTTCGGATGGCACCAGCAGAGATGTCTGAGCTAAAGAAGCAGATTGATGAACTGCTCAGACTAGGTTGCATCCGGAATAATACATCGTCTTGGGGAGCTCCAGTGTTGTTTGTGAAGAAGAAGGACGGTTCACTCCGAATGTGTGTCGATTACCGGAAACTAAATCAGCTAACTGTCTGGAACAAGTACCCTTTACCCAGGATCAATGATTTATTCGATCAACTAAGGGGTTCCAATCACTTTTCGAAGATTGATTTGATGTCCGGTTATCATCAAATCTGGGTTAAGGAGGAGGATATAGAGAAGACAGCCTTCAGGACGCGGTATGGACTATATGAGTTTGTAGTCATGCCGTTTGGACTCACCAATGCACCGGCTGTGTTCATGGATTTAATGAACAGGATCTTCTGTCCGTACCTGGACCAGTTCGTGATTGTTTTTATTGATGATAGCCTAATCTATTCCAAAAGTCAGGAGGAACATGCTGAGCACCTACGGATAGTCTTGAACACTTTGAGAAAGAATAAGGTATATGCCAAAGCCAGTAAATGTGAATTCTGGTTATCCAAGGTGAATTTCTTGGGGCATGTTATATCCGAAGAAAGTATAGTTGTGGATCCGGCTAAGGTGGCGGCAGTGAACGAATGGGAAGCGCCAAAGAATGTAACCGAGATCCGTAGCTTACTGGGTTTGGCTGGTTATTATCGAAAGTTTATCATGGACTTCTCCAAGATAGCATCTCCAGGTACTCGACTCACTCAGAAAGGAGTCAAATATGAGTGGTCAGATCTGTGCAACCGGAGATTTGAGGAGCTGAAACACAAACTTACAACTGCTCCTATCTTAATTTTACAGGAAAGAGGCAAGGGTTATGAGGTACACTGTGATGCATCAGGAGAAGGATTGGGATGTTCTCTCAGTCAAAGTCATCATGTGGTGGCTTATGGTTCAAGACAGTTGAAGGTGCATGAACGCCTCTATCCCACACATGATCTGGAATTAGCGGCAGTGGTCTTCGCTCTTAAAAGCTGGAGACACTATTTATATGGTGAGAAGTTTGAAGTATTTTCAGATCATAAGAGCTTGAAGTACTTATTTGATCAGAAAGAGCTCAACCTGAGGCAGCGCAGATGGATGGAATATCTGGCGGATTATGAGTTCGCGCTCCGATATCATCCGGGTAAGGCAAACAAGGTGGAGGATGCTCTCAGCCGCATATCACATGCAACAGTGGCATGTTTGATCAGAACAGAATGGGAGATGCTGAATACCATTCGAGAGTTCAATCTATATATCACAAACCATGGGAGTATGTACAATTTGATCATACGATCCAACATGGTTACCAAGATTGAACAGGAGCAGCGAGCAGATCTGGAAATGGAAGAGATATGGGCCAAGATGTCTACTGGCGTGGTCATACCGGAATGGGAATTACGACTAGGACAGGGTCTTGTATTCCGGGGTGGAATATATGTGCCAAAAAGCTGCAGAAAAGAGTTGTTGATTGAGGCACATCAGACCAAGCTCTCCATTCATCCGGGCAGCACCAAGATGTATCACGACCTGAAGAGACATTACTGGTGGCACGGACTCAAAAGAGATGTTGTAGAATTTGTGGTTCATTGCTTAACTTGTCAGCAGGTTAAGACGGAACATCAGAAGCCACCGGGGTTACTCAAACCCTTACCAGTACCGGAGTGGAAATGGGAACACATTTCCATGGATTTTGTGACAGGGTTGCCAAGGTCTTCAAAGGGCAACGATGCGATATGGGTCGTGGTAGACCGACTGACAAAGTCTGTACATTTTCTTCCTATGAAGATGACAGACTCTTCTGAGACGTTGGGACGGTGGTATATCAAGGATATCATCAGATTAAATGGTATTCCTCTGACTATTGTGTCCAACAGAGATGGCCGATTCACCGGCAGAGCATGCAGTCGGCCATGGGGACCGATCTACTGACTAGCACAGCATTCCATCCACAGACTGATGGACAGTTGGAAAATACAATACAAACACTGGAGGATATGTTCAGAGCGTGCATGCTAGATTTCGAGGGTGGTTGGGAGGATCACTTATCGCTGGTAGAGTTCTCATATAACAACAGTTACCAGGCAAGCCTTCAGATGGCTCCATTCGATGCTCTATATGGTAGACCATATAGGTTACCAGTGTGCTAGACGGAGGCCGGTGAGCCTGTGCTGATTGGACTCGAGTTAGTTGTAGAGACTATAGTACAAATTCAGTTAATTGGTCAACACCTATTGGTTGCACAGAGTCGGCAGAAGAGTTATGCCGACAAGAGGAGGAGGTTCCTTGAATTTGAAGTGGGGACATGATGTTCTTGAAAGTCTCGCCACGAAAGGGACACATGAGATTTGGAAAGAAGGGGAAACTGTCACCAAGATATGTGGGACCCTTTCCAATCATAAGAAGGAAGGGGGATGTAGCTTATGAGTTGGCACTTCCTTCACAATTGGCATCTCTACACGGCATGTTTCATATATCGATGTTGAGGAAGTACAATCCCGATCCGTCTCATGTATTGAATGTACAAGATATAGAGGTACAAAGTGATGTGACTTATGTCGAAAAGCCCGTCAGAATAGTGGAGACTGAACAAAGGGTTTTACGAAACAGAGCGATTCAGTTCGTCAAGGTGGTATGGGATCGACATGGTATTGAGGAAGCCACTTGGGAACTCGAATCAGAGATGAGAACATCTCACCCTAAATTATTTATGTAATTTATTTTGAAAAACTACTTCGTTCGATTTTCAGGACGAAAATTTTAAAGAAAGGATTGTATTGTAATACCCCAGATTTTCAATTTATCAATATTTACGGAAATTGCCATTGAAAGTGTGAATTAATGGTTATGAACCTTAGATGGGTAAGGTGTTGGGCAATGGCCCAATTAAGACCCAATGGATATGTTATAAGGATCAATTTAAATAATTGAGTAATGTGCATTTAATTGGGTCAAGGTGGTTATTTGGGTCAAAAGGACTAATTGGGACCCAATGGGTTGTAGTTGACTTGATTGACCAATAGGTGAGCTCAAGCCTAATTAGGTTAAGGCTGAATTAAATGGGAATGCAAACAAGTGTTTAAGTTGATTCAAATTAAATGGTTGAGTTGGATTAAATGGTTGAGTTGAATTAAGTGGTTGAGTTGAGTAATGTGAGTGTAGTGTGAAGGTGAAGGTTTGTTGTTTCAAATCCCAAATCAAGGGGTACACGTTGGCATGGGAGTTTCATCTCAAAGATGAAACCCCCACATGGAGAAGTAATGGAAAGGTGTGGTTCATTTCAAATTCAAATTATAGAACACGTTGGATTCATGGGAGGTCTATCTCATGCATGAAACTCCAAAGATGGAGAATGAATGGAATTGGCGTTTTTGTGGAGTTACACAAGAGGTGGGGAGTTGTTTATTTTAAATTCAACCATGGGAACACGTTGGAAGGTGGGGGGAAGTTTCATCTCATGGATGAAACCCCCAAAATGGATAATGAAGAGTTGAGGAGTTTCTTATTTCAAAATTTAAATCCAAATAAGAACTAAAGGGGAGTTGGACGATTTGGTGGGCTAAAGCAAGACAAAACCATTGGCTACATGGGAGTTTCATCTCATGGATGAAACCCCCACATGGGCAAATAATGAGGGATGGCGATTACATATTTCAAATTCACACATGCCGCTGGGCACATGGGAGTTTCATCCCATGGATGAAACTCCAAGATGGAAGATGAAGGAGGTTTGTGGAGAGTACACAATGTAACGCCCGCCCCTTTTCACCAAAAAAAATCAAAGTCTATTTTTTTTTTTTTTAATAAAAGAGTGACAAAGGTGAGGACGTCACGACGCGAGTTAAGTCCGAGCTTCTAAAGCCCGGCCCTTAACTGGCCAACCCTACGTGCGCGTGGCACAAAGTCCACGAGAACGGTTCACACGTAGACGTGAGCTCGTGGAATATGGCTTAATGCGGAATATTGTAATAAAGACTATCCTACCAGTTTTCAGATAGCAAGGAAGATTTCATCATTTAATTACTAAAAAGCCATAACATCATGTATCTACAATAAGATCCTAATCATAGCGATAAGTCTAAAATATTACATCTCCGACAAGCTAAACTATACAAATACACATTTCCCAAAATAAACTTAAACAAAATAATTAGTCCGCCTTCCCAAGTTCCTAAGCTTGACTCCCGTCCCGTCATTTTGCTCCGGCATTTCCTGCGTCATCAGTTAGGGTAGAAGTAAGGCGTTAGACCACGCGCCTAGTAGGACTCCGAGTAGAGCTAGCACATGGATTAGTAATAGCAGCATATAGATAATAACACAGTGAAAACTGGTAAACCATCATATAATGAGACTATAAAGTGAATGCCATGACATGGGTGTCTATGTTATGAATCTCACCCATCATCCCTACCATCATGACGTCATATCTCCCTTGACAGCAAGACCTCGTCAAGGTATCCCCATGCCTGTTCTCGGTCGCCCCGACGGAGCATGGACTCCAGTTATAGCCGATCAGGCTATCCCCATGCCTGTTCTCGGTCGCCCCGACAGAGCATGGACTCCGATTTGTTTATTTTTTTCCGCCCATGCCATGCATGAGATGTAATGCATTATGCTATGTAATATTTATAACTCATAACCTTAACATATCATACATAGCCTAAACTTATAATGCATAACTTTAAAACATAATTCATAGCCATATTCCATATAATACTTAATCATAGCCATAAGAATCCATCTTAAACATATCATAATCTTAAAACCCATCATACAACCAATCAATATAATTACTAAAAATAAAACAATAAACCAATTACATAGCATCTAATCCATGGCTTACAAATAGGTAGGAATCCTACTGAATACCGACTCGCGTTCTTTTACGGTTTCGTCCGACAATCCGGCTACTGACACGCGTACCGTTCGCGATATCCAATACCTTATTACATATTAACAATTAGTCCATGTTTTAACCATTTCTAAGCCCATACATCATGTCTTAGTGGGTTTTCTTCGTTTTAGCCAATATTTACCATTTTTGCCACTACTCCTTTACATGATTAATTACTCATTCATTCATACCTACTTAAGCCCATAACTGATCATTAACTCAATCCATTAATGACCCATTTAATTATGACCTAACATCATTAGAATTAGCCCTTCTTCTTAACTTAAATCCTCATTAATTAAACATATGTATAATACTAAGTTAACCCATACTTTGACCAACCAATGGATCATGGGTTCAAAATACCCAATTCATCAATCTTCCCATGGGTTTTACATCATGCATTTAAACCACATACATAAACCCTTTCTTAGGCCATAAAATGACTTACAATTGAGTCATCATTCTTAGCCACATCTTGAGTTCCTAATTAATCCATCACTTAGATCTATTAGTGACCTATCAACCATAACATGAACCCATTAAAATAAATCCTTAACTTAACCTAATCCCAATCAATTTAAACACATTTGACTTACCATTTTTTATCATCATAAACTACATTTTTAAATCCATGAATGTCTCCTTTAATCATGCCATATTCCCCATTCTTTTCATGGTTTCAAACATACTTAAACCATTAAATCTCCCCATGGGGTTCGGCCATGCAACATGGCCGAACCCATGGTCCATGTTTCCCATCATCTACATCCCTTTAAAACATAATCTTCTATGCTTAAAGTCTATTTAAAACCATCACCATTCTCAAATATGTTAGTACATCCTTCCAAACCCATTAAATTCACACACAACAACCTAGGGTTCGGCCATACACCATGGCCGAACCCATGGTTCATGCTTCATTCTCTTCTATGCCTTTCAAGGCCATAAAACCCCTTTGCATTTTCATCATAAAAAAAAAAACCTTTTAAAACTTATCCACATTTATTCATTTAAAAACCCTAAAATTCATTATCTACCCTCATTGTCTTCCATTCTTTAAAACCCTAACCAATTAAATCAAACACCTACCATGGTTTTTCTCATAAAAACCCCTTTTTTAATCTTCCAACATTTAATCATTAAAAACCTCAAAATCATAAACCATTCTCCATGCTTAATTAATTTAATTTCGTAATATCCTTAATCCATTTAATTTGTTCTTAACCTTAATTTATCCATTAGGGGTTTGCCCATTTTCCATCCTTCAAATTGATGGATTTAAAATCCATGGCATAAAATCATTTGGCCACCATTAAATTTACAAAATGAATCCCAAATCTTAATTCCTAAAAATCCAAAATTTCTTGTTTAAGAAATACTCACAATCCATCGTCTCCTCCGACTTCCGCCACTCCCGTTGACTTCCTTAGCCTCCTTTCTCCTTCCTCTCCTTGTTTAATCGGCTAGGATGCTTGATTAATATGAGAAACCCCCAAGCTTGGGTTTGGCCATGGTAGGGTTTGCTTGAGAGAGGGAAATGAGGAGATGATGAGAAGAAGATGGTAGATCTTGACCTTAGAATGGTGGACCATGTTTGCACCTCTTCTCTTCTTTCTTCTCTTCTCCTCTTCTTTCTTAATTTTTTCTTCTTTTTTCCTTAGAGATGAGGGACGGTGGTGTGGGAGAGCAAGAGAGTGAAATGAGAGTAAAGGAGATGAAAAGGAAAGAGATAAGATTAATCTCCTTTGGTGCCTTTAATTCCCCCACCAACTACATGAGATTTTTTTCTTACTTTATGGTGGTGGTTGGGATAACCACCACCCAACGTTTTTTCTTTGAGTTAAAAAATGAGATGGCTTTTGGTCTTTTATTTGACCATTTGACCACCTCATTTGATTATTTTAATCATTTAATAAATTAACTAATTACCTTAGTTTAATTAATTCCCACCTAATTTAATTCTATTTCTTAACTTCCCTCTATGTATCCACCCATGGTTGACCAAGTCAACCATGGTGGCCGGCCGCACCAACTCTTGGTCCACACGCCACCTCACTTGGTGAGGTGGAGGTGGGTCCCATTTGGTCACACCACCTTGGCCTAATCCAAATTAACTTAGGTGATTTAAATTTCATTAAGCCCACTCCAACCAATTGGATCATCATTGGGCCCACGGCCCAATTACATTCATCCTTATCCATTTATCTTACGGCTTACATTCTCTTAATCCATTGGGTCCCAAGTGGGTATTGGGCCCAATTTGACCACCCTTGGCCCAATTGGCCATCATTGACCACTTAAATGATTTTAAAATCCAATCCATGGCCTATTGGGCCATACTTGGGCCTTTGTCCAAATTTTTGCCCATTTACCATTTGTTCCATCAATTTCCCAATTTTTCATCCTTAAAATAAATAATATTCACATATTCATTGATTTACAATTTCCGGGCCATTACACACAAGGCATCTCATTGTGGCCGTTGGAGCCTTGGGAGTTTCATCCCTTGGATGAAACCCCCAAGTGAGCATTAAGGTGTATGGTTAATGAAATTGGGAGTTACAAGTGGTGCCACCAAGAGACACCACCTTGGGGCTGAATTTGATTAACCAAAGGAGGAGTTTCATTTCCATTCACTCTCTCCCTCTCTCCCTTTCTTAACGGACAACACTCTAAGGAAAGAAGAAAACACTTTGAGAATTCTATCTCATTCTCTCCCTCTCTCTCAAAGCCGGTTCTCCTCTCAAAGACCAAAAAGGACTTAGCATGATTTGATCTCAAGTTTCTCTCTCAAACTACCCCTCTTGGCCGAATCACTTTTGGAGGAGTTATATTGATCAAGTTTACACTCGGCCAAAGGAACAAGAAAGAAGGAGGAAAAAGGCTAAGGAACAGAAGAACAAGTCGGAGCAAAGAACAAATTGGAGGAGTCGCGGAAACGGTAAGTGCTCAACTAATTTTATAAATTTGAAAAGAGGGTCAAAGGTCAAGGATATGGTTTGGCCATTGCATGGCCGAACCCTAATTTTTATTATGGAAAATAAGAGCATGATCTTGGTATTTTAATTGAAAGAATGAACCATAGGGTTCGGCCATAGTGCATGGCCGAATCCCATGAAGAAACATTGGTGATTAATAAGTTTGTGAAAGATGATAACTATGGAAGGTTATTGATTTTTTTTTTAAAGGGTTTAAAATGAATGTAAAGTGATGGACTTGGATGCATTTTGATTATCAAAAAGATTGGAAAAGAGGAGCACCAAAACCAAAGGGTGAGGTTTTAGGCCATGGTGTATGGCCGAACCCCACCAAGTGCTATGTATGGTATTTTATTTTTAAAGGGTCTAAAAGTATTTAAATGGATGAGGTGTGAGAAACAATTATAGATGAATAAAAGGTTCTAATGGAAATAAGGAACCATAGGGTTCGGCCATGTGTATGGCCAAACCCCATGGAGTGACAATGGTGGATGATTTAAGGGCTACATGATTAATATGTGAATGCTCAGATGAATGGATTGGAAATTGGACCTAATTAAAAAGGATTAAAGGAACAAAATTTATGAGGTTCGGCCATGTTGTATGGCCGAACCCCACTAAGGTGGATGTTGGTGAAATAAAGGTTAAGTAATTAGTTAAGAGGTGATTAAGTGATAAATAAAAAAGAAGGGTTACAATTAAGGTAAGTGAGGTTTGGCCATGGGGTATGGCCGAACTCCACAAGTTGTGTTTTTGGGACTTAGACATTATTACAAATCAAATAGGTTGTTGGTTTGATTTATACTCATGTTATAAGGTAACGGAACTTCATAAAGGGGGCACGATCGAGAACGGTTGTCGGTTTAAAGCTCAAGCATACCTTAGTTGTCTTGGGTAGGATTATACCTTATTGAAACATGGATATGTAAATGGTTTTATCTTATTTGATGGTTTATGTTGTAATTATATTTTGTTTCAAAAGTGAAGTTTTTAAATCCTATGGTTAATTATATTGCATAGCATATGAATATGTACATCTCATGCATGGCATGGGAGGGGAATTTGTAACCGGAGGCCACGCTCCGTCGGGGCGTCCGTAAGGCAATCGTGGGAAGACCTTGATGTGGATAATGCCATCAAAAAGAATCCGGAGGCTACACTTCGTCGGGGCGTCCGAAAGACCACTGTGGGGTTACCTTGATGAGGAGAATTCCATCAAGAGGTTACCCGTATGTGATGGGTGGGACTCATTGCATAAGACATATGGCATGGCATGATTTTACATGATATTGATGATATGATATTTTATATGACATTTGATACTAACCCATGTGATAGCCCTACTTAGAATTCCTACTGGGCGCGTTGTTCTAACGCCCTACTTCTACCCTAGTGAATGATACAGGAAAGGAAGGGATCGAGGATCGTGAAAGAAGCCAAGCATAGAAGCTTGGATATGGGATTGAATATTAATTATTATATTTTGTTGGACATGTAATTTGAGTAGTTAGATGTTGGCATGTAATAATTTAGATTACGTTGCTATGGTTTGGAATGATTTGTTGAATGTTTAAGTTAAGATAATTTTGGATATTTGACTAAGTACTTTGCTATCTCAAATGGAGTAGACTTTGGTTCTATTATAATCCGTAATTAGTTTAGGTTATATTCCGCAAAGATTATATTTTACTATGTGTGAACCATTCACATGTACTTAGTCCATGCACACATAGGTTTGGCCAGTTAAGGGTCGGACTTTAGAAGTCCGGACTTAACTCTTGTCGTGACATTCCGCTCTTTATCACTTTTGTTTATTTTATTTTTTTTTTAAAAATTAGATTCTGATTTCGAGTGAAAAGGGCGGGGTGTTACAGTCAGTGAGGAAAAGAGGAAGAAAATAACTAATCTAGGAAAGCTTTGGTTCAACCAAGTTTCATTGTCACCCTGAGTTAGTGATTGCTATACGATGGCTAGAAGGAGGAGCGTCGACACTCAGTGGGTGGAATCATCAAGAAACACAGACCAGCAAGAAAGAGTTTCACGGCAAGTGCATCATGGTTTTATTTTATTTTAAAACTTTTGACCCGAAAGTGGATTAAGGGGGATTTTCTCCAGAACTATTATAAAAAACTCTTGAGGTCGTCTATGGCACAATGGTGGGTGGAATTCCCAACCGATTGAGTGAGGTGGAATTCTTACTCTAATTGTGAGGGTGTAAGTCCCCACATAGTGAATTTGTAGATAGCTCAAGGTTGAGCGAGTCCTAACAGTGGATGTTGGTTGGCGAACCGAACCACTTTTTATCTTGTGGCCTTTTGTTTGTGGTGTTAGAGCTATTTTCTTTTGTTGATTGTTTAATCACATTTGCTAACACACACTCACTTGATTAGTATATCCGCTACACTTAATTAATCAAGCAAGATAATTTTAAAACGGACCTACGATATTAGATTGACTTATTCACGCCCCTCTAGGGTCAATCATGTTGTTCTAGCTCCCAAGGGAATTTTCAAACTTAAAGCATGAAAAACTATCCTAAGCAGAGCCATCCTGAGGAGGTGATACTGGAGGGGAAGGGGATAGACATCGAGAGAGAAGTCGATGCAGGGCAAGATAGTCATCATGAACTATCTGAGCTAAATTTTCCACACGACTATCTAGTGCTTCCAGCTGCTTCTCTATTTGAGATACCCGTACCTCGATTTTGTAGACAAATCAAGTCAGGGGTTGCAACAAGGGTGGTTTTGCTTCATCATTTCCTTTTTCTACAATAATCTTACTGAAGAAGTAGGTTTTAATAGACTCAAAGTAGTCAGTGTATGGGCCTAGAATTTTAAATCCTCATTTTACGTAATTTATTTATCATATAAATAAAATATATGATTTTTGTCCAAATAATGAAAATATCAATTAAGGAAATAAAGGAAACTAAATTCCCCTCAGACGATACATCGACTTGGTCGATGTGTCGGTAAACCTGAATATTTCCAGATGATGCATCGATTGGATCGATGGGTCGGGGGAAGAACTAATATCCAAATCCGAGGTATAAGTTATTAGAAGAATACATCGACGTGGCCGATGTATCGGGGAAAAGACAATCAAATGGGTTGACACATCGACAAAGTCAATGTGTCGAGTAGCCAGAACGTCTTCAGCAGACGCTCTGTCTAGCACTGCCGAAACTCATCATTTTTCTATGCATGGGCATTCACAATGCCTCTTCCGTTATCAAGGACTCAATTAAGAGTCTAGGGATAGCAAGAGAGGAAGATAAAAAGAAGAGAAAACAAAGGGAAATAGAAGAAATGAAAGAGAAGGAGAGGACAAAGAGTGAAAAAGGAAAGAAGAACTAAAGTGCCTAACCACCTCTCTTACTCATCCGAGTACACCTTATCACTCACATCCTAACCCTCAACTCAACCAAGAATCTTTTCACCTCCTCACGGGCTTCCTCTCTTCCAGGAAAAGAAGGAGAGACCAAGCAAGGGGAAAGAGAAATTGAGCTAGCAAGGAGACAAGGGATATCCAATTGCATCCATTCGAGCACACCTACAGATCCTTCGAGCTAGCTAGATCTATGGTGCTTTTGAGTAAATCAATAACACTAGGTTTTCTTGAAAACTTGTATGACTGGAATTGAAAAGAAAGAACCTAAGAAAGAGGAACACACGAGTAAAGGGAAGCCATGGATGATGGATCCATGACTTCTGACTCGAACCAGTCGACATATCGACTCTGTCGATGTGTCACCTGGGGCAAGTACTCAGCGAACAGAAAATGATAAGTATGGAATGGAAACCCAGGACGACACATTGCTTATGTCGATGTATCGGCCCTGGTATGACCGAAATGAAAATGAAATGTACAAATGACGAACTGGTCTCGGAACGACCTATCGACAATGTCGATATGTCGGCCTGAGGTACAACATATATAATATGGAACGAATGGATGATGAACGACCCATCGACAAAGGCGATGTGTCAGTCTGAGTATGGTAGAACTGGAAATGAAATAATCAGTCTAAGTGTACTGAAACAATATATCGACAAAGACTAGTTCACGGACGATACATCGACAGAACCGATGTATCGGTTTGTGAACAAAGATGGAATATAAGTTCAAATAAACCAAAAACCCATAGAACACATGTATCGATTTGATCAATATGTATACGAAAGAAAATAACAGTTTTGTAAAGACTTCTGAGAAGGGACTGATTGAGGGGTAGGCTATTTCCACGGGACACATCATTTTTTTCAGGGTGTTCCTCTGATAAATAAATGAAGCAAATGAAATAGAACATTTCATTGTTAAATCCAGTAAAGTGATAGGTCAAATGCTATGCACAAACCCTAAAAAGGGAGGGAAGAAAATAGGTGCCCGAACATAAGTCCAGAAACTGGACACATTGACTAGAGGCAATGTGTCGGTTCAGTATTTTGGGATACATCGACTTTGGTCGATGTATCGGGCAGAGAAATGGTCAATTTTGGGGAATTGATTTAAATGGACCCCAAATGATGTATGGGACCACCTAGGCTATCTTAGCCTTCACCCAATGGACCTATGAGGCTTAATGAGACCTTAGAAGTGGAGAAACAAAATATGAGGAATAAAGAATTAAGAACAATTATAAAAAAATTCTAATAATATGTATGTTATGTTTCTCATGCATGAACGATGAACGAAGGGGCAAAGAGTTAACACGGAATCGAACGAGCTATTCTGTGGATTACCTTCATTTGCTGATCGGCTAGGGTTAGGTAGGTTTTCCTACTTCGTTGAAATACAATTAGGTGTGGACTAATGTTTATTTTGTTAATAAATGAGAGAAGAAATGCTGAATTGATTTCTTTTGAAAATCATGTATTTTGATTTATGAATTATAACCTTATAAGTGTCAAAGAATATGATTATGAAAGTAGCATCTCAAATGATTTTATATCACATGAAAATAAGATGTTTTGAGATATTTTGAATATGAGATAGTATGAGAAAATGGTAGATTCCAATTATATGGAGTTTTATACTACTTGAGATTAGAAAATTATGTATAAAGCATTTATATGATAATCATGAATAAATTCGATGTGTTTGGAATATATAAGGCACTTATGATGAAAAGAGTATTTTTAAGATGAAGAGAATAATTGATAACACATAGCATGAATATGGACATCAAATGCATTCATATTCCTCACGCATGAAGCATGGGATGGGAAAGGCATGAAATGAGAACAAATGGACCTTAGGGTCATGAACTACGATTATGGGGTTGAGTAACGAACCAAAGTGTCGAATGTCCGGACGGACTTTGGTGTCGTGTTATGATTTGGCGAATCAAGGTGCTGAATGGACCTGGGCAGACCTTGATGTCATACGCACACGTGATTGGTTGAAAGAAAGTATTGTTTCACTATGGAACCAGTTGAGTTCTGTAACACCCCGCCCTTTTTCACTCGAAATCAGAGTCTATTTTTTTTAAATAATGAACAAGTGATCAGAGCTGAGTGTCACGACGAGAGTTAAGTCCGGACTTCTAAGTCCGACCCTTAACTGGCCAAACCTATGTGTTCATGGACTAAGTCCATGAGAATGGTTCACACATAGTTCTTTATAATTCTTGCGGAATATTATTACCTAATCTAATTGCGAATTATAATAGAACCTAAGTCTACTCCATTTAGATAGCAAAATACAAGTCTTATATCCAAAATTACTTTAAACTAAACATTCATTCAAACTAATCCAAACCATAGCAAATATTAACTAAGTTATTACATGCCGACATCTAGCTAACAAATTACATGTCCATGTAAACTTAAACAAAATATCCATAAATAAGTCCATTCAAATGCCCAAGCTCCTATGCTTGGTTTCCTTCGTGATCCTCGACCTTTCCCTTTCCTGTATCATCCACCAAGGGTAGAAATAAGGCGTTAGAACAACACGCCCAGTAGGTGTTCCGATTAGGGCTACCACAAGGTTAGTATAAAACATGCATATAACATAATAATACATGATCATCAAAATCTTATAAAAACAATGCTATGTATGTATGCAAATGTAATGAGTCCCACCCATCACAAGTATACATAGCCTCCTCTTAATGGGATTCTCATCATCAAGGTACCTCCACATAGGTTGTTCGGACTCCCAGACGGAGTGTGGACCCTCCGGTTTCCTCTTGATGGGATTTTCATCATCAAGGTACCACCACATAGGTTTTTCGGACGCCCCGACGGAGTGTGGACCCTCCGGTTACATAACCATCACCCCATGCCATGCATGAGATGTCAATGAATACATGATATTTGTAAATAAATCTTAACATTCAAATCCACTTTGAAACATAATAGTTTAACACATATCTCATAAAAATCAAGATAAAAACCAAGTATAGAGTGTGGTTACAAAGAGGTAGGAAACCTACTCAATGGTCACTTAAATTGTCCGCTCTTCTTAAACCGTCACCCGTTCACGATTGCGCACCGTTCAAGAAGTCCCGTTACCTTGGTTATATAACAACAAGTCAAGACAATATCCTTTTGATTTCCAATTAAGTCTAAGTCCAAAAACCACATTGTTGTATGGCCGAACCTCACTATCTTAAATTTAATCCCTCCTTCAACTCCATTAATCTCCTTGGTTAGACAGTAAACATTTATAAGAACCTAGATCCATAAACATATTACCCATGGGGTTCGGTCATATATCATGGCCGAACCCATGATCCAACAATTTCACACATTTACATTCTAGCTTGTATTTACGGTTTTTGCCATTAGTCTAACCCTTGTTTAATATTGCTAACAATCATTGTCCATAAAAATCCACCTTAGTGAGGTTCGGCCATACAACATGGCCGAACCTCACCATCATAAATTTTGGTCTTTTAATCCTTTTTAATCAAGACCAATTACCAATCCATTAAGCATTCACATCTTACTCATCTAACCCTTAATCATCCACCATTGTCACTCCATGGGGTTCGGCCATACACATGGCCGAACCCTATGGTTCCTTATTTCCATTTAAACATTTTATCCATCTGTAATTGATTTTCACACTTCCATCCATTTGAATTCTTTTAGACCCTTTTATAAATAAAATACCACACATAACACTTGGTGGGGTTCGGCCATACACCATGGCCGAACCTCACCCCTTTGGTTTTGGTGCTCCTCTTTTCCATTCTTTTTGATAAACAAAATACATCCAAGTCCATCACTTTCCATACATTTTAAACTTTTTAAAACATCAATAACCCTCCATGGGGTTCGGCCATATAACATGGCCGAACCCTATGGTTCTTTATTTTCCTTCAAAATGTAACATACAAATATAGTTTGATCTTTTGCTGTTTCCCATTCATACCTCCATTTAGCCCCTTTAGAAATCTATGATAACCTTCCATTTAACATATCATTTGTCCCTTCATCTTTCTTCCATCAATTTAAATCCTTTTAAATAAATCCAAACACCTACACTTATGATTCTTTTCTTCAAATCCAATAAAATTAAACCAATATCTTTTCATGGGGTTCGGCCATACAAAGTGGCCGAATCCTATGATCCATGTTCTTCCCTTTTTAAACATCATTAGCCATGACTTTAACCCTTGATAGGTTCGGCCATACAATGGCCGGATCATGTTTCCTTAACCATTTTATTTAACAAATGTTTATTGAGCACTTACCAATACCGTGACTCCTCCAGTTCCTTTACTCCTTCTTGATCCTTTACATCCTTAGCCTCTCCTTCTTCCTTGTCCTTTAGCCGAGACGGACCTTGCTGCAGTCCTTGAGATGGTTCGGCTAAGGTATAGATTTGAGAGAGAGAAAAAAAAAACTTGAGATGGAAAAATACTCCAAGTCATTGACTTGAGAGGAACGGCCTAGAGAGGGAGAAAATGAGATAAAATTCTCCAAATGTTTGATCTTCTTTCTCTTAGGTTGTTGGCCGGCCAAGAGAGGGAGAGAATGATAGAGTGAATGGAAATGAAAACTACCCCTTTGGTTCATCAAATTCGGCCCCAAGATGGTGTCTCTTGGTGGCACCACTTGTAACTCCCATTCCCATTAACCATAGTCCTTTATGCTCACTTGGGGGTTTCATCTATGGAATGAAACTCCCAAAGCATCCAACGTCTCCCATGGTTTGCATTGGTGTAACCTCCCCCTTACCTCCTCCTCTCATTAACGTCTCAAATGGGGGTTTCATCTTGAGATGAAGCTTTTCCCCCTCCTCCAACGTGTAGACTAGAATTTGAATTTGAAATGCCATAACCCCTTATGTAACTCCACAAAACGGCAACCCCCCCCCCCCCCCCCCCCCCCCCCCCCCCCCCCCCCCCCCCCCCCCCCCCCCCCCCCCAATGCAACCAACGTGTAGTGTTGTTTTGAATTTGAAACCACCCAAACACCTTTCATCTACTCACTTCACTCACTTAAAATAAATAATCCATCCAACTCATTTATTTAACTCACCCAACTCAATTCATCCATTTAATCTAGCTCAACCATTTAATTTGAATCAACTTAAACACTTGTTTGCATCCCCATTTAAATCAGCCTTAACCTAATTAGACTTGAGCTCACCTAATGGTCAACTAAGTCAACCGTGACCCATTGGGTCCAAATTGGCCATTTTGACCCAATTAACACACTTTGACCCAATTAGTACTCTTGACCCAACTAAACATACATTACCCATTTATTTTAATTTGATCCTTATAACATGAACATTGGGTCTTAATTGAACAATGAACCCCACAACTTACCCATCTAAGGTCATATCCTTTTAATTAACCATTTCAATGGTAATTTCCGTAAATATTGATAAACTGAAAATCTGGGGTATTACAAGTTCTATGATGATGTGTATCGAGACTCCCCCAAGAGAACGAATTATGAAATGTGTATACGGGATGGGAAATGCACCGTTGTTCTATATGAGAAATTGAGGTACCTTGCATGGGGCATGATACGGGTATGCATATATCATGGCACCCATGGCATGACATGTTACATATTAATAATCATTCATATGAACTAAATATGGTATTTGAGTAATGAAAAGAGTATGGCTTTGTGAAAGGTTTTATGAATAAGTTTATAATGAGGTATTTTCATAATAAAACGATGAAGGCTTTGCCCTGAATTTTCTATCTTGATTAGAAATACATCTTGAGAAATGTATTGTGATACATGGTAGACATGTAGTATTTTGAAAGGAGAAGTGAATATGTTTTCCTTATAAGTATTGTTTTGACTATACCTTTGAGAATGAAAGTAAGAGATGAATTAGGTATGAATACCTTGTAAAAAAGTATGTACATATTCAATTATGATATCTCTAAAATGAATCAAATCTGAGATTTGTAATATAAGTAAATAGTTTGAGAAAAGTACTAAGTATATCTTGAATAAGATTGTTTGTAAATAGATATGGATTTATGACCTAAGTATGGTTTCCTATAATATGAAGTACGATAAAATCAGGATTTGATAAAAATACAAGTATATGTAGTGTCTAGATATGACAGACCGTAGGCATACTATGTGATCAAAATTCCTACTGGGCAAGTTGGCTAAGTCCATAAATTCCCCCCACCAGTTTTGTATGCAGGTTTTGGAAGATATAGATGATATTGGACTAAGTATTGGCTGAGCTTGGATGAAATCGAGATCAAAGAACGAAGTCTCGTTGACTTAGAATTATTTTGATGTTTTAGGAGATGTGAGGACATCATACTTTTGTATAAAAATGTTATCCTTTTGGGGAATGTATATTTATGATTTGGATCCATGTATTTAAGTTTATTTGTATTTGACTTGATGTTTAATCATTTTGGGGAATTCCTTATCTTGTTATGAAATGTGATTGGTTATTCATGAAACGTATAAATTGTTTAAATTCCGCAGGAGTATCAAGTGTGTGCAAATGTTATCACGTAAACCTTAGTTGGGCCACTCAAGCATCGGGTCTTAGGACTCTAACTTGGCCGCGTTGTGATGTCTCTGTCCTTTCTTCTATAAAAAAATTTTTTACTCTAATTTTATCAATGGAAAAGGGCGGGTCGTTACAGTCAGTATCTTCGACATTTACCCCTTCTTCCTCATCAGAACTGTCCGTAACGGAAATCACTTCTGTTTCGGTTCTCAAGCTTTGTCCAGATTGAGACCTGAGATGATACCGACGACTGGATCCAGTCCTAGGAGCAGGGATTATTCTGTGAGGGGTACTCTTGGGAGCAGAGCTTGATTCAAGAGTATCCTGCACGAACCTAGGTGATCTCCTGAGGAAAATGGGAACTGGACTAAGGGATTTTACTAGTGGTCGAAGACCGAGATTTTGCAGCCTCCCTCTTTGAGATGGTTGATTGGGATGTCTAAGGCTTACTCGATCACTAAATCTTACAAACACCGTGACACCCTTGCTTCTTGAAGTGAATGAAGCAAAAACCCTATGGTTCTCTTGTAACACCTCGAGATCTTAACCCAAGAAATAAGGGAAATTCCCTCTTAAGAGTGAAATTAAAGGGTGATTAATTTATTAAGATGAGTCAATGTAAATGGGTTTGGAATATAATTGAGTAGAGGATAAATTTAATTGGTCAATGGCCCATTTAGGATCCAATAGATAGTGGATACGGTTAGAATATATTTAATTGGATCAATTAAGACCCGACGGGTCATGGATAGAGTTTGAATGAAGATAAGCGGATAAATGTGATTTAATTGGGTCAAATACCCAATTGGGACCCAATGGGTCAAGATGAATTGATGATTAGGGTTTGTTTTGAAAACAATTGTTAAATGTACTTAAATAGGCCAATTGCCAATTTGAGACCCAATGGATTATGGATAAGGTTCAATTGAAATAAATGGGTAAGATTTATTTAATTGGGTCAAGATGGTCAATTGGGTCAAATGTCCAATTGGGACCCAATGGGTCATAGATGAGCTAATTAGAAGTAAATAGGTAAGGTTTGATAATTGGGTCTAATAACCAATTAAGATACAAGGCATGAGGTCCACCTCATCAAGTGAGGTGGCATGTATGTGACATAGCTAAGTGGGACCCCAAGTGCCATGTGTCATGGTTGATTTGGTCGACCACCAAATGAATTCAAGTTTAATTAAGGTGGCTGAATTAAATTGGTTTAAGTTAATTTATATTGATTGTCTTCCTTGCTAAGTAAATGTTGTAATTCGATGTTATTTCCGCAATGGGTATTCCGCAAGTCGTAGTATCGCGTGTGAAATGTTTTAGTGGACTTGTCCAAGCACACGCATGGTTGGCCAGTTAAGGTTCGGGCTTTGGCAACTCGGATTTAGCTTGCGTCTTGATGCTCCCGCTCTCTTTCACTCTTTACTTTTTTAAAAAAAAATAGACTCTAATTTTCGGCTAGTGAAAAAGGGCGGGGCGTTACAGTTGAATTGATGATTAGGGTTTGGTTTGAAAACAATTGGTAAATGTACTTAAATGGGCCAATTGCCAATTTGGGACCCAATGGGTCATTTATGAGCTAATTTTAAATAAATGGATAGACTTAAGTTAATTGGGTCAATTACCCAATTAAGACCCAAATCCACCACATCAAGTGAGGTGGCAAATGATTAAATACAAATGAGGGCATGGTTGACTAAGCCATGATTGACTTGGTCAATCATGGGTGAACCCAAGTGTTGAGTCGAATTATTTTGAGTTCAAAATAGAATCAAGGAATTGAGTTAATGAATGAGTACAAGTCTTGAGTTTAATAGAATTAAAAATATTTGAGTTAAGGTGAGTTGAATGGGAAGTTAGTGGGACATTCATTTTAAGTGAGTGGTGTGGGAAGATGGAGGGTTTCCATCTCAAAGGAGGAAACCCAAAAGGCATACACGTTGGAGAGGTGGAGTTTCATCTCATGGGGTTGAAACTCCAAAGGAAACATTAATGAAGGAGGTGAAGGGCTTTGTTGTTACAAAGGGGCATAACCCAAAAGACACCACCCTTGGTCGATCCTCTCACTAAGACAAGAAAGACCTAGAGATTTCTATCTCAACTCCTCTCCCTCTCACTTTTGGAGCCGATCCCTCACAAGACATGGAAAAGACTTAAGGTTTTCCATTCTCAAATCCTCTCTCTCTCTCAAACCTCTTCCTTAGTCGAACCACTCTTAGGATTTTCATCTTAATTAAGCACTACTCTTTGGCCGAAGATCAAGGAAGAAGAAAGGAAAGACTAAGGAACGAAAGGAGATCAAGGAGGAGAAAGAAAAGACCAAGGAACGAAAGAAGATCAGAGGAGTCACGGAATCGGTAAGTGGTACTTGTCAAGATTTTATTAAGTAAAAAGAGATTAAAGAGAACATTCCATATAGATTGGAAATGGAAGGCCAAAATGTTATGGGCCATGGATTCAAAATCCATCCAAGGAATGAGATGGAAAAATGGACAAAACCCTAGATTGTTATGTATAAGGACCCTTGAGAACTTAAAAGGGATTGGATGAGGTTCGGCCATGATGTATGGGATGAACCCCATCAAGTGATTTAATCATGGGTAGGTGTTTGTTAAAAAGGAAAAGATGAGCCATAGGGTTTGACCATGTTGTATGGCCGAACCCCATGGAAGTGGATTATTAATTTCAATGGGTTTTTAAAGGATGAAAATGATGGATGTATGTTAGTAATTTTAAAGGGTTTTAAAGGAGGAAAATGATGGAGGAATATTGATGGATTTACATGTATTTAGACCATGGAAAAATGGAAACAATGAACCATGGGTTCGGCCATGTTGTATGGCTGAACCCCATGAACCATTTTGATGGTTCACTTGGTAGATCTATGCTTGTTCAAAGGATGAATAATCAAGCTAAGAAAATGAAGGAATTTATTGTGGATCTATGTTTATGTTAATAAATCATTCATGGACCTAAGTTATGTGTAAATAAGTTAGGTGACTAAATATGAAAATGAATGGTGGCTAAAATGAGAAATGACAAAATAAGAAACCATGGGTTCGGCCATATTGTATGGCCGAACCCCATGAAGGGCTTTTTATGAACCTAAGTGTATGATGAAGATGATATCTTTATGGACTTAGGTTGTTAAATGATTAACTTATGTGATTGAATGGATAAATCAAAAGAATGGATGATGTTGGACCCATTTTGTTTAAGATAAAACAAGGGTTAAAAAGGGGGTCAAAACCAAAGAGTGAGGTCGGCCATACAAGTGTGTTTTGGTGGACAGTGGACAGTGGGTAGTGGACAGTGGATAGTGGGTAGTGGATAGCGGGTAACCTATTGATTTTATAAATGAAATATTTATATGATTTTTCAAAAGGTTAGGTTAAATTGGAAGGATGAAGGGAATGGTTGAAATCAATTGGAATAATTAAATTGCTTATTTTATGTAATTAAATGGATCACCAAATTGATGTATGTATATGTTAAATGTAATAAGGTAGCGGGATTTCACAAACGGCTTGACACGATCGGTGATCGGTTTTTGGACGGAAACTCAAGGATTCGATATTTGGACTTTGGTAGGATTCCTACCTTATTGAAAACCATGGAATATGTATATATGATGATTTTAATTCATGTTTTGATGAGTTATTTTGGTATCAAATGATATGTTTCAATTATGGAATTTTAAATGCTATGATGTTTATTATTACATAGCATGTTAGCATTTGCATCTCATGCATGGCATGGGAGGGATTGAATGAGGGGAGTCCACGCTTCCATTCGGTTTTCGATAAAACAGTCGTGGGGAGGAATCCACACTGATTCCGGGTTATGATGATTGAGATGTAAACGGAGTGCACGCTTCGTTCGGTGGGACCGAAAAGCAATCGTGGGGAGGAATCTACACTGATTCCTATGGATTTGTAACCGGAGTCCATGCTCCGTTCGGGGCGACCGATAAAGCATTCGTGGGGATACCTTGATGAGGATTTTCCATCAAGAGGAATACTATGTTGTAATGTAACCGGAGTCCACGCTCTGTTCGGGGCGACTGATAAGGCATTCGTGGGATACCTTGATGAGGAGTTTCCATCAAGAGGATACTATGTGTTTGTGATATGGATGATGGGTGGGTCTCATGGCATATGACACCCATGGCTTGGTATTGACTTGCATGGTTTTGCTATTATGTTATCTATGTGATTTTCATATTAATCCATGTGTTGACCCTACTCGGAGTATCTACTGGGCGCGTTGTCTAACGCCCTACTTCTACCTTAGATGATGACACAGGAAATGGACGGAACGAAGGAAGCGATCGGAACCAAGCTTAGGAGCTTGGATAATTTAGTTTCACTTTATTTAAGTTTATTCATGGACAATGTAATTGGAGTAGCTAGTATTTGGGAATGTAATAGCTTAGACTATTTGCTATGGATCGAATGATGATTAATCTGGATTAAGTTAATTTATATTAATTGCCTTCCTTGATAAGTAAATGTTGTAATCCGATGTTATTTCCACAATGGGTATTCCGTAAGTCGTAGTATCGCGTGTGAAATGTTTTAGTGGACTTGTCCACACACACGCATGGTTGGCCAGTTAAGGTTCGGGCTTTGGAAGCTCGGATTTAGCCCGCGTCGTGACGTGTAACGCCCGCCCTTTTTCACTGAAAATCAGAGTCTATTTTTCTTTTTTTTTTACATTAAATGTGACAAAGGGCACGGACGTCACGACACGAGTTAAGTCGAGCTTCTAAAGCCCGGCCCTTAACTGGCCAACCCTACGTGTGCGTGGGACTAAGTCCACGAAGAACGGTTCACACGTAGAAGTAAGCTTGCGGAGAGTTAAATTAAAATGCGGGGTTGTAATAGAATCTATCCTACCAGTTTTAGATAGAAGGGCAGATACATCATTAAATTACTAAAATATCTCATAATCATAATGTCCAAAATAAAATCCAAACCATAACAAGAAATCTAAAATTATTACATGCCGACAAGCTAAGCTACTTAAATTACAATTTCCAAAATAGAACTTAGATAAACTAAGTAGCTGCTTCCCCAAGCTCCTAAGCTTGGCTCCCGTCGCGTCCGCCGTTTCCGTCGTCTCCTATGTCATTAGCTAGGGTAGAAGTAGGGCATTAGACAACTCGCCCAGTAAGACTCCGAGCAGGGCTAGCACATGGATTAGTGATAACAAGCATACCGATAACAATATAATAAAACCCATAAAATGAATGCCATGCCATGGGTGCCTATGTCATGTGTCCCACCCTTCATACAATATCATATCCCCTTTGACGGCAAGGCCTCATCAAGGTGTCCCCATGTTTGCTTCTCGGTCGCCCCGACGGAGCATGGACTTCGGTTATAGCATATCAAGCTATCCCCTTGTTGCTTCTCGGTCGTCCCGACGGAGCATGGACTCCGGTTATAGCACCTCAGGCTATCCCCATGTCTGCTTCTCGGTCGCCCCGCCAGAGCATGGACTCCGGTTTCTTTATTTTCCCGCCCATGCCATGCATGAGATGTAACTGTATTATGCTTTGTAGTATATATATAATTCATATCCTGAATATATATTGCATAGCATTGAAATATAATCCATAGCATTAAAAATATCATCCATAGCATTAAAATATAATCCATAGCATTAAAAATATCATCCATAGCGTTAAAATATAATCCATAGCATTTAAAACCCATCTTAAAATAAATCATATGATCACCGAAATAAAACAAGGAAACCATCACATACACATAATCCATGGCTTACAAAAAGGTAGGAATCCTACCGAATACCGACTAGCGTCCTCTTTCGTTTCCGTCGGATAATTCCGGTCGCCGATCGCGTACCGTTTACGATGTCCCGATATCTTATTATACATTTACCAAATTAGTCCATATTTTTAATCATTTCTAAGCCCATATAAATAATCGGTCACTATTTAAGTTTGTGGGTCCCATTTAATCCATTAGATATTTTAATTTTTGTGAGTTTAAAATCCAGCCACCCTAAATTTCATAGAACACACCAAAGGTCATCATAAAATGTCTAAGTCCAAGTTCATCCCCCATGGGGTTCGGCCATGTACCATGGCGGAACCCATGGTCCTTCATTTTGGCCCATAATTACGGTTTTGCCACTACTTCTCCATGGTTTAATACTCCCTCCATCCATGTACATTTTTTTTCTCTATAACCGACCAATAAATTTGGATCCAAACATGATCCATCAACCATGACATAACAACATTGGAATTTAGCCACTTACTTACCCTAAACTCCATTAATTAATCCATATGCATACACCTTCATCTTAGTCCTTAATTGGTTCACCAAATGGGTCCATTGATGTCTCATTACCTATAACATAACACACTAAAAAAAATCAACCATTTAAATACTCTAACCCTCATTCATTTCTCACATACATAATACCAAATTTAATCCATAAGTTTACCCACCAATGGGTCATGGGTTTGGCCATGCACCATGGCCGAACCCATGATTCTTTATCCCATTTTTTTCCTTGGCCTACTTACACATTTGAACCCATCATAAGCCCTTCCATGAAGGGGCTTAACTTATACATTTAAATCACCATCCGTAATCACATTTAAATCCATTTGCAACCATCATCAAACCATTATAAAACCATCATTTTCCGATTCTTATCCGTGCAGCGGACTCCGAAGAGTCGGTCAGTTGGGATTCTTATCCGTCAGTGAGACGTGAAACCGTCTTAATCATACTTCGAGAGATTCATTCTTCCGATTTCTCTCTGATACCAACTGTAACACCCGCCCATTTTCACCGAAAATCAGAGTCTATTTTTTTTTTTTTAGATTAAATGTCACGACGCGAGTTAAGTCCGAGCTTTTAAAGTCCAGCCCTTAACTGGCTAACCCTACGTGTGCGTGGGACTAAGTCCACGAAGAACGGTTCACACCTAGAACTAAGCTGCAGAGGGTTAAATTAAAATACGAGGTTGTAATAGAATCTATCCTACCAGTTTTAGATAGAAGAGAAGATACATCATTAAGTTACTAAAATATCTCATAATTATAATGTCCAAAATAAAATCCAAACCATAGCAAGAAATCTAAAATTATTACATGCAGACAAGCTAAGCTACTTAAATTACAACTTCCAAAATAGAACTTAAATAAACTAAGTAGCCGCTTCCCCAAGCTCCTAAGCTTGGCTCCCGTCGCGTCCGCCGTTTCTGCCGTCTCCTGCGTCATCAGCTAGGGTAGAAGTAGGGCGTTAGACAACGCGCCCAGTAGGACTCCGAGTAGGGCTAGCACATGGATTAGTGATAACAAGCATACCGATAACAATATAATAAAACCCATAAAATGAAAGTCATGCCACGGGTGCCTATGTCATGTGTCCCACCCATCATACAATATCATATCCCCCTTGACGGCAAGGCCTCGTCAAGGTGTCCCCATTTTTGCTTCTCGATCGCCCCGACGGAGCATGGACTCCGGTTATAGCATATCAAGCTATCCCCATGTTGCTTCTCGGTCGCCCCGACGGAGCATGGACTCCGGTTATAGCACCTCAGGCTATCCCCATGTTTGCTTCTCGGTCGCCCCGACGGAGCATGGACTCCGGTTTCTTTATTTTCCCGCCCATGCCATGCATGAGATGTGAGTGCATTATGCTATGTAGTATATATATAATTCATATCCTTAATATATATTCCATAGCATTGAAATATAATCCATAGCATTAAAAATATCATCCATAGCATTAAAATATAATCCATAGCATTAAAAATATCATCCATAGCGTTAAAATATAATCCATTGCATTTAAAATATCATCCATAGCGTTAAAATATAATCCATAGCATTTAAAACCCATCTTAAAATAAATCATATGAAATTACGAATAAAACAACATCACATACACATAATCCACGGCTTACAAAAAGGTAGGAATCCTACTGAATACCGACTAGCGTCCTCTTTCGTTTCCGTCCGATAAATCCGATCGCCGATCGTGTACCGTTTGCGATGTCCCGATACCTTATTATACATTTACCAAATTAGTCCATATTTTTAATCATTTCTAAGCCCATTAATCATTTCCACGTCCATATGAATAATCGTTCACTATTTAGGTTTTGTGGGTCCCATTTAATCCATTAGATATTTTAATTTTTATGAGTTTAAAATCCAGCCACCCTAAGTTTCATTGAACACACCTAAGGTTATCATAAAATGTCTAAGTCCAAGTTCATCCCCGATGGGGTTCGGCCATGGTCCTTCATTTTGGTCCATAATTACGGTTTTGCCACTACTTCTCCATGGTTTAATACTCCCTCCATCCATGTACATTTTTTTTCTCTATAACCGACCAATAAATTTGGATCCAAACATGATCCATCAACCATGACATAACAACATTGGAATTTAGCCACTTACTTACCCTAAACTCCATTAATTAATCCATATGCATACACCTTCATCTTAGTCCTTAATTGGTTCACCAAATGGGTCCATTGATGTCTCATTACCTATAACATAACACACTAAAAAAAATCAACCATTTAAATACTCTAACCCTCATTCATTTCTCACATACATAATACCAAATTTAATCCATAAGTTTACCCACCAATGGGTCATGGGTTTGGCCATGCACCATGGCCGAACCCATGATTCTTTATCCCATTTTTTTCCTTGGCCTACTTACACATTTGAACCCATCATAAGCCCTTCCATGAAGGGGCTTAACTTATACATTTAAATCACCATCCGTAATCACATTTAAATCCATTTGCAACCATCATCAAACCATTATAAAACCATCATTTTCCACATTTTTGTACTCATTTAAAACTACCATTACACCACCATAGGGTTCGGGCATACACCATGGCCGAACCCATGGTTCAAGGTTCATTCCATCCATGCCTTTTAGGCCATTAAGAATCATCAATATTTCCCATGATTTTTTTCTCATAAAAATCCCTTTAAAATTACCCACATTAAATCAATAAAAACTTAAAACCCTAAATCATCCTCCATGGCTTCCATTCTTCATAATCTTATTAAATCACTTAATTACCTCCATCATTCATTCAAACATCACATACATCCATGCTTAAATAATTTTTAATACATAATGTCCTTTATGTCCATTTATTTTTCTTAATCAATCTCTCCCATTTTATCCATTTCTCACTACATCTTTTGGATGGATTTTAAATCCAAGGCCCATGATGTTTTTCCCAACCATCCAATCCAAGGAAAATGGATTTCATGATCTCTTTTTAAATTTTAAAAAATGTAACCTCTTGTTTAAGAAATACTTACAATCCGATCGGTTCCTCCAACTTTCTTTCTCCTCTTGATCTCCTTAGCCTTTCTCCTTCTTCTTCTCTAAGTCTTTTTCTCTTCTTCTTCTTGTGCTATCTTTGGAAGAGAGAGGGACGGTTTTTGGGAGAGGGAGTGAGGGAGAGAATGAGATGAGAAAGGGATGGAGACAAGTGATGAGAACCCTAGACCTTTCCCTCCCTTTTGGTTTGCTTGGATTTCTTTCTTCTTCTTAGCTTTCCTCTTTTCTTTTCCTTGGTGAGGGACGTTTTTTGAGAGTAAGAAGAGAGAGAGAAATGATAGTGAAATGAAGAGAGGATACAAAACCCATCTCATTTTTTTCTTTTTTTTGAGTAATTAATTCGCCACCTACCACACATAGATTAATGTGTATTAGTGGTGGTAGTCGGGATAAAACCACTATCCTTAGCCCATGGTTTAAATTTGTGTTTCTTTAGAGTGGTTTGTGTTTGTTTGGGTGGTTTTGACCATTTGACCATAATTAGATTAGCTTAATTAATTTAATTAATTTGATCATTAGGTTAAGTTAATTAATTCCCACTTAATTTAATTCCATTAAATTCCCTCTATGAACTCCACCCATGGTTGACCAAGTCAACCATGGTGGCCGGCCCCACCAATTCTTGGTCCACACGCCACCTCACTTGGTGAGGTGGAGGTGGGCCCCACTTGGTTATACCATTTTGATCAATTCACCACTAACTTAGATGATTTAAATTTAATTAAATCTATTCCAACTAATTGGATTACCATTGGGCCCATGGCCCAATTTATTTCCTACCCATTTACCTTAGGACTTAACTCTCTTGACCCATTGGGTCCCAAATGGGTATTTGACCCAATTTGACCATTCTTGACCCAATTAATCATTATTGACCAATTAATGAATTTCATCCAATCTATGGTCCAATTGGCCATAATTGGTCCATTTGCCCATATTTTGATCTATTTTACATTTACTCCATCAAATTTCCAATTTCCACCATTAAAATAAATAATATTCAACTATATATTGATTTACAAATTCCGGGCCATTACAATACAATCCTCTTTTGAAATTTTCGTCCCGAAAATTTGAGCGAGGTAGGGGTTCAAACAACTCGTACACAGAGCTCCAGATGAGCGATTCTCATCTCTGACTCAAGTTCCCAGGTGGCTTCCTCATTGCCATGTCTTTCCCATTCCACCTTGATCAACTGAATAGCGCGGTTCCGCAACACTCTTTGTTCTCTCCCTATCACTCTGATCGGCTTCTCCACATACGTCACGTCGACGTCTTGCACGTTCAGACATGTGAAGGATCGGGGTTGTACTTCCTCAACATGAACACGTGGAATACATCATGTAGGGATGATAATTGTGGAGGAAGAGCCAACTGATAAGCTACCCCCCCACCCTTTTCAGGATTGGAAACGGTCCCACAAATCTAGGTGACAGTTTCCCTTTCTTCCCGAATCTCATATGTCCCTTCCGAGGTGAGACTTTCAAAAACACTAAGTATCCCACCTCAAACTCTAGAAACCTTCTCCTCTTGTCGGCGTAGCTCTTTTGACGGCTCTGCGCAGTGAGTAAGTGTTGCCGTATCAATTTGATCTGTGCCGTAGTCTCTGCAACCAATTCCGGTCCAATCAGCGCAGGCTCACCGGCCTCTGTCCAACACACTGGCGATCTACACGGCCTACCATATAAGGCCTCAAATGGAGCCATCTGGAGGCTTTCCTGGTAACTGTTATTGTAGGAAAACTCTACCAGTGGCAAGTGATCCTCCCATCCACCCTTGAAGTCTAGCATGCATGCTCTCAGCATATCCTCCAATGTCTGTATTGTCCTCTCCGACTGTCCATCAGTCTGTGGATGAAATGCTGTGCTAGTCAATATGTGGGTTCCCATAGCCGACTGCATGCCCTGCCATACTCTGCCGGTGAATCGGCCATCTCTGTCGGACACAATAGTCCGGGGAATACCATGTAGTCTGATGATATCCCGGATGTACAGTCGACCCAATGTCTCCGATGAATCTGTCATCTTGATGGGAAGGAAATGTGCAGACTTAGTCAACCGGTCCACTACGACCCATATTGCATGGTTACCCTTTGATGACCTTGGCAACCCTATTACGAAATCCATAGATATGTGCTCCCATTTCTACTCCGGTACTGGTAGGGGTGCGAGTAAACCCGGTGGTTTCTGATGTTCCGCCTTAACCTGCTGGCAAGTTAGGCAACGAGCAACAAACTCTGCCACATCTCTCTTGAGTCCCCACCACCAATAGTGCCTTTTAAGATCATGATACATCTTGGTGCTGCCTGGATAGATAGAGAGCTTGGTTTGGTGTGCTGCAATCAATAACTCTCTTCTGCAGCTCTTAGGCACATATATTCTACCTCGGAACACGAGACCCTGTCCTGGTCGTAATTCCCGCTCTGGTACCACGTCACCGGTAGACATTTTAGCCCATATCTCCTCCACCTCTGGATCTGTCCGTTGCTCTCGTTCAATCTTGGAGACCATGTTGGATCGTATGATCAGATTATATACGGTTCCGTGATTATTGAGGTAGAGTTTGAATTCTCTGATGGTATTCAATACCTCCCATTCCGTCCTGATCAAGCTGGCTACTGTCGTATGTCACATGCGGCTGAGGGCATCCGCCACTTTGTTCGCCTTGCCAAGATGATACCGAAATGCGAACTCATAATCGGCCAAATATTCCATCCATCTGCGCTGTCCATGTTGAGTTCCTTCTGATCAAATAGATACTTCAGGCTCTTGTGGTCTGAGAATACCTCAAACTTCTCACCATAAAGGTAGTGTCTCCAGCTTTTGAGAGCGAAGATCACTGCTGCTAGCTCCAGATCATGTGTGGGATAGTGGTATTCATGAATTTTTAACTGTCTGGATCCGTACGCCACAGCACGATTGCCTTGACTGAGTGTACACCCCAGTCCCTCACCTGAGGCATCACAGTACACCTCATAATTTCTGCCTCTTTCCGGCAAGATCAGAATAGGAGCGGTTGTAAGCTTCTCATTTAGTTCCTCCTGTTGTACAGATCTGACCACTCAAATTTGACTCCTTTCTGAGTGAGTCGGGTGAGTGGAGCTGCAATCTTGAAGAAGTCCATGATGAATTTCCTGTAATAACCGGCCAATCCCAGAAAACTACGGATCTCGGTCACGTTCGTCGGCGTTTTCCACTCCTTCACTGCCGCTACCTTAGCCGGGTCCACGGCTATACCTTCCTCCGATATGACGTGCCCCAAGAAATTGACCTTAGATAGCCAGAATTCACACTTACTGGCTTTGGTATACAACTGGTTCTTCCTCAAGGTGTCCAAAACTATCCACAGGTGTTCAGCATGTTCCTCCTGACTCTTGGAATAGATCAGGATGTCATCAATAAATACAATCACAAACTGATCTAAGTAAGGCCGGAATATCCTATTCATCAGGTCCATGAACACAGCCTGTGCATTAGTAAGCCCAAACGGCATGACTACATACTCATATAGACCATACCTGTTCTGAAGGCTGTCTTCTCTATGTCCTCTTCTCTGACCCGGATTTGATGGTATCCGGACATCAGATCTATCTTGGAGAAGTGAGAGGAACCCCTAAGTTGATCAAACAGATCGTCAATCCTGGGTAGGGGATACTTGTTCCTAACAGTCAGCTGGTTCAATTTCCTATAGTCCACACACATCCGTAGGGTACCATCTTTCTTCTTCACAAATAATACTGGGGCTCCCCATGCTGATGTGATGTTCCGAATAAAACCCAGTCTGAGTAGTTCATCAATCTGCTTCTTTAGCTCGGTCATCTCAGCTGGTGCCATCCTATAATGTGGCAATGATACTGGAGCAATGCCGGGAAATAATTTGATCTCAAAGTTTATCTCCTTTTTTAGCGGCAAACCGGGGAGTTCTGTTCGGAATACTTCAGCAAAATCTGCTACTACCGCCGGAAGTTCAGCCCCTGGTGCCCTGTTTAATCTAATGTTGTTTAAGACAAGGTGGTTCAACTCTTCTTGCAGCCTTCTACGAATGCCTTGTCTGTTAGCGGGCACTATATACCGCTTTCCCTCGGGTGACCAAAATATCACCCTACGAAGATGGCAATCAATATGGGCCTGATATGTAGCCAACCAGTCCATACCAAATATAACATCGTACTCAGCCATATCGATTACTAAATAGTTGAACTCAAATCTGAATCCAGCGAGTTCAGTGTTCAGTGCCGTGGATATGAGTCCCAAAGATGTGTCTCCGATGGGGGATACGATGGTAAGTGATGTGGACAGTTTTTGTACTAATGTGCCTGTAGCAGGTATGAATGCAGCAGATATAAATGAATGGGAAGCTCCAGAATCAAATAATGTAACTACCAAATACCAATTACGGCCATACCTTGAATCACCGAGCGATCCACCGCCACTGGAGAAGGCATGGTAAAAAGCCGTCCAGATCCTGTAGGGTTTGGAGCCCGTCCCCTCTGGTTGTAAGTCCTGCCTCCTCGTGACTGAGTTGGTCTAGCTGGAGGGTGGAAGGGACCCCTAAACTGAAAGGGTCTACTGATCTGTGGACATTCCCTCTTAAAGTGGCCCTGCTGGCCACACTGATAACATGTGTTCCCACCTCGTGGGTCCTGAGTGACCGATGCTGATGGGGAAGGCTGATTGGGGTGAAAGCCCCCTGTAGATCCAGTGGAGGGTGAAGGTCTGTTAAAATTCGGGCGGAACCTCTTGTTGGGTTGAAATGCTCCCCGCCACTCTGCCCTAGGTGGTTGTCAAACCGCACTATCTCGTTCAACTCTCGCTCCGCAATAGTGGCCCTGCTGACCACCCCTGCCAGTGTAGGTTCTTTGAATATTGTCACCCTAGCTCTGATGCTCGGCCGAAGGCCCCGCTCAAACTTACGGGCCCTTCGGTGCTTAGTATCCACCATGTAGAATGCGTAGACAGATAAACGAAGGAATTCCCGGTGATATTCTGCCACTGTCATATTGCCTTGTACCAATGACAGGAAGGCTTGAGTCTGACTCTCTCTTTCCTCCTCTGGGAAATATTGCTCTAGAAAAGTGGCTGAGAACCATTCCCACGTCATGATAGTCCTTTCCCTTTCCGGCACCAGTGCTTGCTGTTTTTCCACCACTTCCCACCAATTACCGGCATCTTTGATCAATTGAGATGTAGCCAGTAAGATTCTGTCAGCAGGACTGGAAATCTGAAGCAGATTCAAGATCTGAGTGATCTTTTTCAACCAATGGTCTGCTCCGACAGCCCCTTCTTTTCCCCTGAAGTAGGGAGGGCGTTGTTCCTGAAAATCCTTGACCATCTTCCATTTACTGGAGTCTCTGGTGGTCGCATTTCCGCTCGAGTGTTGTTGAAGAACAGAAGCGACTGCCGCTTGAACTATGTCTTTTAGCTCGGGAGGTACACCTTGTATGTTTATACTATTCTGTCCCTCTGCTTGATGAGGTGGTTGTACCCCCTCTTGATGTGGTGGCTATACCTCCTCTTGATGAGGTGGTGGCACCTCTTCCTCTACCCGGGGGTTTCGACGAGTTCTTCCCCTTGGAGACATCTCCTAAATCATCGAAAATATTTATTGATTTAGTTCCTTCGTAGAATTGTTGTATTCATATATTTTGGGAAAAATTTCCCTAAGTATCAAATATTTTCTTCAATTTGAGGAAAATTACCAAATAATCATACTTAGTTTTCGGGGGGGTTTTCATGTATAGTACAATGTATCTTTGTTGGGGAAATTGCCAAATATGCATTCTTGGTTTGGGGAAAACTTCCCAAGTATCTATGTTTTGTCCAATTTGGTGAAATCGGGGAAATTTTTCCTATGTTCGATAAATCTATCAATGTTCCATCAATTTGGGGAAAAATCTAGATTTTGTTTTCTCATTTTGGGGAAAGTAAGCCCTATTTGCTATATTTGATAAATCCATTACTATAATGATTGTCCTTCCCTTGCTATCATTTCGTTACGTCAAATGTTGCTCTCAGATTGAATGCTTCAGTCTGATTCAATCGAAGTAAATTAACCCGACCCCCGTGCAGCGGACTCCGAAGAGTCGGTCAGTTGGGATTCTTATCCGTCAGTGAGACGTGAAACCGTCTTAATCATACTTCGAGAGATTCATTCTTCCGATTTCTCTCTGATACCAACTGTAACACCCGCCCATTTTCACCGAAAATCAGAGTCTATTTTTTTTTTTTTAGATTAAATGTCACGACGCGAGTTAAGTCCGAGCTTTTAAAGTCCAGCCCTTAACTGGCTAACCCTACGTGTGCGTGGGACTAAGTCCACGAAGAACGGTTCACACCTAGAACTAAGCTGCAGAGGGTTAAATTAAAATACGAGGTTGTAATAGAATCTATCCTACCAGTTTTAGATAGAAGAGAAGATACATCATTAAGTTACTAAAATATCTCATAATTATAATGTCCAAAATAAAATCCAAACCATAGCAAGAAATCTAAAATTATTACATGCAGACAAGCTAAGCTACTTAAATTACAACTTCCAAAATAGAACTTAAATAAACTAAGTAGCCGCTTCCCCAAGCTCCTAAGCTTGGCTCCCGTCGCGTCCGCCGTTTCTGCCGTCTCCTGCGTCATCAGCTAGGGTAGAAGTAGGGCGTTAGACAACGCGCCCAGTAGGACTCCGAGTAGGGCTAGCACATGGATTAGTGATAACAAGCATACCGATAACAATATAATAAAACCCATAAAATGAAAGTCATGCCACGGGTGCCTATGTCATGTGTCCCACCCATCATACAATATCATATCCCCCTTGACGGCAAGGCCTCGTCAAGGTGTCCCCATTTTTGCTTCTCGATCGCCCCGACGGAGCATGGACTCCGGTTATAGCATATCAAGCTATCCCCATGTTGCTTCTCGGTCGCCCCGACGGAGCATGGACTCCGGTTATAGCACCTCAGGCTATCCCCATGTTTGCTTCTCGGTCGCCCCGACGGAGCATGGACTCCGGTTTCTTTATTTTCCCGCCCATGCCATGCATGAGATGTGAGTGCATTATGCTATGTAGTATATATATAATTCATATCCTTAATATATATTCCATAGCATTGAAATATAATCCATAGCATTAAAAATATCATCCATAGCATTAAAATATAATCCATAGCATTAAAAATATCATCCATAGCGTTAAAATATAATCCATTGCATTTAAAATATCATCCATAGCGTTAAAATATAATCCATAGCATTTAAAACCCATCTTAAAATAAATCATATGATTACCGAAATAAAACAAGGAAACCATCACATACACATAATCCACGGCTTACAAAAAGGTAGGAATCCTACTGAATACCGACTAGCGTCCTCTTTCGTTTCCGTCCGATAAATCCGATCGCCGATCGTGTACCGTTTGCGATGTCCCGATACCTTATTATACATTTACCAAATTAGTCCATATTTTTAATCATTTCTAAGCCCATTAATCATTTCCACGTCCATATGAATAATCGTTCACTATTTAGGTTTTGTGGGTCCCATTTAATCCATTAGATATTTTAATTTTTATGAGTTTAAAATCCAGCCACCCTAAGTTTCATTGAACACACCTAAGGTTATCATAAAATGTCTAAGTCCAAGTTCATCCCCGATGGGGTTCGGCCATGGTCCTTCATTTTGGTCCATAATTACGGTTTTGCCACTACTTCTCCATGGTTTAATACTCCCTCCATCCATGTACATTTTTTTCTCTATAACCGACCAATAAATTTGGATCCAAACATGATCCATCAACCATGACATAACAACATTGGAATTTAGCCACTTACTTACCCTAAACTCCATTAATTAATCCATATGCATACACCTTCATCTTAGTCCTTAATTGGTTCACCAAATGGGTCCATTGATGTCTCATTACCTATAACATAACACACTAAAAAAAATCAACCATTTAAATACTCTAACCCTCATTCATTTCTCACATACATAATACCAAATTTAATCCATAAGTTTACCCACCAATGGGTCATGGGTTTGGCCATGCACCATGGCCGAACCCATGATTCTTTATCCCATTTTTTTCCTTGGCCTACTTACACATTTGAACCCATCATAAGCCCTTCCATGAAGGGGCTTAACTTATACATTTAAATCACCATCCGTAATCACATTTAAATCCATTTGCAACCATCATCAAACCATTATAAAACCATCATTTTCCACATTTTTGTACTCATTTAAAACTACCATTACACCACCATAGGGTTCGGGCATACACCATGGCCGAACCCATGGTTCAAGGTTCATTCCATCCATGCCTTTTAGGCCATTAAGAATCATCAATATTTCCCATGATTTTTTTCTCATAAAAATCCCTTTAAAATTACCCACATTAAATCAATAAAAACTTAAAACCCTAAATCATCCTCCATGGCTTCCATTCTTCATAATCTTATTAAATCACTTAATTACCTCCATCATTCATTCAAACATCACATACATCCATGCTTAAATAATTTTTAATACATAATGTCCTTTATGTCCATTTATTTTTCTTAATCAATCTCTCCCATTTTATCCATTTCTCACTACATCTTTTGGATGGATTTTAAATCCAAGGCCCATGATGTTTTTCCCAACCATCCAATCCAAGGAAAATGGATTTCATGATCTCTTTTTAAATTTTAAAAAATGTAACCTCTTGTTTAAGAAATACTTACAATCCGATCGGTTCCTCCAACTTTCTTTCTCCTCTTGATCTCCTTAGCCTTTCTCCTTCTTCTTCTCTAAGTCTTTTTCTCTTCTTCTTCTTGTGCTATCTTTGGAAGAGAGGGACGGTTTTTGGGAGAGGGAGTGAGGGAGAGAATGAGATGAGAAAGGGATGGAGACAAGTGATGAGAACCCTAGACCTTTCCCTCCCTTTTGGTTTGCTTGGATTTCTTTCTTCTCTTCTTAGCTTTCCTCTTTTCTTTTCCTTGGTGAGGGACGTTTTTTGAGAGTAAGAAGGAGAGAGAGAGAAATGATAGTGAAATGAAGAGAGGATACAAAACCCATCTCATTTTTTTTTTTTTTTGAGTAATTAATTCGCCACCTACCACACATAGATTAATGTGTATTAGTGGTGGTAGTCGGGATAAAACCACTATCCTTAGCCCATGGTTTAAATTTGTGTTTCTTTAGAGTGGTTTGTGTTTGTTTGGGTGGTTTTGACCATTTGACCATAATTAGATTAGCTTAATTAATTTAATTAATTTGATCATTAGGTTAAGTTAATTAATTCCCACTTAATTTAATTCCATTAAATTCCCTCTATGAACTCCACCCATGGTTGACCAAGTCAACCATGGTGGCCGGCCCCACCAATTCTTGGTCCACACGCCACCTCACTTGGTGAGGTGGAGGTGGGCCCCACTTGGTTATACCATTTTGATCAATTCACCACTAACTTAGATGATTTAAATTTAATTAAATCTATTCCAACTAATTGGATTACCATTGGGCCCATGGCCCAATTTATTTCCTACCCATTTACCTTAGGGCATAACTCTCTTGACCCATTGGGTCCCAAATGGGTTTTTGACCCAATTTGACCATTCTTGACCCAATTAATCATTATTGACCAATTAATGAATTTCATCCAATCTATGGTCCAATTGGCCATAATTGGTCCATTTGCCCATATTTTGATCTATTTTACATTTACTCCATCAAATTTCCAATTTCCACCATTAAAATAAATAATATTCACCTATATATTGATTTACAAATTCCGGGCCATTACATGACGTTCCCGCTGTCTCTCACTCTTTTAATAAAAAAAAAAATAGACTCTGATTTGAAGCGAGTGAAAAAATTCGGGGCGTTACATTTCTGGGGAGATATCCCTTTGAGATGTCCTTTTGATTTTGACGATTTTGAAATGATCTGTCGTTTTCGCAGAAGGAAACCTTTTAACGTAATCTTTCTGCTGCATCGATAGGTCGTGACAAACGACTGGTCAGTATCGACATGTCAAAAGATACCAAAGTATCTATCCTTTCGATTTTTCCCCCTTTCAGTCAGTGTTCTGATTTAGAACAGCACCGACATGTCTGTTCCTCCCACTAGTCTATCGTTGTGCCTGGGTTTTTAATTTTGAAGGATGACCAGGGGGGGTGTGTGTGTGTGTGTGCTTGAGATGTTCATAGTTCATCAAGCTTTGCTTATACACCTTTCAATGCTAGTGTAGATACATACATTCACACAGGTTCTGTGCCATTAGAAGATTCAACACATCCTTCTGAAGGTAGGCACAAAACATGGATTATAGATCTCTTTTCCTTGATCCAAACCAATCCAAGTACCTTGGGTACATCTAATTACCAGTCCAAACATATTACCCACGTGTGGGATGTCATGAGATGCGGCATATCCAGGTTTTAACAAAGACACGGTCTATGAACATAACTCATTCAACATAATGTGTAGAATAACGGACATTAGAATGAGACACTAAGTTCACAAATCATACTTTCATTTCACATTTTGAATACATTAATCATGCATATGGAAATGAAGTATGACGCTATCCTCACAACTCTCATGCCTTGTAACGCCCTGCCCTTTTTCACTCGCCGAAAATCAGAGTCTATTTTTTTTAAAAAAAATAAAGAGTGAGAGAGAGCAGGACGCCACGACGCGAGCTAAGTCCGAGCTTACAAAGCCCGACCCTTAACTGGCGACCAATGTGTGTACGTGGACAAGTCTACTAAAACATTTCACAAGCATTACTAATGTTTGCGGAATTATTATATGATTACAATTACCATCCATAACATTAATTAGCAAGGGAGTCAACCACCATTAAATTAACTGAACTTTAAATCCAAAAGTAACATCAAACCATAGCAAGATAAATCTAAGTTATTACAGTCTCCAAAGTGCAATTATCTCAAAATACGTTGTCCAAAATAAAACTTAAATAAAGTAAGCATAAGCTAACCAAGCTCCTAAGCTTGGCATCTTTCACGTCCATCGCCCGTTCCATTTCTTGTACCATCATCTAAAGGTAGAAGTAGGGCTTTAGTCTACGCGCCTAGTAGGAATTCCAAGTAGGGTCATACACATAGGATTAATATAAAAATCAAGATATAAAACATCATACCGTACTTGTAAAACATAATACCCAAAAACTGTGCATGATAATAGAGATCTTAATCATGCTGATAAAACCAAAAACAGTGTATGATCATAGAGATCATAATCATGCTGTTTTAATGCCATGCCATGGGTGTCATATGCCAATGATCTTTCACCAACAATCATATCACAAATCACATTGTTAATCTTCTTGATGAACAAGCCACATCAAAGTATTCACTGTTATGTCTCCCCATTTAAGCCTTATCGGTCCCACCGAATGGAGCGTGGACTCCTCTTATATTTCAAACATCATATATCTCTTCCCGTATGTCAATTGGAATCAGTGTGGATTCCTCCCCACGTTTGTTTATCGGAGACCCCGAATGGAGCGTGGACTCCTCCCATATGTTCCCTCCCATGCCATGCATGAGGAAATGAGTGCAATGATGCCATTTCATATCAACATAATAGCATTGAAATTCAAGTCTTAAAACATAATCATTTGATACCCAAAGTAAATAATCATATATGGAAATAAAACAGTACATGTATATAATCCGCAATGTGTCAACAAGGTAGGAATCCTACCAACGTCCAAGATGATATCCTTGTTGTTTTCGTGAAAATATAGATCACCGATCACGTCAAAGCTGATCGTACACCCGTTTGTGAAATCCTGTTACCTTAACGAATCCATCATACACATATGTTAATTTAATTACCCATTCAATTCCCATTATCCTTTACTCATCCAAATAAACTTAAACAATCTGGAAAAATTATATTAAAAATTTCACTTTAAAATTCAGTCGATTAGCCGTCCATTGCCCATCCTGAGGATACTAAAAACCCATCCCTCGATGATAGAAACTAGTCCCGCGGACGGTAGAAACCCGTCCTACAGACAGTGCAACCCGTCTGCAGACAACACCCTATCCAGTTTATAACCCGTCGGTGGACGGTCGAAACCCGTCCCTCGGACGATAAAAACCTGTCACAGACAGCACAGTCCGTCCGTCCCCACAACACCTGGTCCTCCTCTGTTACCTGTGACCAGGTACCCGTGACCCGCTACCCGGTACCCGTCTTGTGAGCAATCCACACCCGTCCCGAGGACGGCAGAAACCCGTCATACAGACATGCAACCCGTCCGTAGACAACATACAATCCCTGTCTGTTACCCATCCGCGGACGGTCGAAACCCGTCCTGCGGATGATAAAAACCCGTCCGCAGACGGTAGAACCGTTCCAGCAGACAGTGTAACCCTTGGTTGTTTGTTATCACCCTTATCCATTTTAAACATATATTAAGTCCTTTATACATAAAATCAGTGGACATACTTTACCCACTAACCAAAGTTAGAGTCCTTTTTCATAATCCATTCCTATCTTAAGCCATTAAACATAATCATCAATTAAATCTCTTGATTGTTGTTTTCCAAAACATATTCAATCTTCAAATGGATATCTGTAACGCCCGTCCCATTTTCACCGAAATCAGAGTCTAATTTTTTTTTTTTTTTTAAAAAAGTGACAACGGGTGCGGACGTCACGACGCGAGTTAAGTCCGAGCTTCTAAAGCGTGGTCCTTAACTGGCCAACCCCACGCGCACGCGGAACGAAGTCCACGAGAACGGTTCATGCATAGAAAGTAAGCTCGCGGAATATATTTAGATGCGGAACATTATAATAGAGACTATCCTACCAGTTTTTAGATAGAAGGGAAGATACATCATTAAATTACTAAAATATCCCTATGTTCATAATTATGTCTCAAAATGATAACGTCCAGAGTATAGTCCAAACCATAGCAAGAAACAATAATTATTACATGCCGACAAGCTAAGCTACTTAAATTACAACCTTTCCAAAATAAAACTTAAATAAGACTAAGTAGCCGCTTTTCCCAAGCTCCTAAGCTTGGCTCCCATCGCGTCCGCCGTTTCCGCCGTCCCCTGCGTCATCAGCTAGGGTAGAAGTAGGGCGTTAGACAACGCGCCCAGTAGGACTCCGAGTAGGGCTAGCACATGGATTAGTGATAACAAGCATACCGATAATAATATAATAAAAACATATGATGAATGCCATGCCATGGGTGCCTATGTCATGTGTCCCACCCATCATCCATATCATCATACAATGTCATATCCCCCTCGACGGAAAAGCCTCGTCAAGGTGTCCCCATGTTTGCTTCTCGGTCGCCCCGACGGAGCATGGACTCCGGTTATAGCGTATCAAGCTATCCCCATGTTTGTTTCTCGGTCGCCCCGATGGAGCATGGACTCCGGTTATAGCGCCTCAGGCTATCCCCATGTTTGCTTCTCGGTCGCCCCGACGGAGCATGGACTCCGGTTCCTTTATTTTCCCGCCCATGCCATGCATGAGATGTAAGTGCATTATGCTATGTAGTATATATATAATTCATATCCTTAATATAAAATCCATATCATTGAAATATAATCCATAGCCTTAAAAATATCATCCATAGCATTAAAATATAATCCATAGCATTTAAAATACCATCCATAGCATTAAAGTATAATCCATAGCATTTAAAATACCATCCATAGCATTAAAGTATAATCCATAGCATTTAAAACCCATCTTAAAATAAATCATATAATTACCGAAATAAAACGAGGAAACCATCATATACACATAATCCACGGCTTACAAAAAGAATCCTACCAATACCGACTAGCGTCCCTTTGCGTTTTCGTCCGATAAATCCGGTCGCCGATCGCGCACTGCTTGCGATGTCCCGATACCTTATTATACATTACCAAATCAGTCCATATTTCATTTAATTTTCCATTTATCTAATTACCTACATAATTCTAATTTTAGCCCATAACATGACCTACAAGTGGTTCAATATTAACCATACTTTAGGTCCATTAATTCCATTTAATTACCACCAACCTTCTTTAATCACATAAGATCATTTTTGAACATACTCAAGTCCATGGTCATCCTCCCATGGTGTTTTTGAATTTGGCCAATATTTACCATTTTGCCACTCTTCCTTTCCATGATTAATCATTCATTTAATCCATGCATAATTAAGTCCATAATTGATCCATCTACTTAGATCTATTAATGACCATTAACTATGCTACAAGATTATCAAAAATCAGCCCTCAACTTAGCCTCATTTCCATTAATTTAATCACATACAAATTCTAATTTTAGCACATAGAATGACCTACAAGTGGGTCATGGGTTCGGCCATACACCATGGCCGAACCCATGATGTCTTGTTCCCCATTTTCCTTGAATCCTTTGGCACATTTTGAATCTACTACAAACCCTCCCATGAGGGGATTTGCATTATGCATTTTAACCACATTAATTTCATTAACTTAACCATGTTCTTTATTCATTTCGTGGTTCCAAAATACCCAATTCATCAAATCTTCCCATGGGGTTTACATCATGCATTTAAACCACATTGAGTCGATTATCCATTCATGCCTTTTGAGGCCATAAACATCATTCACATCTTAGATCCCTTAATGGCTTACCACTCATGTCTTAGCATCATTAAAATCAACCCCCTTTAAAACATTACATACCATACTTAAAAATCCATTTAAATTTACAACACAACACCCTAGGGTTCATGTTTCATTCCCATCTATGCCTTTCAAGGCCATACAAACCATTTACCTCTTCCATGAATTTCATCATAAAAACCCCTTTAAAATTACTTACATTTAATCATTTAAAATCTTAAAAATCATGAATCATATTCCATGGTTTCCATTCACTAAAACCCCATTAAAAATCATTTAATAACCCACCATGCTTTTCTTCACTAAGATCCCTTTAAAATTACAACCATTTGATCCTTTTTAAGCCTCCAATTTAATAACACCTACTCCATATTTTTCATCCTTTTAAACCCATTTACAACCATCATTACACCACCATAAGGTTCATCCCCATCTACCATTCTTTTTGAGGCCATTAAAATCATTTTCATCTCCCACAATTCTCTCATTTAAAACCCCTTTACAAAATCACTAACATTTAAATATTCAAAATCTTTAAAACCATTAATCATATTCTATGGTTTCCAATCTTCAAAATCATACTTCCATTTAATTAAATCTAAATACATAATGTCCTTAATATCCATTTATTTTTTTTCTTAATTTATCTCTCCCATTTTATCCATTTCTTTCTTCATCTTTGGATGGATCTTAGATCCAAGGCCCATGATATTTTTGGCCACCATCCAATCCAAGAAAAAATGGATTTCATGATCTCTTTTTAAATCTTTAAAAATGTAACCTCTTGTTTAAGAAATACTCACAATCCGACGACTCCTCTGGCTTTTCTTTCTTCTCTTAATCTCCTTAGCCTTCTCTTCTCTTCTTCTCCTTGATCTTTGGGTTAAGATGCTTGATCAAGATGGAGTCTCCAAGGTTTGGGTTTGGCTAAGGTAGGGTTAGATTTGAGAGAGGGAGAGGGGAGGAAGGGATAGAAAATTATCTCAAGCTTGGGTCTTGGGGTGGTGGTTGGCCAAGCCTAGTTTTTTTCCTTCTTTTCTTCTAAGTTTCTTCTTCTTTCTAGGTGTTTTCCTTGGGAGAGAGAGAGATGACGTTTTTTGAGAATGCAAGGGAGGGAGAGAGTGAAATGAGAGTGGAAAGGAGAGAATGAGATGAAAACTCATCTCATTCTTTGGTTGCATTAACTCCTCCCACCTACCAACATGGGTTAGTGTGCTTAGTGGTGGTGGTTGGGATAAAACCACCACCCTAAGTACATGGTTTATTTTGTATTTGTTGTAAGTGGTTTGTGTTTCTTTGGGTGGTTTCAAGGAGATGAAACCACCCCTTTACTTGTCTCTTTGACTCCCCCTTTAACTTATTCATTTGACCATAATTTGACCAACCTAATTTATTAAATTAAATCCTTACTTAGGTTAATTAATTCCTATTTAATTTAATTCCATTTAATTCTCTTCCTAGGAAATCCACCCATGGTTGACCAAGTCAACCATGGTGGACGGCCCCCACCAATACCTACCCTACCCGCCACCTCACTTGATGAGGTGGAGGTGGGCCCCATTTGGCCATATCACTTAAACCCCATTAATCTTAACTTAGATGATTAAAATAATTTAATTAACTTAATCCACTTTAATTGTCCTTAGTCCCCTTAACCTATCCATGGTTGACCAAGTCAACCATGATGGTCGGCCCCATCTTTTCCTTGGTCCACACGCCACCTCACTTGATGAGGTGGAGGTGGGCCCCACTTGGTTAGGCCATCTTAATCATCTCATCATTAACTTAGGTGGGTTTATTTTCAATTCAACCCTTTCCATCAATCGGGTCACCATTGGGCCCATGGCCCAATTAATTTATTTTCTACCTTTTACCTTGAAGTTTGAATCATTTTGATCCATTGGGTCCCACATGGTTATCGGGCCCACTTTGACCATTATTGACCCTTTAAATGGATCCCATCCAATCCATGGTCCATTGGACCATACATGGGCCTTTTCCCCAAAATTTGATCCATTTAACATCCATATATCAAAATTCCAATGTTTTTTTCATTATTAAAATAAATAAATGCCATATATATATGTTGATTTAAAAATTCGGGCTATTACAATATCCACCTTCATGGCTTGCAACGGTTTAGCCAATTCTTTCAATCAAATCTGGAACTCATGAGTTTGGCCATATCGAGACCAAAACCACAGTTTCCCTTAATCTTAATCTAACATTATGAACATAAAACCTTACCTTTTTCCCGTCTCCTTCATTTCTTTTTAATATGAACTTGTTCCTCAGTCCTTCTCATTCCTTTCTTGTTCCTCGCTGATTTCTCCAAGTGTAAAGCCGAAAATGTGAGAGAGAGAAATGAGAAGAGGAGGTGTAAATGTCTAGTTCAAGAGAGAGAGAGGATCGGCCAAGGAGTGTAGATTGAGAGAGGGAGAGAGAGATGAAAATCTCTATGTTCCAAGGGGACGCAATCGGCCAAGTGTAGTTGATAGAGAGAGAGAAAGAGAGAGAGAGAGAGATGAAAATCTCTTTTGTTTCAAAGAGAGGGATCGGCCCAAGGGGTGAAGTGTACCCCTTAGTTAACCAGCCCTACACCCTCCCAACCACCCTCCTTAATGTTTTCCTCTCACCAAGGTGTCTCTTGCCTTACCCAAGACACCCCTTGGCTAACACCAAGACACTATTGAGCTCCCCAATCCCTTGGGTTTCCGTCATGAGATGGAAACCCTCCATCTTCCACTTGACTCACTCAAGTCTCCTCCACTTCCATGCAACTCGGCTTAAATCACATATCTCAACTCAACTCTATTTAACTTATTTAAATCAACTCAACTTAACTCAATCCACTTTGACTCATTTCCCACTTAACTCCAGTGATTTTAATTTCCAACTCAACATAATTTAACTCAACCTTTGAGCTCACCTATGGTTGACCAAATCAACCATGGTTAGCCGACCATGCATGTTACATTAACCACTTGCCACCTCACTTGATGAGGTGGATTTGGGTCCCACTTGGCCATGTCACTCACATACCACCTCATTTTTTTGAGGTGGATCCCATGCCTTGGATCTTAATTGGATATTTGACCAAATTAAATTAATCTTTTACCCATCTACTTTCAAAATCCATTCACCTTGACCCATTGGGTCCCAATTGGGTAGTTGACCCATTTAATCACACTTACCCAATTATTTCCAACCCGAATTCTATCCTTGATCCATTTGATCATAATTGGGCTATTGACCCAATTCTTACCCATCTAAATTCCATTCCATCCATAGTCTTAAATTCAACTAATTTAACAATTTAAATAGACAAATCCAATATTTTTATGCATTGAAAAATCCAGGTGTTACATGCTTTTATAATGTAATTACTCAAACATGATAAACAATTTTACCATTCTTTCAAGAATACTCCATTATTTGGAAAGAGCTGGTATATAAATGGATTATAGATAGGCATATTTGATCAACACTTTTGGTAATTCATACCAAACCAAAAATACATTTAAAGTCATAGAGCATGTTTCATTCCACAAAGGATTCTCAAGTTTAAGAACTTGGAATGAAATGACACTGTGTATGAGTACCATACACACCCTATACATGAGGTAATGCACAAACTACATTCATTTCCTAAAGATGCACAAATCACATGGCATATGAAATGAAATGAGATAACTATACTCTAATACTGTAGTGCAAACCTACATGTACACACGAGTATCTTCTAAAAGATCAATCCAACAATCAAATAAGAACATGGATTGAAGGCAATATACAATGGTGATTCCAAAACATGTTTCAAAATGTCATACCAACAATGGTATCCTTTCACACATTTGAACATAACATTATGAGACTTGGAATCTAAGCCCCCAATCTAGTGATGACCTTTTATCAAATCTGGTTTTAATCTTGGGTGCCTTCCCATTTGACTTTGTGAATCAAAATTCCAGATTTTGTACAACTATGTTGACCTAACATACGAGGCAAACATTTTGGTGCATGGCCCCATAGGCTACTTGGAGATCACAACCTTCACCAAGTTCCTTTACTCCATCCTCTTATTCTTTAGAGGATTTAGCTTGGGCTTTTACAATGGATAAATTGAAGTCTGTTACCAATTCTCTCAGTACACAATTTGGTCATAATAGGTGATGTCATCCATTGGGCTAGAAGAGACAATTTTTCATGTATTCTTTCAGCCTCTTTTGATGTTTCATATCTTTTTAAATATCTTAAAAACACATTATGAAACAACACTAATGAATGCTACTAGTGTTTTATTAAAGCGCATAGTCATTTCATCACTAGTCCAAGCTATTTGGTCTTTGGGCTGAGTGGTCATAGAAGTTGAAGGTTTATCAAATACCTATTCCATAGGCTTAGACCACCTTCTATTCACCTATTTCCAAAATTATTTATTGATGAAAATATTTAAAGTTTTTCATGATTGCTTTACATGTTTCATCACAAATTGAGGTTTGGAAATATCATGGCTTTTCTCTCATAGCCATTGTTCTAGCATGGATCTACTCGGATGGTTAAATCCTCTATGAAGAGCACAAGGCTCTGATACCAATTGAAAGTTCTTTCCTTGGTGCTATAACACGATTGACCCTAGAAGGGGGGGGGGAAGGGGGGGGGGGGGGGGGAGAAAGGGAATAAGTCAATCCCAACTTCCATGGTGTTTACAAATTTCTTGATTGTTTAAATTTTAAGTACAGCGGAATAATAATCTTAATTGGGGGGGGGGGGGGGGGGGGGGGAGTGTGAATAAGCCAATCCCAATTTCCATGATTTTTACAAATTTCTTGATGGTTTAAATTTTAAGTAATCAAGAGATTTGTTTTAGTGTGATCAATTGTTTATAATTTCTTAAACGGTCACACTAAGTTTAGAACCCTTTGCATATTGCTTGAATATCTATGCTCGTGCACAATGTATAAATAAAGATAATCAAATGCAAAGTGATGTGTGTTGAGAAGAGTGCTAAATACGAAAACACAAACACACAATGATCAAACACCATAAGACCAAATTTATAGTGGTTCGGTTAGCCAACTTACATCCACTATTAGGACTAGCTCAGCCCTGAGCTATCCCCAAATCCACTAAGTGGGGACTTATACCTTCACAATTAGAGTAGGAATTCCACTTCACTCAATTTGCTGGGAATTTCACCCACCACATGTAGAATAGGAATTCCACCTATTCATTTGGCTGGGAATTCCACCCACCACATGTGCTGACGCTCTAGATTTTTTATACTGGTTCTGGAGCCAAGATCTACTTTCACAGGATAAATGTTTTAAATAAAATTAAAACCAAGAAGAACTTGCCTTTGAAGCTCTTTCGCATTGATGTGTGCTTCTCCAAGATCCACCCAATGTGTGCCGATGCTCCTCCTTATAGCTGTCATAGAGCAATCAGAATATCAGGGACTAGGAAACTGGTTCTACCAAATATTTCCTCGTTATTATCCATTCTCCTTTATCTTTCACAAACTCAATCCATATGATTGGTTGTATTAGATTTCCCAAATATAGGTACGAGAAAGAGAGTGATCCTTTTGTTGGTGGCCCTTGTTTAAGCTCACTAATAATGGTGAGGGTCCAACGGATTTGCCAAAAGAATGTCCAATTGCTTGCACAATGATTGATATTTATAAAGAAGGAAGCCAGTTTTTTGGGACAGTCCAGTGCCGACAGGTAGGGCGAACCGAGGGGTCAGTGAAAAAATATTACCGTTCAACTACCCGACCGTTGAGAATTAAATGCACTTTCAATGGCACAAATTTTATCTGACCGATAGGTCTGTGTTACCGATGGGTCGACAGGCATGGCATCGAGAGGTCGGTCCATACGGGAGGCTTGGTATGGGGCAACACCATACTGACAGAGTTTCAAGTCCAGAAACTTGTCTTACCCAAAACGACCTTGTAACACCCGGATTTTTCGTTGCATAAATATATCGAATTTTGTCTATTTAAATTGTTAAATTGGTTGAATTTAAGATTTATGGATAAGATGGACATTAGATGGGTAAAGGATTTGAGTCAATAGCCCAATTAAGATCCAATGGATCATGAGTAGAGTTTGATTGGAAATAATTGGGTAAATGTAATTAAATGGGTCAATTATCCAATTGGGACCCAATGGGTCATAGGTGAGCTAGTTTTAAGTAAATGGGTAAGGTTAATTTAATTGGGTCATGTAACACTTCGGAATTCCATGTTATCAATATTTACTGAATTTGCCATTTTAATTGTGAATTAACGGATATGAACCTTAGATGGGTAAGGTGTTGGGTCAATGGCCCAACTAAGACCCAACGGTTATGGTATAAGGTTCGATTTAAAGTAAATGGGTAAGGTGCATTTAATTGGGTCAAGGTTGTTATTTTGGTCAAAATGCCCAATTGGGATCCAATGGGTCGTGGTTGACTTGGTTGACCACCAAGTGAGTTCAAGCCAACTTAATTGGGGCTGAATTAAAATGGGAAGGCAATCAAGTGAGTGAGTTGACCTTAAAGTGATGAGTTAAGTGAGTTGAGTTGATTTGAATTAAATTATATGAGTTAGGTGAGTTGGAATGAGAGTTTCATCTCATGGATGAAACCCACACTTGGATCATTAATGGAGAGATGAGGAGTTGTCTTATTTCAAATTCAAACCAAGGGTACACGTTGGAGCCTTGGAGTTTCATCTCATGGATGAAACTCCCAAATGGAGAATCAATGGGAGGTGGGCGGTTACACATTTCAAACAAAGGCACACCTTTTGAGCCTTGGAGTTTTATCTCATGGATGAAACTCTCAAATGGATAATGAATGAGAAGATGGCGGTTTTGTGTTGTTACACAAGCCAACCAAGGCTATACCGTTGGAGCCTTGGGAGTTTCGTCTCATGGATGAAACCCCCAAGTGGAGCACTAAGGAGGGAGGTTAAGGAAAATGGGAGTTACACAAAGGGCTTCACCAAAGCCATCATCCTTGGTCGACCACCTCGTTGGAACAAAACAAATTGGATTTTCATCCCACTCTCTCCCTCTCCCTCTTGGCTGTTTTCTCTCCCTCAAACCCTCTCTTGGCCTACCACTCCTTAAGACAAAAGACTTAGAAATTTTTTTGATCTCAAGCTAGCACACAAAGCCGAACTCTCTCTCTCTCTCAAGTCTCACTCTCGGCCGAAGAAGTAAGAAGGAAGGAGGAAGAGGCTAAAGAAGGAAAGGATCGGAAGAACAAGTCGGAGCGAAGGAAAACCGAAGGAGTCGCAGAACCGGTAGGTATTTTGATAGATTTTTAATAAGTAATGAAACATGGTCCGGCCATTACATGGCCAAACCTTAAATGGTATATACAAGAATCCCATCAAAGGTTATGGTCATGGTGATTGGATTTAAAAGAGGAAATATGGAACCATAGGGTTCAGCCATAGTGCATGGCCGAACCCCATGGAAGAAAAATTAATGGACAAATGTGTTGTTTTAATGGAAAGGATGAAGCATAGGGTTCGGCCATGATGCGTGGCCGAACCCCATGGAAGGACATGGGTTATATTTTTTAATGGATTGGAAAGATGGAAATCATAGATGTATGCTTATGATTTTAAAAGGTTTTAAAGGGTTTTAAAGGGTTTTAGATGGATGTATGAATGGGAACCACATAAAGATCAAACCATATGGGTATGATACAATTTTAAGGAAAATAAGGAACCATAGGGTTTGATCATGTTGTATGGCCGAACCCCATGGAAGAGTATTTGATGATCATGGAAGATTTAAATGAAGTCATGTGTATGGACTTGGAGTTGTAAATAAAGATCCAAGGATATGATATAAACCTTCCCATGGAGGGACTTGTGTATGAACTTAAGATGATGAAATATGGAGATAAAATATTATGGGTTCGGCCATATTGTATGGCCAAACCCCATGAACCATTTAATGAACCATTTGATGGAACATGTTAAAGGAACATTTAGAGTTGCTATGCATGTTTAAATGAATGGAGGATTGAACAAGGAAATAAGGGATTTAATTATATATATTTATGTTCATGGATTATGTTAAGGTTATGGATTTGTATAAATGGCAAAGTTGTAAATATAGGCAAGAAAATGAAAGATCATAGGTTCGGCCATGGTGTATGGCCGAACCCCATGAGGAATGTTTTATGGACTTAGGTGGTACCAATGGTAGATGATTAATTGTTAAGTGATTAACTAAGTGGTGATGGATTAAAATATCAAAGAGGGACCAAATCAAGTGAGTGAGGTTCGGCCATGTTGTATGGCCGAACCCCACTAAGGTTGATTTATGGATTTATGTTAAGGGTTTAAATGATTAACTTAGTGATGAATGATTAATAAATCAAGAGAGGCACTAAAACCAAGTGAGTGAGGTTCAGCCATGGTGTATGGCCGAACCCCACAAAGTGTGTTTATGGATTTGGGCATTATTGTAAATCAAATGGAACTTTAGTTTGACTTATTGATATGTAACAAGATGACGGAACCTCACAAACGGTATACGATCGTGAGTGGTTGCCGGATTAAGAAGCAAGGACATTTTAGTGGTCGTTGGTAGGATTCTACCTCTTTGAAACCATGGTTTTGTGTATGACGGTTTTAATCTTATTTTGATGAAGTTATGTTGTAAATGATATGTTCCAAATGTGAGTTCTAATGCTATGTTTATCATATAAAATAACATGTATTTCATTAGCATCTCATGCATGGCATGGGGTGAAGGATTGGTAACCGGAGGCCACAATCCGACGGGGTGTCCGTAAGACTACTGTGGGGGATACATTGATGTGTACTATCCCATCAAGAGGTAACCGGAGACCACACTCCGACGGGGCGTCCGTAAGACCACTGTGGGGATACCTTGATGAGGAGAATTCCATCAAGAGGATATATTTGATTGTGATGGGTGGGCCTCATTGCATAAGTGTAAACCCTGGATTTTCAAGTTATAAATATTTACGAAAATTACCCATTTAATTTATGAATTTTAGATATGGACCTTAGAGGGGTAAAATGTTAGGTCATTGCCCAATTAAGACCCAACGGATATGTTATAAGGTTCAATTTAAAATAAATGGGTAAGATGTGTTTAATTGGGTCAAGGTTGTTTATTTGGGTCAAATGCCCAATTGGGACCCAATGGGTCATGGTTAACTTGGATGACCACCAAGTGAGTTCAATTTAAATTAAATGGGGCTGAATTAAATAGTAATGCAATATATATAAACAAGGGATATAAATTAATTGTTATGCGCATGATGTGTTAGAATATCTTGAGAAGATATCTAAGATTAATTTGAAAGGATGCATGGCCGAATTTGGGGTATGCAAATCTATGATTATGCGCATAAAGGGATCATGGAAAGATTTTAGGAATGATAAATATTGTATGGTCATGTATACATTGTTAGATTGGAAGGTAGATAAAAGAGAGGCAAGAGGGGTGCATGGCACCTTCTATTTAGGATCAAGAGGAAGTTTTTATAAAGGAAAGGAAGAGGGACGCATGGCACTATCTAAGTATAGATTGGACCAATTGGAAGGTAGATACAAGAGAGGCAACAAGAAGGGGTGCACACCGTCTTCTAAAAATAGGACCAAGGGGAGTCTTATAAGGAAAAGGCAGCAAGGGCGCATGGCACTCACTAATTAAGAGAGGGGCTCACGGTAATTCCTATGTATAATACACGGCATTAAACAATGGCTAATTTAAAGGGTCTTGGTACCTTCTAAGTTGGGACCAAGGGGAGGTTTAATAGAAGAAAGACAAGGGGTGCACGACATTGTCTAAGTATGGAATCATTTGGAAACTAGAAAAGAGAGGAAGGAGAGGCACACGACATTACACAAATTAGCAAGGGTATTGACGCATTGTGCTCTTGGCAAGAAGGTGTTCTTAGTTTTGTGAAAAATCAAACAGGAGAAGAGGCTAAGGAAGAAGAGGATTGGAAGAGCAAGATCAACCGAAGGAAAACCGGAGGAGTCGCGGAACCGGTAAGTGGTTTGATATTTTGTTTAAAAATAAAGAACCATAGGGTTCGGCCAAGTTGTATGGCCGAACCCCATGGAAGAGAAATTAAGGGATGATTATGGTTAATTAATGGATTGATGAACCATAGGGTTCGGCCATGATGAAGGGCCGAACCCCATGGAGGAACATTGGATGATCATGATATTTAATTTAGTGGAAAGACATGGTTATTTATATGGGATGAAAACCATGGAATAATTATATGGTTTTAAAAAGGGGTACAAATGATATTCAAGAGGAAGTAAGGAACCATAGGGTTCGGCCATGTGGTATGGCCGAACCCCATGGAAAGGATATTAATATGTTTAATGGATTTAAATAAAGGAAGGTCATTGGTTATTCTTAGGGAAGATTGGAGGATCAAAATTATAAAATTATGGGTTTAATTTTAGAAAGGTTTTAATGAATGATTTTGGTGAAGATCCTAGACCATAGGTTCGTATGGCCGAACCCCATAAATGTTTATGGAATTATGTTCGTGTACTTAGAACATGGAAAATGATGGGAAAGGTCTATGATTTTAAAGGGTTAAAATGGAGAAGCATTGGATATGTTTTAAGGGATGGCAAAGTTGTAAATGTTGTCCAAATTAAAAGATCATGGGTTCAGCCATGGTGTATGGCCGAACCCCATAAGGTTTAATTATGGATTTAAATTATTAAGGAATTTATATTGGAGTTGGTTAATGAATCCATAGGGGTTTAAATGGTTAAATAAAAAGGGTTGAACCATAGGGTTCGACCATGGCGTATGGTAGAACCCCATGGAGGTGTATTGGGATTTTTAATGAATGTTAATTGACTAATTATGGAAGGTGGAAATTAAATTGGAAAGTCTCTAATTATGGAAGGTGGAGATTAAATTGGAAAGTTTCTAATTATGGAAGGTGGATATTAAATTGGAAAGTTTCTAATTATGGACAATTGATTAAATTGAAGATGTTTATTAAATTGGAAAGTTTCTATAATTGGGAAGTGATGCATCATAGGGTTCGGCCAAAGTGTATGGCTGAACCCCATGAACCAACTAAGGGATCATATGGGTTTTATGAATCAAGTCTTTAGTTCAATTATGGATTTATTATTATTAAATAAATTTAGAAGGAGGATGGAACCATAATATCATGAGTTCGGACATGGGATAAGGCCGAACCCCATGAACCAATTTTAATGGGTCATTCATTGGTGGATCATGTTTGGATTAAGGAATCGGTTATGGATCATTTTAAAGGGTTAATTGGAGTGTTATGCATGATTAAATGAATGAAAGGACCTATGTTTGGAATATAAATATAAGTTGTTGAAGGCAATGGCAAAGTTGCAAATACATGCCAAAATGGAGGATCATGGGTTCGGCCATGGTGTATGGCCGAACCCCATGAGGTTTCTTTTATGGACTTGATTGGTTAAGGAATTTATATAGGGTCTAGTTATGATAGATTTAAATGAATGGAGGTAATGGCAATTTTGTAAATATCGCCTAAAATTGAAAGATCATGGGTTCGGCCATGGTGTATGGCCGAACCCCATGAACTTGTTAATGGGCCAATTGTGGGCCTTTGTATAATTTAAATGAATGGTTTACCAAACCAAGGGATGAGGGGTTTTATTTTATGAATTATGAACCAATCATGAAATTATGTAATGGATCAATTTTGGACCTAAATCTAAGGTAATAAAGGAAATGGCAGGAAGGTAAATAAGTGAATAAATGAACCATGGGTTCAGCCATGGTGTGTGGCCGAACCCCATGGGGAAGGTTTGCTGGACTTAGATGTTTATGAATCTATGTTTTGAATCTAAACATGAATAAATATATGATGGTGATTAACCATGGCGGGAATAATGGTATAAATGTAATTATGGTAAAAAATAAAGGACCATGAGTTCGGCTATGGTGTATGGCCGAACCCCATGAGGATTGTGTTTATGGACTTAACCATTATTGTAAATCAAGTGGGACTTGGTTTTAATTGATTGTTATATTCTAAGGTAACGGGACCTCACAAGGTGTGTACAATCGTGAGCGATTACAGGACGAAAGACGTAAGGACACGTTAACGGTCTTTGGTAGGATTTCACCTCTTTGAAGCCATGGGTTTATGTACATTGTTTTTATCTTGATTTGATGAATTTATATTGCAAAGGATATGTTTCAAAATGTGAGTTTTAAATGCTATGTTTATATGATAAAATAGCATGTGTTGTATATGTTTCAAATATGAGCTTTTAAATGGTATGATTTGTATAATTGCATAGCATGTGGACATTTGCATCTCATGCATGGCATGGGAGGGATGAACGGTATCCAGAGACCACACTCCGTCGGGGCGTCCGTAAAACACTAGTGGGGGGAATACCTTGATGAGGAGCTTTCCATCAAGAGGATACTATGTATGAAATGTAACCGGAGATTCACACTCCATCGGGGCTCCGTAATAGAATCGTGGGGCATACCTTGATGAGGAGCTTTCCATCAAGAGGATGTTTTGTGATGGGTGGGACTCATTGCATATGATAGCATGGCATGGCATTGAATCGGCATGATTATGATCTTTATTATCATGCAAGGTTTCTGGTTTTTATCGGTATGCTTGGATCTCTATTATCATACACTGTTTTGGATACGATACTTTATAAGTATGGTATGATTTATTATAACTGGATTTTATATATATTATATCTGGATTTTTGGTACTAACCCATGTGTTAGCCCTAATTGGAATACCTACTGGGCGCGTTGTTCTAACGCCCTACTTCTACCCCAGTGGATGACACAAAAAACATGGGGAACGATGAACGTGAAACGGGCCAGGCATAGGAGCTTGGAGGATTATAGTTTATATTTTTTTAAGATACTCATGGGCTTGTAATTTGAGAATCTAGAATTCGGATTGTAATAACTTAGATGAATTTGCTATGGTTGGATGTTTTATTGGATAATTGCGTTATGATAATGATTAAGGACTTGACGTACTTTGCTATCTGAATGGAATAGAACTTGGTTCTATTATAATTCCGCATGTTATGATTATAATTCTGCATTTATGATGTTATTCCACATGTTGATATTATTATGTGTGAACCGTTTTTCATGGACTTAGTCCATGCACACATAGGGTTGGCCAGTTAAGGGTCGGACTTTAGAAGTTCGGATTTAGATCGCATTGTGACGTCCCGCTCTCTATCACTCATTCTATTATAAAAAAAAATAGACTCAGATTTTCGGAAAGAAAAGAGTGAAAAAGGGCGGGGCGTTACAATAAGACATATGGCATGGCATTGTTTTTTCGTGGTTTTATGATTATGTTATATATATGGTTTTTGTACTCACCATGTGTTAGCTTTACTTGGAATTCCTACTGGGCGCATTGTTCTAACGCCCTACTTCTACCCTAGTGAGTGACACAGGAAATGAAGGAAACGATGAGCGAGATCGGATCCAAGCATAGGAGCTTGGATGTCCTTTATTATATTTCATTTAAGTTACTCATGGACTTGTAATTTGAGTAGCTAGAATTCGGCATGTAATAATTTAGATAATTTTGTTATGGTTTGAATGGTTTATTTTGGATATTTAATTTAAGGTAATTTGGTTAAGTGACGAAGTACTTTGCTATCTAAAATGGACTAGATTTACGTTCTATTATAATTCGCAGTCTATGATTTAATCCGCATGTATATATTATTATGTGTGAACCATACTCATGGACTTAGTCCATACATACATAGGGTTGGCCAGTTAAGGGTCGGACTTTAGAAGTTCGGATTTAGCTCGTGTAGTGATGTCCCGCTCTCTATCACTTTTTTAAAACAAAAAATACACTCTGATTTTAGGAAAGCGAGTGAAAAAGGGCTGGGCGTTACAGGTCAGTTACCCAATTAAGACCCAAATCCACATCATCAAGTGATATGGCAAGGATGGGACCTACGTGCCACATGTCACCACATACATGATCGGCTAGGTCATGGTTGACATGTGAACTCAATGGAATTCAATATTAAAGTGAGTTAAATATTCAATTGAGTTAAAGATTAAAATAAGTTAAATATTTAATGGAGTTAAATTGGCTTGAGTTGGAAAGTAAGTTCAAGACTAATTACTTGAGTTAAGTGGGAAAATGAAGGGTTTCCATCTCATGGGACATGGAACTCGATGGAAAGTGGAGAGACACCTTGGTTTAAGCCAAGAGTCTCCTTGGTTAAACCAATGGACTCCTTGGTTAGACCAAACATAAAGAGGAAGATGAATGGGGATGGGCTGTTACAAGAGACACCAGCCTAAGGCGGCACTTCACACCCCCTTGGCCGAAATTCATCTCTTGCAAACAAGGAAATTTCTTTCCTCTCCTCTTCCCCTCTCAATTACTACACCTCTGGACTTAGAGAAGTTTGCTAAAGAATCAAGGAAGGAGAAGGATTGAGGAACAAAAACAGAACAAAAGAAAGAAGGAGATGGGTAAAGGTATGCCCCATGTTTAATTAGATGGGAATGAGATTAAGGAAGTCATGGATTTGTCCATGGATGGCCGAATCCATGGGACTCCAAGAGTGGTTAGAATAAATGGTCAAACTGTCGTGTGATCATGGAATTGGGAATCCATTCATGGATTGATCAATAGGTTGAAATAAGAAGTGAAGGTGATATTGGAATCTAGATTATAAACCAAGGATGGAATGAATTATGAAAAAACTCTAGCTTTGGCTAGAGGGTGGAATAAACTCAATAAGAGTTGCATGTATGATATTATTTATGTTTAAATATTGTTAGGAGTAAATTCCATGAAGAAAGGATGTACAAAATAATCAAACAAAAGATTCTGACAAACAGTCAGTCGACTAAATCTGGGATTCAGTCAACTGAACTGGTATTGGACGAATCAGAAATGAGTTTCTGGGAATTTCAACCTACTGAATCTGGTGATTCAATCGACTGAACACAGATGTAACTAATAAGAAAAGGATTCTAGCGTGTTTCAGCCGACTAAATCTGTGATTCAGTCTACTGAAAGATTTCTTATCAAACACGAAAGTTGTTGGTTGAGGATTCAGTCAGCTGAATCGATTTAGCCGACTGAATCTATACTGGCCGAACATAAAATCAATCTGATCCAAAGTCAGCCGACTGAATCTATGATTCAGTCGACTGAAAGAAGGTTGATCGAGAATACAAAGGGTTTGACTCTAAGTCAGCCGACTGAATCTGTTATTTAGTCGACTGAAATGTTAGTGAGTCAAGGAATAACAGTACTAAGTTGGAGTTCAGCCGACTGAAAGTATATTTCAGTGGACTGAGAGTCTGCGGTAAGGCAGAACACTATAGCAAAGCGAGATTCAGTAAACTGAAATGAAAAGTTGATTTTTAATTGATGTTTCCAGAAACTTTAGTCTAACTGGAAGGATGTAAGGGTGTAAGGGATGATTTAAATGAAATGGATAATTAAAATTGATTATTATATACAATTGAATTTAATAAGGAAAGGAGATTCGCAAGGGGGGATACGGTTCGTTTCGACGTGATCGTTGAACGTGGTATTCACAAAAACAGCAAGGATACTATACTGGACTTTTGTAGGATTCCTACCTTGTTGAGATGCATATAGATCTTATATGTTACTGGTTTTTATTTCAGTACAATGTTTATTTTGTTAAATCAAATGGTGTAAGTTTTATGAACTGAATTTCAATATGATTTGATATGAAATGGCATTTTTGCATACATGATCTCATGCATGGCATGGGAAGGAGTATATGGGACAACAAGCTGAGTTATGAGCTGTCCGGACTTGACTTGGGGCTTGAGACTAGCTTATTGAAGCTATGTTAACCATTGATTTGTTGTCCTTGTCCGGGATTGCTAGATAGGGGTACGGCGTAATTTGGACCAAAGCGCTCTGGGGTAACCAGTCCAAAAACCCTGCCCAGAGGGAGGAGTCCACTCTCCATCGGTAATTCCGATTAACACACGTGGCGAGGTATAATAGTAACCTGGTGGTGCCGTCACAAAACATTGCGGACTTAAATGGCCAAGGGAACACCTTGATATGGTTTCATTATATCAAGGAAAATGTTGTTATGATTTGTATGGTGTTTGATATGGAGATTGGGTGAGGGATCATTGGCATATGACACCCATGACATGACACATACATGTGCATGATTTGGATATGATATTCATGCGTTGTTTTTTATACTATGATATGTTTACAGTTTTACTATGATGATCTTATCCTGATTTTTATATTGATCATATGTGTATAATCCTATTTGGAATTCCTACTGGGCGCTTTGAGTAACGCCCTACTTCTACCCTTTCGATGATGGAGCAGGAAATGGAAAGGACTTGGGATGTGAAGGAAACCAAGCTTAGGAGCTTGGGCAGATTATGTTTATTTTACTTAATTTATTTTGGAACAATGTATTTGAGATAATTAGCAATTTGGGATTGTAATAACTAGATTTATTCTGTTATAGTTGAATGATGATTGGTGGATATTTGAACTTAAGTTAATTTATATTGATTGGCTTCCTTGCATATGATTTTCATGGTTTGGATAATATTATATCCATATAATAATTCCGCAGTTATTTGTAAAGTGTGTGAAGTGTTTTAGTGGACTTGGTCCACGCACACGTATCGTTGGCCAGTTAAGGGTCGGGTTTGGAAACCCGGACTTAGTGACGTTCCCATTCTCTCTTACTCTTTATTTTAAAAAAAAAATATACTCTGATTTTCGGCGAGTGAAAAAGGGCAGGGTGTTACAGACCTATCACCCTTTATCGATGTGTCGGTTTTGGTACTCTCGACCGGTCTGTAATACTGATATGTCTGTTTTCTCGACTCCACCTGAGTTCTAAGTTACAGAACTCATAAGTCTTTATCGAAGAGTCGTTGACTACGAGGGGTTGTTTCAGCCTTTCACCTAGGGGTCGGTGCATACGAGACTCTCGATCAGAGGCACACCCAAAATGACAATTCAATGTTCCAGAACCTTTGTCAATCTCGCCGACTAGTCTTTGACCACGATGGGTCTATCCTGTCTCCACCGAGGGGTCGGTGAGAATGACTGGCCTAGTTGACAGTGAATTTAATTCATATTTCCAAGTTCGTTTCCAATTCACTGTCCAGCTTCCTTTCTAGGCTTTTTCATGATTTTACCATTTGTTCAACTAAGCCTATGAATGGTCCTCCTAAGGTGTGGGTACCACCTAAAGTCATCTATGGCCAAATACCTAATTTTGTGATTGCTATAACGATGAGCTCCAATGTGGTGGAGTATGATCTTCACTCTTAATAACCTTGAGTCTTCAAATTTGTTGAGAGAACATCAGTTTCAACATTTGCATTCTGAAGTTGGGTAAAGAGTTTGGCATTCTCAATTTTTACCTTATCGAGGTCCTTAACCAATCTTAAACTCTCCAAGCACAAAGCATCATAGGATTCTAGGAGGTCATCATCCTCATCAAGGTCCACATTATCATCCTCTTCTTCACTTGACGATTCCTCTTGTACAACAACAATGGAGGCTATGAAAAAATTGAAATTTTCACCTCACTCATGATTCTCCAATTTGTTATGAGAGGTGTAACCATCCATTGAATTATCCAAACAATTGAAAAGTTTTCAATAATCTCATCTTGGATAGAGGTCCAATCTTTTTCATCATGGGATGCAAGTTTATTCTTTTTTTTTTTTTTCAAATATACCAAGATAGAATAAACAAACAAGAAAGATCTATAAACATTTTTTCTAATATCCATAATTGATGTTCTAGCACAGATCAACTTGGATGGTTAGATCTTTATGAAGAGCACGAAGCTCTGATACCAAATGAAAGTTCCCAGTGTGCTAGAACCTGAGTCAAGATTGACCCTAGAGAGGGGGTGAATAGGTTTGCAATGGATTAAATGAGATTAATCGAGTGAATGATAAGAGAGTGTGCCAATACTAGAACAATCACATAAAAATAAGACCAACACCTACAACACAAGATGTATAGTGTTTCGATTTAAACAAACCTAAATCCACTTTTGGACTCACCCAACCTTGGGCTATCTCAAATACACTGTGTAGGGAATTATGCCGTCACGAATAGAATAGGAATTCCGCCTATCCAATTGATTGGCAATTTCACCCAATCGCCTAGGTTTTTGAAAGGTTCGACCAACCCCGGTCTTTTTTTTTAGAGTGTTTCGATCACCTTTATCTACTCCACTGTACAATGAAGATGATTTAAAATTAAATCAACACTAAGAAGCACTTACCTTTAGAAAGCTCACTCGATATTGTGCTTCTTGAAAATCCCCCAATGTGATGTCGTTCGATGACGAAGATGCACTGAGTGTAGAGCAATCACAGTCCTTTTTTTTTTTTTTGAGCAGTCACGAAAAAATATTCATTAAAAGAGAGAAATAGTACAGAGAAAGGGTCTAAAAGGGATAGACCAAAAGAAAATAAAAGAAACAACACACAAAAGACAAGAAGCATAAATAAATAATAAAAACTTCTGCCCAATGGCTGTCAACTCCTAGTTTAGCGAAATAATCCGCCACTTCATTAGTTGTTCGTCCAACTTTAGCAAAAGAAACGTCCATCTCTCTTGCCAAAATTCTCACTTCCTTAACCACATCAGTCAGTCTCCAAGGTGGTCGCCTCAATCCCGATGCCCACTTGAAAGCATTAGCAGAATCCCCTTCTACAATCAATTTGCCTTGACCAAGAATCTTCCAAATAAGAAGAGCTTTCCTAATGCAAAGAATGTCAGCATCATTGGAGTTCTTTACTCCCACCGATTCAGTGAACATAATAGAAGTTTCACCTCTATGATTTCGAAGTACTCCGCTAATCCCTGCTGGACCCGGATTCCCTTTGGAAGCCCCATCAATATTGAATTTCCATATACCTAAAAGAGGTGGGATCCACTTCTCCTTCACTTTTACAATACAGTTTCGAAACTTCATGCATCCCTCCCATGATACTAAAAGATCATTAAATTTAAGACCTTTAAAATTGGAGTTCGCCAACAACCAAACAAACCACCTCCACTTGGCTTTTTGAAAAAAATCACTTTCCGACGACGATAATCCTTCAAAAAGTCTAGCATTTCTCTCTTTCCATAGAGACCAAACAATCACTGCCGGAAGCAATTGCCAAGCACATTTCAATCTTGGTGTCAATCTCAAAATATTCCAAGCTCTGATAGATTTGGCATACGAGTTTGAAAAAGCCCAAGGAATACCCAAGAATTTGAGGAACTTTGACCAATGATTTTTAGCCATATCACACTTAAGAAAGAGATGATTAGATATGCCTATTGTTATCTTGGATGGTTTTTTTCCTCTCTCCCTTAATTTCAATCAAGATGATTAGATTCTAAAATGATTGACCTAGTGAAGTGCTTAGAGAGGAGTGAGATCTCTGGAAAATCCTTTGGATTTTCCATTGAAGAGTGTCCAACCACAACCCAACAAAGTTTGGAGTATTTATAGGCAAACAAGAAAATCCCGAAGTTACAACGGGTGATTGATTGTGCAACCACAATTGACTGTGCTTTCAAATAATGCCGTTGTGATGTGACCGTTGCGCATTAAATGTTCTCTAACGGATAGAACCAGTCACGCACGATTGATCATACCTCTCGATTGATCTTCCCTGTTCCTTGGTGATTGATCGTGGGTAGGCAAATATATCGACTTGAGGCTATCTTATTATGGCAGTGCTTTGTCATGACAAGCCTTATCCAGACCCAGGGCGATTGGTCGTGCGCCCGATGTGTCGGCTCTGTCTCACATGATTGGTCGTGCGACCGATTGATCGTCTATGATCATACTGTGTTTTCCAGTCTAGATCTTTTTAAGTCCAGCCGATCGATCGTATACCTGATTGAACCAGCCCTGTCCCAATGATACATCTTGAACACGATTGTATCGTCCTAAGATCACTGGTTTTTGACATACCATTCCAAACTAGAACCTTCATTTTTCTAGATGATGCATTGCAATGCCACAATTGATCGTCCTTTGTCACTGGTGATTGATTGCCGACACGATGTATGGTCCTGGCAGTAAAGTCAATGGTTTTGAACATTAAAGTCTATGTTCTCATAATGGTGTCAAACTACCACTAAACTTACTTAGATTATCCAAATGTGTGATCTAAGCCTGGGAATGGACATCCTAAGGTGTTGGGTTCCACCTAAAGTCATCTATGGCCAATTTACCTTTGTGTGATTGTCATACACTTGGTGATTATGAATCTTCCACTTGATATTCCATCTTCAAAGCTCTTGATTCAATCTTCATCACTCCTTGAGTCTTGTTCATAACTTCAACCTTTCGAGGAAATGCTTCACCTAAGTCATGGAATTGACAAATAGGTGACTCGGCAAGCCGGGTCAATAACATAATCTATTGAGGAGGAGGTGTGTGACACGGGGGAAACTAGAATGTTCTATGTCTCATGTGTTTGCATACAATTTCACACAATTACAAGTCAACACACAAGCACAACCAAAGACCTAAATACTAATCTAGTTCTACCCAACTCTATTGACCCACTAAACTGGACCCGGTCATCACACAGAAGTTAAATTCTAAAATTTGGTGAGTATTTGTTTAGAAAAGCAGGAAAATAAATAAAATGAATAAATTCGTGGGGACCTTTGGGACCCACACCACCTTGCGCAAAAATTGAAGGGGCATTCCTTGTCAAATTTGAATTTTAGCATAGGAAGTCAACTCCAAATTGGCCACCTACATTGTAGGAGAGAAAATACTAGAATCTAGGAATGGGCGAATTTGAGAAGAGGGTTGGAAGGAGAGTTTTGTCCTTGGAAATTAATACAATCTATAAATAATCTCTATGAGAGAGAGTCGTAGACCTTGTTCGAAATTCACTGTGTCCCTTCAGAGCTTGGACGAATTTCTCAAGGGTCTCTCAGGGTTCTTTCCTCTCTTCCTCTCAGGTATGGGTCTCTCTTTTCTCATTCTCTTGTATAGCCTTTTCGATTTTCTCCTTCTTCTCTCTTCCCCATGTTCTAACCTTTTTTCTTGTGGAGAGAAGATCATGGTCGATTTCAATAAATTGCACTATGAGACCATTGTTTGGTGCTATAGTCAAGGTCGACCACGGACACTCTGTCATTGAACCCAAAGAGACCACCCTCTTTTCTCTTTGCATACTTGATAATGAGATCCAAATCTGTATCCTTCATGGATGAATCTACACCATTTGATGGATTCTTGAAAAATCCTATTATCTATGCCTTTAGAGGAATTTTCTGAACAACAACTTAAGACTCTAATTTTTTTTTTTTTGTGAGAAAAACCTAGGCTACAGAACTCAGATTCAAACATAATCTATCATTTTGAAAAGTAGACAGAGAGATCTATCTATGTTTAAAATTTTAGAATATTATGAGTAGTATTATAACCCAAATTCTCCTCTCAAATCAGATTTAAAACTAGATCTGAAGTCTGTAAGGCAGTTCTGCAGCAGTCCACAATTTTGAGCAGAAGTTGACCCAGAGACCTCAGATTAATCCAAATTTCATTATCATTGTAAAGCTAACAAACATATATGCTTGCTGTAAACTTTTGAGAATTTTTTGATTGGGTTTGATGGGTCAAAATTTGACTTCAATTCAAAATTTATCTCCCAACTACAATTTGATTGGCAAATGTAACTGTATGATTCAAACAACCATATCGTGGGCTAGAAAATTTGGATTGAGGTAAATAAGATATTTTTGGAAAGATCACGGAGGGATCTATCTACTATAAAAATAATGGAATTTTTAATATTCACATAGATACCAGAAAATTTTGCAACATTAGGGTTTTTGTAAGAATTGGCTAAATAGTACTTGGGCTTGGACTTATTTTCTTAACCAGAGATCTTTGACCAACAACCTTAAATTTTCGGTTTGGTTGTTCCCTTACTTGTAAGAGACTTAGAAGTGTAACGCCCTGCCCTTTTTCACTTGTCGAAATCAGAGTATATTTTTTTTTTCATAAATGAGTGAGAAAGAGCGGGAACGTCACGACAAGAGTCAAGTCCGAGTTTTCAAAACCCGATCCTTAACTGGCCACCTTTACGTGTGCGTGGACTAAGTCCACTTAAACATTTCACACGCTTAACAATAATTGCGGAATTAACCTATGAATATGATACCATTCATATATATGACAATCAATGAGCAAGGAAGCCAAACACCATATAATTAACTGAAACTTAATTAATATCAAACCATAGCAAAATAAATCTGAGTTATTACAATCCCAAAAATATCAGTTATCTCAATACATCATTCCAAAATCAAGCTAAGTAATATAAGAATGAATCTGCCCAAGCTCCTATGCTTGGCTCCCATCATGTCCCATGTCCTTGTCATTTTCTGTTCCATCATCTATATGGTAGAAGTAGGGCGTTAGTCAACGTGCCCAGTAGGAATTCCAAATAGAGTTATGTACACAAAGGATCAATATAGAATCAAGATAAATACATCATATCAAACTATAAAACATCTCATAGTACTAAAAACAACGCATGATATTCATATCAAAATCATGCTAATGTATGTGTCATGTCATGGGTGTCATATACCAATGATCTCTCACCCAATTTCCATATCCAATCACAACACAAATCATTCAATTGTTTCCTTGATAAATAAAGCCATATCAAGGTGTTCCCTTGGCCAATTACGTCTACAACGTTTTGTGACGGCACCACCAGGTCACTGTTATACCTCCCCACGTATGCTAATCGGAATTACCGATGGAGCTTGGACTCCTCCCTCTGCACAGAGTTTCGGGACTGTTTACCCAAAAACACTTTGGCCCAGACTACATCGTACCCATTTCTAGCAATCTCGGACAAGGCCAACATATCAATAGTTCACATAGCTTCATACAAGTTAGTCTCAAGCCCCAAGCCATATCCGGATAGCTCATAAATTGGCTTGCTGTCCCATGTACTCCCTCTCAAGCCATACATGAGATCATGAATGCAAAAATGCCATTTCATATCAAATTACATAATATCATTGAAATTCAGTTCATAAAGCATAATAATATGCTTAATCAAGTAAATCATCATACTTGGAATAAAAACCAGTAACATATGTATAAATCCACAGTGTCTCAATAAGGTAGGAATCCTACCAACGTCCAGTATATTATCCTTGTTGTTTTTGTGAAGATCACGTTCAACGATCATGTCGAAAACGAATCGCAAACCGTTTTTGCGAAAACTCTTTACCTTAATGAATTCAATCACATACATTTGTCAATTTGATTATCCATGTAATTTCCATCATCCCTTTCACCCTTCCAGATAAAATGAAGTTCTTGAAATTAAATTAAAAATTAAACTTTTCAATTCAGTCGACTGAATCACGCCCAGTTACTGTTCTCTGCCTTACCCGCAGATTTTCAGTTTATTGAATACAATATTCAATCGGCTGAAACACGACTCGGCACTATATAACCTTGACCCGCAATATTTCAGTCGGCTGAAACATACGTTCAGTCGACTAACTTTTGGTCAACCCATTTTCAGTTGACTGAATGATAGATTCAGTCGGCTAACTTTGGATCAGATCATCTGTGTGTTCGGCCAGTATAGATTCAGTCGACTAAATCAAGGATTCAGTTGGCTGAATCATCAACCAACAATTTACGTGTTTGATAAGTATCCATTCAGTCAGCTGAAACACGCCAGATCCTTTTACTTCTTTGTTACGTCTATGTTCAGTCGACTGAATCCTAGATTCAGTCGGCTGAACCACTAATAAATCCCATATATTTAATCCAGTCCATGTTCAATCGACTGAATCACAAGATTTAGTCGGCTGAAACTCCCAGAAACATTTTTCTGTTTCGGCCAACACCAGTTCAGTCAACTGACTGTTTGTCAGTCTTCTCTATTTGCATATTTTGTAAATCCCTTCTTCATGAAATCTATTCCTTATCCTTTTTAAACATGTATATCATTATTCATATAAGTTTTGATGTACTTGCTACACCCCCCAGCCAAGGCTAGGGTCTTTAACTTAACTCATTCAATCTTATGCCATTGAAACATGATTCTAAATTCCATCCTTTGGTTGTTGGTTTTCAACACATATCCATTCCTCAAATGGATTTCCAATTCCCTGGCCCTATGATTTTTTGGCCAGTCATTCCAAACCAAATATGGAACCCATAGGTTCGGCCACACCATGGTCAAAACTATGGTTCACTCTTAATCTTAATCCTATGTTATTAAACTCAAATCATACCTTCTTTTTCTGTCTCCTTCTTTTTCTTTTGGTCTGCTACTTTCCTTCCTTAGACTTTCTTCTTGCTTCCTTGCTCTTCAGTTTCTCCAAGTATAGAGACGGAATGGAAAAGAGAGATGAGAGGAATCTCTTCGTGTGCAGGAAATGGGTTCGGCCAAGGGGTGTGGTGTGCCCCTTGGTTGGAATCTTTTAAGTAAAGGCTTTAGACTATCCATGTAACGCCCCGCCCTTTTTCACTCGCTTTCCTTTCCGAAAAATCAGAGTCTATTTTTTCTTTTATAACAAAGAGTGATAGAAAGCGGGACGTCACGACGCGAGCTAAGTCTGAACTTCTAAAGTCCGACCCTTAACTGGCCAACCCTAAACTGGCCAACCCTATGTGTGCATGGACTAAGTCCATGAAAACGGTTCACACATAACAATATCAACATGCGGAATAACATCATAACTACGGAATTAAAATCATAACATGCGGAATCATAATAGAACCAAGTTCTATTTCATTTCAGATAGCAAAGTACGTCAAGTCTTTAATCATAATTAATGTAACACAATTATCCAAATAAACATCCAACCATATCAAATATTATCTAAGTTATTACATTCTGAATTCTAGATACTCATATTACAAGTCCATGAGTATCTTTGTTAAAATATAAACTAAATCATCCAAGCTCCTATGCCTGGTCCGTTTCGCATTCATCGTTCCCCTCATTTCCTTTATCATCCACTAAGGTAGAAGTAGGACGTTAGAACAACGAGCCCAGTAGGTATTGCAAGTAAGGCTAACACATGGGTTAGTACCAAAAAATCCAGATATAATAAATATCAAATCCAGTTATAATAAATCATACCATACTTATAAAGCATCGTATCCAAAACAGTGTATGATAATAGAGATCCAACTATACCGATAAAAGCCAGAAACATTGCATGATAATAAAGATCATAATCATGCCGATTCAATGCCATGCCATGCTGTCATATGCAATGAGTCTCACCCATCACAAACACATAGTAACCTCTTGATGGAAAGCTCCTCATTATATCCCCCACGATTGTATTACGGACGCCCCGACGGAGTGTGGATCTCCGGTTACATTTCATACATAGTATCCTCTTGATGGAAAGCTCCTCATCAAGGTATCCCCCACGAGTGTTTTACGGACGCCCCGACGGAGTGTGGGTCTCCGGTTACCGTTCATCCCTCCCATGCCATGCATGAGATGCAAATGCCAACATGCCATATAGAAATACAAATTATAGCATTTAAAACTCCATAATTGAAACATATAATTTTTACAACATAAACCATTATAAATAAGATAAAAACAATGTACATAAACCCATGATTTCAAAGAGGTGGAATCCTACCAAAGACCGTTAACATGTCCTTGCGTGCGTCTTTCGTCCGGTAACCGCTCACGATCATACACACCTTGTGAGGTCCCGTTACCTTATAATATAACAATCAATTAAAACCAAGTCCCACTTGATTTTTCAATATTGCTTAAGTCCATAAACACAATCCTCATGGGGTTCTGCCACACACCATGGCCGAACCCATGATCTTTCATTTTTACTTATATTTACAACAATGCCATTCATATCACTTCATTCATTTAATACACCATACATAGACCCTATGTCCACCAAATGATTCCCACACATGTTCCATCATATAATTCATAGGGTTCGGCCATACACCATGGTCGAACCCTATGTCCATTATTTTTCACCTATTTACGTCACAACCATTGTCATATTTATAGCCAATACATAAACCATGAACATAGGTCTATAATTAAATCCCTAAATCATTTCACATAGGGTTCGGCCATACACCATGGCCGAACCCATGGTTTACCACTTCCACTCTTATTTACTTCTTTGCCACTTAGACAAATCTCTAAGTTAATTTATTTAAACACTTAGTCCATCAAACATTCATCATGGGGTTGGGCCATACACCATGGTCGAACCCATGATTCTTCATCTTAAACCATATTTACATTTTTTCCATTCCTTTAATCATATTAGGTCCATACATGACCCATAACCAATTCTTAATTTGATTCATGGGGTTCGGCCATACACCTTGGCCGAACCCTTTGATGTATACTCTCCAATTAAAGCAACTTCCATACTTGAATCCATAAATTGGTTCATGGGGTTCGACCATACACATGGCCGAACCCATGATGTCTGAGTTCCAAATATATCACTTTCCATATTTGAATCATAATTCAAGGTTCTTTTAAAATTAGAAAGTTTCCAAATTTAACATCCATCCTTCCATTCTTCTATATTTAAATCCTTTCTAAATTGAAATCCACCTTCTGTTTTGATCAAAAGTCCATAATTAGAAAGCTTTCAATTTAGTGACCATCTTCCATAAAATAAACCCTAGTGGGGTTCGGCCATACACCATGGCCGAACGTCACTCATAGAGACAATCCAACCGTCCATGGTATTTATTCTCCAAACTTCCATTTAAACTCCTTTAAAAACATATATAATTTCCCATGATTTTCATCATTCAATTCCATTAAAATATAACCAATCTTCATTCATGGGGTTCGGCCATACAACATGGCCGAACCCTATGGTTCATTATCTTCCATTATTTAAATACCATTAAAATTATTAATATCCTTTCCCATGGCCGAACCCTATGGTTTCCTTACTTCCTCTTGAACATCAATTAAACCCTTTTAAAACCATATAATTATTCCATGGTTTTCATCCCATAAAATAACCAACAACCTTCCATGGGGTTCGGCCCTTCATCATGGTCGAACCCTATAGTTTATCAATTCCTCTTAAACCATTTAAAACATACATAATTATTCCATGGTTTTCCTCATTAAAAATTCCATAAATTATAACCAATCTGCATCCATGGGGTTCTGCGATACTCCATGGCCGAACCCTATGGTTCTTTATTTTTAAACAAAATAACAAATCACTTACCGGTTCCGTGACTCCTTCGGTTTTCATTCGCTCCGATTGATTCTTGCTCTTCCAATCCTTTTCTTTCTTGATCTTTCCCTCTTGCTGACTTCCTTCTCTTCCTTTGAATAATGCCGTGCACCCTTGTTGTTTTGCCGCCCCTCTTCTATAAAAATTCCACACGATCCTATCTTATTAAGATAGCAATTGCTAAATACTCCTTTGTTTTGCTCGGCTGCCCTTTCTTTTTTTAATTTATGAATGCCGTGCGCCCCGTATGTAATACTCCCAATCGGTCTCTCTTGCTGAGATAGCAAGTCACAATTTCATGTAAGCCGTGCGCCCTTGCTTCCTTTTAGCCATTGCCATAATTAATCTTCCATTGGTTCCTAACTTAGACGATGCCATTTTAATCAAGGAAAGACCCCTCTTTAGAGACTCCAACCCATGCGCATATCTTATATGCGGCTAAGACCATCTCTATTTTTAATCTTAGATATCTTTTATATTTAGCAATATGACATGCGCCCCTTACATTTAGCAAATCCCTTTTTTAAAAATATTCTAGGACATCATGCGCATATGTCATTCTTAAAATCTTTCCATCCATCCAATATTAGAAGGTGCCATGCACCCCTTTCTCTCTCTGAGATAGCAATTCCCTTAATTTCACTCTTAACCAAGGAGAGACCTCTTTTTATAGATAGTCCAACTTATCCTCATGGATTGCGCATATCCATAGATTGCATAACCAATATTCGGCCATGCACAATTATTTAGTAATCCCCTTATGCGCATATTCATAATCCATATCCCTTATATATAATTATGTTTCATTACCATTTAAATTCAGCCCCATTTAATTTTATTGAAACCATTTACCAAAACTGTTGGGTCTTAATTGGGCAATGACCCAACACTTTACCATATAAGGTCCATATCTAAAAATTCACAAATTAAATGGGTAATTTTCATATATTTAAATAACTTGAAAATCCAGGGTGTTACAATACAACCCTCTTTTTAAAATTTTCGTCCCGAAAATCGAGTGAAGTAGGGTTTCAAACATTTACATAACTAGTTCAGGATGAGCCTTTCTCATTTCCGACTCGAGTTCCCATGTGGCTTCCTCAATGCCATGTCGATCCCATACCACCTTGACATACTGGATCGCTCGGTTCCGTAATACCCTTTGTGTAATAGCCCGAATTTTCGAAGCAATATATATTGGACATTTAATTATTTTAATTTGGAATTTGATGTGATGAAAATGCCAAATGGATCAACTTTGGGACAAGGGTCCAAGAATGGCCCAATCGGGCCACAAATTGGATGAAATCCATTAATGGGTCAATGAAAGTAATTGGGTCAAAGATAGTCAATTTGAGTCAAAGTGGGCCCGATCACCATGTGGGACCCAATGGATCAAAATTGGTCCAAACCCTAAGGTAAAGGGGTAAAAAATAATCGGTTGGGCTGTGGGCCCAATGGTGGGCCAATTAATTTAAAAAGGGTGATTTGGAATTAAAACCCCTAAGTTAGTAATGAAATGAAATGGTATGACCAAATGGGGCCCACCTCCACCTCACCAATTGAGGTGGCGTGTGGACCAAGGAAAAGTGGGACCAACCATCATGGTTGACTTGGTCAACCATGGATAAATTTAAGAAGACTAAGGTGGATTAAGGTAAATTAAATTGATTAAAATTATTGTAAAATTATCTAAGTTAAAATCAATGGAATTAAAATAACATGGCCAAGTGGGGCCCACCTCCACCTCATCAAGTGAGGTGGCGGGTGGGGTAGGTATAGGTGGGTGCCGTCCACCATGGTTGGCTTGGTCAACCATGGGTGGATTTATTAGATAGATAATTTAATGGAATTAAATTGGATGGAAATTAATTAACCTAAGTGAGGACTTAACTTAATTAATTAGGTTGATTAATTAGGGTCAACATAAACAAGTCAAAGAGGACATGGGAGCCATGCTTGGTGGTTGGGTCTCAACCACCACCACCAAAGTCAATCTAGCCCATGCTTGGTGGGTGGGGAAGTTAATGTTGAGTGAAGGCCACTCCAACCATCTCCATCTCATTCCAAACTAACCCATTTCACTCTAGCCCTCCTCACACACCAAAAAATGTCCCCCACCTTGCAAAGGAAAAGAGAAGAAAGCTTAGAAGAAAGAAAGAAGAAGAAAAGAAGGAGAGAAGGAAAGGATAAGTCTTGGGCCACCCCAAGATCAAGATCCTTGAAACATCTTCCTCATCCCCATAATCTTTCTCTCTCAACCTAAACCCCATCTACCTTAGCCGATCCAAACATGTTTCACCATTGATCAAGCTCATCTTGACCGTCAAGGCTAAGGAAAGCCCAAAAGCAAAGAAGGACCGGAGGAGTCATCAGGTGGTAAGATTTCTTAAAACAAGATTTTATTTTTTAGGATATGGAATCCATTCCTTGGACCAAATGTGGCCAAAAACATTGTGGGCCATGGATCTAAGATCCATTAAAAGGTAGGATAAGAAATGGATAAAAAATGGAGGAATGGATTAAGAAAAAAAAATGATGAAATGGAAAAAAATGGAATTTTTAAGTCTTTATTAAGCATAGGAAAATGGGATTTTAATGGATTAATGGGCCATAGGGTTCGGCCATGTAGCATGGCCGAACCCCATGGTCAATGTTGGATGATTTTAATTAGGGTTTGAAGGTTTAAAATTGTGGAGAATGATTTATAATAATTAGTTTTCAAGTGATTTAAATGGTTGATTTTAAATAGGATTTAAAGGCATAGAATGGAATGGATGGATGACCATAGGGTTCGGCCATGTAGCATGGCCGAACTCCATGGTGAATAATGAGTAATTTATTAAGATTATTAGGTTTAAAGATAATGGAGAAAAATGATAGATTTAAATGGATTTATTGAGTATAGAATGTGATGTTTAGATGGAGTGAAAATGGTGATGTAAATGGATGATTTAATTCAAATGGAGGTATGATATTTTAAAAGAAATCATGGACTATAGGGTTCGGCCATAGAAGGTGGCCGAACCCCATGGTTAGTGATCTATGGGGGTTAGGGCTCTTAGATGCTCAATGGTTAATGTTTTTTAAAGTTTGAAAATAGAAGTATAATATGTGATTTTCAAATGGGTATTAAAGGATGGAAGTGGTGGATTAAACATTTTGAATCATGGTAATGAGGAAATGATGGGTGGTGTAAGTGGACTTTAAGTGTGATTAAAGATCCAAGGTAAAAAATGAGGGAAAGACATCATGGGTTCGGCCATGGGTGTATGGCCGAACCCATGACCCATGTTTTTAGGTCAATTGTGGGCTAAGTTATGGTTTATACATGTGGTTAAGCAAATGGAAATTTGGGTAAGTAAATGGTAAAATTTAAATGGATTTACAAAGTGTGGTATGGGTTTTTAAAGGGCCAAAATGAATCAAGATTAGTGATTTTAAAATGGATTATTTTTGGGACAAAACATTAGTCGTTGAAAATGGCATCCATAAAGGTGAACCCTAGGGGTGATTAGTGGTTTTAATAAATGGAAAATGATGTAGAAGAATGCTAGATTTTAATGGATTTATGAAAATGATGTGAGGTTTAAATGGGATGAGAATGGGGACTTAAATGAATAAATTAAACTCATTGGTGATAGGATTGAAGGGAGTAAAATGGACCCAAGAAAATGGATAGGGTACCATGGGTTCGGCCATGGTGTATGGCCGAACCCATGATCCCTTGTGGGACCCATTTTGGACCAAATATGGAGTAATATATGGGATTAAATGTTTTTTCAAAATTAATTGGATAGGTGGCTGATTTTGGATATGTTATGGAATTATAAATGGGTCTAAGTTTATGGATGAAATTTAGACTTAAAATAGACATAAGTGGGGAATGATTAATCATAGAGGAGAGTGGTAAAATGGTAATTATTAGCCACTTTGAAGAACCATGGGTTCGGCCATGGTACATGGCCGAACCCTGTGTGAGACATGAAATCGAATGCATTATGAATGATTAATTGGACGGATAGTTGTTACGTTTAGGTTCGTAAATTAGAGTATTTAAATGGCCAAAGAAATTGGATTTATGTATGTGTTTTAACCAATGGATAATGGGCTAAGTTAAGGACCGATTTTTGATAAACTTGTAATATACTCAAGGATCATTGAATGGATCTAGGGTTATGATCAGATAGGAACTTAATCATGGATAACGTATGGACTAATTCGGTAAATGTAATAAGGTATCGGGACATCGCACACGGTACGAGATCGGCGACCGGATTATCGAGCAGAAAACGTAACGGAACGCTACACGGTATTCGGTAGGATTCCTACCCTTTTGTAAGCGATGGATATGTGATGGTATTTTAGATTATTTTGATTTGGCTTATGATGGATTTATGATTATGATTTATCTTATGATGAGTTTTTAAGTTATGAATCATATGGATTATATTTTAACATTATGCATTATATGGCTATGTATGGTTTATCAAAATTATGGTTTATCTATATACTACATAGCATAATGCACGTACATCTCATGCATGGCATGGGCGGGAAAATAATGAAACCGGAGTCCATGCTCCGTCGGGGCGACCGAGAATCAGACATGGGGATAGCCTGAGGGCTATAACCGGAGTCCATGCTCCGCTGGAGCGACCGAGAATCAGACATGGGGATAGCTCTTATGCTATAACCGGAGTCCATGCTCCGTCGGGGCGACCGAGAAGCAAACATGGGGACAATACATTGTATGATCATACGGATGACGGGTGGGATACATGACATAGGCACCCATGGCATAACATTCATCACATGCTTATTTTGTTATATGTTATTTTATCGGTATGTGTGTTATCACTAATCCATGTGCTGGCCCTACTCGGAGTCCTACTGGGCGCGTTGACTAACGCCTTACTTCTACCCTAGCTGATGACGCAGGGGATGGCGGAAGCGGTGGACATGACAGGAGCCAAGCTTAGGAGCTTGGGCAGCGCAGTCTTAGTTTATTTACGTTTACATTTTGGAGATGTAATTTAAAGTAACTTAGCTTGTCGGATTGTATAAGTTTTACATTTCTTGCGATGGTTTGGACGTTACTTATGGACGATTACATTTTGTGATATAAATATGAACATAGGGGCATTTTGGTAATTCAATGTTGTATCTTCCCTTCTATCTAAAAACCGCTAGGATAGACTCTATTATCATGTTCCGCAACGATTATAATCCGCGAGCTTATTTCCTACGCGTGAACCATTTTCGCGGACTTAGTTCCACGCACGCGTGGGGTTGGCCAGTTAAGGGTCGGGCTTTAGAAGCTCGGACTTAACTTGCGTCGTGGCGTCCGCGCCCTCTCTCACTCTTCTATTTCAAAAAAAAAAAAATAGACTCTGATTTTCGGAAAATGGGTGACAAAGGGCGGGGCGTTACACTTTGTTCTGTGTCCAGCACTTGGACAGGCTTCTCGACGTATGTCATGTCGCTCTGGACCTCTATGTCTTTTATATTCAGTACATGAGAAGGATCAGGATTATACTTCCTTAACATCGATATATGGAACACATCGTGTAAAGATGCCAACTGTGATGGGAGTGCCAATTGATAAGCCACGTCCCCCATCCTTCTTATGATTGAAAATGGTCCCACATATCTTGGCGATAATTTCCCTTTCTTTCCAAATCTCATGTGTCCCTTTCATGGCGAGACTTTCAAGAACACCATGCCTCCCACTTCAAATTCAAGGAACCTCCTCCTCTTGTCAGCATAGCTCTTCTGACGACTCTGTGCAGTCAATAGATGTTGCCTTATCAACTGTATCTGCGCTGTAGTCTCTGCAACCAATTCAGGTCCAATTAGTGCAGGCTCACCAGCCTCTGTCCAGCACACTGGTGACCTACATGGTCTACCATATAAAGCCTCAAATGGTACCATCTGGAGGCTTTCCTGGTAACTGTTGTTGTACGAGAATTCTACCAACGGCAAGTGATCCTCCCATCCACCCTTGAAATCTATCATGCATGCTCTCAGCATATCCTCCAATGTATGTATTGTCGTCTCAGACTGCCCATCAGTCTGTGGGTGAAATGTTGTACTAGTCAATAAGTCTGTTCCCATGGCCTACTGCATGCTCTGCCATACTCTGCCGGTAAGTCGATCATCTCTGTCGAACACAAAAGTCCGAGGAATACCATGCAATCTGATGATATCCCTGATATACCGCCGACCTAAAGTCTCAGATGAGTCTGTCATATTAATGGGAATGAAATGTGCAGACTTGGTCAGTCGGTCTACCAAGACCCATATCGCATCGTTGCCCTTTGGTGACCTTGGCAACCCTATCACAAAATCCATGGAGATGTGCTCCCATTTCCATTCCGAAACTGGTAAGGGTTTGAGTAACCCTGGTGGCTTCTAATGTTCCGTCTTAACCTGCTGACACATTAAGCAACGAGCCACAAATTCTGCCACATCCTTTTTGAGTCTGTGCCACCAGTATTGTCTCTTCAGGTCATGATACATCTTGGTGCTACCTGTAATGGCCCGGAATTTGTAAATCAATATATATGTGGCTATTATTTATTTTAATGGTGGAAATTGGAAATTTGATGAAATAAATGGTGAATGGATCAAGATATGGACAAAGGCCCAAGGATGGCCCAATGGACCATGGATTGGATTTAAAATCATTTAAATGGTCAATGATGGTCAATGGGGCCAAGGATGGTCAAATTGGGCCCAATACCCATTTGAGACCCAATGGGTCAAGATAATGTAAGCTCTAAGGTAAATGGGTAAGGGTGAATTTAATTGGGCCATGGGCCCAATGGTGATCCAATAAGAGGAATGGATTTAATTAAATTTAAATCACCTAAGTTGGTGATGAATTGACCAAGGTGACATGGCCGATTGGGACCCACCTCCACCTCACCAAGTGAGGTGGCATGTGGACCAAGGATTGGTGGGGCCGGCTACCATGGTTGACTTGATCAACCATGGGTGGAATAATGGAATTAAGTTAAGTGGGAATTAATTGACCTAAGGTAATTATCTAGTTAATTAAATGATTAAACTATCCAAAAGGTGATCAAAGGGGTCAAAAGATGGAAAAGCAAACCATTCCATCTTAAGAAGCCAAAAACGTTGGCTAGTGGTGGTTTATTCCAACCACCATCATTAAAGCATAAAAAATATCTCATGCTTGGTTGGTGGGAGGAGTTAATGGAAGAGTGTAACTTAAGCAACCAAAAAGAGATAGTTTTCATCTTATCTCTCAAATCCCACTCTTATCTCAATCTCTTCGTCTCTTTCTCCCTCTCATTGCCGTCCCACACCAACAAGAGAAAGAAGAAGAAAAACTTGGAAGAAGAAGAGAAGAAAAGAGAGGAAAAAGGTGTAAGCATAAGCCACCACTTCAAGACCAAGAGTTAGGCCATTCTTTCTCATCATCCTCTCCCTCTCTTTCTCTCAAATCTACTCTATCTTAGCCGACCCAAGCATTGGAGTTTTTCATTGGGTCAAGCACATCTCAGCCGACCAATCAAGGAGAAGAAGAGAAGAGAAGGTCAAGGAATCCGAGAGGAGAAGGAAAAATCGGAGGAGTCGTCGGATTGTAGGTGTTTCTAAACAAGAGATTAGATTTTTTTAGGGTTTAAGATTTGGGGTCCATTCTTCTTGGATTTAATGGTGGCCAAATTATCATGGGCCTTGGATCTCAAATCCATCCAAAAATGAAGTAAGGAATGGACAAACCCTAATGGGTAAATTAGGTTAAGAAAAAATAAATTGATTAAGGACATTGGTGTTAAAAATTGTTGTAAGCATGGATGCATGTGATTTAATGGGGTTCTTAAAGAATGGAAACCATGGAATATGATTAATTGTTTTAAAGGTTTTGAATGATTAAATGTAGTGATCTTAAATGAGGAAATTCATGGGAGATATGAATGGTGTTTATGGCCTTGAAAGGCATAGATGGGAATGAACCCTATGGTGTTGTGATGGTGGTTTTAATGGGTTTAGAAGGATGGAAATATGGAGTAATGTATTAATAATTTGGAGGCTTAAAAGGGTGATGTGTTTGTAAATTTAAAGGGTGTAAGAAGAGAGAAGAATGATTAAGAATGTTGATGGTTTGAAATGGATTTTTAAGCATAGATTATAATGTTTTAAAGGGGCTGATTTTAATGGAGATTAGGTTAGTTAAATGGCTGATTTCTAATGTTGTTATGTCATGGTTAATGAGACATCAATGGACCCATTTTGTGAACCAATTGATGGGCTAAGATTAAGATCTATGTATGTGCATTAATAAATGAGAATGTGGCTAAGTTAATGGACTCAAGTATGATTAAGAGTGATGGTTTAAATGCATGATGTAAACCCCCTCATGGGAGGACTTATTATAGATCTAAATGTGGTGAAATAGACCTAAGGAAAATGAGGAGAAGACATTATGGGTTTCGGCCATGGTGTATGGCCGAACCCATAACTCAATTGAGAGTCATTTTTGGGCTAAGATTAAGGTGTATGCATGTGTTTAAAATTATTGGGGTTTAGATTAAATTGAGGATTGATTTTTAATGTGTTCATGTTATGATTGGTGGGTCACTAATGGATCTAAGTTATGGATCAATTTTGGACTTAAGTGTGCATGGATAAATGAATGATTAATCATGGAAAGGAAGAGTGGCAAAACCGTAAATAATGGCCAAATTCAAGAACCATGGGGGATGATCATAGACTTAAAAACTTTAAAGATGACCTTATGTGTGGTTCTATGAAGCCTAGGGTGGCTGGTTTTTAGACCCATGTAATTAAAATAATTATTATATTAAATGGGACCCACAAACCTAGTTAGTGAGGTTCGGCCATGGTGTATGGCCGAACCCCGCTAAGGTATGATTAATGGACTTAAATGGTTAAAAACATGGACTGATTATTAATTGTAATAAGGTATCAGATGTCGCAAGCGGCGCGCATATCGGTGACCGGATTGTCGGACGGAAACGTAAAGGGATGCTAGTCGGTATTCGGTAGGATTCCTACCTTTTTGTAAACCATGGATTTACGTGTTATATGATGTTTCCCGTGATTTATTTTGGTAATTTATATGATTTGTTTTATGATGGGTTTTAAGATTATGATTTATATATATTATATGGCATATTGCCGGGCTATGATTTATATGATTAGGCTATGAATGATATATGAAGGCTACAAATTATATATATTACATAGCATAATGCACCTACATCTCATGCATGGCATGGGCGGGAAAATAAAGGAACCAGAGTCCATGCTCCGTCGGGGCGATCGAGAAGCAAACATGGGGATAGACTGATATGTTATAACCGGAGTCCATCCTCCGTCGGGGCGACCGAGAAGCAAACATGGGGATACTTTGATGTGTTGAGATATAACCAGAGTCCATGCTCCGTCGGGGCGACCGAGAAGCAAACATGGGGATATCATGATGGTATGGCTGATGGGTGGGACCCATGACATAGACACCCATGGCATAGCATTCATCTTATTATTTTCATTATATTATTATCTGTATGCTTGTTATCACTAATCCATGTGTTAGCCCTACTCGGAGTCCTACTAGGCGCGTTGTCTCACGCCCTACTTCTACCCTAGCTGATGACGCAGGAGATGGCAGAACCGAAGGACGCGATGGGAGCCAAGCGTAGGAGGTTGGGGAAGCGGGCTGCTTAATTTATTTAAATTTATTTTGGAATATGTAATTGAGTAGCTTAGCTCGTCGGACTGTAATAATGTAGATTTCTTACTATGGTTTGGTCTTTACTTTGGACATTATCATTTTGAGATATAATTATGAATTTAGGAGTATTTTAGTAATTTAAGCGCTGTACTTCCTTGCTATCTAAAACTGGTAAGATAGTCTTTATTATAATGTTCCGCATTAAGCTATATTCCGCGAGCTTACGTCTACGTGTGAACAGTTCTCGTGGACTTCGTTCCACGCGCACGTAGGGTTGGCCAGTTAAGGCCTGGGCTTTAGAAGCTCGGACTTAACTCGCGTCGTGAAGTCCGCGCCCTTATCATTCTTTACTTCAAAAAAAAAAAATAGACTCTGATTTTGGTAAAAAGGGGCTGGCGTTACACTACCCGGATGAATAGAGAGTTTGGTCTGATGTGCCTCAACCAGTAACTCTTTTCTACAGCTCTTTGGTACATATACCCTTCCTCGGAATACAAGACCCTGTTCTGGTCGTAACTCCCATTCCGGTATGACTTCACCAGTAGACAACTTGGTCCATATCTCCTCCATTTCCGGATCTATCCATTGTTCCTGTTCAACCTTGTCAAGTACCACTAAATTACATCAAAGTCACTCATATCACCCTATGAATTTCATTCTCGTAGAATTTACTCTATCTCATTTTATCTCTTTTCCTCCTGAACCCATTTACGATCTTACGTAGATCAATGTTGTAACACCCCGATTTCTCAATAAGATGGATAATTACGAAAATGCCCCTAGATTGGTAAATTTAATAATTATGATGTTAAATGAGAAAATGGTGGGGCCCATTGTTCAAATTAAGATCCTATGAACATATTATAAGGGTCAAATTATAATGGATGGGTAATGTACATCAAATTGGGTCAAAATGGTTAATTGGGTCAAACAATTCTCAATGATTGGAATAATTACGAAAATGCCCCTGGATTGGTAAATTTAATAAATGTGATTACAAATGAGGAAATGGTGGGGCCCATTGTTCAAATTAAGATCATATGAACATATTATAATGGCCAATTTATCATGAATGGGTAATGAACATCAAGTTCGGTCAAAATGGTTAATTGGGTCAAAGAATTCTCAATGAAATGGATAATTACCAAAATGCCCCTGATGTGTTAAATTAATTATTTTGTGATGTTAAGTAAGGAAATGGTGGGGCCCATTGCTCAAATTAAGATCATCTGAGCACATTATGAATGTCAAGTTTGATTGGTTGGGTAATATACATCAATTGGGTCAAAAATGGCTAAATGGGTCAAAAGGCCCAAATGGGACCCAACGGGTCTTATTGGATTATTTGACCGTTGTGTGAACTTAAATCAAATGGGGTAAAGCTTATTTGATTGGAAATCAAGTGGAGTAAAAATGGGTAGGCCTGATCCATATGTGAAAACCATTTACAAATGACCAAAATTCCATATTTGGGTCATGGAGTCAAAAACGGGTCAAGGAGCTAAAAGTGGACCCAACGGGTCGAGTTGACTATGGTTGACCATGTGGACCCTCAAGGGAGATAAAACACGAGTCAAATCAGTGAGTGGGACTGAAGTGAGTTGGAATTAAATCAAGTTATGAGTCAACTCATGTGCATTAAATGAAATGCATTAAATGTGATGAGTTGGGTTGGAATAAAAATATCTTGAGTTGGGTGAGTCAAAATGGAAATTGAAGGGGCTATAAAATCAGTGAGTTGAGAGGGAATTTGAAGAGGTTGGCTGGTCTTAAACCAACCAAAACATGTCCCACACGTTGGGGACTTGTTTTGGTGATTTTCATGATGGGTTTTAAATGAATATACATGGAAATTGGATGAGATGCTTGGGGATTTGAATGGCTGCATGGGTAGCTGCCAAGGGGTGCCTTGGATGGCACCCAATACCCATTGGTTTGTGCAAGAAGTTATGAGGGAGTGGAGGAGTTTTGGGGGCTGAAGTACTAAAGGAAATAAACACCAAGGTTGGCCATTTTTCACACTGGAAATCCAAGAATTTCCATCTCTCTCTCTCTCCCTCTCTCAAATTTGTTTTTCCTAGATGGAATAGCAGAGGTGTTTGCACCAGTAGATCAAGCACAAAACAGCAAAAGAAAGGAAGAAATAAAAGGGAGAAACCAAGGACCAAAGGCAAAGCGAAAGATTGGAAGTTTGGTAAGTATTTATATGTTATTTTGGTATAATAACATGGAGCAAATGGGGTGTGTATTGGGCCATGGTTATGGCCGAATACACCAAGGTTTTAACCTTGATTAGTGGAGGATTTAAAATGGTAAAAATAACCATTGGGTTCGGCCACCATGAAGGGCCGAATCCCATGTAAGAGATGGCTTGGTTTTCATGTTTTGAAACATGAAAACCATGGATTTTGTGGACTGTTTTTGGATTTTGATTTAAGATTTAAATACATGTTTTAGAATGGTTAAAAACATGGATCTGAATGACATAGGGACTGAAGTTTATATGGTCTAAAATCAGTAGATTAAAAGAAGGAAATGGACCATTGGGCTCGGCCACTTAGCATGGCCGAACCCCATGGAAACAAATGGTTGTTTTTGATATTTTTTTGGAAATTAAAACCATATGATTTGGGACTGATATTAGATGTTATTGTTGGATTTGGAATGCATGTTTTAAGGAGGTTAAAACATGGATTTGGGTGTTGGTTTCAAACCCAAGATAAAGGGTTAAATGTTCAAAACCAATTTCATGGTGTTCGGCCAATGAGCATGGCCGAACCCTATGAAATTGGAATGTTTGGATGTTTGTTTGAAAGGTAAACCTGATTTTAATATACTGTTATTACATGATTATCTGAGGTTTAAAAACAGTAAACGTAACCATTGGGTTCGGCCACCATGGAGGGCCGAACCCCATGTAAAAGAATGTTGGTTTCATGTTGGAAAAACATGTAAACCATAGACTTTTTATGGACTGTTTTGGATGGTTTCTTTGAGAGTTAAAACCTGATATTAATATACTGTTTATACATGATTATTGGAGGTTTAAATATAGTAAGAATGACCATTGGGTTCGGCCAACATGGAGGGCCGAACCCCATGTAAAAGAGGGTTGGTTTTCATGTTGGAAAACATGGAAACCATAGACCTCTGTGGACTGTTTTTGGGAGGTTTTTATGTAATAAGGTTACTGATTTTGGGTTGGCCATGGGATGGCTAAACCATGGGTTTAACATGGCTAAGGGGGTAGAGCCAATTAGTATTTAAATAAAGGAAATTATTGAGCAAAGAACCATAAGGGTTCGGCCATGTATGGCCGAACCTCATGGACCTTTTTCATGGTTCATTTTATGGATGTGTGTGATTAAAAAGGAATTATGGTTGCTGATTTGGTCGGCCAAAACATGGCTGAACCATGTTAAGGTTGTGGGTAAGTTGTAAAGTTTAATCAAGGTATTGGTAGCAATGGCATGTTTGTAAATAAACGTCACAACCATGAGTTGGTATTTGTGGACCTAGACTCAAAAATGGGAATCAAATAAAGTAAGGGATTAAAAGTTGGTCCATGATTTATGTGAATAAGGTGACGGATATCTGTGACGGTGCACGACTGCGAGCGGTGACCGGATAAAGCCTAAGAAAGAACAGACACTGAAGTGATTCTTCAGTAGGTTTCCTACCTACTTGTAACCACGGTTTTATCCAGTTTTTCTTATGATACTCTTGTTTTAATATATGTGTTTCAAATGATATATTATGCATTAACAAATGGCATACAGGCATTGGCATCTCATGCATAGTCATGGGATAATGAATGAAGTTCTACAGTGATGGCTACGAATGTACATGATGGGGGTTTCTCATTGCATGTACATATTGTATAGAAGAGATGAAAGTGTGTTGTAATTTACCTTGTCGGTGCAAGGCACGTCAAGTGATGGCTACGATGGTACATGATGGGGGTTGCTCATTGCATGTACATATTTTATAGAAGAGATGAAAGTGTGTTGTAATTTACCTTGTCGGTGCAAGGCACGTCAAGTGATGGCTATGAAAGTACATGATGGGGGATGCTCATTGCATGTGCATATTTCATAGCATCGTTTTACCTGTTTTTAATGATCATGTATTATGATATGTATATGCATGTTTTATATGCTAACATGTGGTAGCCCTGATTCGGGAACCTACTGGGCTCGTTGATCTAACGCCCTAATTCTATCCTCAGAGGAGATTGCAGGTACAAGCAAAGGGAAAGGAAAGGTCATTGACCGGGAGGGGAGCTGAGCCTAAGTGCTTTAATGATGGATTTGGATTACGTTATATTACTGTCATTTGAATATTTTTGTTGGACATGTAATAATTCGTTACTTGCTATGGTTTGATTAGGATAATAACCTTTGGATGGTTGATCTATATTATTTATTGTTTAAGACTGTTACTTGCTATCTCGTCTTTCTATTCTGTAATTAATCTAGATTATTCCGTATGTTGACGTTAGTTCCATTTGTGATTCACTATCATGGTCTATTCCATGTACACATGGGTGGCCAGTTAAGTTTCAGACTTGGGTAGTCTGAACTTAACTTGCGTCGTGACGCCACCCGCTCTCTTTCGATGTTTTATTATTACTTTTAAAAAAAAAATTAGACTCTGAAATTCTCGAAAAGGGCGGGGCGTTACAAATGTATCCTATTCCACTTTACCTGTTACCAAGAAATTTTCTATACGTACTCGCTCAATACGTTCATTCGTCTACTCTCTGTGTGAGGTAGCCTGCCCATACGAGCCTATGCTCAAGACTTTTGCTGATTCCATTTTAACTAGGTTTCTAGCTTTACCCTCCTGGAATTCTATCGGCTAACTACAGAGTCAGCTAGCTAGACTAACTCCGCAGTCGTCCATAGCTTCCCATTCGAGTTTCACTAGACTCTTATCTTTTCCATTAAATACATCTCCAAAAGTAAGCATATCTTCATTTGCACATAAGTCACCATGTGACTAACACCTTCTGTTCAAAACTTCGATGATACCGAGTATCTCTCTATACTAACTTTCCTGTGATACAAGTTGTAATACGACTAACACCTTTTTCTTATAACGTGGGATGTAAATCGAAACATGTCCCAGTCATTAGATCAATATGTCATCTATGAGACCAATAGGTCCATCATACTACCAACATGTCTACCATGGTGCCGATACCTGACTTTAATCCAAACCACCACGTGAATCACCATCTGCGATTATACAAATCCGTCCCTGGTACCACTCTATCAGTGAGTATCATCTATCCTGGTTAATTATCATCCATGAATATAACCCCCCTCTGAGTATAATCCATTCATGGGCATGACTAATACCTTCATAAAACTGATATATCTATCATAGGGCTAATGGTCTTCTTCTTCTCTTTCTCTACCTTGACCGGCTCCACCTTCGTTTTTCCCCTATTCTTCTCTTCTCATTTCTTCAATTTTTTTGGAATCCCTCTCGGTTTTCCTTATTTTTCTTCTCTTATCCTTTCTTCGAATTTTTGGAATCCCTCTCAGTTGTCCCTTTTTTTTTTTTTCCCTTTTCTTCTTTTCCTTGCTTTTCCGCGATTTCCCTTCTTTTCCCACTTTTCCCCATTTCCTGGATTTTCCTTGTTTTCTCCCATTCCCTCTGACTCAGCCGAGTTACTGAGTCGCTCGACCGAGTGCTGAGTCTACTCAGTCGAGATTTCTTCTGTTCTGAGTCGGGCTGGAATGGCGACCCAGCTGCTCGGCCCATTGGCCTAGACCCGACCCGACCTGACCCAGGCTTGGTCCGGCCCGACCAGGCCCAGACCTGGTCCGGCCCAACCAGGCCCAGACCAAGTCCAGCCCGCGTCTAGTAGGTCCAATCCACCTTGGCCCAGTTTCCAGACCCAACCCGTTTTCAAGCCCGACCCCTTTTCAGACCTGGCCCAGTTCGGCCCGTTTTGGGCCCGACCCATATGTTAGGCCTGTTTTCTCCTCGACCTCTTTTTGAACCATTTTGTCTTAATTACTCATTCGTTCTTCCTTGTTTCCACAGATTGAACTCCCTTCAACCCAACAAGTCGCTTACTCGCTTTGGATTTCGACTCCACACACGCGGTGAGGGGACTTATCACGGTTTTGGCTTGCATTGCATATATGAAACATGTACTTCCGGACATGAAGTGATTCGAATGGGACCCTCTAATTATTAAGCCACTCGATAAGGGTAAACAGTTGAGAATGATTATGTGGAGAGGGGTCTGTTCAACTGCACTCTTCTCCTCTATACGCTATTGTGAGAAACTTTAATTGGATAAATTGATATCGAATATGATACTTGGAAGATGTTGATGATACTTGAGCGTTTATTTATAAGATGCAAATACAATCATGCCGAACATAGAGAGGTGTGTTTAAGTAACTCGTTATGTGCTTTTGATTCCCATGATGACGCATGATGTTGATTTTGGTTAGTTATGTTAGAACATGCTATATTGTTATACACGGTTATGTCGTTTATTTAGCTATAAGTTTTGGGTTGGATGTCAAACATAATGCTTGAGACTTAATGATAACGAGTTATGTGTCTATCCATAACATGCGAATGAATTTATGTTAAGCGTCTGCTTATAATATGTGAATGAGACCATGATGAATATGGGGTTTGTGTTTTGAGGATCTTACTATATGCATATATTGTTACACATGTTTATCATGCATGAGAGATAACCCACAACGGACAGTGTGCCATTGGGTATTGAGATGGAGGACCTTTTTATGTGTATATATTTATGATGACGTGATGATGATGGTTGTTGGGAGGACTTCCCCGCTACGCTCCTGCGGTCGACACCCCATAGGGGATTCGAGTCTCTCCGTTGCGTTCCGACGGTTGAGGTGCCTGCCCTAGAGTTTGGCTCCCCTAGGTGTAGTCGAGGTGGTTTTCCTACACGGCTCGTGTGGTTGAGGCGGTTGTGTGTTTTATCATCGGGCGTTGTCGAGGTGGTCTTTCGACACGGCTCGTGTGGCTGAGGCAGTTATGTATTCTGTAGTCGGGCGTGGTTGAGGTGATTTTCCAACACGGCTCGTGTGGGCGAGGCAGTTGTGTATTCTTTAGTCTCCCGATGGTACTGATAGGGAGACCGAAGTTTGTTGGAGGACCCGATGTGGGCTATTGAGATGATGTCTCAATTTTAATCGGTGGATTATTGGTTTGTGGTGTATTTGGATTTCATGCATATGAGTATTCTTGTTATCATGATATTCTGCTTTAATATCCATTAATCTTGCTGACTTCTGATAAGTTTTATCTCTTCACTAGGTTGGTTAGCTTACCCCTTATCTTTCAGGTACCCGGACTGCAGAGGGACCGAGCGGGCCCCTCGAGTAGACACCCTGGGGAGAAACAGTAGTGATAGATATTCCATATTCTTACATGTTTAATTTTGAGAGATCCTTGCTGGTGTAGACTTCTCATTACATATTCGTTTGAATAATTGTATAATTATATTAGATGGTCGGTGGTTGTTTGCCATAAATATTATATCGGTTTTGGCCTTTATTAGATTGTTGAACGGGAGGTAGTTACCCCATTTCAAAAAAAAAAAAAAATGTCCGATATCCGTTCCTTGGTTATGGTTTGAGACTTTTCGGAGATAATGGGCCCATAGCGGGACAGGGCGTTACACAGGATATATCTTAATCTCAAAATCAATCTCTCTCTTTGGTGGTAAATAAGGGAGTTCTGTTGGAAATACCTCTGCATAGTCTTTCACTACTGCAGGTAGTTCAACCACCAGTGCCTTGTCTAGTCTGATGTTGGTCAATACAATGTGGTTCAATTCTTCATGTAGTCTCCTGGTCATAGGGATGCTCTGTTTGTGGGCGTGTACCACGTATCGCTTTCCCTCAGGTAACCAAAATATCATCCTACGGAGATGACAGTCAATGCTGGTCCGGAAGTTAGCCAACCAATCCATGCCAAAAATGATGTCGTACTTTGTCATCTCGAGTACCAGATAATTGAACTCAAATCTGAGCCTAGCAAGTTCAATGTTTACTGATGTGCATATCAGTCCCAGTGATGTGTCTCCAATAGGGGATACAATAGTAAGTGCAGTGGACAGTTGTTGCACTAGAGTGCCAGTAGCAGATATGAAAGCAGTAGATACAAAAGAGTGTGATGCTCCTGAATCAAATAATGCACAAGCATATGAACTACCAACTACTGCCATACCTTGAATCACTAAGTGATCCACCGTCTCTGAATGAGGAGCCAAAGTATACAGTCGTCCAGATCCTATCGGATTAGGTGCCCGTCCTATCTAGTTATATGCTCTGGATACTTGTGAATGAGTTGATCGAGCTGGAGGACGAAATGAACTCCTGGAGTGAGAAGGTCTACTGTTATGCGGACACTCCCTCATGAAATGGCCCTGCTCGCCACACTAAAAACAGGTGCTCACACCTCGAGGGACATGAGAGATGGATACCGATGTGGAGGGTTGATTGGGACGAAAGCCTCTAGTTGACCCAGTAGAAGGTGATGGTCTCCCAAAGTTGGGTCGGAATCTCTTGTTTGGGCGAAAAATACTTCCCCCCTTTTGGCCTCGGCGGTTATCCACAAACCAAACTGTCTTTGTCAACTCTTGCTCAGCTATGGTAGCTCGACTGACCACTTCCGCCAATGTAGGTGACTTGAAGATAGTCACTTTGACCCTGATGTTTGGTCAAAGGCCCCGCTCAAATTTACGAGCCTTCGTGTATTCTGTGTCCACCATGTATAAAGCATAACATGATAGACGGAGAAACTCCTGATGATACTCCGCCACAGTCATGGTGCCCTGCACCAAAGATATGAACGCTTGTGTCTGGCGCTCCTTCTCCTCTTCTGAAAAATAGTGATCCAAGAACATTACAGAGAACTGATCCCATGTCATCTCAGTCCTTTCTCCTGCTGAAATCTGTGCCCGTTGTTGTTCAATCACTTCCCACCACTTGCCAGCATCATCGATCAACTGTGAAGTAGCTAGCAATATTCTATCTTCATTACTGGTGATCTTCAGTAATGTCAAGATCTTGGTGATATTTCTCATTCAATTCTCCTCTCTGGTAGGTCCTTCCTTCCCTTTGAAATGAGGGGGACGCTGCTGTTGGTAGTCTCTAACCATGCTTCGATCATGTGCCTCATTGGTGGTCGTACTTCCATTGTCGTTCATATGTTGTTGTAGAACGAAAGTGACCACAGCCTACACTAAGTTCTGCAGCTCAGGGGGTACCACAGGAATATTTACGCTATTCTGCTCCTCTTCCTGATGTGGTTGCTGAACCTCTTCCTCCACATGCGGGTTTCGTCGAGTTCTTCTTCTTGGAGGCATTTTCCTAAGTCATTGACGTAATACCCCAGATTTTCAATTTATCAATATTTAAGAAAATTGCCATTGAAATGGTGAATGAAAAGAATATGGCCTTAGATGGGTAAATTGTGGGGTCCATTGTTCATTTAAGACCCAATGTACATGTTATAAGGATCAAATTAAAGTAAATGGATAATGTGCATTTAATTGGGTCAAGATGGTTATTTGGGTCAAAAGACCCAATTGGGACCCAATGGGTCGTGTTGGACTTGATTGACCATTAGGTGAGCTCAAGCTTAGTTTGGTTAAAGCTGAATTAAATGGGAATGCAAACAAGTGTTTAAGTCAACTCAAATTAAATGGATGAGTTGAGTTTAATGGTGGAGTTGAATTTATTGGTTGACTTGCATTAAATTGATGAGTTAAATGGGTGAGTTGTGTCATATGAGTTAGATGGGAAATTATGGAGATAATTATCTCAAAGAAGTGAAGTGTGAAGTTGAAGGGCTGTAGTTTCAAGTTTAAACAACACACCACACGTTGGATGCATGGGAGGTTATCTCATGTATGAAACTCCAAGATAAATAATGAATGGGAGGTTATCTCATGCATGAAACTCCAAGATAGATAATGAATGGAGTTGGAAGTTTTCTGGAGTTACACAAGAGTTGGGGAGTTGTTTCAAATTCAAAAGAATGGAGAGTGAAGTTGAAGGGCTGATGGTCTCAAACTCAAACACCATTCACACGTTGGAAAGAAAGGGTGGGGGAAGTTTCATCTCAAAGATGAAACCCCCACATGAAGCTTTAAAGAGTGGAGGAGTTTCTTATTTCAAATTCAAATCCAAATAAGAACCAAAAGGGGAGCTGGACAGTTTGGTGGTCTAAGACAAGACAAAACTGTTGGCTTGTGGGAGTTTCATCTCATGGATGAAACCCCCACATGGGCAAATAATGAGGAATGACGGTTACATAGTTCAAGCTCACACATGCTGTTGGGCACATGGGAGTTTCATCTCAATGATGAAACCCCAAAGGGAGGCATTAAGAAATAGAGTTACAAATGGGTTCACACATGGAGCAGGTTGCACCAAGGTAGCCCAAGAGTCAAAAACCGTTGGAGGGTTTCATCTCAAGAATGAAACCCCCAAATGGATTAAGTGAAGGAAATGAATGGGGAGGGGAGTTACAAATGATGCCACCAAGAGACACCACCATGGGTTGAATCTCATTAAGCCAAAGGAGTTTTCATTTTCACACACTCTCTCTCTCCCTCCCTTGGCCTTTTTTCACATCTCAAGACAAAGAACCTTGGCTGGTTGTCTCTCACACAAATCAGTCCTTGGCAGATCCCTCCACCAAGACAAGAGGACTTAGAGAAAAGGAGTTGCATCTCTAGGTTTATCACTTCCATCCAAGGCCAAGTTTTTATCTCTCTCTCTCTCTCTCTCTCTCAAGTCAATACTTTGGCCGAACAACTTTAAGGAGTTTACAGCAAGATTAGGCTAGGCTAAAGATCAAGAAGGAAGGACTAAGAAAGGAGAAGATCAAGAAGGAGTGAAGGAACCGAAGGAGTCGCGGTATTGGTAAGTGCATCATAACCATTTGTTAAATAAAATGGATAAGGAAACATGATTGGCCATTGTATGGCCGAACCTATCAAGGGTTTAAATCATCGATAAGGATGTTTAAAAAGGGTAGAACATGGATCATAGGGTTTGGCCACTTTGGATGGCCGAACCCCATGAAAAGACTTGGTGCTTTTTATGGTTTTTGAGAGATAAAAACCATACAATGTTATGAAGGTTTTAAGGTGTTTTAAATGGAGTTATGGTTAATGTCTTGGGTCGGCCATTGCATGGCTGAACCATATTGTTATTATGGCTAAAGTGCTGGGCATAAACCATGTATAAATGTTGTAATTTTTGGGTCAAGAAAACCATAGGGTTCGGCCATGTGTATGGCCGAACTCCATGGACCATTTTTATGGGTAATTGGAGTTAAGAGCATGGTCGGAAATTATTAATGGTTATATGCTTTTGATTAAGGAATCACATATGTCATCTTGGGACTTAGTATTAAATAATCAGCCATTATAGATGATGGAAAAAGGGACAAAATCAGTATGGTGAGGTTCGGCCATGTTGTATGGCCGAACCCCACTAATAGATAATTGGTGGATTTAGTTTCGTTGAAGTGGTTAACTTGTAATATAATTGGTCAAATCAAAATGGAGATTTGTCAAGGATTAAAAGGACCAAATTTAAGATGGTGAGGTTCAGCCATGTTGTATGGCCGAACCCTACTAAGGTGGACTGATTTATGGACATTGGTTAATGGCAATATTGTAAATATGAATGAAAAGATCAAAGGACTTAAAAAAAGGGGCTCAAACCAAAATGGTGAGGTTCGGCCATGTTGTATGGCCGAACCCCACCAAGGTATGTTTGGTAGATTGAGGTTTTAAATAAGTTATTTGGATGGTATTGGTTAAACAAAAAGAGAGATCAAATTCAAGAGGGTGAGGTTCGGCCATGGTGTATGGCCAAACCCCACAAGGTTGGGTTTGGACTTAGACATTGATGTGAATCAAATAGGTTGTTGGTTTGATTGATTGTTGTGTAAATAAGGTAAGGAGACCTTACAAGTGGGACACGATCGTGATCGGTTGCCGATTTAAAGCTCAAGGACACCTTAGTTGTCTTGGGTAGGATTCTACCTTATTGAAAACATGGATATGTATATGGTTTATCTTTATTTACTGGTTTATGTTTCAATTTATATTATGTTTCAAGAGTGAAGTTTTTAATGCTATGGTATTTACATTACATAGCATATGGACATGTACATCTCATGCATGGCATGGGAGGGGAATTTGTAACCGGAGGCCAAGCTTCGTCGGGGCGTCTGTAAGGCAATCGTGGGAAGACCTTGATGTGAATAATGCCATCAAGAAGAATCCGGAGGCCACACTCCGTCGGGGCGTCCGAAAGACCACTGTGGGAATACCTTGATGAGGAGAATTCCATCAAGAGGTTACATGTATGTGATGTGTGGGACTCATTGCATAAGTCATATGGCATGGCATGATTTTACATGATTTTGATGATATGATATTTTATATGTTATTTGATACTAACCCATGTGATAGCCCTACCTAGAATTCCTACTGGGCGCGTTGTTCTAAAGTCCTATTTCTACCCTACTGAACGAAACAGGAAAGGAAGGGGTCGAGGATCGTGAAAGAAGTCAAGCATAGGAACTTGGATATATGAATGGATTTTATTTATTATATTTTTGTTAAGTTATCATGGACATGTAATAATTAGATATTTGCTATGGTTTGTGAATGGTTTGGTATGGATATCTAATCTAAGTTAAGTTGGTTAATGACTAAGTACTTTGCTATCTAAAATGGACTAGTGTTAGGTTCTATTATAATCCGCATTCACTTATGTTATATTCCGCATTGATAATAAGTTACAATGTGTGAACCGTTCTCATGGACTTAGTCCATGCACACATAGGGTTGGCCAGTTAAGGGTTGGACTTTAGAAGTCCGGACTTAGCTCGCGTCGTGACACTCCGTTCTTATCACTTGTTTATTATTTAAAAAAAAAATAGACTCTGATTTCGAGTGAAAAGGGCGGGGTGTTACAATTGAAACATCGTTTGACTTAGCTTTCTCATAAAGTTTTGTGTTTACATAGTTTGGGGAATTGCCAAATCAACATCTTGTATTTCTTATTTTTGGGGAACTTTCCTATGTATCAAGTATTGTTTCTCAATTTGGAGAAACCCTGATGTTTCTTGTTTTGGGGAAATGTCATTTTTTGCTATGTTTGATAAATCCATTTTTTTATAGCGATTGTCTTTCCCTTGCTGTTATAGTGTTGTTATCAGTTTGAATGCTTCAGTCTGATTCTTAGCTAAGTAAATTAATCTGGCCCCCGTGCAGCAGACTCCGAAGAGTCGGTCAATTGGGATTCTTATCTTGTCCGCGAGACATGATACCGTCTTAATCTTACTTTGAAAGATTCATACTTCCGGTTTCGCTCTGATACCAACTGTAACGCCCCACCCTTTTTCACTCACCGAAAATCAAATTCTATTTTTTTTTTTTTTTTGAAATAAAGAGTGAGAGAGAGCGGGACGCCACGACGCGAGCTAAGTCCGAGCTTCCAAAGCCCGGCCCTTAACTGGCCAACCATACGTGTGTGTGGACCGAGTCCACAAAAACAGCTCACACGGATTAAAGTTATACTTGCGGACTAAACACATTGTGGAATTATCATATGATTAGAGTTACTATCCCTATCCATTTCTAAGCAAGGAAGTCCATCAGATAAATTACCTTAAGTTCAAATGTCCAAATGTAACCAAACCATAGCAAGATAATTATAAGTTATTACAGTCCCAAAATACAATTATCTCAAATTACAATGCCCAAAATAAAACTTAAATAAAATAAGCAATCAGCTGCCCAAGCTCCTAAGCTTGGCTCATTTCGCATCCATCGCCCGCTCCGTTCCTTGTATCATCATCTAAGTTAGAAATAGGGCGTTAGTCAACGCACCCAGTAGGTATTCCGAGTAAGGTCATACACATGGATCAATATAAAATCAGAATAGATACATAATATCAAAATCATGTTAATTCAATGCCATGCCATGGGTGTCATATGCCAATGATTTCCCACCCACCAACCATATCTCAAACACATAGATAATCCTCTTGATGAACAAGCCACATCTAGGTATTCATTGTCATGACTCCCCACGTATGCCTTATCGGTCCCACCGAACGGAGCGTGGACTCCTCTTTCATTTCAAACATTATATACCATTTCCCGTATGTCAATCGGAATAAGTGTGAATCCCTCCCCACGTTTGTTTATCGGATACCCCGAATGGAGCGTGGACTCCTCTCATATATTCCCTCCCGTACCATGCATGAGATGTAAGTGCAAACATGCCATTTCATATTAAATTACATAATAGCATTGAAATTCCATTCTTAAAACATAAGCAGTTTGATACCAAAAATAGATCATCAATATGGAAATAAAAACCATTACATGTACATACCTTATGATGACCTTGCCTAGGCTTAGAGATCACATCTGAAAAATTTAAGTAACCTAGTGAGTGTTTGACCCATAACCAGAACATGACCTTAATATGAAAAACATTGATTTTATTGTTAGGTCGACACATCGTGTCTGGCGATCAATCATCATTGACAGTGAACGATCTATCGTGATCATCCGACCAATAGTCCTAAAAAACAAAGGTTTTGGATGGAAATGGTCTATCAAACACCAAAGGTCCCAGTACGATACATTTGTGTAGGCGATGCATTGTTGGGACATGGTCGATCCAATCGTGCATTACGATCCATCGACAAGGCTTAGGATTGAATATGGACTGTCGTTCACAGTCATATCTCAGGACAACTTGTAATACCCCGGCTTTCCAAGTTATAAATATTGACGGAAATTAACCATTTAAATTGTGAATTTTATATATGGATCTAAGACGGGTAAAATGTTGGGTCTTTGCCCAATTAAGACCCAACGAATTTGATAAATGGTTTCAAATAAATTTAAATGGGATTTTAGGTCATGGTTAATGGTTTGTCTTTATGAATCAATATTATGGATTTTCTAAATAATGAAAGAGATCATGGAAAGATTTTAGGAATGGTAAATATTATTTGGCCGTGTATGGGATATTGGTTGGGCCAAATGGGAGATATGCATATCCCATATCATTTTAGAACATTTTTAAAAAGGGGCTCATGGCATTTTCTAAGTATGGATCAATGGGAGAATAAAAGAGGCAACACAATGAGCGCATAGCATTGTCTAAATATGGGATTAAATGGAGGTGTTTATAAAAGAAAGGACCCACAATAAAGGGCACACGGCAATTGTGTTTTAGCATGGTCTAAAGAGGGAGTTATTGTTAGAAGAGGGGTGCATGCCAATGGTTATTTTCATCAAGGGATAGACGGTATTAAACAATGGCTAAGTAAAGAGTCTTAGTACCTTCTAAATATGGAATCAAATTGGCACCTTCTAATCTAAGATAGGATTAAAGGGAAGGTTCAATAGAGGAAAAGGAAGCATGGTGCGCATAACACTTTCTATACTTGATTAAGGAAAGGTTTTAAAAGAGGCAACACAAAAAGGCACAAGGCAATTGCTATCTTAGCATTGGCCGTGTGGAGTGTTATAAGATAAAGAACAAGGGTTCACGGCACTACCCTTTAAAGAAAGGGAGGGGCGCATGGCACCTTCCCCATTTAGATTTAAAAGGGAGCTTATATAAGAAAGACACCCCATAGGCCAATCTCTCTCTCTCTCTCTCAATTTCCATCCATGCCAAAACAAGAAGAAGGAAATCAACAACAAGGTGGTCACGGCAAAGGGAAAGATCAAGAAGGAGAAGAAAGATTGGAAGAGCAAAATCAACCGACGAAAAACTGAAGGAGTCGCTGAACCAGTAAGTGAACTTATGATCTTTGTTTATTTAAGATAAGGAACCATAGGGTTCGGCCAAGGTGTATGGCCGAACCCCATGGAAGAAGAATTAAGAGATGATCATGGATGAACCATAGGGTTTGGCCATGGTGCATGGCCGAACCCCATGGAAGGGTTTTGGTGAGTATATAGAAGAAACATGGGTCATATTATTATGGTTAATGTATGGAATTTTAAGGATGAAAACCATGGACTAATTCTACATGTTTTAAAAAGGGATTTTGAATGGTTTAATGAGAAGTTGTTGAACCATAGGGTTCGGCCATGATGAAGGGCCGAACCCCATGAAGGAACTTAGGTTAATTCATGGTTTTGAGGATTAAAACCCATGAAGGATGTTAATGAAATTATTTGATTAAAATGGAAGAAGATTGGGTGATGTTGTAATAATTTAATGGGAGTTTGATGATAATGGTACATGAGATTCGAATTGATTAAATAGGGGTTTAAATCATTTAATAAAAAGGATTGTGAACCATAGGGTTCGGCCATGGTGTATGGGCGAACCCCATGGAGTTGTTTGGTTAAGGTTAATGGATTTTGATTGGTTTGATGGAAACTTTCTAATTATGGAATCTAAATTTGGAAACTATCCAAGCATGGAACGATGCATGCTAAGTTTGGAAACCTTCTAAATATGGAGAATGGTTATTAATTAGTAAGTTTCTAAGTTTGGAAGATGGAGTTTAAATTTGGAAACCTTCTAAATATGGAAGGATTAATGATTATCTTGGAAACTTTCTAAATATGGAAGTTGGATATTAATTTAGAAAGGTTCTAAGCATGGTGATTAAAGATAGAAGGTGGAGATTAAAATGGTAAGTCTCCAAGAATAGAAAGATGTTGTTATAAAATTAGCAAGTTGCTAAATATGGAAGTATGCATATTAAATTTGGAAACTATCTAATAATGGATGCAATGTGGATAAATGGGAGTTAGACATCATAGGGTTCGGCCATGGTGCTTGACCGAATCCCATGAACCAATTATAGAACTATTATGTTTATGTCTTAATGAATGAAGGGTTGGAAATAATTAGGCCAATGGCGATATTGTAATTTAAATGGAGAAGAACTATAGACCATGGGTTCGGCCATGTGGCATGGCCAAACCCCATGGAAAATTATTGGTGGACTTGGGATTTTATTATGAACCTGTAACGCTCGGCCCTTTTTCACCCGCTTTCCGAAATCAGAGTCTATTTTTTTTTTTTTAAATAGAAGAGTGAGAGAGGGCGCGGACGCCACGACGCGAGTTAAGTCCGAGCTTCTAAAGCCCGACCCTTAACTGGCCAACCCCACGCGTGTGCGGAACAAAGTCCACGAGAATGGTTCACGCGAAGGAAGTAAGCTCGCAGATTATAATCATTGCGGAACATGATAATAGAGTCTATCCTACCGATTTTTAGATAGAAGGGAAGATACAACATTGAATTACCAAAATACCCCTATTGTTCATATTTATATCACAAGATGTAATCGTCCATAAGTAACGTCCAAACCATCGTAAGAATGTAAACTTATACAACCTGACCAGCTAAGTTACTTTAAAATTACATCTCCAAAATGTAAACGTAAATAAACTAAGACTTCACTGCCCAAGCTCCTAAGCTTGGCTCCTGTCATGTCCACCGCTTCCGCCATCCCCTGCATCATCAGCTAGGGTAGAAGTAGGGCGTTAGTCAACGCGCCCAGTAGGACTCCGAGTAGGGCTAGCACATGGATTAGTGATAACACGCATACCGATACAATAAAATATAACAAAAATAAGCATGTAATGAATGTTATGCCATGGGTGCCTATATCATGTGTCCCACCCATCATCCGTATGATCATATAATGTATTGTCCCCATGTTTGTTTCTCGGTCGCCCCGACGGAGCATGGACTCCGGTTATCGAACTATCCCCATGTTTGATTCTCGGTCGCCCCGACAGAGCATGGACTTCGGTCATAGCCCTCAGGCTATCCCCATGTCTGATTCTCGGTTACCCCGACGGAGCATGGACTCCGGTTTCATTATTTTCCTGCCCATGCCATGCATGAGATGTAAGTGCATTATGCTATGTAATATATATGTAATCCATATACTTAACATATTATACATAGCCATATAATGCATAATATTAAAATATAATCCATATGATTCATAACTTAAAACTCATCATAAGATAAATCATAATCATAAATCCATCATAAGCCAAATCAAAATAATTTAAAATACCATCACATATCCATCGCTTACAAAAAGGTAGGAATCCTACTGAATACCGTGTAGCGTCCCATTACGTTTTCCGTTCGATAATCCGGTCGCCGATCGCGTACCATTTGCGACGTCCCAATACCTTATTACATTTACCGAATTAGTCCATACGTTATCCATGATTAAATTCCTATCTAATCATAACCCTAGATCCATTCAATGATCCTTTACAAGTTTATTAAAAATCGGTCCTTAACTTAGCCCATTATCCATTTGGTTAAAACACATACATAAATCCGATTTTGGCCATTTCAAATATTACATTGAGCGAGCCTAAAACGCAGAATCTATACGTTTCAATTAATCATTCATAATGCATTCGATTCCATGTCTAATCTACATAGGGTTCGGCCATGTACCATGGCCGAACCCATGGTTCTTCAAGGTGGCTATAAATTACGGTTTTGCCACTCCTCTCCTCTATGATTAAACATTCACCCACTTATGTCTATTTTAAGTCTAAATTTCATCCATAACTTAGACCATTTATAATTCCATAACATATCCAAAATCAGCCACCTATTGTTTAATTTTGAAAAACATTTAACCCCATATGTCCTTTCACATTTTGGCCCTAAAGGTGGCCCACAAAGGGATCATGGGTTCGGCCATACACCATGGCCGAACCCATGGTACCCTATCTCCATTTTCTTGGGTCCATTTTACTCCCTTTAATCCAATCTCCAATGAAATTTAAATCATTCATTTAAAACCTTGTTTTTCATCCCATTTTAAACATTACATAGTCCCATATATCCATTTAAATTTAATCATTCTTCTCCATCATTTTCTATTCATAAAAGTCCTAAAATATCACCATAGGGTTCGGCCATACACCATGGCCGAACCCATGGTTCATGGTTCCCTTCATTGGAGCCATATGAGGCCATTATTTCCTCAATGTTAGTCCATGGTTTTCTTTGCTAAAATTCCATTTAAAAATCACTAATTTTCATTCATTTGGTCCCTTTAATACTTTATATCATACACTTTCAAATCCATTGAAATTATCACTTCCTCCATCATCTTCCATCTTTTCATTTTTATAAAAACAATTAACCATCACCATAGTTCCATTCTTAAAAAAAATTCTAAAATATAATCCATGGATTCCATCATAAAACTTTTTTCAAAAAATTGACTACATTTAACCCTTGAAACCCTAACCATTCTCCATCATTTTAAACCTTCAAACCCTAATTAAAATCATCCAACATTTACCATGGGGTTCGGCCATGCTACATGGCCGAACCCTATGGCCCATTAATCCATTAAAATCCAATTTTCCTATGCTTAATAAAGACTTAAAAATTCCATTCTTCCATTTCATCCATTCCTCCATTTTTATCCATTTCTTATCCTACCTTTTGATGGATCTCAGATCCATGGCCCACAACGTTTTTGGCCACATTTGGTCTAAGGAATGGATTCCATATCCTAAAAAATAAAATATTGTTTTAAGAAATCTTACCACCCGACGACTCCTCCGGTCCTTCTTTGCTTTTGGGCTTTCCTTAGCCTTCTCTTCTCTTCTTCTCCTTGATGGACGGTCAAGATGAGCTTGATCAATGGTGAAACATGTTTGGATCGGCTAAGGTAGATGGGGTTTAGGTTGAGAGAGAAAGATTATGGGGATGAGGAAGATGTTTCAAGGATCTTGATCTTGGGGTGGCCCAAGACTTATCCTTTCCTTCTCTCCTTTTCTTCTTCTTTCTTTCTTCTAAGTTTTCTTCTCTTTTCCTTTGCAAGGTGGGGGACGGTTTTTTTTTTTTTTGATGTGTGAGGAGGGCTAGAGTGAAATGGGTTAGTTTGAAATGAGATGGAGATGGTTGGAGTGGCCTTCACTCAACATTAACTTCCCCACCGACCAAGCATGGGCTAGCTTGACTTTGGTCGTGGTGGTTGAGACCCAACTACCAAGCATGGCTCCCATGTCCTCTTTGACTTGTTTATGTTGACCCTAATTAATCAATCTAATTAATTAAGTTAAGTCCTCACTTAGGTTAATTAATTTCCATCAAATTTAATTCCATTAAATTATCTATCTAATAAATCCACCCATGGTTGACCAAGTCAACCATGGTGGACGGCCCCCACCTATACCTACCCCACCCGCCACCTCAATTGATGAGGTGGAGGTGGGCCCCACTTGGCCATGTTATTTTAATTCCATTGATTTTAACTTAGATAATTTTACAATAATTTTAATCAATTTAATTAACGTTAATCCACCTTAGTCTTCTTAAATTTATCCATGGTCGACCAAGTCAACCATTATGGTTGGTCCCACTTTTTCCTTGGTCCACACGCCACCTCAATTGGTGAGGTGGAGGTGGGCCCCATTTGGTCATACCATTTCATTTCATCACTAACTTAAGGGTTTTAATTCCAAATCACCCTTTTTAAATTAATTGGCCCACCATTGGGCCCACGGCCCAACCGATTATTTTCTACCCCTTTACCTCAGGGTTTGGACCAATTTTGATCCATTGGGTCCCACATGGTGATCGGGCCCACTTTGTCTCAAATTGACTATCTTTGACCCAATTACTTCTCATTGACCCATTGAATGGATTTCATCCAATTTGTGGCCCAATTGGGCCATTCTTGGACCCTTGTCCCAAAGTTGATCCATTTGGCATTTTCATCACATCAAATTCCAAATTAAAATAATTGAATGTCCAATATATATTGCTTCGAAAATTCGGGCTATTACAGAACCAATTAAGGAATTTTACGGGTCCTTTATGGATCTATGATGGTGAACCAATTTAATGGGTCATAGGTATTTTTATGGAGCAACTTTATGGATCGGTTTGGACATAAACCTAAGCTGACAAAAGTGTAATTAAAGGCCAAAGTGGAGGATCATGGGTTCGGCTATCATGTATGGCCGAACCCCATGAGGTTCTTTATGGACTTAAGTGGTTAAGGATTTTTTATGGGTTTTTATTTTAAAAGGATATTAACATGTCTAATGGATTTAAATAAAGGTAGACCAATTGGATTATGGGTTTTTCTTAGGATGTTGGACCTAAGATTATAATATTCTGAATGGAATCGGTTATGAATTATTTTAAAAAGGGTTATTGGGAGTGTTGCGGATGTTTAAAATAAATAAATGTATCTATGTGTTGGAACCCAAGCCTAAGTTGTTGGAGGCAATGACAAGGTTGTAAATACTTGTTAAAATGGGTTATATTAGCCATGGATGGAAATCTTGTAAATATATGAAAATAAGGAAGGTAAAATAGCTATGGATAAGTATAATGGCAATCTTGTAATTAAAATGAATAAATTGTAAATTAAAGATTAGACCAATGGCAATTTGGTAATATTGGCTAAAAATGATAAAGCATGGGTTCCGCCATGGTGTATGGCCGAACCTCATGGGGATTGGTTTATAGACTTAAAATATTATAAATCAAGTGGGACTTGGTTTTAATTGATTTTATATTATAAGGTAACGGGACCTCACCAGGTGTTTACGATCGTGAGCGGTTACCGGACGAAAGACGCAACCACACGTTAGCGGTCTTTGGCAGGATTCCACCTTTTTGAAACCATGGGTTTATGTACACTTGTTTTATCTTATTTGATGAATTTATATTGCAAAGGATATGTTTCAAATGGTGATTTTATATGTTATGGTTATTTGATAAAATAGCATGTGTTTTAAATGTGAGCCTTTAAATGCTGTGATTTTGTATAATTGCATAGCATGTGGTAACGCCCACCCCTTTTTACCAAAATCAAAGTCTATTTTTTTTTTTTTGAAGTAAAGAATGACAAGGGCGCGAACATCACGACGCGAGTTAAGTCAAAGCTTCTAAAGCCCGGCGCTTAAATGGAAAACCCTACGTGCGCGTGGAACGAAGTCCACGAGAACGGTTCACACATAGACGTAAGCTCGCGGAATATAACTTAATGCGGAACATTATAATAGAGACTATCCTACCAGTTTTAGATAGTAAGGAAGTACGGCGCTTAAATTACTAAAATACCTCTAAATTCATAATTATATCTCAAAATGATAATGTCCAAAGTAAAGACCAAACCATAGTAAGAAATCTACATTATTACAGTCCGACGAGCTACATTACACAAATTACATTTCCAAAATAAATCTTAACAAACTAAGTAGCTCGCTTTCCCAAGCTCCTAAGCTTGGCTCCTGTCTCGTCCTTCGTTTCTTCCATCTCCTGCGTCATCAGCTAGGGTAGAAGTAGGGCGTTAGACAACGCTCCCAGTAGGACTCCGAGTAGGGCTAACACATGGATTAGTGATAACAAGCACATAGGTATAATATAATGAAAACCATAAAATGAATGCCATGCCATGGGTGTTTTATGTCATGTGTCCCACCCATCATCCATACCATCATTGTACAATGTCCCTTTTTCAACCATACATAATGTCCCCCTTGATGGCAAAGCCTCCTCAAGGTATAAATACAAATACGAATATCCCCCTTGATGGAAGAACCATCATCAAGGTCTAATAACAAATACAACATCCCCTTTGATGGAAGAACCATCATCAAGGTATAATAATAAATACAACATCCCCCTTGATGGAAGAACCATCATCAAGGTATAATAATAAATACAACATCCCCCTTGATGGAAGAACCATCATCAAGGTATAATAAGAAATACAACATCCCCCTTGATGGGAAAAACCATCATCAAGGTATGATAAACACATAGTAACATTCTTGTTTGAATAACCAAATCAACATATCATAGAGCCCATAGTAACCTCCCTGATGAATCAAACACATCAAAATATCCCCATGTTTGTTTATCGGTCGCTCCGACGGAGCATGGACTCCGATTTCATTTCATCCTTCCCATGCCATATCCCTCCCATGTCATGCATGAGATGTAGATGCCATATGCCATGTAATATATATGATAGCACAAACCATGGCATTTAAAATCCCATCAATAAAACATATAATTTGATTATAAAAAATAGATCAAGCAAAGCATCAGTATACACATCATAGCCTTAAAATCCATCTTAAAACAATCATATGCTTACCAAAATAAATCAAGGAAAAACCCATATATAACACATAATCCATGGCTTACAAAAAGGTAGGAATCCTTCCGAATACCGACTAGCGTCCCTTCACGTTTCCGTTCACGAATTCGGTCGCCGATCGCGTACCGATTGCGATGTCCCCATACCTTATTACATACGAATAATCAGTCCGTATTTTTAACCATCATTAAGTCCCTAACTCATGCCTTAGTGGGATTCGGCCATACACCATGGCCGAACCTCACTATGTAGTTTTGTGGGTCCCGTTTAATCCATTAAATCTTTTAATCCCATGAGTCTAAAAATCAGTCACCCTAGGCTTTATTAATCATACATAAGGTTATTACTTAGAGCCCCTAAGTCCATGATCATCTTCCATGGGGTTCTTGAATTTGGCCATTATTTACGGTTTTGCCACTACTCCTTTCCTTGACTAATCACTTCATTTATCCATGCATAATTAAGTCCATAATTGATCATTAACTCAAATCCATTAGTGACCCATTGAATCATGCCATAACATCATTAACGTCAGCCATTTAATTAACCTAACCCTTATTCATTTAAACACATACATAGCCCCATACTTAGCCCATCAATTGGCTTGTAAAATGGGTCATGGGTTCGGCCATACACCATGGCCGAACCCATGATGTCTTTCTCCCCATTTTTCTTGGATCCATTTACAACATTTAGATACACCATAATTCTTTCCATGAGGAGATTCCATCATGCATTTAAACCACATTGAGTCCCTTATCTTAACCACATTCTCTATTCATTCCATCGTTCCAAAATACCCAAGTCCACCAAAATTTCTCCAAGGGGTTCGGCCATACACCATGGCCGAACCTATGGTCCATGGCTCACCTTTATTTGCAACATTTGAGGCCATGCACAATCACTAATTTTCCTCCATGGTTTATCATTATTTCCACCCCTTTAAAACATTATAAACTATGCTTAAAAATCCATTTAAACCATCAACATTCTTAATCATTTTTCCCTCTTTTACACCCTTTAAATTTACAAACACATCACCCTAGGGTTCGGCCATACACCATGGCCGAACCCATGGTTCATGTTTCATTCCCATCTACCATTTTTTTGAGGCCATTAGAATTCATTAGTACCTTCCATGATTTTCTTCACTAAGATCCCTTAAAAAATTACAAACATTTGACCCTTTTAAGCCTCCAATTCATTAACACATTACTCCATATTTTCTATCCTTTTAAACCCATTTAAAACCACCATTACATCACCATAGGGTTCGGCCATACACCATGGCCGAACCCATGGTTCATGGTCCATTATCCAGTCATGCCTTTTGAGGCCATAAACACCATTCACATCTCCCATGGATTTCCTCATTTAAAATCACTACATTTAATCATCTAAACCCTAAAAATCATAATCATCTTTCCATGGCTTTCATTCTTTAAAACCCTAATAAATCACTTAATCACTTACCATGGGGTTCGGCCATACTACATGGCCGAACCCTATGGCCCATAATTTCTTCCAACATTACATACCTCCATGCTTAAGTAAATTTTAATACATAAAATCCTTAATGCATCCTTCATTTTTTTGACCTAATTTACCCATTAGGGTTTGCCCATTCTTCCTCCTTTCATTGGATAGATTTGAGATCCACGGCCCATGACAATTTGTCCACCAACCAATCCAAGAAATGGGTTCCATAATTACCTCTTAACGCTTAAAATGTAAAATTCTTGTTTAAGAATTACTTACAATCCGACGACTCCTCCGGCTTTTCTTTCTTCTCTTGATTTCCTTAGCCCTTTCTTTTCTTCTTCTCTTTGATTGGTCGGCTAAGATGAACTTGATCAATTGAAAAACATCAAAACTTGGGTCGGCTAAGATGGAGTGTGTCTGGGAGAGGAAAAGGAGGAGAAGATGGGAAGAACTAACCCAAGGTCTTAGCCTTGGAGTGATGGGCCAAAGCTTGCACTTCTCCTTTCTTCTCTTCTTCTCTTCTTAGTTTTCTTCTTTCCTTATCCTTGGTGTGGGGGACGGCAATGAGAGAGCAAGAGAGGGAGAGAGTGAAATGGAGAGAATGAGATGAAAAGTCATTTTATCCCTTGGTTGCTTAAGATACACTCCAACATTAATTCCTCCCACCAACCAAGCATGGGCTTTTCATGCTTTATGGTGGTGGTTGGGATAAACCACTACTAGCCAATGGTTTTGGCCTTTGGAAATGAGGTGGTTTGGTCATCCAATTTTGACCATTTGACCACTTTTTAAATGGTTTAATTATTTAATTAATTAGATCATTACTTAAGTTAATTAATCCCACTTAACCTAATTCCATTCCCTCAAATTCCCTCCATGTATCCACCCATGGTTGACAAATTCAACCATGGTGGCCGGCCCCACCAATCCTTGGTCCACACGCCACCTCACTTGGTGAGGTGGAGGTGGGTCCCAATCGGCCATGTCACATTGGTCAATTCATCACCAACTTAGGTGATTTAATTTTAATTAAATCCATTCCAACTAATTGGATCACCATTGGGTCCATGGCCCAATTACATTCACCCTTACCCATTTACCTTAGAGCTTACATTATCTTGACCTATTGGGTCCCAAATGGGTATTGGGCCCAATTTGACCATCCTTGGCCCAATTGACCATCATTGACCATTTAAATGATTTTAAATTCAATCCATGGTCCATTGGGCCATACTTGGGCCTTTGTCCATATTTTGATCCATTCACCATTTATTCCATCAAATTTTCAATTTCCACCATTAAAATAAATAATAGCCACATATATATTGATTTACAAATTCCAGGCCATTACAATATAATCCTCTTTTGAAATTTTCGTCTCGAAAATTCGAGTGAAATAGAGGTTCAAAACACCTCATACAAAGAGCTCCGAATGAGCGGCTCTCATCTCTGACTCAAGTTCCCTGGTGGTTTCTTTATTGCCATGTCGTTCCCATACTACTTTGACGAACTGAATGGCGCGGTTCCGCAGTACCATTTGTTCACTCCCGATCACTCTGATCGGCTTCTCCACATATGTCACGTCGCTTTGTACATCGACGTCTTGCACGTTCAATACATGTGAAGGGTCGGGGTTGTATTTCCTCAACATGGACACATGAAACACATCATGTAAAGATGATAACTGTGGAGGAAGTCCTAACTGATAGGCCACCTCCCCCACCCACTTTAGGATTGGAAAAGGCCCCACAAATCTAGGCGACAGCTTCCCCTTCTTCCCGAATCTCATGTGTCCCTTTCGTGGTGAGACTTTCAAAAACACCAAGTCTCCCACCTCAAACTCGAGGAACCTTCTCCTTTTGTCGGTGTAACTCTTCTGACGGCTCTATGTAATGAGTAGGTGTTGCCGTATCACCTTGATTTGCGCTGTAGTCTCTGCAACCAACTCCGGTCCAATCAGCACAAGCTCACCGGCCTCTGTCCAACACACTGGCAATCTACACGGCCTACCATCTAAGGCTTCGAATGGAGCCACCTGGAGGCTTGCCTGGTAACTGTTATTGTAGGAGAATTCCACCAGTGGCAAATGATCCTCGCATCCACCCTTGAAGTCCAGCATACATGCTCTCAGTATATCCTCCAATATCTGTATTGTCCTCTCCAACTATCCATCAGTCTGTGGATGAAATGTTGTGCTAGTCAATATGTCGGTCCCCATAGCCGACTGCATGCTCTGCCATACTCTGTTAGTGAATCGGCCATCTCTGTCGAACACAATAGTCTGGGGTACACCATGTAGTTTGATAATATCTCGGATGTACCATCGATCCAAGGTCTCCGATGAATCGGTCGTCTTGACTGGAAGGAAATGTGCAGACTTGGTCAACCGGTCCACCACGACCCATATTGCATCGTTTCCTTTGGAAGACCTTGGCAACCATGTCATAAAGTCCATGGAGATGTACTCCCATTTCCACTCCGGTACAGGTAAGGGTTTGAGTAAATCCGGTGGCTTCTAATGTTCCTCCTTAACCTTCTGACAAATTAGGCAACGGGCCACAAACTCCGCTACATCTTTCTCGAGTCCACGCCACCAATAGTGCCTCTTAAGATCCTGGTACATCTTGGTGCTGCCCGGATGGGTAGAGAGCTTGGTTTGGTGTGCCTCAACCAACAACTCCCTTCTGCAGTTCTTAGGCACATACGTCCTGCCTCGGAATACAAGACCCTGTCCCGGTCGTAATTCCCATTCCGGTACCACCTCGCCTGTAGATATCTTGGTCCATATCTCCTCCATTTCTGGGTTTATTCGCTGTTCTCGTTCAATCGTGTCAAGTACCTCTTAATTACATCAACACCACTCATATCAACCTATGAGTTTCATTCTTGCAGAATTTACTCTGTCTCATGTTATCTCTTTTCCTCATGAACCCATTTACGATCTTATGTAGATTAATGTATTCTATTTCACTTTATCTGCTACCAAAACATTTCCCATATGTACTCATTCAATACGTTCTTTCGCCTACTCTCTGTGTGAGGTAGTCTGCCAGTACGAGCCTATGCTCAAGTCCTTTGCTGATTCCATTTCAACTAGGTTTCTAGCTGCACTCTCCTGGTGTAACACCCCGCCCTTTTCACTTTAATAATCAGAGTTTATTTTTTTTAAATATAATAATCTAGTGATGGGGGTAGAGTGTCACGACGTGAGTTAAGTTCGGATCTCTAAATCCGACCCTTAACTGGCCAAACCCATGTGCGTATGAACTAAGTCCATAAAACTGATGCACACATGATACAAATACAACTTGCGGAATTAACTTAGTCTTAATCTAACTGAGGTTATAATAGATCCTATGACTATTCCAATTTTCCATTCTTAGATTGCAAAGTACATAATTTATCCTTCAAAATTGCTATTTAACCTTAGTCTACCATTCATTCCAAACCATCCAAATAAATCAAACCATACTAATCAACTACATTATTACATGCCCACAACATCTAGCTAACAAATTACATTGTCCAAATACTTAAATAACAAGTCCATAAATAGTCCATTCAAATTCCATTCAAAATGCCCAAGCTCCTATGCTTGGTTTTCTTCTCGATCCTCGTTCTTCCCATTCCCTGCGTCATTCACTAAGGGTAGAGATAGGGCGTTAGATCACCACGCCCAGTAGTGTTTCCGAATAGGGCTACCACGTGGTTACTGTAAAAACATGCAAATAATATAATAATACATGTGTGTCAAAATTCCATAAAACATGCTATGTATGAAATGAACATGTAATGAGTCCCACCCATCACCATTCTACATTACCTCCTCTTGACGGGAAGTTGAATCTTCCGAAGTAATATTAAGATGGTTTCATGTCTCACTGACGGATAAGAATCCCAACTGACCGACTCTTTGGAGTCCGCTGACTGGGGGCCGGATTAATTTACTTCGTGGACTCAGACTGAACAAATCAATCTGAGAACAACAATGAAAGATAGCAAAAGTACAGTATTATAATTGATCTATCAAATGTAGCGAAATAGGATATACATCCCCCAATATTCCCCAAATTGAGAAAGAAAACAAACAATAGGTATTTAGAAATTTTTCCCCAAAAAAAAAAAAAAAAACGAAGATTGCTTATTTGGAAATCTCCCCAAAATAGTGAAACACAAACTGTATGAAGAAACTAAGTCAATTATGTTTTCACGACTTAGGGAAAATGGCACCAAAAAGAAAGATCCCACAAAGCAAGAAAGGGAAAGAAAAAGAGATACCACTCATTCAGTATGAGGAAGGAAGGGAAAGATCTCCACCAGAGGAAGAGCATTCTCAGCCTAAAGAAGGGGCTGGAAAATCACATAATGAGGAAGAGTCACATCATTTTGAAAGTTCACATCACTCTGAAAAGTCACACCATTCTGAAGAGTCACATCATTCTTGGTGAGAAAGGAGGGAGCGGGAATACTCATCTCGGAAGGAGGAAGAAGGGAACAGTGGTTTACATATACCGCATGAGTCGCCTGAACTTCAGGGCTTAGTTCAAGCAGTGGTAACCTCTGTACTCCAGCAACATGTGAATGGGAGTGAAAGTTCCAAGGATGCCAGTGACTGGAGTATGGCTCGGGAATTCCAGCAATAGCATCCTCCCTACTTCAAAGGGAAGGAAGGGGCTGTTGGAGCCGAGCATTGGCTGAAGAAGATCACCCAGATCTTAAATTTACTTAAGATCTCGAGTCATGCTGATAGGATTCTACTGGCTACTTCACAACTGATAGAAGATGCCGGTAAATGGTGGGAGGTGGTGGAGAAGCAGAGGGCACTCATACCAGTTAGGGAGAGGACAGCCATGACATGGAATGAGTTTTCAGCAACCTTTCTGGAACACTACTTTCCGGAGGAGGAGAAGGAGCGACAGACGCAACTTTTTCTGTCCTTGGTACAGGGCTCTATGACGGTGGCAGAGTATCACCGGGAATTCCTCAGTCTATCCATCTATGCATTTTATATGGTGGACATAGAGCATCGCAGGGCAATGAAGTTTGAGAAGGGTCTACGGCCAAACATCAGGGCCAAAGTGACCATATTCAAGTGCACCACATTGGCTGAGGTGGTCAGCAAGGCCACAATAGCAGAACAGGAGTTGAATGCAATGGTACGGTTTGACAACTGCCGAGCTCCAAGTGGGAGGGGTAGGTTCCAGCCCAACAAGAGGTTCCGACCGAACTTCAGCAGACCCACACCATCTGCGGGGTCCACGTGGGGCTTTCGTCCCAACCAGCCCTCCCCATTTGCATCAGTCATCCAGTCATCCAGTCATTCAGAGGGGTGAACAACTGTTTCCACTGTGATCAGCCGGGTCACTTCAAGAGAGACTGTCCAAAGCTTAATAAGCTCTCATATTCCAGAGGATCTTTCCGTCCACCAGCTAGGCCAGCTAACTCCCGAGGAAGTAGGACTTATAATCAGGAGGGTCGGGTGCCTAATCCTACCGGATCTAGACGACTATTTGCTCTGGAACCACCTGAGGATGTGGATCATTCTGTGATTCAAGGTATGGCCGTTGTCAATAGTTCTTATGCTTATGCATTGTTTGATTTTGGAGCTTCACACTCTTTTATATCTGCATCCTTTATAACTGCTACTGGTACACTAGTTCAAAAGTTGTCCACCACACTTACAGTAGTATCTCCTGTCGGAGACACGTCTTTGGGACTCATATGCACGGCCGTAAATACAGAACTTGCTGGACTCAGATTTGAGTTCAATTATTTGGTACTCGACATGACTAAGTACGATATTATATTCGGCATGGACTGGTTGGCTAGTTATGAAGCCAATATTGATTGTTATCACCGAAGAGTGACATTTTGGTCACCCGAAGGAGAGCAATATATAGTTCGTGCCGACTAGCAAAGAAGACTGCAGGAAGGGTTGCACCATTTGATGTTGAACAATATTGTCATCAACAAAGCACCAGTCACTGAGCTTCCAGCAATTGTGAAAGAATTTGCTGATGTTTTTCCAAAAGAACTCCCTGGTTTACCACCTATGAGGGAGCTCAATTTTGAGATCAAGCTGTATCCTGGTACTTCACTAGTGTCTCTACCCCATTATCGGATGGCACCAGCAGAAATGTCCGAATTGAAGAAGCAGCTTGATGAGTTACTCAGACTGGGTTGCATTCGGAACAGCACATCATCATGGGGAGCTCCAGTGTTTTTCGTGAAAAAGAAGGACGGTTCACTCAGAATGTGTGTGGACTACCGGAAGTTGAATCAGCTAACTGTCCGGAACAAGTATCCTCTACCCAGGATCGATGATTTATTCGATCAGTTGAGGGGTTCCAGTCACTTTCCAAGATTGACCTGATGTCCGGTTATCATCAAATCCGGGTCAGGGAGGAAGATATAGAGAAAACAGCTTTCAGGACACAGTATGGACTATTTGAATTTGTAGTCATGCCTTTTGGACTTACCAACGCACCGGCTGTGTTCATGGACTTAATAAACAGAATCTTCCGTCCATATCTGGATCAGTTTGTTATAGTGTTTATTGACGATATCTTGATCTATTCCAAGAGTCAGGAGGATCATGCTGAGCATCTACGAATAGTATTGAACACCTTGAGACAGAACAAGCTGTATGCCAAAGCAAGCAAATGCGAATTTTGGCTACCTGAAGTCAAATTCTTAGGGCATGTTATAACAGCTGATGGTATAGCCATTGATCCGGCTAAGGTGGAAGCAGTGAGGGAGTGGAAAGCACCGAAGAATGTCACTGAGATCCGTAGCTTCCTGGGTTTGGCTGGATATTATAGGAAGTTCACCATGGATTTCTCTAAAATAGCATCTCCATTGACTCAACTCACTCAGAAAGGGGTCAAATATGAGTGGTCAGAGTTGTGCAATCAGAGGTTTGAGGAGCTGAAAGAGAGACTTACAACTGCTCCTATTTTAGTTTTGCCGGAAAGAGGCAAAGGTTATGAAGTACAATGCGATGCATCAGGAGAGGGACTGGAATGTTCACTCATGCAACGTGATCGTGTGGTGGCATATGGTTCAAGACAACTAAAGATACATGAACGCCTCTACCCCACACATGATTTGGAATTAGCTGCAGTGGTCTTCGCTTTTAAAAGCTGGAGACACTATCTATATGGTGAGAAGTTTGAAGTCTTTTCAAATCACAAGAGCTTGAAGTATTTATTTGATCAGAAAGAGCTCAACCTAAGGCAACGCAGATGGATGGAATATCTAGCAGACTATGAATTTGTGCTCCGATATCATCCGGGAAAGGTAAACAAGGTGGCGGATGCTCTCAGCCGCATATCTCATGCATCGGTGGCATGTCTGATCAGGATCGAATGGGAGATGTTAAACACCATTCGAGAGTTCAATCTATACATCACAAACCATGGGAGTATGTACAATTTGATCATACGATCCAACATGATTACAAAGATTGAACAAGTGCAACGAGCAGATCCGGAAGTGGAGGAGATATGGGCCAAGATGTCCACTGGCGTTGTCATACCGGATGGGAATTACGACCTGGACAGGGTCTTGTATTCCGGGGTAGAATATATGTACCAAGAAGCTGCAGAAAAGAATTACTAATAGAGGCACATCAGAGCAAGCTCTCCATTCATCCGGGTAGCACAAAAATGTATCATGACTTAGAAAGACATTATTGGTGGCATGGACTCAAGAAGGATGTTGCAGAGTTTGTGGCTCATTGCTTAACTTGTCAGCAAGTTAAGACGGAACACCAGAAGCCACCAGGGTTACTCAAACCCTTGTCAGTGCCAGAATGGAAATGGAAGCACATTTCCATGGACTTTGTGACGGGATTGCCGAGGTCCTCAAAGGGCAATGACACTATATGGGTCGTGGTAGACCGACTGACCAAGTCCGCGCATTTTATTCCTATCAAGATGTCGGATTCATCTGAGACATTGGGTCGGCAGTATATCAAGGACATCATCAGATTACATGGCATTCCTCGGACAATCGTATTTGATAGAGATGGCCGATTCACCGGCAGAGTATGGCAGAGTATGCAGTCAGCCATGGGAACAAATTTACTGACTAGCACAGCGTTCCATCCACAGACTGATGGCCAGTCGGAAAGGACAATACAAACACTGGAGGACATGTTGAGGGCATGCATGCTAGACTTCAAATGTGGATGGGAGGATCATTTGCCATTGGTGGAGTTTTTTTTTTATAACAATAGCTACCAAGCAAGCCTTCAAATGGCACCATTCGAAGCTTTGTATGGTAGACCATGCAGGTCACCAGTGTGCTGGACCGAGGTCGGCGAGCCTGCGCTGATAGGACCCGAGTTGGTTGCAGAAACTACAGCACAGATTCAGTTGATACGTCAGCACTTATTGACTGTATAGAGTCAGCAAAAGAGCTATGCTGACAAAAAGGAGGAGGTTTCTCGAATTTGAAGTGGGAGACATGGTATTCTTGAAGGTCTCACCATGAAAAGGGCACATGAGATTTGGGAAGAAGGGAAAACTGTCGCCCAGATATGTGGGACCGTTTTCAATTATAAGAAGGATGGGGGATGTAGCCTATCAGTTGGCACTTCCTTCGCAATTGGCGTCTCTACATGATGTATTCCATGTGTCGATGCTGAGGAAGTACAACCCCGATCCGTCTCATGTTTTGAATGTGCAAGACCTAGACGTGCAAAGCGACGTCACATACATCGAGAAGCCTGTCAGAATAATAGAGACTGAGCAACGGGTGTTGCGGAACCGAGCAATTCAGTTCGTCAAGGTAGTATGGGATCGACATGGTGTTGAGGAAGCTACATGGGAACTAGAATCGGAGATGAGAACGGCTCACCCTGAGTTGTTTGTATGATTTGTTTTGAAATCCTACTTCGGTCGATTTTCAGGACGAAAATTATAAAAAGAGGATTGTATTGTAACACCCTGGAATTTCAAAGTTATCAATTTATATGAATTTATTCATATTTACAGAATTGCCATTGTGATATATTTGATTTGAATTTAAATGGGTCAATGGTTCAATCAAGACCCAAAGGATGGTGGTTTTGTTTACAAGACAAATAAATGGATAAGATATACATAAACGGGTCAAGAATCATAATTGGGTCAAATTTGTTAAATGGGTCAAAATGGTCAAATGGGACCCAATGGGTCGAGATGGGCATGATTAATCATGAGTGAGCTCAAAGCTTAATTGGTTTGAGTTCATTAAATATTTGAGTGGGATTGAGATAAATTAGATGATGGAGATGAGTAAGTTGAATTTATTAGTTAAGTTACATTAAATGAATGGAACGGAGTTACATGGGAGTTACTTGGGTGAGAGTTATATTTCAAATTCAAGTGGGAAACACGTTGGAGTTGCATGGGATTATTATCCCATGCATGTAACTCCTACAAAAAGAGATTATGGCATTTCAAATTCAACTCTTGGTCTACACATTGAAGGTAGGGCAAGAGTTTCATCTCAAAGATGAAATGGAACCACATGGGCCGTTGATAAGCATTAAGGAGATGAAGGTTACACATGGGCTGCATCAAGGGTGAGAAGTTATTGACTTCAAAAATTCAAATTCAAAACCATGGGGACGTTGGTTGCATGAGGCTTTTCATGCATGTAACGTCTACTAAAGAGATAAGTGGGGTGGCTGTTTTGAGAGTTACAAATGCAAGGGTAATGAGAGATGAATAGTGGAGAGAATGCAAACAACCACAAGGATATGCATAGGGACGTTGGAACATGGAAAGGTTTCATCTTAAAATGAAACCCCCAATTTGTTGTTAATGAGAGAATGAGCTAAGGAGGGGAGGTTACACAAACATCATCCATGGGAGACGTTGGGAGCTTGGGGAGGTTTCATTTCATAATGAAACCCCCAAGTAACATAAAAGACTTTGATTAAGGTGAGGTAAGGTACACAAGGTTAATCTTGGGCTGGTTTTAATTAAACAAAGGGTTTTCATTTTACTCTCTCTATCTCTCTCTCTTTCCCGTATTTTACATTCCAAAACCAAGAGCAGCAGCTGGTTGCTTAATCAGTCCTTGGATTGATCTATTTCATCAAGACAAGTTCAGCCAAAGGGTTTTGGCATCAAGACTTAGCACATTCATCCAAGGCCAAAGTTCTCTTTCTTTCTCTCTCATTTTCTCTCTCAAATTCATATCACCTGGCTGAAGTGTTCCAAGGAGGTTGCAGTAAGATTTGTCTCAGCCAAAGAACAGTAAGAGAGAAGGAGAGGTCAAGGAAATAAAGGGTGGAAAGAGTCAAAGAACCGAAGGAGACGCGGTATTGGTAAGTGCATCATAACCTTTGTTGAATAAAGTTGGTTAAGGGAATGAGATCTGGCCATCGTATGGCCAGATCCATCAATGGTTTAAATATAGCATTATGATGTTTAAAACTGGTAAAATATGGACCATAGGGTTCAGCCCCTTTGGATGGCCGAACCCCATGGAAAACTTGGTGATTTTTATGGTGTATGAGAGACAAAATCCATATTATGAAATGGAGGTTTTAAAGGATTTAAAAGGTAGATAAGCTTACTGTTTTGGAGTAGATATGACATGGCTGAACCATGTCTATGTTATGTCAATTTGCTGATTAATATCATAGATAAATATTGGTGGGTTTTCATTAAGAGAACCATAGGGTTCGGCCATGTGTATGGCAGAACCCCATGGACTGTTTTTGATGGATAATTGGATCAAGTGTAGGATGGAAATTATGTAATCATTATGTTCTTTGATTTAAGATTAAGATAGGTTTGTCTATGGACTTAATATAGGTATATAATCAGCCATCAAAGATGGTGGAAAGATGGACAAATCAGTTTGGTGAGGTTCGGCCATGTAGTATGGCCGAACCCCACTAAAGGGTCACTTGATGGACTTAGTGCTAAGTTTATAATTGGAATTGGATTAATGAAAGATTAAAGGATTAAAAGTTAAGTGGTGAGGTTCGGTCATACGTATGGCCGAACCCCACTAAAGTGGTTTGGTGATGGACTTTGTTAAGATAAATTAAATCAAAGGATAAATGGCATGATGGTAATTATGATGAAATGATCCAATATGAAAAGATCATAGGAATGGACATGTGAGCCAAAATCCAAGAAGGTAAGGTTCGGCCAAACAGTATGGCCGAACCCTACCAAGGTTCATTTGGGAGTTTTGGGTTAATCAAAATGGTTTAGACAAAAAAAAAGGGGTGACCAAAGTTTTAATGGGTGAGGTTCGGCCATGGCTTTGGCCGAACCCCACTAAGTGGTTCTTGGAACATTAGGCTTTGCTGGAAATTAGGTAGACAAATGATTAACTTGCTGCTATGTACATAAGGTAATTGGATTTCTAGAACGGTGTACAAGTCGTGATCGGAAGACGGTTCAAAGGAAGGGTCAAACTAAGTAACATAGTGTAGGTTTCCTACCTTGTTGTAACCACATATGTTATTTGTTGTTTTATGTTTATTTGAATAAGTTATTTGAATGAAATGTTATATTTACAAATGGCATGTTTGCATAGACATCTCATGCATGGCATGGGATGATGGTGTTGTAACTAGAGGCCACACTCTGTCGGGGCGTCCGAAAGACCACTGTGGGGTACCTTGATGATGAGAATCCCATCAAAAGGAATCCGGAGGCCACACTCCGTCGGGGCGTCCGAAAAACCACTGTGGGGTACCTTGACGATGAGAATCCCATCAAGAGGAGGCTATGTAGAATGGTGATGGGTGGGACTCATTACATGTTCATTTCATACATAGCATGTTTTTATGGAATTTTGACACACATGTATTATTATATTAGTTGCATGTTTTATACTAACCTTGTGGTAGCCCAATTCGGAAACACTAATGGGCGCGTTGATCTAACGCCCTATCTCTACCCTTAGTGAATGAAGCAGGGAATGGGAAAACGAGGATCGAGAAGAAAACCAAGCATAGGAGCTTGGGCATTTTGAATGGATTTGAATGGACTATTTATGGACTTGTTATTTAAGTATTTGGACAATGTAATTTGTTAGCTAGATGTTGTGGGCATGTAATGATGAAGTTGATTAGATGCTATGGTTTGATTTATTTGGATGGTTTGGAATGAATGGTAGACTAAGGTTAAATAGTAATTTTGAAGGATAAATTATGTACTTTGCTATCTAAGAATGGAAAATTGGATTAGTCATAGGATCTATTATAACCTCAGTTAGATTAAGGCTAACTTAATTCCGCAAGTTGTATTTGTACCATGTGTGCATCAGTTTTATGGACTTAGTCCATACACACATGGGCTTGGCCAGTTAAGGGTCGGATTTTAGAAGTCCGAACTTAGCTCGCGTCGTGACACTCCGCCCCGATCACTTGGTTGATTATTATATTTAAAACAAAAATAAACTCTGATAATTAGAGTGAAAAGGGCGGGGTGTTACACCTGGAACTCCATCAGCTAACTACAGAGTCAGCTAGCTAGACTAACTCGGCAGTCGCCAATAGCTTCCCATTCGAGTTTCACTAGACTTTTATTTTTTCCATTAATTACATCTCCAAAATTTTGCACCTATTCATTTGCACATAAGTCACGATGTGACTAACCCCTTTGTTCATAACTTCTACGATACCAATACCCGACATCAATCCAAACCACCATGGGAACCCTCATTCATGGTTATACACATCCATGGTTAATAACCATCCATGAATATAACCCTCCTATGGGTATAATCCATTCATGGGCATAACTAATACCGTCGTAGGACTATTCTGTCTATCCTAGGGCTAACAGGTCTAACATATAACCCATGCGTCGACTTACAAAATCAAATGTCTATCATAAGACCCATGTGTCAACCTATGGAACCAAACTGTATCTATCGGAGAATCGATATACCCACCAATGGTCGTCATCGTCTACCAATAGGGAATACTATAGTAAGTTCAGTGGACATTTATTGTGCTAAAGTGCTAGTAACAGATGTGAAGGCAGTAGATACAAGAGAGTAGAATGTTCCCAAATTAAATAATGCGTAAGCATATGAACTACAAACTACTGCCATACCTTGAATCACCGAATGATCCATTGTCTCTGGAGGAGAAATCTTAGTATTCAGCTGTCCCGATTCTGTCGGAGTAGGTGCCCTTCCTGTCGGGTCATGTGCTCTAGGTCCCTGTGGCTGAGCTGATCGAGTTAGACGACGGAAGGGACCCCTGAAGTGAGAAGATTTATAGTTCTGAGGACACTCTCTTTCGAAATGTCCCTGCTGACCACACTGGAAACAGGAACTGCCAGTAGAGGTTGAAGGTCTCCAAAAGTTGGGTCTAAATCTCTTGTGAGGGCGAAAGGTATTTACCCCACTCTGACCTCTTCGATCCTGTGTTTTATTTCCGTTCAAGAGTTGTTGTAAAACCGAAGTGACTATAGCTTGCACTAAGCTTTGTAGCTCGGGGGTTATCACTGGAATATTTATGCCATTCTGCTCATTTTCTTTGTAACGCCCGCCCCTTTTCACCGAAAAATCAGAGTCCATTTTTTTTTTTTTTTTAAAGTGACAAGTAAGAAGAGTGACAAAGGGCGCGGACGTCACGACGGGAGTTAAGTCCGAACTTCTAAAGCCCGGCCCTTAACTGGCCAACCCTACATGTGGGTGGAACGAAGTCCACGGGGAACGGTTCAACGTAGAAGTAAGCATCGGGGAACATTTAAACCAAGTGCGGAAAATTATAAAAGAGTCTAACCTACAAATTCTTAGATAGCAGGGAAGTTACATTCATTCAATCACCAAACATCCTCAAAATCATAATGTCGAAAGTAATTTTCAAAACATAGCAAGTAATCTAAATTATTACATTTCCGACAAGTTAAGTTACTTCAAATTACATTATCCAAAATAAACATTAGTAAACTATATAGCCCGCCTTCCCAAGCTCCTCAGCTTGGTTCCCGTCTCGTCCTTCGCTTCCGACATCTCGTTAGACAACGCGCCCAATAGGACTCCGAGTAGGGCTAACACATGGATTAGTGGTAACAAGCAATACAGATAATAATATAACGAAAAGCCACAGAATGAATGCCATGCCATGGGTGTTTGTATTATGAATCCCACCCATCATCCTTACTATCCCGATGCCATATCCCCCTTGACGGCAAGGCCTCGTCAAGGTGTATCCACAAATACCACATCCCCCTTGATGGAAGAACCATCATCAAGGTATAACAATAAATACAACATCCCCCTTGATGGAAAACCATCATCAAGGTATAACAATAAATACAACATCCCCCTTGATGGAAAACCATCATCAAGGTATCATAATTACAAATGTCCCACTCGATGGCAAAGCCTCATCAAGGTATAATAATACATTTATGAAATATCCCCATGCTTGTTTATCGGTCGCCCTGACGGAGCATGGACTCCGGTTTCATTTCATCCTTCCCCTATCATATCCCTCCCATGCCATGCATGAGATGTAGATGTCATATGCCATGTAATATATGTAAATCAATAGTAATAAAACCCATCTTAAAACAATTACATGATTACCAAATAAATCAAAGGGAAACCATCACATAATACTTAATCCAAAACCCATCTTAAAACATTCACATGATTTCCAAAATACATTAAAAGAAAACATCACATAATACTTAATCCCAAAATCCATCTTAAAACATTCATGTGCTTACTAAAATAAATCAAGGAAAAAACTCATACATAACACATAATCCAAGGCTTACAAAAAGGTAGGAATCCTACCGAATACCGACTAGCGTCCTTTTCCGTTTCCGTCCTATAATCCGGTCACCGATCACGCACCGCTTGCGATGTCCGATACCTTATTATACATTACCAAATTAGTCCATATCTTATCCATGATTAAGTCCCTATATCATGCCTTAGTGGGGTTCGGCCATACACCATGGCCGAACCTCACTATCTAGGTTTTGTGGATCCCATTTAGTCTATCAAATATTAAAATCGCATGGGTCTAAAAATCAGCCACCCTAGGCTTTATTAATCACACATAAGGTTAATACTTAGAGCCCCTAGGTCCATGATCATCTTCCATGGGTTTCTTCATTTTTGGCCCATATTTACGGTTTTGCCACTACTTCTTTCATAGTTGGGTTCTCATCTTATTTCTCCATTCTTAGACCCATAATTGATCCATAATCTTGGATCCATTAATGACTCACCAATCATGAGATACAACCATAAAAATTAGTCACTAACTTAACCTAATTCCCATTAACTAAAGCATATCCATAGACTTTAATCTTAGCCTATCCATTGGTTCACAAAATGGGTCCATTGATGTCTCGTTAACCATGCTATAACAACATTAGAAATTAGCCATTTAATTAACCTAATCTCCATTTATTTAAACACATATATAACCCCATACTTAGACCATTAAGTGGCTCATAACAATGGCTCATAGGTTCATTAAAAATCAGTCCTTTCAACTTAACCAAAATCCCCATTTTTCCTTGGGTCTTTGATTACACTTTAGATTCATCACAAGTCCCTCCATTGAGAGAACCTAAACCATACATTTAATTCATCATTCTTTAATCACATTTAAGTCCATTAACTTAGCCACATTCCCATTACAACTATCAACATTAGGTTTACATTGGTCCACCAACACCACCAACATTCCCCATTTATATATATATTTTTTTTTCATTCTTTTACATCCATCATCATTCCACATCTTTCATCCTTCCAAACCCATTTAAATTCACAACACAATAACCTAGGGTTTGGCCATACACCATGGCCGAACCCATGGTTCATGCTTCATTCCCATCTATGCCTTTCAAGGCCATAAAACCCCTTTGCATTTTCATGAATTTTCCTTATTTAAAATCCTTTCAAAAATTACTATTTAATCATTTAAAATCTTAAAACCCTAACTCATCCTCCATGGCTTCCATTCTTATAAACCCTAAGAATTAAATCAATCACCTATCATGCTTAAGTACAGTTTTAATACATAAAATCCTTAATGCATCCTTCAAAAATCCACATACACCCATGTTTAATTAATTTAATTACATAATGTCCTTAATCCATTTATTTTCCTTAAACTAATTTTTCTTTCCATTTTGTCCATTTATTCATCCTTCCATGAAATGGATTTGAGATCCAAGGCCTATAATAATTTGGCCACCATCAAATTTAACAAAAATGGATCCCAAGTCTTAAACCCTAAAAAATTCAATCTCTTGTTATAAAAATACTTACAATCCGTCATCTCCTCCGACTTTTCCTTCCCCTATCGAATTCCTTGGCCTCCTTTCTCCTTCTTCTTGATCCTTGGTCGGCTAGTATGCTTGATCAAGATGAGAAACCCCCAAGCTTGGGTTCGGCCATGGTAGGGTTTGATTTGAGAGAGAGAAGGGAGGAAAGGATAAAGAGATGTCTAGCTTCCTTGGCCTTGAGGTGGAGGGCCCAAGCTTAGTCCTTTCTTCTCTTCTTCTTTTCTCCTTGGTTTTCTTCTTTTCTTTTCCTTGGATGTAGGGGACGGCCATGAGAATGTAAGGGAGGGAGAGAGAAAAAGAGTTGATGGAAAAAGATGGAGAAAATAAGATAAAGTTTATCTCCTTTGGTAATGTAACTTACATTCCACCTTAACTCCTCCCACCAACTTAGATATTTATCATGCTTTATGGTGGTGGTTGGGATAACCACCACCCAACGTTTTTTGTGTCTTAGGGTAAGATGATTTGGGTCTTCCCATTTGACCATTTGACCACCCTTTTTGGATAACTTAAACATTTAATTAATTAAATAATTAGGTTAATTTAATTCCCATTTACTTAATTCCATTTATTTAAATTGCCTTCATACATCCACCCATGGTTGACCAATTCAACCATGGTAGCCGGCCCCATCAATCCTTGGTCCACATGCCACCTCATTTGTGAGGTGGAGGTGGGTCCCAATTGGCCACATCACCTTGGCCTAATTCAAATTAACTTGGGTGATTTAAACCCACTCAATTCATTCCCACTTATTGGATCACCATTGGGCCCATGGCCCAATTACATTTACCTCCAACCCAATTACCTTAGAGCTTACACTATCTTGATCCATTGGATCCCAAGTGGGTATTGGGCCCAATTTGACCATCCTTGGCCCAATTGACCATCATTGACCCCTTAAATGAATTTAAATCCAATCCATAGTCTATTGGGCCATACTTGGGCCTTTGTCCAAATTTTGGCCCATTTACCATTTATTCCACCAATTTTCCCAATTTTCATCATTAAAATAAATAATATTCACATATTCATTGATTTACAAATTCCGGGCCATTGCAATACAATCCTCTTTTGAAATTTTCGTCCCGAAAATTCGAGTGAAGTAGAGGTTCAAAACATCTCATAGAAAGAGCTCCGGATGAGCGGCTCTCATCTCTGATTCGAGTTCCCAGGTGGTCTCCTCATCGCCATGTCGTTCCCATACGACCTTGACCAACTGAATAGCGCGGTTCCGCAGTACCCTTTGTTCGCTCCCGATCACTTTGATCGGCTTCTCCACATACGTCACGTCGCTTTGTACATCGACGTCTTGCACGTTCAATACATGTGAAGGGTCGGGGTTGTATTTCCTCAACATGGACACATGAAACACATCATGTAAAGGTGATAACTGTGGAGGAAGTCCTAACTGATAGGCCACCTCCCCCACCCTCTTTAGGATTGGAAAAGGCCCCACAAATCTAGGCGACAACTTCCCCTTCTTCCCGAATCTCATGTGTCCCTTCCGTGGTGAGACTTTCAAAAACACCAAGTCTCCCACCTCAAACTTGTGGAACATTCTCCTCTTGTCGGCGTAATTCTTATGATGGCTCTGTGCAGTGAGTAGGTGTTGCCGTATCTCCTTGATCTGCTCTGTAGTCTCTGCAACCAACTCCTGTCCAATCAGCGCAGGCTCACCGGCCTCTATCCAAAGCACTGGCGATCTACACGGCCTACCATATAAGGCCTCAAATGGAGCCATCTGGAGGCTTGCCTGGTACTGTTATTGTAGGAGAACTCCACCAGTGGCAAGTGATCCTTCCATCCACCATTGAAATCCAGCATACCTGCTCTCAGTATTTCCTCCAATATCTGTATTGTCCTCTCCGACTGTCCATCAGTCTGTGGGTGGAATGCTGTGCTGGTCAACACGTCGGTCCCCATAGCCGACTGCATGCTCTGCCATACTCTGCTAGTGAATCGGCCATCTCTGTTGGACACAATAGTCCGGGGTACACCATGTAGTCTGATAATATTTCGTATGTACCGTGGACCCATATTGCGTCGTTGCCCCTTGATGACCTTAGTAGCCCTGTTACAAAGTCCATGGCTACATGCTCCCATTTCCACTCTGGCACTGGTAAGGGTTTGAGTAAACCCGGTGGCTTCCAATATTCTGCCTTAACCTGCCGACAAGTTAGTGCAGCGAGTACAAACTCTGCCACATCTCTCTTGAGTCCATGCCACCAATAGTGCCTCTTAAGATCATGGTACATCTTGGCGCTGTCCGGATGGGTAGAGAGCTTGGCTTGGTGTGCCTCAACCAATACTCCCTTATGTAGCTCTCAGGCACATATGTCCTACCTCGGAATAAAAGACCATGTTCCGGTCGTAATTCCTATTCCGGTACTACCTCGCCTGCAAATATCTTGATTCATATCTCCTCTATTTCTGGGTCTATTCGCCGTTCCCGTTCAATTGCGTCAAGTACCTCTTATTTACATCAACATCACTCACATCAACCTACGAGTTTCATTCTTGCAGAATTTACTCTGTCCCACATTATCGCTTTTTCTCATGAATCCATTTGCGATCTTATGTAAATTTATGTATTCTATTTCATTTTACTTGCTACCAAGACATTCCCCATACATACTCATTCAACACGTTCTTTCGTCTACTCTCTTGTGTGAGGTAGCCTACCAGTACGAGCCTATGCTCAAGTCCTTTGCTGATTCCCTTTCAACTAGGTTTCTAGCTGCACTCTCCTGGAATTCCATCGGCTAACTACAGAGTCAGCTAGCTAGACTAACCCGGCAGTCGCCCATAGCTTTCCATTTGAGTTTCACTAGACTCTTATCATTCCCATTAAATATATCTCCGAAACTTAACACCTCTTCATTTACACATAAGTCACTATGTGACTAACCCTTTTTATTCATAACTTTTACTATACCACTACCCTACATCATTCCAAACCACCATGGGAACTCTCATCCATGGTTACACACATCCATGGTTAGTAACCATCCATGAATACAACCCTACTATGGGTATATCCATTCATGGCATAACTAATACTTTCATAGGACTATTCTGCCTATCATAGGGCTAGCAAGTCTAACATACGACCCATGCGTCGACTGCGAAATCAAAAATGTCTATCATAATGCCATTGTCTGGCATCAATCCAAATCATATAAATACTAATTTCTTACCCCTTTGGATTATTCAACACATATTCATAGATTCCTAAAAATAGTGGTACATCTAAGCTTACTTAGGTTATGTCAAATAATATCCATTCACCACTAAAAATATTCACAAGTATTACAAATTTCACCAACTACCAACTCCCACCCTACATACCCACGTTATCAATGGCTACAACATCATACGGGTTCAAATGCCTTCATTATCAGGTCACGTAGAATTGAAATCACACACAATCATCTAATACCATAACTCATGTGTAACAAGATCTTTCATCTCCATTCTCATCAAACAATAACATGAGACAACATAAGAAATAACACATTAATATAATCTAACGATTCAACATAATTATGATTTGGTTACCCTGCCTCATTTACAACATACACCTAGAGATTTAGAAATAACAATCCTACTCACCCAAAGCAAGTCATCCCCACACATTTGAAGACCATCCATTACTATCCACAAATTCCTAAACTTTGGAATTATTCATCAGCCCCACCTAGGTTTCCAATCAAGCGCATTGGCATATCACGGCCTCTTCATACATACTACATATTCACAACTCACGGCACTTTATCAACTCATCATCATATACATAGTCTATAACACATCCTTGTTCCTCAATGACTATTCATTGCATACAATCAATTATCAAAGTAATATCATATAAACTCATTGCAACGATTGATAATTCACAATTTAACAACATCATAGGGAATCATCATGAAAACACTAAATAAAATATTTTCATAAATTCATAAGCATAGTATGGTTTGGTTCATGGTTCATTCTTTTCCACCACTTTTGAGGCCATTAACAATCATTGATATCCTCCATACTTCTTCCTCATTAAAACTCTTTAACTTCACTAACATTCATTCATTAACATCTTAAAATCATAAATCCCCCCTTCCATGGTTTTAATTTTAAAAATCCCATTTAAGCTTACTTAATTACTCACCATAATTCCTTCCAAAAATCACACATATTTCATGCTTAAATAAATTTCATTACGTAATGTCCTTAGTAACTCCTTTATTCTTCAATCATAATACATGGGTTGGTAGGGTTAAAATAAACCCTTCAAAATAACAAAATGTAACCATAACCCTGACAAAATAACCCTCTTTGAATGACCTTTCTTACTACTCCCCAGCCTAGTCTTCTGTAGAAGACCCTGCATCATCCTCAAACACAAAGGAACTGTCAGGGCACGACATCGACATGTGACCAGTACTCCACATGTCAAACAAGATATTATCCCTGGTCCTCCAATATAAGGACGGTTAGTCCTTCCTTTCCCGTGTCCATGTAGTCCACAAATCGGGCATACCACTTCAAGAGGGTAGGGCAGCATGTGCAGTTGTGCCTAACTTGGTTGTACAACTCGCGCATATAATTGGGTTCTACTTTCCCTACCGACTCTTTTACCATTGGAAAGTCTTCCACATTCTCTTCAGGAAGAGATGCTAAATCCTCTTCATCTTCCTCGGGAGGTCTCTCCTGAAAGTCCATACTAACTTCCATGCTGGAAGCAAACACCAAATCTATGGGACCACTATGGGTTCCCTTATTCCATAATTCCTTATACTCCACATCACTTGACACATCTGTATCATAGAATACAAATAGAATACAAAAATCATCAACAGTAGTTTCCAATAAAACCAATCTAGGTTCTGGGGAATTTCTTATATATAGTACAATGTATTTTGTTTGGGGGAAGTTACCAAATAAGCACACTTGGTTTTCCCTTTGTTTCTGGGGGGGATCTCTAAATTCCTATCATTTGTTATTCAAATTTGGAAATACCGGGGGAAGTACATCCTATTTTGCTACGTTTGATAAAGCTATCACTGTTTCATCAATTCGGGAGAGAGATTTCTAAGTGAGTATACCTTGTTTTGGGGGGAAATTTCCTAAGTATCAGAATACCGTGTTCTCATTTTTTGTTTTTTGGGAAATATGCCCTATCTTGCTATGTTTGATAGATTTAACTTAGAATGAATTTTTCTTCCCTTGCTATCATTCCTTCTCGTCAAACGTTGTTCTCAGACTGAATACTTCAGTTTGAATCAATCAAAGTAAATTAACCCGGGTCCCGTGCAGCGGACTCCGAAGAGTCGGTTAGTTGGGATTCTCAGCTGCCAGTGAGACATGCAACCGTCTTAATCTTACTTCGAGAGATTCATTCTTCCGATTTCGCTCTGATACCAACTGTAGGGGACGGCCATGAGAGTGTAAGGGAGGGAGAGAGAAAAAGAGTTGATGGAAAAAGATGGAGAAAATAAGATAAAGTTTATCTCCTTTGGTAATGTAACTTACACTCCACCTTAACTCCTCCCACCAACTTAGATATTTATCATGCTTTATGGTGGTGGTTGGGATAACCACCACCCAACGTTTTTTTGTGTCTTAGGGTAAGATGATTTGGGTCTTCCCATTTGACCATTTGACCACCCTTTTTGGATAACTTAAACGTTTAATTAATTAAATAATTAGGTTAATTTAATTTCCATTTACTTAATTCCATTTATTTAAATTGCCTTCATACATCCACCCATGGTTGACCAATTCAACCATGGTGGCCGGCCCCACCAATCCTTGGTCCACATGCCACCTCATTTGGTGAGGTGGAGGTGGGTCCCAATTGGCCACATCACCTTGGCCTAATTCAAATTAACTTGGGTGATTTAAACCCACTCAATTCATTCCCACTTATTGGATCACCATTGGGCCCATGGTCCAATTACATTTACCTCCAACTCAATTACCTTAGAGCTTACACTATCTTGATCCATTGGATCCCAAGTGGGTATTGGGCCCAATTTGACCATCCTTGGCCCAATTGACCATCATTGACCCCTTAAATGAATTTAAATCCAATCCATAGTCTATTGGGTCATACTTGGGCCTTTGTCCAAATTTTGGCCCATTTACCATTTATTCCACCAATTTTTCCAATTTTCATCATTAAAATAAATAATATTCACATATTCATTGATTTACAATTTTTGGGCCATTACATTCTTGGCGTGGCTGCTGCACTTGTTCCTCCTGATGAGGTCGCTGTACCTCTTCCTCTTGATGAGGTTGTTGTACCTCCTCTTCCTGACGAGGTGGTGTTACCACTTTCTCTACCCGTGGTTTTCGACGGGTCCTTCTCTTTGGAGGCATTTCCTAAGTCATCGAAGAATATTGATTTAGTTCTTTCATAAAATTATCGTGTTCATATTTTGGGGGAAAATTTCCTAAGTATCAAATATTTTCTTCAATTTGGGGGAACATTACCGACTAAGTATACTTTGTTTTGGGGGGGAATTTCCTAAGTATCAAATATTATTTCTTATTTTGGGGGAAATCACCAAATAATCATACTTAGTTTTCGGGGGGTTTTTCATATATAGTTCAATGTGTCTTTGTTGGGGAAATTGCCAAATAAGCACACTTGGTTTTCCTTTGTTTCTGGGGGGGGGGGAATCTCTAAATTCCTATTATTTGTTGTTCAATTTGGGGATACTGGGGAAGCACATCCTACTTTGCTACGTTTGATAAATCCATCATTGTTTCATCAATTTGGGGGGAAAGTCTAGTTCTTTCTCAATTCGGGGGAAAATAAGCCCTATTGCTATGTTTGCTAAATCCTAACTTAGAGTGACTGTCCTTCCTTCGCTATCATTCCTTTCCATCGAATATTGTTCTCAGATTAAATGCTTCAATCTGAGTCTAACGAAGTAGATTAATCTGGCCCCCATACAACGGACTCCGAAGAGTCAGTCAGTTGGGATTCTTAGCTGCCAGTGAGACATGCAACCGTCTTAATCCTACTTCGAAAGATTCATTCTTCCAATTTCGCTCTGATGCCAACTGTAACACCCGCCCCTTTTTCACCGAAATCAGATTCTATTTTTTTTTTTTTTTAAGTAAAGAGTGACAAAAGGCGCGAGACGTCATGACGCGAGTTAAGTCCGAGCTTCTAAAGCCCGGCCCTTAAGTGGCCAACCCTACGTGCGCGTGGAACGAAGTCCACGAGAACGGTTCACACGTAGACGTAAGCTCGTGGAATATAACTTAATGCAGAACATTATAATAGAGACTATCCTACCAGTTTTAGATAGCAAGGAAGTATGGCGCTTAAATTACTAAAATACTTCTAAATTCATAATTATATCTCAAAATGATAATGTCCAAAGTAAAGACCAAACCATAGTAAGAAATCTACATTATTACAGTCCGACGAGCTACATTACACAAATTACATTTCCAAAATAATTCTTAATAAACTAAGTAGCTCGCTTTCCCAAGCTCCTAAGCTTGGCTCCCGTCTCGTCCTTCGTTTTCCCCATCTCCTGCGTCATCGGCTAGGGTAGAAGTAGGGCGTTAGGCAACGCGCCCAGTAGGACTCCGAGTAGGGCTAACACATGGATTAGTGATAACAAGCACATAGATATAATATAATGAAAACCATAAAATGAATGCCATGCCATGGGTGTTTTATGTCATGTGTCCCACCCATCATCCATACCATCATTGTACAATGGCCCTTTTTCAACCATACATAATGTCCCCCTTGATGGCAAAGCCTCCTCAAGGTATAACTACAAATACGAATATCCCCCTTGATGGAAGAACCATCATCAAGGTATAATAACAAATACAACATCCCCCTTGATGGAAGAACCATCATCAAGGTTTAATAATAAATACAACATCCCCCTTGATGAAGGAACCATCATCAAGGTATAATAACAAATACAACATCCCCCTTGATGGAAGAACCATCATCAAGGTATAATAATAAATACAACATCCCCCTTGATGGAAGAACCATCATCAAGGTATAATAACAAATACAACATCCCCCCTTGATGGGAAAAACCATCATCAAGGTATAATAAACACATAGTAACATTCTTGTTTGAATAACCTTATCAACACATCATAGAGCCCATAGTAACCTCCCTGATGAATCAAACACATCAAAATATCCCCATGTTTGTTTATCGGTCGCCCCGACGGAGCATGAACTCCGGTTTCATTTCATCCTTCCCATGCCATATCCTTCCCATGTCATGCATGAGATGTAGATGCCATATGCCATGTAATATATATGATAGCACAAACCATGCCATTTAAAATACCATCAATAAAACATATAATTTGATTATAAAAAATAGATCAAGCAAAGCATCAATATACACATCATAGCCTTAAAACTCATATTAAAACAATCATATGCTTACCGAAATAAATCAAGGAAAAACCCTTACATAACACATAATCCATGGCTTACAAAAAGGTAGGAATCCTACCGAATACCGACTAGTGTCCCTTCAAGTTTCCGTTCACGAATCCTGTCGCCGATCGCGCACCGATTACGATGTCTTGATACCTTATTACATACGAATAATCAGTCCGTGTTTTTAACCATCATTAAGTCCCTAACTCATGCCTTAGTGGGGTTCGGCCATACACCATGGCCGAACCTCACTATGTAGTTTTGTGGGTCCCGTTTAATCCATTAAATCTTTTAGTCCCATGAGTCTAAAAATCAGTCACCCTAGGCTTTATTAATCATACATAAGGTTATTACTTAGAGCCCCTAAGTCCATGATCATGTTCCATGGGATTCTTGAATTTGACCATTATTTACGGTTTTGCCACTACTCCTTTCCTTGACTAATCACTTCATTTATCCATGCATAATTAAGTCCATAATTGATCATTAACTCAAATCCATTATGACCCATTTAATCATGCTATAACATCATTAACGTCAGCCATTTAATTAACCTAACCCTTATTCATTTAAACACATACATAGCCCCATACTTAGCCCATCAATTGGCTTGTAAAATGGGTCATGGGTTCGGCCATACACCATGGCCGAACCCATGATGTCTTTCTCCCCATTTTTCTTGGATCCATTTACAACATTTAGATACACCATAATTCTTTCCATGAGGAGATTCCATCATGCATTTAAGCCACATTGAGTCCCTTATCTTAACCACATTATCTATTCATTCCATGGTTCCAAAATACCCAAGTCACCAAAATTTCTCCATGGGGTTCGGCCATACACCATGGCCGAACCCATGGTCCATGGCTCACCTTTATTTGCAACATTTGAGGCCATACATAATCACTAATTTTCCTCCATGGTTTATCATTATTTCCACCCCTTTAAAACATTATAAACTATGCTTAAAAATCCATTTAAACCATCAACATTCTTAATCATTTTTCCCTCTTTTACACACTTTAAATTTACAAACATATCACCCTACACCATGGCCGAACCCATGGTTCATGTTTCATTCCCATCTACCATTTTTTTGAGGCCATTAGAATTCATTAGTACCTTCCATGATTTTCTTCAATAAGATCCCTTAAAAAATTACAAACGTTTGACCCTTTTAAGCCTCCAATTCATTAACACATTACTCCATATTTTCTATCTTTTTAAACCCATTTAAAACCACCATTACATCACCATAGGGTTCGGCCATACACCATGGCCGAACCCATGGTTCATGGTCCATTATCCATTCATGCCTTTTGAGGCCATAAACACCATTCACATCTCCCATGGATTTCCTCATTTAAAATCACTACATTTAATCATCTAAACCCTAAAAATCATAATCATCTTTCCATGGCTTTCATTTTTTAAAACCCTAATAAATCACTTAATCACTTACCATGGGGTTCGGCCATACTACATGGCCGAACCCTATGGCCCATAATTTTTTCCAACATTTCATACCTCCATGCTTAAGTAAATTTTAATACATAAAATCCTTAATGTATCCTTCATTTTTTTGACCTAATTTACCCATTAGGGTTTGCCCATTCTTCCTCCTTTCATTGGATAGATTTGAGATCCAAGGCCCATGACAATTTGGCCACCAACCAATCCAAGAAATGGGTTCCATAATTACCTCTTAACCCTTAAAATGTAAAATTCTTGTTTAAGAATTAATTACAATCCGACGACTCCTCCGGCTTTTATTTCTCCTCTTGATTTCCTTAGCCCTTTCTTTTCTTCTTCTCTTTGATTTGTCGGCCAAGATGAGCTTGATCAATTGAAAAACATCAAAGCTTGGGTCGGATAAGATGGAGTGTGTTTGGGAGAGGAAAAGGAGGAGAAGATGGGAAGAACTAACCCAAGGTCTTGGTCTTAGAGTGATGGGCCAAAGCTTGCACTTCTGCTTTCTTCTCTTCTTCTCTTCTTACTTTTCTTATTCCCTTATCCTTGCTGTGGGGGACGGCAATGAGAGAGCAAGAGAGGGAGTGAGTGAAATGAGAGTGAAATGGAGAGAATGAGATGAAAAGTCATCTTATCCCTTGGTTGCTTAAGATACACTCCAACATTAACTCCTCCCACCAACCAAGCATGGGCTTTTCGTGCTTTATGGTGGTGGTTGGGATAAACCACTACTAGCCAACGGTTTTGGCCTTTGGAAATGAGGTGGTTTGGTCATCCAATTTTGACCATTTGACCACTTTTTAACTAGTTTAATTATTTAATTAATTAGATCATTACTTAAGTTAATTAATCCCCATTTAACCTAATTCAATTCCCTCAAATTCCCTCCATGTATCCACCCATGGTTGACCAATTCAACCATGGTGGCCGGCCCCACCAATCCTTGGTCCACAGCCACCTCACTTGGTGAGGTGGAGGTGGGTCCCAATCGGCTATGTCACCTTGGTCAATTCATCACCAACTTAGGTGATTTAATTTTAATTAAATCCATTCCAACTAATTGGATCACCATTAGGTCCATGGCCTAATTAGATTCACCCTTACCCATTTACCTTAGAGCTTACATTATCTTGACCCATTGGGTCCCAAATGGGTATTGGGCCCAATTTGACCATCCTTGGCCCAATTGACTATCATTGACCATATACATGATTTTAATTCAAATCCATGGTCCATTGGGCCATACTTGGCCTTTGTCCATATTTTGATCCATTCACCATTTATTCCATCAAATTTCCAATTTCCACCATTAAAATAAATAATAGACACATATATATTGATTTACAAATTCCGGGCCATTACAGTATTTGCATCTCATGCATGTCATGGGAGGGATGACAGGTAACCGGGGACCCACACTCCATCGGGGCGTCCGTAAAGCACTAGTGGGGGATACCTTGATGTTGAGAATCCCATCAAGAGGATACTACGTATAATACCTTGATGATGAGAATCCCATCAAGAGGAATACTGTGTATGAAGACCCTAGTGATGAGCATTCCATAAGGGGATACCTTCATGATGAGAATTCCATCAAGAGGATACTATATATCCGGAGATCCACACTCTGTCGGTGCGTCCATAAAACACTCGTGGAAGGATACCTTGATGATGAGAATTCCATCAAGAGGACACTATGAGTTTGTGATGGGATGGGACTCATTGCATATGATAGCATGGCATGGCATTGAATCGGCATGATTACTTTTATTATCATGCAAGGTTTTGGTTTTTATCTGTATGATTGGATCTTTATTATCATACACTGTTTTGATACGATGTTTTATGAGTATGTTATGATTTATTATAACTGATTTGATATATTTATTATATCTGGATTTTGATACTAACCCATGTGTTAACCCTAATTGGAATACCTACTGGGCGCGTTGTACTAACGCCCTACTTCTACCCTTTAGTGGATGATGCAGGAAATGAGGAAAACGCTAAACGTGGAAAGGGACAACTATAGGAGCTTGGAACGCTTTTAGTTTTATATTTTGTTTAAGATACTCAGGGATTTGAATTTAGAGTATCCAGATTTCGGAATGTACTAACGTAGATGAATTGTTATGGTTGGATGTTCTTATTGATAATGATGAATAATGACTCTACGTACTTTGCTATCTGAATGGAATAGAACTCGGTTCTATTATGATTCCACAAATTGATGTTATGATTTTTATTCCGCAAGATGATATTGCTATGTGTGAACCATTTTCGTGGACTTGATCCATATACACATAGGGCTGGCCAGTTAAGGGTCGGACTTTGGAAGTTCAGCCTTAGTTCGCGTCGTGACGTCCCGCGCTCTATCACTCTACTCTGTTATAAAAAAAAAATAGACTCTAAATTTACGGGAAAAAGCTAGTGAAAAAGGGTTGGGCGTTACACAACTAATCGTGCAGACGATACTTCATCTGGGTACATGGCCGACCAATCTCCCTTCCGATCGATCGCCTGGAGCCTGGGTTAACCACCCTCTGGAAAATTACAGTCAGGCTCAGGATGATACATTCATCAAGTAGCGACCTTTCGTGTGGTATAGAGCATGATCAATCGGTCGCATGACCTATCAGCGACACAGGGCATAAACACATTGGTTCCACGATCAATCGCCCTGGGTATGGATAAGTTTTTACTCTGAAAAATATAGTCAGTCTCAGATCGATTTGTTTACCAAGTTGCAATCTATCGCCCGCAAACACGGATGATCATTCATGTGACACGGTCAATCAGGCGCGAACCTTTTCTATCCATTGGGAGAACATTTAATATGCAACGATCATTTTTCAATAGTAAAATTTGCATACATGATCAATCGTGTAGGTCGATCAGTCGCCTGTGTCGAGATCTCTCATATCTCTATTTAAGGCCCGAAACTTTTTGTGAGAGGTAGAGCTTTTCATTTGTGAAATAAAAAATCTTGAGACTCCACTCCTCCCTCTCTCTATCTAATCTGTACATTTGGTAAATCCTTTAGTGGTCTTTCTCCTAGAGAAAGAATAGAAAGAATGAGGTGATTAGAAATTCACACCATGCAAAGAAAAATAAGTTAAATCAATTTGTGAATTTTCCTAGGAAACAATATGCACATCACTTCATCCTTCATCCCTACATAGGCAAATCAAATAGGGATAACTTGAGACCTCCTCATATCATGGGTAGGAAAATTAAAAGGAGGGCCTTGTCTCATTTCAATGAATTTGGGCCAAATGTTCATGATGGTAGAACCAAAATGCCCAATGTTCAAAGATTTGAGATGAAAGGTCTGGATAAAGAATTCATATGGATCCTCAAGGGATAAGACCTTGTCCATGCCTTACATTGGTCTAAGACTTGAGCCAAATTGTTGTATCTCTAGACCAAATGTAGTTGAACTCAATCTTTGTATAAGTGAGTTCAAACAACCATGGGTTGTGGCATGACACATTTGACTCTTTCAAGCAATTGATTGTACTTTTCATGGCTATAGTATTAATCACGATTGAAGTGTCATAGAGATGTGGACTTAGATTCCAAGTCCCAAAGTGTTTAGCACAAATGTGTTATGTTTTCAATATGGTTAACACATTTGTATCATGTTTGGAATCTTAGTGGTATCTTGCCTTTAATCCCATGTTCTCTATTGACATATATTTTGGGGATTGAATGTGTGCAAGATACTTGTGTGGCATATATATTTTTATTGGTAGAGTCAAAATTCTCATATTCCATGTGTTTTAAAATGAAGAGGGTGATTTCAAATTGAAAAGGATTTAAAAAGGAAAAATGTGTGTTGTCATGGCGACCAATCGCTAGTTGACGATGGATCGACTCTGCGATCGATCGTTAGGACGATATATCGCCTATGCATAGAAGATTTTGGTTAAAAACTCCTCTTCTGATTTTTACGTTGAATTCCATACTGAAAAGCTGATATATCTATTTGTGGAATGTGTGTTTACATGTAGGCTTGCACTTTATGCTTTAATATTGGATTGTATCTTGGATCATATCATTCCATATGTCATATAATTTGAGTATCTTTTGGGAATGAATGAATGTTGTGCATTCCACATGTGGTGCTTGTATGTGATTGCTTTTTAAACCTCCATCTCTTTACTTAATTTGTAGTATCTTGTTTGTGAGATGATCTTGTGCACATACAAAGTGTTATTTCATTCCATGTTCCAAAATTTGTGAATCTTTTGTGGAATGAACCTTGCTCCGTGCTTGTGAATGGTATTTGTGATCAAAATGTGATCAAAAGCTTAAATTTTTAATCCATTCACATATGATTCAAAAATTTAGAAATTAAATGGAGTATTCCTTCTTGAATGGTAAAAGTGGTGAAAGCATGGGGTGCAAACTTGGCAAACACTTGTATGCTTTACATGGAGATCATTTCTTTTGCACCTTTACTTGATCTAATATTGGTATAGCTTAGTGCATTTGAAAATATTTTTGCAAGTGCTGTTGTTTATGGCATTTCATGATCTCTTAAACTTGTTGCATATGTTAAAATGCCATATTCTTCTCACACTTCATTTCTCTTGATAGGTATATAATATGTGAAATGATTGTATGATTTGTGTGCTTGTTTTTCATTCCGATTCTCATTTTTGATAAATATTATGAGGAATGATTTTGGTTCATAAGCACCAAGTTTTACTAAACCTAATATCATATGACATCACACATGGGCATTGATCTCTCAAACGGTATACTTAAATGCCCAAGGTTATTGGATTGATTTGGATCAACATTTTAGTTGGACTCAAATTGGTATATTGATCCAAGATCTATTCAATTTGTGCAAGTGTTAGTAATTTGGTTGAGTCATCAAATGACACAAATTAGTGTGTGAATGTATGGACACTCTTTGGCATTCAAAGGTTGATGTGCAAAACTTGTTGTCCTGTGGATATTCATGCATCACAAACACACACTCTCTCATTCCTCAAATTGGCACATTTCATAGGGATGTGTTATTGCTATTTCCATTTGTCTTAATGCACTATTTTGGAAAATCATTTTGACATTGGAAATGTGTTTTTTGAGAAATGTTCAAAGAAGGAAAATTTTCCTTCTCCAAAAGTTTTTGGTGTGCATTCAATGTTTAAACCTTTAAATTGGTACATTTGTGAGAAATAGTCACACAAGGTTTGAATGCAACCCATATGCACCTTAGAGGCATGACTTTCAAGAACAAACAAAGTTGAATCTTAATGCCAAAAATCAAGGATGTTGGCATTGTAAAAGTCACCATGACTAAGTTGTCCATATTCTTTGAACTTGGTGCATTGTGCTCTCAAAATGTTGAGCTAAAGAGACCATACCTTGGAATATTTTGGGAGAATTAAGTTTCCATCCTCCAAGTACATAATGGGTTTCCAATGTAACACCCCATAATTTCAATCCGGTAAATCAATATAATTTCCCTTAATGATGAGGAATGAATAGGGTTGATACTATGTATTAGGTCAAATGAGGAATGAAAAAACTAAGTAAGAATGTGAATTAGAGGGATGATGGATTAATAATAAAGCCAATTTTAAGAAATACTAAATTAAGGGATGATTTAGTTAAGTAATTTTGAAAGTGGAGTGAAATATAATTAATTAAATTAATTGATGGAAATTTTAGTGATTAGTTAATTAAGAGGGATTAAGGGAGATTTAATTAAGTTACTAATTTATTTTGATAATAATCGATAAAATGGATTTTTAATTAATAAAAATTAATTAATGATGTGGCGGGCGTGCCACATTAGCAATGACATGGCATGCCACTTGAGAAAGTGTGACCCAACACCAGACTCAACCCCACTCCCTATAACTTAGGGCAACCAACGGAGAAAAAAGCCTCCATTCTCTCATTTCACTCCTCTCACACGGCACTCCCTCATTCTTTCTCTCCCTCTCACACGGCAACCACACCCTACCTCTTCTTCTCCACCGTGTACCCCCTTCTTCCACTCTTCACACGATTTTCCTCCTCCTTTCTTCTCCTCCATTAGTGAAACTCAAGCAAGGAAGAAGAAAGAAGGAAGAGAGGTCTTGAAAAGCTTCACGAGAGGTTAGTTTTTCTCCCTAGACTTAGTATTAAGACCTAATTTGAGTATTAGGATGGTTTAGAATCAACCTTAGACAAATTTGGGTTTAAGAAATGGAAATTGGAAAAATTGGAGATTTTTGGGTTTTCCCACAACTCATGAAATTTGATTTAGATCCATGTATTCATTGATCAAATCAAGATTATTGTAATAGCCCGGATTTTCAATGCAATAAATAGATTGGCTATTATCTATTTTAATTGTTAAAAATTAAGATTTATAGATGGAATGGATGTTAGATGGATAAAAGTTGGGGCAATGGCCCAAGTATGGTCCAATGGATCATGGATATGATTAATTCTATTTAATTGGGTCAATGTGGTCAATTGGGTCAAATGCCCAATTGGGACCCAATGGGTCAAGATAAATTGATGATTAGGGTAAATGGGTAAGAATAGATTTAATCGGGTCACAGAACTAATTAAGATCAAAGGCATGGGGTCCACCTCATCAAGTGAGGTGGCAAGTGTATGAGGTAATATCAAAGTGGCATAGCCAAGTGGGACCCAACTCCACCTCATCAAGTGAGGTGGCGTGTGGACTAACGCATATGTGGGGCCGGCCACCATGGTTGACTTGGTCAACCATGGGTGAGTTCAAAGGTGAGTCCAAGAGGATTAAGTAAAATGAGTGGAGTTAAGGAATTAATTAATTAAAAATAAATTCAAGTGCTTGAGTTAGGAGAATGAGTTTTATTTAATGTAGTGAGTTGGATGGGTGGTGAGTCACATGGGAGATGAAAAGATGGAGTGAGTCAAAGGGGAGGTGAAGGGCTTCCATCTCAATGGAAACCCTAGACCAAATTTGTTGGAGAGGGTGTGTGTGCCATGTGGAAGGCATGCGTCCTCTTGGTTAGTCAAGGAACTCATGTGGAAGGCATGCATCCTCTTGCTTGGTCAAGGAACTCATGGGGAAGACTCCACATTGAATGAGAGTGGTTGGGAGGTGAGGTCTTGTCCAAGAAACCCTAGACAAGATGGAAAGGGCTAACTCTCCATCTCATTCACTCTCTCCCTCTCACTCTTGGCCGACCCCCCTATAAGACAAAAGAAAAGAATTAGGGTTTTTCCATCTTAACCTTCTCTCCCTCTCACCAAAACCCTAGGGCCGACCCCTCTCTTTGAGACAAAAGAGTTAAAGTTTCCTTTCATTCCCTCCTCCTCTCCCTCTCTCAAACCTTCACCTAGGCCGAGCCCTCTCTTAGGGTTTTCATCTTAAACCCTCTCCCTCTCAAGCAACACTCTTTGGCCGAAGATCAAGGAGGAGAAAGAAAAGATTAAGGAAGGAAAAGAACGGAGGAGCAAGACGGAACGAAAGAAAATGGAGGAGTGGCGGAATCGGTAAGTATTACTTGACAAGATTTATAAATTAAAAGGAGGTTAAGGGAACCATGGTTTTGGCTATGGAATGGCCGAAACCATGGGGTTCCATTTCGGATTGGAAAGTTGGCCAAAATGTTATGTGCCATGGATTTAAAATCCATCCAAGGAATGAGATGGAAAAATGGATAAAACCCTAATCTTGCTAATGGGTAAGATAGGTTATATAAATGAAGATCATTAAGGACAATATGTATATATATGGCTTATGACAACATGCATGGCTAAACATGAGAAATGGTCAAAGAACATGGTTCGGCCCTTGCATGGCCGAACCCTAATCTTGTTATGCATAAGGACCTCATGCATGTTCAATATAAGGGATGGAGAATGATCAAAGATGATGGTTTGGCCCTTGCATGACCAAACCCTAGATTTTCATATGTAAGGACCATTAAGGACAAAAAAGATTGGATGAGGTTCGGCCATGATGTATGGCCGAACCACATCAAATGATCTAATCATGGGTATATGATTTTTAAGAGGAAATGATGAACTATAGGGTTCGGCCATGTTGTATGGCCGAACCCCATGGAAGTATGTTATTGATTTTAATGGGTTTTAAATGATGAAAGTGATGGAAGTATGTTAGTGATTTTAAAAGGTTTTAAAGGATGAAAATGATGGAAGAATGTCGGTGATTTTAAATGGGTTTTAATTATTGTAAATGATGATTTAAAATGAGGAGATGAGGAAGAACAATGGACCATGGGTTCGGTCATACCCCATCGAAGAAATGTTGATGGATTTTGGGTTTTAAAATGATGGACTTAAGTGTATGATTAAACCCCATGGAGGGATTTATTATGGATCTATGTTTATGTTAATGAATCATTTATGGACCTAAGTTATGGGAAAATAAATTAAGTGATTATCTATGGAAGGAAATAATGGCTAAGATGGGAACATGGTGAAAATGAAGGACCATGGGTTCGGCCATGTTGTATGGCCGAACCCCATGGAGAATATCTTATGGACATAGGTTATTTTTATCAAGTTAAATGATTAACTTATGTGATTAGATTAATAAATCAAAAGATGGAATGATGTTGGACCCACTTTGTTTAAAATAAAACAAGGGTTAAAAAGGGGATCAAAACCAAAGAGTGAGGTTCGGTCATGTTGTATGGCCGAACCCCACTAGTGAGTTTTAGTGGACAGTGGACAGTGGGTAGTGGATAGTGAACAGTGGGTAGTGGACAGTGGACAGTGGAGAACGGGTAACCGGTCGATTTTAAAAATGAAATATTTATATGATTTTCCAAATGGTTAAGTTAAATTGGAAGGATGAAGGGAATGATTTAAATCAATTGGAATAACTAATTTGATTATTTTATGGAATTTATTTAAGGCAAAAACATTCCATAACCAGGGGCGCGATCGGTGAGCGGTTTTTGGATGAAAACGCAAGGACACGATATTTGGTCGTTGGTAGGATTCCTACCTTATTGAAAACCATGGAATATGTATATGTGATGTTTTTACTTCTATGTTAATTTTGGTATCAAAGTACTATGTTTCAACTATGGGATTTTTAATGCTATGATGTTTATTATTACATAGCATGTTTGCACTTGCATCTCATGCATGGCATGGGAGGGATCAAATGAGGGGAGTCCATGCTCCATTCGGTTTCCGATAAACAACCATGGGGAGGAATCCACACTGATTCCAATGGATGTATGATTGAATTGTAACCGGAGTCCATGCTCCGTTCAGTGGGACCGATAAGGCATTCGTGGGGAGAGATACACTGTGTTTGAATTGTAACCGGAGTCCACGCTCCGTTTGGTGGGACCGATAAGGCATTCGTGGGGAGTCATGACAATACCTTGATGTGGATTATCCATCAAGAGGAATATTATGTGATTGTGATATGGATGATGGGTGGGATTCATGGCATATGACACCCATGGCATGGCATTGACTTGCATGGTTTTGATATTATATGTATCTATGTGATTTTTATACTAACCCATGTTTGTCCCCACTCAGAGTACCTACTGAGCGCGTTGTCTAATGCCCTACTTCTACCTTAGATGATGACACAGGAAATGGACGGAGCGAAGGGCGCGATCGAGCCAGGCTTAGGAGCTTGGATAAGGTAGATCTATTTTATTTAAGTTTTTATTTTGGACATGTAATTTGAGTAATTAATATGTTGGGACTGCAATAACTTAGACTATTTGCTATGGTTTGGATTTTAATTTTGGACATTTTAACTTAAGATGATTATTATTAAGTGATGGACTTCCTTGTTATTTAAAATTGGATAGGATGGAACTCTATTATAATTCCTCATTATATTTAATTCCGTAAGCTTAACCTTATCACGTGTGAACCATTCGCGTGGACTTAGTCCACGTACATATATGGTTGGCCAATTAAAGGCCGGGCTTTAGAAGCTCGGACTTAGCTCGCGTCGTGACGTCCCGCTCTCTCTCACTCTTTATTTTCAAAAAAAAAAAATAGACTTTTATTTTCGATGAGTGAAGAAGAGGGGGGGGATAGTGAGACCAAGTTCCGAGCAATCTAGTGTAAATCTAAAATCTATATGTTTCGGAAGTGGCGAGAGAAAGCCTCGATGTTTCGAAGTCTCTGAACTTGGTTCGGAGGTTCCGATACTAAGTTCCGAGCATACTAACATGACTGTATACTTCGGACGGTCCAAAGGTGTAACGCCCCTCCCTTTTTCACTAGCCGAAAATCAGAGTCTGTTTTTTATTTATTTTTAAATAGAAGAGTGAGAGAGAGCTGGACGCCACGACGCGAGCTAAGTCCGAGCTTCCAAAGCCCGACCCTTAACTGGCTAACCGTACGTGTGCTTGGGCCAAGTCCACTAAAACGGTTCACATGTACTCAAGTTAACATGCGGAATAATCATAGATGCGGAATTATAATAAAATAACAATTCTATTCCATTCTAGATAGCAAAGTAATCCAACACTTAACAATAATTATCTTAAGTTAACATATCCAAAGCTAACATTCAAACCATAGCAAATAATCTAAGTTATTACATTCCCGACTGCTAGTTACTCAAATCACATTGTCCATGAATAACTTAAATAAAACAAAACTAAAACATCCAAGCTCCTAAGCTTGGCTCCGATCTCCTCCTTCGTTCAGTCCATTCCCTGTGTCATCAACTAGGGTAGAAGTAGGGCGTTAGACAACGCACCCAGTAGGCATTCCAATTAGGGTCAAACACATGGGTTAGTATAAAAATCCAGATATAATATATCGTACCGTATCTGTAAAACATCGTATCCAAAACAGTGTATGATAATAGAGATCCAATCATACAGATAAAAACTAGAAACAGTGCATGATGATAAAGATCATAATCATGCTAATGCAATGCCATGCTATGGGTGCCATATGCCATGAGTCCCACCCATCACCTATATCACAATCACAAAACATCCTCTTGATGGAAAGCTCCTCATAAAGGTATGACAAACATAGTATCCTCTTGATGGAAAACTCATCATCAAGGTATCCCCACGGACGCCCCGACGGAGTGTGGCCTCCGGTTACCTCTTGATGGGATAATGCACATCAAGGTACCCCTCACGACTTACGGACGCCCCGACGAAGCGTGGGTCTCCGGTTACCTCTTGATGGATAATGCACATCAAGGTACCCCCACAGTTGCCTTACGGACGCCCCGACAGAGTGTGGTCTCCTGTTACATATCATCCCTCCCATGCCATACATGAGATGCAAATGTCCACATGCTATGCAATTATACAAATCATAGCATTTAAAATCCCATACTTGAAAACATATCACTTATACAAAATAACTCATCAAAATAGGAATTAAAACCATCATACATATTCCATGTTATCAATGAGGTAGGAATCCTACCAATGATCAACTAACGCGTCCTTACGTTTTTGTCCGGGAACCGATTACCGATTGTACACCGCTTGTGAGGTCCCGTTACCTTATTACATATCAATCAATCAAACCCATGTTCCATTTGATTTACAATTATGTCTAAGTCCATAAACACATCTTTGTGGGGTTCCGCCATACAACATGGCCGAACCTCACCCACTTAAATTTGGGTCCCTCTTTTATTTATTAACCAATCCACATAAGTTTAACCATCTAAGAAACCCTAAGTCCACAAGTATTCCTTAGTGTTGTATGGCCGAACCTCACTTCCTTGGTTTTGTGCCCTTCCTTTCAATCCTTTGATCTTTTAAATTAAGTGCAAGATTATGCCATCTTTGTTTTATTAATCTAATCACTTATAGATTAATCCTTTAACATTAATAACCACTTAAGTCCACAAAAACATTCCTCATGGGGTTCGGCCATACACCATGGTCGAACCCATGATCTTTCATTTTTACCCATATTTACTTCTTTGCCATTATTTCCATCACCTTATGTTTAGGTCCAAAAACATAGGTTCATGACTAAACATTTCATTCATTTAAACATGTCCAAGTCCATAACTGATCCACAAACATAAAACCATTAATGATTTCTAATCATGCTTAAATCTCTAAATGGCCTATTAAAAAAGGGTCCATGGGGTTCGGCCATACACCATGGCCGAACCCATGATGTCTCATTTCCATGTTTTCCATTAAATCAATTACAATATTTTAAGTCCATAAACCATGGTCCATCCATGGGGGTTTAATCATACGCTTAGGTTTCTCATTTTAAAACATCATCTTACATATTTAAAGACTTATTAAGATGACCACATTTCTCCATCATCTTCATGGTCTAGATACATGTAAAATACCTTAATATTACTCCATTTGGCCATTCTTTCCTTCCATAGGTAATCACCTAAATTTACTTATCCATACTTAAATCTATACATGATCCATAACCAAACATAGATCCACAAATGAATCCTCCACTTCTTAGTTTATTCATTCATTCTTTTAATCATTTATAAATCTCCACACGACCCATTAAAATGGTCCATGGGGTTCGGCCATACACCATGGCCGAACCCATGATGTCATTTTCATTTCCATCTTCCCCTTTTAAATCATTCACAATCTTAGGTTCATAAATAGGGATTTAACCATACACTTAGGTTCATCCTTTTAGATCATCATTAACCGTATTTAACAACCTATTAAAATTACCAATATTCTCCCATCATTTTCATGGTCCACAACATCTAAGTCCATCAATATCTTCTCATAAAAATCATTTACTTATGATTATATCTTTTGATGGGGTTCGGCCATACATCATGGCCAAACCTCATCCAACCTTTTTTATTGTCCTTGATGGTTCTCATACATGTAACTTAGGGTTTTTCCATGCAAGGGCCAGATCATGATCCTTGGTCATTCACCATTCCATACATGGTTCATGCATAAAAGTCCTTAGCCATAAGAATTAGGGTTCGGCCATGCAATAGTCGAACCATGTCCTTGACCATCTTACTTAATAAAATCTCATGGAGTACTTACCGATTCCGCGACTCCTCCGGTTTCTTTCACTCCTTCTTGTTCCTTCGATCTTCTTCTTCCTTAGCCTCTTCTTCCTCCTTGATCCTTAGCCGAGTGTGAACTTGAGAGGTCTTGAGATGAAACTTCAAGGAGAGGGTTCGGCCAAAGAGTCTAGGTTTGAGAGAGAGAGAGAAGCTTGGGATAGAAAATACTTTAAGTCCTTTGTCTTTTGTCAATGAGAGAGGGTCGGCCTTGTGTGAGAGCTTGAGAGTGAGATGAAGCAAAGAATCCTCTTTGTTTGTCCGATATAATTCAGCCAAGGGTGGTGTCCTTTGGTTGATGCCCTTTGGTAACTCCCATGACTCTTCATCTCCTCATTGATAATTCCTTTGGGGGTTTCATCCCATAAGATGAAACTCCAACCATATGTCCCTTGGGTTTCCATGTTCCAACGTGAATGCATGGGTATGTGTTGTGTAACATCAAAATCCTCCAACTTCCTTATCTTGATCAATGAGGGTCGGCCAAGGGTGGTGTCCTTTGGTGATACCCCTTTGTAACCACCATGCCCCTTCACCTCCCTCCTTTAATGTTCCATTTGGAGGTTTCATCCATGAGATGAAAAAACCCCACCGTTTGAACCTTGGGTTTCCATCTTGAGATGGAAACCCCCCCGTCTCTTCAACGTGTAAGCCTTTGTGTAACCTCCAAAACCTTTCACCTCCTCATTAATGATCTATTTGGAGTTTCATCTCATGAGATGAAACTCCCATGTTTCCAACGTGTACCCTTGAGTTGGTCTTTGTGGGATGCACCTGTCCACCTTCCCACTCCACTCACTTGAGATCAAAGTCCCATTAACTTCCGCTCGACTCATTTAGCTCAACTCACCTCTTTAATTCAACTCCTTTAACTCACTTAAAATCAACTCAATTACTTGATTCCATTTCCAACTTAATTCAGCCCAATTTAATTAAGCTTGAACTCACTTGGTGGTCAACCAAGTCAACCACGACCCATTGGGTCCCAATTGGGCATTTTGACCCAATTGACAATTTTGACCCAATTAAATAAATCTCACCAATTTATTTCAATTGAACTATATCCACAATCCGTTGGGTCTTAATTGGGAAATTGACCCAACACCTTACCCATCTAAGGTCTATATCCATTAATTCATAATTTAAATGGGCAATTTCCATAAATATTCATAACTTGAAAATCCAGGGTGTTACAGAAGGGGAAACAGAGAGTTTCGGAAGTTTTGAACAGAGTGACCCACGTTCCGAACTGGTAGTGACCCCAATGTTTTGATCTTAACTCCACACTCTTGTTTTGATCATTAATGTGGGATTACTAAGACACCAGTTACATTTTCCAAACCTGACCCGCTCAATGGTAATTAATAAAAGTACTAAGTATTAGATTTGGAAACCAATGACATTAACTAATGATGTGATTTTTGTCTCTTAATCTGTGGAAATAACTGAAGGGCCCGAGGGTGACTTAGAGGTGTACAAGTTGTTTCGTGATTCGTCCTCCCCGTCAATTTATCTCCAATCAGGTAGGTTTTCCTACATCGTTGAAATGCAATGGGTGTGAATTCAATATCTTATTAACAATAACAACATGATGATTTGAGTCCCTTTAAAAAATGTGTTCTTGACTTATGAAATTGAGCTCATTTTCAATTGAAGTACTTTAGAATATTTCACCCCTTAGAATTATAAGATGGGCGACATGTTTTGAAATGTATTTAATGGCTAAGTGATATCGAATGAATATTTTTAGAGGTAACATATTTTACTTGAAAAGTTGTGGATTTCGATTTAATGAGTTTCTAAGTCATCCTAAGATAATTATGTATAATATATGTGTTGTGAAAGGAATGTTTTTTGTACTTATGGAAATAAATTGAAAACACATGAGATGTGATCATTGGCATCATTTGCATTCATATTCCTCATTCATGAAGCATGGGATGCGAAATACATGAAATGATAACCAAGGACTAGTTTGTCCAAATGGACCTTAGGGTCATGATTATTGTTATGGGGTTACCGTCAACGAACCTAAATGCTGAATGTCCTGACGGACTTTGGTGTCGTGTTATGATTGACGAATGAAAGTGTTGAATTGTCCCTAGTAGGCTTTGATGTCGTGTATGTATGGCCAAGAAAAAAATGTTTCACCGGTGGAACCGGTTGAGTTTTATGATGATATGTATTATGACACCCCAAAAGATGAATATGAAATGAGTACACGGGAGGATGAAATGCCCTGTTATTCTAAATGAAATGTTGAAACACCTACGCATGGGTCATGATAAGGGTATGCATGTATCATGGCACCCATGGCATAACGTATTATGTATTGATGAACGTTTACATGAACTGAATATGGTATTTGAAATGATGAAACTAATGTAGTTTTCGTGAAGGTTTTAAGTATATATTATGCATGTCTTGAACGAAGGGCTTTTCCTAAAATGAATTAGGTATGAGGACAATACCTTATAATGAAACATGTATTATGTTTTCAATCACGAGTTTTATATAATGAGTCAAAGATGAGATTTGTATCATGATAAGTAATTTAAGGAAAGTATTACGTATATCTTGAAAGAAGAAGATGGCTTGTGACCTAGATGTGGATTTTAAGACCTAAGTATGATATTGGATAAAGTACTAAAACACTTATAATGACATAGTATGTTTTGAAGCATGGATTTTATATAATTTTGAAATACGATAAAATCAAGATTCGATAAGAGTACAAGTATGTATATTGTCTTAGTTTCACACGCCGTAGTGCATATTATGTGATCAGAATTCCTACCGAGCGTGTTGACTAAGCCTATAAATTCCCCCACTAGATTGTGTATGCGAGTTTGAAGTACGTAGATGAAATTGGACCAAGTGATGGCCGAATGTAGACAAGATGAAGAACTAAGAAGGAAGCTTGGACTAGTGAAGCGAACTTATGTATTTTGGGAATAGTAGGACAATGTTATGTATTAAGAATGTTCATGTAATATTTGGGGAATGTAATGGATATACGACTTGGAACTTTTGTAATTAAGTATTTTGTATTTGACTCATGTATGATTATCTTGGGAATTTCCTTATCTTGCTTTGAGATGCGTTTGGCTATTCATGAAATGAAATAAATGTTTAAATTTCTACAGGTTTATGTTAATGTGTGCAAATGTTATCACGCACAAACTAGTTAGGCCAGTCAAGGGTCGGTTCTTCGGACTCGGACTTTGCTCGCATCATGACGCTCGCCTCCCTCTCCACTGAAATATTTCTAATAAATTACTCTAATGATGGTGGTTAGAGGGAGGGGCGTTACATCCAAGGTCAAGATGTTTGTTCATTCATAGATCTCTTAATTGGTATATATTTTGATCAATGAACTTGTTGTTTGATGCATATATGCTTGAATTGTTGAATTTTTATACATCATCTTTAATAAACTATGTGCTTAATTGGTCTATGCTTTATTTAGTTCATGATGCTTTTCTCTCATATGCTCCTTTCATGGAATATTCCTTGTATGAGTGAGTCCTTCCTCTAGCATGAATTTTGTTTTTCAAAATTGGTATATTTTTTGAAAATGCATTCTCCATCTCAAGTCCAACAATTGAGACTTGTTCAAGCACAAAACTTTGGTATATTAGTGCTTTGTACCCTTTGTCAATTTATGACGAAAGGGGGAGAAAACTTAGAAGCTTGATATAATATTTGGGGGAGAATTTAGAAGCTCGTTCTAAGGTTAGAAAGAGAAGCTTAAAGATCTTAGGGGAAGATGATCTTTGAGGGAGGATAGTCTATGATTTTTTTGAATATATAAGTTGATTCAAAGGGGGAATAACTCCTAAAAGAAGAAAACATAAAAAGGAGGCAAAAAATCCTCAAAGAGAAGAAATTGCCTCATAGTTGGGCAAAAAATGAAAGGTAAAAAACTCCCAATAGACGTCAGGTTGTCGAAAAGAATTGGTCAAAGACCCCATCCTTGACAGTGCTATTGGAAGACTGATCCCTGTAGAAACTAAGAACCAAATTAGTGTTGGTAGCATCAGCCATAGAAAGACGAATACGACTTCACTGAAGATGATGGGAAATTGCGGCAATGTGGGTACAAATTGCCCAACTAGCATTAGAATGAAATTTAATCTGATTGAACATGTCTCTGTTAAGGCATTGCAGGTGGTTGATTTGAGGCCTGTACGTATGAGCAAAACAGAGAATTGGTTGACAGAAGATTAACAAGCTTTCTTTAGAAGGAGGAAGATTAAAGTTGCAAAAGTAACTACACTTGTAACAGTTGTAGGGTCCCAAACAAAGAGCAGCAATGCTAGTCCTGCTATTATGAAATATTAACGCAAGTAATAATGTGTAATCAGTACCAGAAACAGCGTCTTTAGTGACAGGAAGAGCATTCAAGCGGCGAAAAGATGAGTTGTATGGAGGAAGGTCCAAATCAGCCAAAAACCTACTCCTCAAATTTCTTAAGTCAGTATTTGATAGTAAGAACATGATACGACTTTTAATATCAGAAAGAATAGCCATAGAGATAGATACATCAGATCTGGAAGAGTTCTTGAAAATCCTACAATTCCTATCATGTCGGGCATGCCAAATAAGAGAAGGAGTTGTAAGAAGAGCAACCAAATTCTCCAACCCCCCACATAAAGAATTAGCCAGATTCATAGCGTCTTCTAAGAGGTCACTAACATTGCTATTGTATCTGAACTTTCTCTTCAGAAGTCCCCAGATGCATAGAACAGTCCCACAGTGAAGAAGGTGATCAACAGTTTTGTCGTGGACATTACACAGGATGCAGACCCATCCACAGAGATGCCAATCCTAATGAGGTGCTCTTTTGTCTTAAGCCCCGATTTAAGGTAGAGCCTTAGAAAAATCGAGTGACGATTAACACATCTGGGAAACCACACATGACCAGAATAGATATAGTCAGGGAGATGGTTGTAACACCCCGGATTTTGAATTCATGAATATATGTGGAAATTGTCCATTTAATTTGTGAATTAATGGAATTTGAAATTAAATAATGGAGATGGACCTTAGGTGGGTAAGAATTGGGATGATAGCCTAATTATGATCCAATGGATCAAGGATAGAATTCGGGTTGAAAATAATTGGGTATATGTGCTTAAATGGGTCAACTACCCAATTGGGACCCAATGGGTCATAGACGAGCTAATTAGAAGTAAATGGATAAGATTAATTTAATTGGGTCAAAATACCCAATTAAGATTCAAGTGTAGGTCCACCTCATCAAGTGAGGTGGCATGTAAATGAAATGGCAAGTGGTGAAGGTAACATTCATGGTCAGCTAAGCCATGGTTGACTTGGTCAACCATGGGTGAGTTCAATAGAGTTGAGTTGATGAATGAGTTCAAGTGGGATAAATAATGCTTGAGTTGGAAAGTGAATTATATGAGTTGAGAATTTATTAATGTTGAGTTCAAGTGCTTGAGTTGGAAAATGAGTTCATTTAAGTTGAGTTGAGTTGAATTGAAGAGAGTGGAGTAGGAAGATGGAGGGTTTCCATCTCATGGTGGAAACCCAAGGGACACACGTTGGAGGTGAATGGATGCCATGGTGAAGACCAAGGAACACACGTTGGGGAGGTGGAGAATTTCATCTCAGGGGATGAAACTCCAAAGGAAACATTAATGAGGGAGGTGAAGGGTTTTGGTTGTTACAAAGGGGCATAACCCAAAAGACACACACCTTGGCCGATCCATCTTTTCACAACCAAGAGATTTCTTTTCTTCATCTCATCTCTCTCTCCCTCTCTCAAGCTCTCCCTTGGCCGACCCCTCACAAGAAAAAAAAAAGACTTAGAGTTTTCTCCCATTGTCGCCTCCTCTCCCCCTCTCAAACCTTCTCCTTGGCCGAACCACTCTTAGGGTCTTCATCTTAATCAAGCAACACACTTTGGCCGAAGATCAAGGAGGACAAAGAAAGACTAAGGAAGGTTAAGATCGGAGGAGCAAAGGTGGAACGAAAGAAAACGGAGGAGTCACAAAATCAGTAAGTGGTACTTGACAAGATTTATAAATTAAAAGGAGGCTAAGGGAACCATGGTTTGGCCATGGAATGGCCGAAACCATGGGGTTCCATTTCGGATTGGAAAGTTGGCCAAAATGTTAGAGGCCATGGATTTAAGATCCATTCAAAGAGAGGCAAAATGAGGTTCGGCCATGTTGTATGGCCGAACCCCATCAAGTGATCTAACCATGGATATATGATTTTAAGAAGAAAATGATGAACCATAGGGTTCGGCCATGTTGTATGGCCGAACCCCATGGAAGAATATTATTGGTTTTCATGGGTTTTAAAGGATGAAATGATGGAAGAAATGTTGATGGATTTTGGGTTTTAAAATGATGGACCTAAGTGTACGATTAAACCCCCATGGAGGGATTTTGTGTATGGGTTTAATATTTGTAAGTGAATTAAGAAGGAAAAATGAAAATGAGACATCATAGGTTCAGCCATGTTGTATGGCCGAACCACATGAACCATTTTGGTGGATCATTTGGTAGATCTATAAATGTTTAAAGGATGGAATGATCAGGCTAAGGAATGGAGGGATTTATTATGGATTTATGTTATGTTAATAAATCACGTATGGACCTAAGTTATGTGTAAATGAGTTAAGTGTTTATCTATGGAAATAGTGATAGCTAAGATGGGAACATGGTGAAAATAAAGGACCATGGATTCGGCCATGTTGTATGGCCGAACCCCATGGAGAATGTTTTATGGACTTAGGATTTTTATTAAGGTAAAATGATTATGTTAGTAGATTGGGTAATCAAAGAATGGAGGGTGTTGGACCCATTTTGTGTAAAATAAAAACAAGGGTTAAAAAGGGGGTCAAAACCAAAGAGTGAAGTTCGGCCACGTTGTATGGCCGAACCCCACAAGTGAGTTTTGGTGGACAATGGACAGTGGACAGTGGACAGTGGATAGTGGATAGTGGGTAGTGGATAGCGGGTAACCGACTGATATTAAAAAATAAATAAATATATATATATATATATATATATATGACTTTCCAAATGGTTAGGTTAAATTGGAAGGATAAAGGGAATGGTTTAAATCAATTGGAATAATTAATTTGGTTATTTTATGGAATTAAATGGATCACATATTGATGTATGTAAATGTGTTAAATGTAATAAGGTAACGGGATTTCACATACGGTGTACGATCGGCTTGAAGCGATCGGTGATGGGTTTTTGGACAGAAACACAAGGACCTGGTATTTGGATGTAGGTAGGATTCCTACCTTATTGAAAACCATGGAATATGTATATGTGATGATTTTACTTGATGTTTTCATGAGTTATTTTGGTATCAAATGATATGTTTCAATTATGGGATTTTAATGCTATGGTGTTTATTATTACATAGCATGTTTACAATTGCATGTCATGCATGGCATGGGAGGGATCAAATGAGGGGAGTCCACGCTCCATTCGGATTTCCGATAAATAACGGTGGGGAGGAATCCACACAGATTCCTATGGATACATGATTGAATTGTAAACGGACTCCACGCTTCGTTCTGTGGGACCGATAAATAATCGTGGGGAGGAATCCACACAGATTCCTATGGATACATGATTGAATTGTAAATGGAGTTCACGCTTCGTTCAGTGGGACCGATAAACAACCGTGGGGAGGAATCCACACTAATTCCAATGGATTTATGTTTGTAATGTAACCGGAGTCCATGCTCCGTTCAGGGCGACCGATAAGGCATTTATGGAGATACCTTGATGTGGATTATCCATCAAGAGGAATACTATGTTTGTAATGTAACCAGAGTCCATGCTCCGTTCGGGGCGACTGATAAGGCATTCATGGGGATACCTTGATGTTGATTATCCATCAAGAGGAATACTTTGTGATTGTGATATGGATGAGGGGTGGGACTCATGGCATATGACACCCATGGCATGGCATTGTTTTGCATGGTTTTGATATTATTTATATCTATGTGATTTCTATACTAACCATGTGTTGACCCTACTCGGAGTACCTACAGGGCACGTTGTCTAACGCCCTACTTCTACCTTAGATGATGACACAGGAAATGGATGGAACAAAGGACGCGATTGGAGCCAAGCTTAGGACCTTGGATGATCTAGTTTCATTTTATTTAAGTTTATTCATGGAAAATGTAATAACTTAGATTATTTGTTATGGTTTGGATTGTTAATTTTGGATATTTTAACTTAAGGTAATTATTATTAAGTGATGGACTTCCTTGCTATCTAAAATGAAATAGGATAGTTATTCTATTGTAATTCAAAATCTATGTTTTATTCCGAAAGTTTAACCTTATCGCGTGTGAACCGTTTTTGTGGACTTGGTCCACGCACATGCGTGGTTGGCCAGTTAAGGGTCGGGCTTTGGAAGCTCGGACTTAGCTCGCGTCGTGAAGCTCCCGTTCTCTCTAACTCTTTATTTAGAAAAAAAAAATAGACTCTGATTTTCAGCGAGTGAAAAAGGACGGGGCGTTACTGTTGGTATCAAAGCGTAACTGGAGGGATGAATCTTTCGAAGTAAGATTAAGACGGTATCATGTCTCACTGACAAGATAAGAATCCCAACTGACCGACTCTTTGGAGTCCGCTGCACGAGGGCCGGATTAATTTACTTCGTTAGACTCTAACTGAAGCATTCAATCTGAGAGCAACATTTGATGAAAAAGGAATGATAGTAAGGGAAGGACAGTCACTACAAATTGGATTTACAAGCATAGCAAAATAGGACATATTTCCCCAAAAATGAGAAACATCAAGATTTTCCCCAAATTGGGAAACAACACTTGGTACATAGGAGATATTTCTCCGAAACAAGAGAACAACAGGAATTCCCCAAAATTGAGAAACAATGATGGATTATCAAACATAGTAAAATAGGAGATATTTCCCCAAAAACAAGGAAACATCATGATTTCCCCAAATTGAGAAATGATACTTGATACTTAGGAAGGTTTTCCCCGAAAACAAGAAAATATATGATTTCCCCAAATTGAGAAATGATACTTGATACTTAGGAAAATTCCCCCAAACACCATGGCCGAACCCTATGGTTCTTTGGTTTTATAAAAATTATTCAATCAATTGGATACTAACCTTGTTCGATTCCGGGCTCTTCTAATCTTTCTCCTTTCTTCTTTGCTGGCCAAACTACCTCTTGTTGATTGCCTTCTTCTTGCTCTTGGTGTAGCTGAAAATAAACAATTGGGAGAAAGAGAGAAAGAGAGAAAGAGAGAAATCGGCTAAGGGATTACAAAACCGTGTACCCCTCTCCATGTATCTCTTTATAGGTTTTCCTTGGTCCAATATTAGAAATTCCTTAAGATAACCAATCCCTTCGGCCGTGCGCCCCTTGCCATTTGGCCATTGCCGACCTCCTTTGCCTTAGATGGCAATTGCCGACCTCCCTTGCTTTATTAAGAACCTTCCCTTAATCCTCTCTCTATTTAAATTAGATAATTTCCTTGGCTACCAATCCATGCGCATAATATCGATATTAATATCCAAAATTCGGCCATGCTTAATCTTTTAATTATTTCATAGATATCTCATCCCTTTTTAAATATTCTAGCATATCATTGTGGTTTTAGAATCCCACATATCTCTAATTCGCATAATCTATGGATTTCACATTCAAAATTCGGTTAAGGCAATCTTTTATTAATTTTTTTTGATAAAACCAATGTCACAATTTAATTGGGTCCTAATTGGGTCATGGCCCAATTCCTTATCCATATAAGATCCAATTCTAAAATCCACAATTTAAAAGAATAATTCTCATATAAAATAATAATCTGAAAATCCGAGGTATTACAATACAACCCTCTTTTTAAAATTTTGGTCCCGAAAATCGAGTGAAGTAGGGTTTCTAACATTTACCTAAATAGCTCAGGATGAGCTTTCCTCATTTCCGACTTGAGTTCCCATGTAGCTTCCTCAATGCCGTGTCGATCCCATACTATCTTGACAAACTGGATCGCTTGGTTCCGTAACACCCTTTCTTCTGTGTCCACCACTCGGACAGGCTTCTCGACATATGTCACATCGCTCTGAACCTCTATGTCTTGTACGTTCAATACGTGAGAAGGATCAGGATTATACTTGCTCAACATCGATATATGGAACACATCGTGTAAAGATGCCAACTGTGATGGGAGTGCCAATTGATAAGCCACATCCCCCATCCGTCTTATGATAGAAAATGGTCCCACATATCTTGGCGATAATTTCCCATCCTTTCCAAATCTCATGTGTCCCTTCCGTGGTGAGACTTTCAAGAACACCATGTCTCCCACTTCAAATTCAAGGAACATCCTCCTTTTGTCAGCATAACTCTTCTGACGCCTCTGCGCAGTCAATAGGTGCTGCCGTATCAACTGTATCTGCGATGTAGTCTCTGCAACCAATTCAGGTCCAATCAGTGCAGGGTCACCAGCCTCTGTCCAGCACACTGGTGACCTACATGGTCTACCATATAATGCCTCAAATGGAGCCATCTGGAGGCTTAACTAGTAACTGTTGTTGTATGAGAATTCTACCAACGGCAAGTGATCCTCCCATCCACCCTTGAAATCTAGCATACATGCTCTCAGCATGTCCTCCAATGTCTGAATTGTCCTCTCAGACTGTCCATCAGTCTGTGGATGTGTAACACCCCAATTTTTCAATAAAATGGAAAATTACGAAAATGCCCCTGAATTATTAAATTAATTATTTTGTGAGAAATGTTGGGGCCTATTGCTCAAATTAAGGTCGTATGAGCACATTATATGTATATCAAGTTGATTTGGATGGGTTATGTACATCAATTGGGTTGGAAATGACTAAATGGGTCAAAGGGCTCAATTGGACCCAATGGGTCAAAATGGATGATTTGACCATTGTGTAAGCTTAAATTAAATAGGGTTAAGCCTATTTGATGGGAAATCAAGTAGAGAAGAAATGGGTAGGCATGATCCATATGAGAAAACCACTTACAAATGACCAAAATACCATAATTGGGTCATAGAGTCAAAAAATGGGTCAAGGAGCTAAAGGGGGGACCCAATGGGTCGGGTTGACCAGTTTGACCACGGATGACCGTGTGGGCCCTCAATTGAACTCAAGTGTGAGTTAATTCAACTTGAGTTGGGTTGATTTGAAATGAATGGGATTTAAGAAATGAGTTGACTCAAACTTAGTGCATTAAAAGTGATGAGTTGGATGAGTTGGTTTAGAATAAAAATATTCCGAGTTAGGTGAGTCAAGAGGAGATGGAAATGAGTTGTAATCTCACACAACAATTAATCTGAAGCAATCTCAGTCGTTGGTATGAAAGGGTGCTTTGGCAAAGCCAAAAGACACCAAGGTTGGGCGGCACCTCTTCATGAAGGGTTGCATTGGTTCATTTCCCATGTGATACAATGTTTGGCACCAAGGGGTGCAATGTTTGGCACCAAGAGGTGTCTTGGTTAACACCCTTTGCCCCATCGTTTTTAACAACATTAATGAGGGAGGATGAATGGGAGTTGGGGGGCTGAAACTATAAAAGAAAACCTAACCATACATGGCCGTTTTTCACACCAAAGAATCCAAGAATTCCCATCTCTCTCTCCCTCTCTCCAATTCGTTTTCTTGGCTGAACAGCAGAGGTTTGGCATCAGTTAATCAAGCCTAAACCAGTAAGGAATTAAGGAAAGAAAGAAGAAATAAAAGGGAGAAATCAAGGATCAAAGACAAGAAGAAAACTTGGAAAATTTGGTAAGTATTTTATGTGTTATTTGGTTTAATAACATGGAATGAATGGGGGTGAATTGGGCCATGGTTATGGCCGAATACACCAAGGTTTTAACCTTGATTAAGTGAGGCTTTAAAATGGTAAAGATGACCATTGGGTTCGGCCACCATGGAGGGCCGAACCCCATGTAAAAGTTAGGTTGGTTTTCATATTTTGAAACATGGAAACCATGGAGTTTTTGGTGGACTGTTTTTGAGTTTTATTGAGACTCAAATGCATGTTTTAAACAGGGTTAAAAACATGGATCTGAATGATATAAGGACTGAAGGTACCATGGGTCTAAATCAACGGTTTAAAATTGATGAATTGGACCATCAGGATCGGCCATCTTGGATGGCCGAATCCCACGAAGTTTGATGGTCATTTGGACAAATTGATGAACTTAGTGGGATGGTCTTGAGAGGTAATAAGGCAGCAAAGTTATACTGATACTATGACACCTAAAAACATGTTTGAAAGAACAAAACATAGACATGAGGTTCGGCCACCTTGGATGGCCGAACCCCATGTTAGTATTTGATGATTTTGATGAGTTTAAAACCATATAAAATATGGTGTTTGATGTAATTTGGTGAAGTTTAACTTGTTGTTATTGGTTGGCCAATGTAGGGCGGGCTGAACCATGTCAATATTAGGGTTAAGATTATTGATTCAAATTATGGGTAATTGATGGATCAATCAGATCAAGAGAACCATTGGGTTCGGCCATGTGCATGGCCGAACCCCATGGGCTGTTTTTGGAATAAATGGACTAAGTTCATAGTTTGTGTTTGATATTATTCCCATGATTTTGTAAAGGGTTTAAAGTATTGTAATGGAGAACCATTTGATGATGGAAGAGTGGGAATACAAGATTCGGCCAAGTATAGGGCCGAATCCCATAAAATGACAAACTTTAAGTTAATGATGTTCGGCCATGGGCATGGCCGAACCCCACATGATGTGGATGGGTCGTAGATGTGATTGAATAAGTTATGACTTGCTGATTGATATATGGATAAGGTACTGGAAGTCGAACGACACGCGAGTCGTGACCGGGTGATGCGAAAGAAAGATCAGTTACTGAAGTGATTCTTCAGTAGGTTTCCTACCTACTTGTAACCACGGTTTTTACCCAGTTTTTCTTATGATACTCTTGTTTTAATATATGTGTTTCAAATGATATATTATGCATTAACAAATGGCATACATGCATTGGCATCTCATGCATGGTCATGGGATGATGAATGAGGTTCTACAGTGTTACAATTATGGGTTACGTCCTCCTTAGGCGATGAGAGTTCCGCCAGGAAGAGTAACATGATGATCATAGTCACAATGGTCTCCTTGGGCGAAGAGAGTTCCGCCAGGAGGACTAATACGTGATATGAATCAGTCAGTGATGAAGAGATGGAAGTTGTATTGTGATTTATCTTGTCGGTGCATGGCACGACAAGTGATGGCTATGGGTGTACATGATGGGGGAGGCTCATTGCATGTGCATACATCATAGCATTGTTTTACCTGTTTTGATGATCATATATTATGATATGTATATGCATGTTTTATATGCTAACATGTGGTAGCCTGATTCGGGAACCTACTGGGCGCGTTGATCTAACGCCCTAATTCTATCCTCAGAGGAGATTGCAGGTACAAGCAAAGGGAAAGGAAAGGTCGTTGACCGGGAGGGGAGCCAAGCTTAAGTGCTTGAATGAAGGACTGAACTACTTTATATTACTGTCTTTTGAATACTTATGTGGGACATGTAATAATTCACTACTTGCTATGGTTTGAGTAGGTTGATAACATTTGGATGTTTGATCTATGATAAGTAATGTTTAGGACTGTTACTTGCTATCTCGTCTTTCTATTCCGCAATTAATCTAGATTATTCCGCATGTTGATGTTAGTTCCATGTGTGATTCATTATCATGGTCTATTCCATGTACACATGGGTGGCCAGTTAAGGTTCAGACTTGGGTAGTCTGAACTTAACTCGCGTCGTGACGCCGCCCGCTCTCTTTCGATGTTTTATTATTACTTAAAAAAAAAAAAAAAAATTAGACTCTGAAATTCTCGGAGAGGGCGGGGCGTTACAGGATGAAATGCCGTATTAATCAGCAAATCTGTTTCCATGGCCGACTGCATGCTCTGCCCTACTCTGCCTGTGAATCGACCATCTCTGTCAGACAAAATAGTCCGAGGTATACCATGTAATCTGATGATATCCTAGATATACCGCTGACCCAAAGTCTTAGATGAGTCTGCCATCTAAATAGGAATGAAATGTGCAGACTTGGTCAGTCGGTCTACCATGACCCATATCGCATCGTTGCCCTTTGATGACCTTGGCAACCCTGTAACAAAATCCATGGAGATGTGCTCCCATTTCCATTTCGGCACTGGTAAGGGTTTGAGTAACCCTGGTGGCTTCTAATATTCCGTCTTAACCTGCTGACAAGTTAAGCAATGTGCTACAAATTCTGCCACATCTCTTTTGAGCCCGTGCCACCAGTAGTGTCTCTTCATGTCGTGATACATCTTAGTGTTGTCCGGATGAATATAGAGTTTAGTCTAATGTGCTTCAACCAATAACTCTTTTATGCAGCTCTTAGGTACATAAATCCTTCCTCGGAATAAAAGACCCTGTCTTGGTCGTAACTCCCATTCCGGTATGACTTCAATAGTAGACATCTTAGCCCAAATCTCTTCCACTTCTGGGTCTGTCCGCTGTTCATATTCAATCTTGGTAACCATGTTGGACCGTATAATCAAACTGTATATAGTCCCATGGTTATTGAGGTAAATCTTCGTGGACTTAGTGTAACGCCCGCCCCTTTTCACCGAAATCAGAGTCTATTTTTTTTTTTGAAGTAACCAGTGACAAAGGACACGAGACGTCATGACGCGAGTTACGTCCTGGCTTCTAAAGCCCGGCCCTTAACTGGCCAACCTTACGCGTGCGTGGAACTAAATACACGAAGAACGGTTCACATGTAGAAGCAAGCTCGAGGAATACTAAACTAAAATGTGGAATTATAATAGAGACTATCCTACCAATTTTTAGATAGCAGGAAGATATATTCATTTAATTACTAAAATACCTCAAAATGATAACATCCGAACATACAGTCTAAACCATAGCAAGAAATATAAATTATTACAATCCGACAAGCTAAGCTACTTAAATTACATTTCCAAAATAAATCTTAAATAAGCTAAATAGCTCGCTCCCCCAAGCTCCTAATCTTGGCTTCCATCCCGTCCTTCGTTTCCGCCATCTCCTGCGTCATCAGCTAGGGTAGAAGTAGGGCATTAGACCATGTGGCCAGTAGGACTCCTAGTAGGGCTAACACATGGATTAGTGATAACAGCATATAGAAAATAATATAATCAAAAACATAGAAATGAATGCCATGCTATGGGTGTCTATGTCATGTGTCCCACCCATCATCCATACCATCATGATATCCCCATGTTTTCTTCTCGGTCGCCCCGACGGAGCATGGACTCCGGTTATATCTCAACACATCAAGATATCCCCATGTTTGTTTCTCCGTCGCCCCGACCGAGCATGGACTCCGGTTATAGCACATCAGGCTATTCCCATGTTTGTTTTTCGGTCGCCCCGACGGAGCATGGACTCCGGTTTCTTTATTTTCCCCCGCCCATGCCATGCATGAGATGTAAATGCTATATGCTATGTAATATATATAATTCATAGCCTTCATATATAGTTCATAGCCAAATCATATAATTCATATCCTTAAAATATAATTCATAGTCTTAACATATAGTTCATATCATTAAAATCCATCATAAACATATCATAGGATTACCAAAATAATTCAATAAGACATCCATACACATAGTCCATGGCTTACAACAAGGTTGGAATCCTACCGAATACCGACTAGCGTCCCTTTACGTTTCCGTCCGATAATTGGGTCACCGATACGCGCACCGCTTGCGACGTCCGATACCTTATTACATATTAATAATCAGTCCATGTTTTATCATATCTAAGTCCATTATCCAAGCGTTAGTGGGGTTTGACCATACACTATGGCCGAACCTCACTAACTAGGTTTGTGGGTTCCATTTAATCCATTAATTATTTTAATTACATGAGTCTAAAAATCAGCATCCTAGGCTTTATTGATCATAAATAAGGTTGTTACTTAGAGCCCCTAAGTCCATGATCATCTCCCATGGGGTTCGGCCATGGTACCATGGCCGAACCCATGGTTCTTGAATTTGGCCATTATTTACGGTTTTGCCACTCTTCCTGTCCATGATTAATCATTCATTTATCCATGCATACTTAAGTCCAAAATTGATCCATAATTTAGATCCATTAGTGACCCACCAATCATAACATGAACACATTAAAAAACAGTCTTTAATTTAATCTAAACCCCATTAATTTTAAACACACGCATATACCTCAATCTTAGCCCAAAAATTACTCTCAAATGAGTCATGGGTTCGGCCATACACCATGGCCGAACCCATGATGTCTTCTCCTCATTTTCCTTGGGTCTATTTCACCACATTTAGATCTATAATAAGTCCTCCCATGAGGGGTTTACATCATGCATTTAAATCACTCCTATTGATCAACATTAAGTATATTTTGAGTCCATCAACTTAGCTACATTCCCCATTAATTGATGCATATACATAGATCTTAATCTTAGCCCATCAATTGGTTCACAAAATGGGTCCATTGATGTCTCATTAACCATGACATAACAACATTAGAAATCAGCCATTTAACTAACCTAATCTCCATTAAAATCAGCCCCTTTAAAACATTAACCTTCATCCATGGATTCCCTCATTTAAAAACCCCTTTTAAAATTACTATCATTCTTTCATTCAAAACCTTCAAACTCATTAACCACCTTCCATGGCTTCATTCTTCAAAACCCCATTAAATCACTTAATCACCTCCATCATTCATTCAAACATCACATACATCCATGCTTAAATAAATTTTAATACATAATGTCCTTAATGCATCCTTTACTTTCTTAACCTAATTTACCCATTAGGTTTTGTCCATTCCTCATCCTTTCCTTGGATGGATTTGAGATCCAAGGCCCATGATATTTTGGCCACTATTACATCCAAGAAAAATGGATTCCATGGTCTCTTCTTAACCCTTAAAAAAATTGTAAATTCTTGTTTAGGAAATACTTACAATCCGACGGCTCCTCCGACTTTTCCTTCTCCTCTCGGATTCCTTGGCCTTCTCTTCTCTTCTTCTCCTTGATTGTTCGGCTGAGATGTGCTTGACCCAATGAAAAACTCCAATGCTTGGGACGACTAAGATGGAGTAGATTTGAGATAGAGAGAGAGAGAGGATGATGAGAAAGAATGCCCTAACTCTTGGTCTTGAAGTGGTGGCTTATGCTTACACCTTTTTCCTCTCTTTTCTTCTCTTCTTCTCCTTGATTAGTTGGCTGAGATGTGCTTGACCCAATGAAAAACTCCAATGCTTGGGTCGGCTAAGATGGAGTAGATTTGAGATAGAGAGAGAGAGAGGATGATGAGAAAGAATGCCCTAACTCTTGGTCTTGAAGTGGTGGCTTATGCTTACACCTTTTTCCTCTCTTTTCTTCTCTTCTTCTTCCAAGTTTTTCTTCTTCTTTCTCTTGTTGGTGTGGGACGACAATGAGAGAGTAAGAGAGGGAGAGAGTGAAAGAGTTAGATGGAAAAAAATGGATAAATGAGATAAGATTCATCTCATTTGGTTGCTTACTTTATACTCCACCATTAAGTCTCCCACCAACCAAACATGAGATATTTTTTATGCTTTATGGTGGTGGTTGGGATAAACCACCACCTAAGCCAACATTTTTGGTCTTTGGAGATGAGGTGGTGGGGTCTCCCACCTTTGACCATTTGACCATCTTTTGAATAGTTTAATTATTTAATTAATTAGATAATTAACTTGGGTTAATTTATTCTCACTTAACCTAATTCTCTCCATGTATCCACCCATGGTTGACCAATTCAACCATGGTGACCGGCCCCACCAATCCTTGGTCCACACGCCCCTCATTTGGTGAGGTGGAGGTGGGTCCCATTCAGGCATGCTACCTTGATCATTCCATCACCAACTTAGGTGATTTAAATTTAATTAAAACCACTTCAACTGCTTGGATCACCATTGGGCCCATGGCCCAATTACATTCACCTCCTACCCATTTACCTTAGAGCTTACCTCATCTTGATCCATTGGGTCCCAAATGGGTATTGGGCCCAATTTGACCATCCTTGGCCCAATTGACCATCATTGACCCTTTAAATGAATTTAAATCCAATCCATAGTCCATTGGTCGATACTTGGGCCTTCGTCCAAATTTTGATCCATTTACCATCTATCCCATTAAATTTCCCAATTTCCATCATTAAAACAAATAATAGCCACATATATATTGATTTAAAAATTCCGGGCTATTATAGTAAGTGAATGGAAAGTGCCAAAGAATGTAACCGAGATCCGTAGTTTCTTGGGATTGGTAGGTTATTACCGGAAATTTATCATGGACTTCTCTAAAATTGCATTTCCATTGACTCACTCAGAAAGGAGTCAAATATGAATGGTCAGATTTGTGCAACCAGAGATTTGAAAAGCTGAAGAAGAGACTTACCACTGCTCCTATCCTAATTTTGTCGGAAAGAGGTAAGTGTTATGAGGTACAATGCGATGCTTCAGGAGAGGGACTGGGTGTACACTCAGTCAAAGTAATCGTGTGGTGGCTTATGACTCAAGACAGTTGAAAATTCATGAACGTCTTTATCCTACACAAGATCTGGAACTAGCCGCAGTGGTCTTCGCTCTCAAAATTTAGAGACATTATCTTTATGGCGAGAAATTTGAAGTGTTTTCAGATCATAAGAGCTTGAAATATTTGTTTGATCAGAAAGAGCTCAACCTGAGGCAGCGCAGATGGATGGAATATCTGGCAGATTATGAGTTTGCACTTCGTTATCACCCTGGCAAGGCGAACAAGGTGGCAGATGCACTTAGCCGCATATCACATGCATCAGTGGCATCTTTGATCAGGACAGAATGGGACATGTTGAATAGCATTCGAGAGTTTAATATTTACATTAATAACCATGCGAGTATGTACAATTTGATTATACGGTCCAATATGGTTACCAACATTGAACAGGAACAACGGATAGACCCGGAAGTGGAAGAGATTTGGGCTAAGATGTCTATTGGTGAAGTCATACCGGAATGGGAGTTACGACCAGGACAGGGTCTTTTATTCCGAGGAAGGATTTATGTATCTAATAGTTGCAGAAAAGAGTTATTGGTTGAGGCACATCAGACTAAACTCTCTATTCATCCGGGCAGCACTAAGATGTATCACGACCTGAAGAGACACCACTGGTGGCACGAGCTCAAAAGAGATGGTTGATTCACAGGCAGAGTATGCAGTCGGCCATAGGAACAAATCTACTGATCAGTATGACATTTCATCCACAGACTGATGGACAGTCTAAGAGGACAATTCAGACATTGGAGGACATGCTCAGAGCATGTATGCTAGATTTCAAGGGTGGATGGGAGGATCACTTGCTGTTGATAGAATTCTCATACAACAACAGTTACCAACCAAGCCTCTAGATGGCACCATTTGAGGCATTATATGGTAGACCATGTAGGTCACCAATGTGCTGGACAGAGGCTGGTGAGCCTGCACTGATTGGACCTGAGTTGGTTGGAGAGACTACATCACAGATACAGTTAATACGACAGCATTTGTTGACTGCGTAGAGTCGTCAGAAGAGCTATGCTGACAAGAGGAGGAGGTTCCTTGAACTTGAAGTGGGAGACATGGTGTTCTTGAAAGTCTCGCCACGGAAGGGACACATGAGATTTGGAAAGAAAGGGAAATTATCGCCAAGATATGTGGGACCATTTTCTATTATAAGACGGATGGGGGATGTGGCTTATCAATTGGCACTCCCATCACAGTTGGCATCTTTACACGATGTGTTCCATATATCGATGTTGAGAAAGTATAATCCTGATCCTTTTCACGTATTGAACGTACAAGACATAGAGGTTCAGAGCGATGTGACATATGTCGAGAAGCCTGTCCGAGTGGTGGACACAGAACAAAGGGTGTTACGGAACCAAGTGATCCAGTTTGTCAAGATAGTATGGGATCGACACGGTATTGAGGAAGCTACATGGGAACTCAAGTCGGAAATGAGGAAAGCTCATCCTGAGCTATTTAGGTAAATGTTTGAAACCCTACTTCAATCAATTTTCGGGACCAAAATTTTAGAAAGAGGGTTGTATTGTAATACCTCGGATTTTCAGATTATTATTTTATATGAGAATTATTCTTTTAAATTGTGGATTTTAGAATTGGATCTTATATGGATAAGGAATTGGGCCATGACCCAATTAGGACCCAATTAAATTGTGACATTGGTTTTATCAAAAAAAATTAATAAAAGATTGCCTTGGCCGAATTTTGAATGTGAAATCCATAGATTATGCGAATTAGAGATATGTGGGATTCTAAATCCACAATGATATGCTAGAATATTTAAAAAGGGATGAGATATCTATGAAATAATTAAAAGATTAAGCATGGCCGAATTTTGGATATTAATATCTATATTATGCGCATGGATTGGTAGCCAAGGAAATTATCTAATTTAAATAGAGAGAGGATTAAGGGAAGGTTCTTAATAAAGCAAGGGAGGTCGACAATTGCCATCTAAGGCAAAGGAGGTTGGTAATGGCCAAATGGCAAGGGGCGCACGTCCTAATGGATTGGTTATCTTAAGGAATTTCTAATATTGGACCAAGGAAAACCTATGAATATTGAAAACCATGGAACAAGATCAAAGATGATCATGATAATTTGGAAAGGTTGATAGGATTGATCATAAGAATAGAAAAGAATGAGTGAGGTTCGGCCATGGTATGACCAAATATTTGTATGGATTTGAGGTTCTTGGACATTAAATCATGAGGACCGATTTATTAAATTTAAAGGACATGGGTTATATTTTGATGGAAGATTAATGGTGAATTTTAAACAAGAGTTATGGAAAATTTGAATGATGAAAACCCATGGGAGAGTTTGTTAATTGTAAAGGGAAATTTGGATAGGGACGTGGGTCGGCCATGGCATGGCCGAGCCATGATTTCTATATGGCTAAGTTGATTGGATCCATAGTAATGAAAAGAAGGGGTGAGGTTCAGCCATGGTGTATGGCCAAACCCCACCAAATATTTTAATAGATTGGTGTTTGATTTTAATGGATCTAAACCATTGATGAAGGTCATGAACCATAGGGTTCGGCCATGGTCCTTGACCGAACCCCATGGGGTCGATTTGGAATGGTAGATGGATTTGGATGGCTAATTATAGAAAGCTTCCAATTATGGAATGCTAAAATTAGAAAGCATCCAAGTATGGAAAATGGTTGCTAAATTGGAAAACAATCTAAATATGGAAGGAAGGTTATTATTTTTGGAAACCTTCTATTTTTTGAAGGTGTTTGCTAAATTTAGGAAGTTTCAATTATGGAAGGTGTTTGCTTAATAAGGAAAGTTTCTATTCTTGGAAGTGGACATTGGATTAAGAATGTACCTATTTATAGACCATGGAAGATGATTATGGAAACCTTCCAAATATGGAAGGGTTGATATTATTAAACTTAGGCATCATGGGTTCGGCCATGTGTATGGCCGAACCCCATGAATCAAATTATGGTCTATGTTTAATCAATTATGATTTTAATGTTGCAATGATCGGATTATTGGTTATGTAAACCATGGATGGCATTTTTGTAAATATGTGAAAAATATGGAACATTGGGTTCGGCCATGATGTATGGCCGAACCCCATGAATTATTTTATGGACTATATGTTTTGGATTAAAAGAGCATGAATGGATGATTTGGAACCTAAGCAAAGAAAAAGGGCTATGGTTATGAACAATGGCATTTTCATAAATAGGTATGAAAAATGGTAAGCCATGGGTTCGGCCATGGTGTATGGCCGAACCCCATGGGGTTTTGTTTATGGACTTAGAACCTTGTAATCAAGTGGGACTTGGTGTTGATTTATCATTACATTATAAGGTAACGGGATCTCGCAAGCGGTGCGCGATCGGTGTTCGAATCTTGGACGGAAACACAAGGACTCGTGAATGGTCTTTGATAGGATTCCACCTCTTTGAAACCATGGATTTATGTACACTTGTTTTATCTTACGCTTGATGAAAATATGTTTCAAATGATATGCTTTATTTGAATTTCAAATGCTATGTTTAAATTGTTTAAAATAACATGGATTGATTATGTTTCAAAAGGTGATTTTAAATGCTATGTTTATGTTATTAAAATAGCATGTGTTTTCATTGGCATCTCATGCATGGCATGGGGTGGAGGATTTATAACCGGAGGGGTCACACTCCGTCAGGGCGTCCGAAAAACCTATGTGCGTTACCTTGATGTGATTTCCATCAAGAAGAATTCGGAGGGTCCACACTCTGCCGGGGCATCCGGAAGACCTATGTGGTGGGTACATTTATGTACATGTGATGGGTGGGACTCATTGCATATTTGTCATCATTGCATGGCATGGATTTTTGTATGGTTTTGACATCACTATATTATTATATTTGTTTGGTACTAACCATGTGTTAGCCGTAACTTGAATACCTACTGGGCGCGTTGTTCTAACGCCCTACTTCTACCCTAGTTGATGATACAGGTAATCAGGGGAACGATGAACGTAAGACGGACCAGGCATAGGAGCTTGGAAAACTTATTTTACATGTTTTGAATAAGGTTACATATGAACTTGTATTTGAGTATTAGATTTCGGAATGTAATAACTTAGATGGTTGGATGATTTATTGGATAATTATGATGTTTTAATGATGGACAAGGACTTGACGTACTTTGCTATCTGAATGGAATAGAACTTGGTTCTATTATGATTCCGCAGGTTATGATTTTATTCCACAAATTGATATTGCTATGTGTGAACCATTTTATTGGACTGAGTCCATACACACATAGGGTTGGCTAGTTAAGGGTCGGACTTTGGAAGTTCAAACCTAGCTCGCGTCGTGACGTCCCGCGCTCTATCACTCTACTTTGTTATAAAAAAAAATATGCTCTGAATTTACGGGAAAAAGAGAGTGAAAAAGGGCGGGGCGTTCCAACTTATTTGACAATTTCCCCAAACTATGAAAAACACAAAACTTTACAAGGAAACTAAGTCAACGATGTTTCAATGACTTAGGAAAATGCCTCCGAAAGGAAGACATACACAACATAACCATAACAAGAAGAAGGACATAAGGGAGAGGAAGGACATAACGGAGAGGGTCAGGACAGTGCAAACATTCCTGAAGTACTTCCTGAACTACGGAACCTAGTACAAGCGGTAGTCACTTCCGTTCTACAACAACTCTTGAGCGGAAATGGAGACACAACCTCCAATGAAACACAGGATCGAAAAGGTCAGGGTGGGGGAAATACTTTTCGTCCTCACAAGAAATGCAAACCCAACTTTGGAGACCTTTAGCCTCTATAGGTTCCACTGGAAGTTCCTGTCTCCAGTGTGGTCAGCAGGACCATTTCAAAAGAGAGTGTCCACAGAACGATAGATCTTCTCACTTCAGGGGTTCTTTCCGTCTTCCAGCTCGACCAACTCAGTCACAAGGATCTAGAGCACATGACCAGACAGGACGGGCACCTACCCCGACATGATCTGGACGACTGAATACTTTCGTTTATCCTCCAGAGATAGTGGATCATTCAGTGATTCAAGATATGGCAGTAGTTGTAGTTCATATGCGTATGCGTTATTTGATTTGGGAGCATCCTACTCTATTGAATCTACTACCTACACGTCTGTTACTAGCACTTTAAGTATAACAAACATCCACTAGACCTACTATAGTATCCCATATTGGTAGACGATGACGACAATTAGTGGGTATATCGATCCCACGATAGATACAATGGTCCCATGGTAGATGTGACGATTCTATGGATAGAAATTATCTTCCCATGGATGAGGGTTTCCATGGTGGTTTGGATTGATGCCGGATATTGGCATTAGAGTAGACGTATTGGTAGTGCGAGGGACATTTTGGTCCCATAAATTGATATATTGGTCTTACGATAGACATTTTGATTCCATAGTCGACGCATTGGTTGTATGTTAGACCTGTTAATCCTATGATAGACATATTAGTCCTATGAAGGTATTAGTTATGCCATGAATGGATTATACCCATAAGGGGGGTGATATTCATGGATCTGATGAACAAAATCTTTCGCCCTTATTTGGACAAGTTTTCGTTTTCATTAACGATAACCCGATTTATTACCACCATCGAGAGGAGCATGGAGAACATCTAAGGATAGCCTTGGACACCCTGAAGAAAAATCAACTATATGCCAAGGCAAACAAGTGCGAGTTCTGGCTAGCTGAGGCCAATCTCTTAGGACATGTCACATCAACGGAAGGAATAGTAGTGGACCCGGCTAAAGTGGCAGCAGTCAGAGAATGGAAAGCACCAAAGAATGTGACCGAAAATCCGCAGTTTTCTGGGATTGGCTGGTTATTATAGGAAGTTTATCGTGGACTTCTCGAAGATTTCATCTCCATTTACCCTACTCACTCAGAAAGGAGTCAAATTTGAATGGTCGGATGTATGCAACCGGAGATTCGAGGAACTGAAGGAGAGGCTTACAAATGCTCCTATTCTGATTTTGCCGGAAAGGGGCAAGGGCTATGAAGTATATTGTGATGCTTCAGGAGAGGGACTTGGGTGTTCTCTCACTCAAAGTCAACATGTGGTGGCTTATGGTTCAAGTCAATTGAAGATTCATGAACGCCACTATCCCACGCATGATCTAGAACTAGCCGCAGTGGTCTTCGCTCTCAAAAGTTGGAGGTACTATCTTTATGGTGAGAAGTTTGAGGTGTTTTCAAATCACAAAAGCCTGAAATATTTGTTTGATCAGAAGGAACTCAACATGAGGCAGCGCAAATGGATGGAATATCTACAAGATTATGAGTTCGCGCTTCGATATCATACTGGCAAGGCGAACAAAGTGGTGGATGCCCTCAGCCGCATGTCACATGCAACAGTGGCCAGTTTGATCAGGAAGGAATGGGAAATGCTGAATATCATCCGAGAGTTCAATTTGTATATCCAGAACCATGGGAGTATGTATAATCTGATCATACGGTCCAACATGGTCTCCAAGATTGAACAGGAGCAACAGATAGATCCGGAAGTGGAGGAAATATGGGCTAAGATGTCTACTGATGAGGTTATATCGAAATGGGAGTTACGACTAGGACAGGGTCTTGTATTCCGAGGTAGGACATATGTGCCTAAGAGCTGCAGAAGAGAGTTATTGACCGAGGTACACCAAACCAAACTCTCTATTCATCCGGGCAGCACCAAGATGTATCATGACCTGAAGAGACATTATTGGTGGCATGGACTCAAGAGGGATGTGGCAGAGTTTGTTGCTCACTGCCTAACTTGTCAGCAGGTTAAGACTGAACATCAGAAACCACCAGGTCTACTCAAACCCTTACCAGTGCAGGAGTGGAAATGGGAACATATCTCCATGGATTTTATGACAGGGTTACCAAGGTCATCAAAGGGCAACGATGCAATATGGGTCGTGGTAGATCGATTGACCAAGTCTGTACACTTTCTTCGTATCGAGATGACAGATTCATCTGAGACTTTAGGTCGACGGTACATCAGGGATATCATCAGACTATATGGTATTCCCAGGACTATTGTGTCCGACAGAGATGGCCGATTCACCGGCAGAGTATGGCAGAGCATGCAGTCGGCTATGGGGAGAGATCTATTGACTAGCACAACATTCCATCCACAGACTTATGGACAGTCAGAGAGGACGATACAGACATTGGAGGATATGCTGAGAGCATGTATGCTAGACTTCAAGGGTGGATGAGAGGATGACTTACTGCTGATGGAGTTCTCTTACAACAACAGTTACCAGGCAACCCACCAGATGGCTCCATTCGAGGCCTTGTATGGTAGACCATGTAGATCACCAATGTGCTGGACAGAGGCTGGTGAGCCTACACTTATTGGACCCGAGCTAGTTGCAGAGACTACAGTGCAGATTAAGTTGATACGGCAGCAACTACTTGCTGCAAAGAGTTGTCAGAAGAGCTACACTGACAAGTGGAGGAGGTTCCTTGAGTTTGAGGTGGGAGACTTAGTGTAACGACCCGTCCTGCTAGCACAATATTGTCCGCTTTGGGCTTACACACGGACCCGCACGGCTTTGCTTTGGCGAGCCAACCCACTGTTGCTCCCAAAAGGCCTTGTGCTAGAAGGAGGAAGGCCACTACTTATATACCAGGGAACTTCCAATGCCACTAATAATGTGGGACTTTTTGGGGCAGGGTACTACAATCTACCCCCCTTAAAGCCAGAGTTGTCCCTGGCTCTGCACACACAACAACCAAGCCCACACCCTCAGGCAGAGAGTTGAACCATGCTCTGATACCATTTGTAACGACCCGTCCCGCTAGCACAATATTGTCCGCTTTGGGCCTACACACGGACCCACATGGCTTTGCTTTGGCGAGCCAACCCACTATTGCTCCCAAAAGGTCTTGTACTAGAAGGAGGAACGCCACTACTTATATACCAGGGAGCTTCCAATGCCACTAGCAATGTGGGACTTTTTGGGGCAGGGTATTACAGTTAGTGTTCTTGAAATTCTCGCCACGAAAGGGACACGTGAGATTTGGAAAGAAGGGGAAACTGTCGCCTAGATATGTGGGGTCGTTTCCAATCCTAAAAAGGGTGGGGGAGGTGGCTTGTCAATTGGAATTTCCTCCACAGTTGTCATCTTTGCACGACGTATTCCATATATCTATGTTGAGGAAGTACAATCCTGATCCCTCGCACGTACTGAATGTACAAGACATAGAGGTGCAAAGCGATGTGACTTACGTCGAAAAGCCTGTCAGAGTGGTGGATACAGAACAAAGGGTGTTACGGAACCGAGCAATTCAGTTCGTCAAGGTGGTATGGGATCGACATGGTAAGGAAGAAGCCACTTGGGAACTTGAATCGGAAATGAGAACAGCTCACCCTGAGCTATTTATGTAATCTGTTTGAAACCCTACTTCGCTCGATTTTCTCGGGACGAAAATTTCAAAAGAGGGTAATATTGTAACACCCGGATTTTCAATTCATGAATATATGTGGAAATTGTCCATTTAATTTGTGAATTAATGGAATTTGAAATTAAATAATGGAGATGGACCTTAGGTGGGAAAGAATTGGGATGATAGCCCAATTATGATCCAATGGATCAAGGATAGAATTTGGGTTGAAAATAATTGGTTATGTGTGCTTAAATGTGTCAACTACCCAATTGGGACCCAATGGGTCATAGATGAGCTAATTAGAAGTAAATAAATAAGATTAATTTAATTGGGCCAAAATACGCAATTAAGATTCAAGTGTAGGTCCACCTCATCAAGTGAGGTGGCATGTAAATGAAATGGCAAGTGGTTAAGGTAACAATCATGGGGGGCCAAGGTAAATGAAATGGCAAGTGGTTAAGGTCAACCATGAGTGAGTTCAATAGAGTTGAGTTGATGAATGAGTTCAAGTGGGATAAATAATTCTTGAGTTGGAAAGTGAATTACATGAGTTGAGAATTTATTAATGTTGAGTTCAAGTGCTTGAGTTGGAAAATGAGTTCATTTAAGTTGAGTTGAGTTGAATTGAAGTGAGTGGAGTGGGAAGATGGAGGGTTTCCATCTCATGGTGGAAACCCAGGAGACACACGTTGGAGGTGAATGGATGCCAAGGTGAAGACCAAGGGACACACGTTGGGGAGGTGGAGAGTTTCATCTCATGGGATGAAACTCCAAAGGACACATTAATGAGGGAGGTGAAGGGTTTTGGTTGTTACAAAGGGGCATAACCCAAAGAAAACAGAGGAGTTGCAAAATCGGTAAGTGGTACTTGACAAGATTTGTAAATTAAAAGGAGGTTAAGGGAGCCATGGTTTGGCCATGGAATGGCCGAAACCATGGGGTTCCATTTCGGATTGGAAAGTTGGCCAAAATGATAGAGGCCATGGATTTAAGATCCATTCAAAGAGAGGCAAAATGAGGTTCGGTCATGTTGTATGGCCGAACCCCATCAAGTGATCTAACCATGGGTATATGATTTTAAGAAGAAAATGATGAACCATAGGGTTCGGCCATGTTGTATGGTCGAACCCATGGAAGAATATTATTGGTTTCATGGCTTTTAAAGGATGAAATGATGGAAGAAATGTTGATGGATTTTGGGTTTTAAAATGATGGACCTAAGTGTATTATTAAACCCCCATGGAGGGATTTTGTGTATGGGTTTAATATTTGTAAGTGAATTAAGATAGGAAGAATGAAAATGAGGTTTCATGTGTTCCGCCATGTTGTATGGCCGAACCCCATGAACCATTTTGATGGATCATTTCGTCGATCTATAAATGTTTAAAGGATGTAATGATCAAGCTAAGGAATGGAGGGATTTATTATGGATTTATGTTATGTTAATGTATGGACCTAAGTTATGTGTAAATGGGTTAAGTGTTTAGCTATGAAAAAAGTGATAGCTAAGATGGGAACATGGTGAAAATAAAGGACCATGGATTCGGCAATGTTGTATGGCCGAACTGCCTGGAGAATGGTTTATGGACTTAGCTTTTTTATTAAGGTAAAATGATTAACTTATGTTAGTAGATTGGGTAATCAAAGAATGGAGGATGTTGCACCCATTTTGTGTAAAATAAAAACAAGGGCTAAAAAGGGGGTCAAAACCAAAGAGTGAGGTTAGGCCATGTTGTATGGTCGAACCCCACAAGTGAGTTTTGGTCGACAGTGGGCAGTGGGTAGTGACCAGTGGACAGTGGACAGTGGGTAGTGGATAGTGGACAGCGGGTAATGGACATGGATTCGGCCATGTTGTATGGCCGAACTCCATGGAGAATGTTTTATGGACTTAGGTTTTTTATTAAGGTAAAATGATTAACTTATGTTAGTAGATTGGGTAATCAAAGAGTGGAGGGTGTTGGACCCATTTTGTGTAAAATAAAAACAAGAGTTAAAAAGGAAGTCAAAACCAAAGAGTGAGGTTCGGCCATGTTGTATGGCCGAACCCCACAAGTGAGTTTTGGTGGACAGTGGACAGTGGGTAGTGGACAGTGGGTAACCGGCTGATATTAAAAATGAAATATATATATATATATATATATATATATATATGACTTTCTAAATGGTTAGGTTAAATTGGAAAGATGAAGGGAATGGTTTAAATCAATTGGAATAATTAATTTGGTTATTTTATGGAATTAAATGGATCACATATTGATGTATGTAAATGTGTTAAATTATAAGGTAACGAGATTTCACATACGGTGTACGATCGACTTGATGCGATCGGTGATCGGTTTTTGGACGTAAACACAAGGACCCGATATTTGGACGTAGGTAGGACTCCTACCTTATTGAAAACCATGGAATTTGTATATGTGATGATTTTACTTCATGTTTTGATGAGTTATTTTGGTATCAAATGATATATTTCAGTTATGGGATTTTAATGCTATGGTGTTTATTATTGCATAGCATGTTTACAATTGCATCTCATGCATGGCATGGGAGGGATCAAATGAGGGGAGTCCACGCTCCATTCGGATTTCCGATAAATAACCGTGGGGAGGAATCCACACAGATTCCTATGGATACATGATTGAATTGTAAACGGAGTTCATACTTCGTTCGGTGGGACCGATAAATAACCGTGGGGAGGAATCCACACAGATTCCTATGGATACATGATTGAATTGTAAACAGAGTCCACACTTCGTTCGGTGGGACAGATAAACAACCGTGGGCAGGAATCCACACTGATTCCAATAGATGTATGTTCGTAATGTAACCAGAGTCCACGCTCCGTTTGGGGCGACTGATAAGGCATTCGTGGGGATACCTTGATGTGGATTATCCATCAAGAGGAATACTATGTTTGTAATGTAACCGGATCCACGCTCCGTTCGGGGTGACCAGTAACGTATTCGTGGGGATACCTTGATGTGGATTATCCATCAAGAGGAATACAATGTGATTGTGATATGAATGATGGGTGGGACTCATGGCATATGACACCCATGGCATGGCATTGTTTTGCATGGTTTTGATATTATCTATATCTATGTGATTTCTATACTAACCATGTGTTGACCCTACTTGGAGTACCTACGGTGTGCGTTGTCTAACGCCCTACTTCTACCTTAGATGATGACACAGGAAATGGACGGAACGAAGGCCGCAATCGGAGTCAAGCTTAGGAGCTTGGATGATCTAGTTTCATTTTATTTAAGTTTATTAATGGACAATGTAATAACTTAGATTATTTGCTATGGTTTGGATTGTTAATTTTGAATATTTTAACTTAAGGTAATTATTATTAAGTGTTGGACTTCCTTGCTATATAAAATGGAATAGGATAGTTATTCTATTATAATTCCGCATCTATGTTTTATTCCGCAAGTTTAACCTTATTGCGTGTGAACCGTTTTTGTGGACTTGGTCCACGCACACGCTTGGTTGGCCAATTAAGGGCCGGGCTTTGGATGCTCGGACTTAGCTCGCGTCGTGACGCTCCCGCTCTTTCTCACTCTTTATTTATAAAAAAAAATAGATTCTGATTTTTGGAGAGTTAAAAAGGGCAGGGTGTTACAATGGCTATAGAAAGAGTGGATAACAGTGGAGATAGATAGTATACGACGCTCATTACCAGCCCAAAACAGCTGATCATCTAAGGAAGAGAAGTCAGTTTGTGTTCTCTAATCATCTCCCAAATAGGCCCCAACCTGATGGAAGCGGTAGAGAGAAGAGACCACTAGTACCTCAAAATCAGGTCACCCACAGTAAGGTCACTACCCATGCCCAACTCATAGCAAGCCCAGTTGCCAAAGTGCTCTCTTAAAATAAATCCAGGCCGAAGCCATGGGTCCATCCAAAAGTTAGTGTACAACCCATTTCCAACAGAGAAGATAGCATGCCTTTTAACCTTATCATGAACACTAATGATGGATCTCCAAGTCCAAGAGGGATTGGAGTGCAAGTTAGCATCCCAATTTTTTTTTTTTAAGTTCTTGACATTGACCCACAAATCATCCTTTTTGTTTGCAATGTTCTAGACTTGCATCATCAAGCACGCATCATTAATGATGGAGAGTTTCCTTAACACCAGACCACTTTTAACCTTTGGGGTACAAATTTTGTCCCATCATATGGTGTGTATACGTTTTTGATGCTCCGATACCCAGTGGAAGTCCCTCATCAATTTTTTCATTATAGCCATACAAGCTTTAGGTAGCAGGAACACGCTAGCCCAGTAGATGTGGTAGTGGTTTATAGTAGATTTAAGTAACTCCAACTTACCAGCAAAGGATAAAGAAGCACCAACCCAGCCCGATAGCCTATTTCTAACCTTAGAGATAAGATCAACGCAATCAACAATATGAAGGCTGGCGAAGAATAATGGTAGACTCGATTACTTCATAGGGAAGGTAGCTTCTTTCATTCCATGGTGGGTAAGAATGTCCTCCCTCTCAATAGTAGACCCAGAGAAAATGATACTGCTTTTAGAGTGTAATACCTCGGAATTTTTAAATCAATGAATATCGGTGGATATTATTTATTTTAATAATGGAAATTAGGAAATTTGATGGAATAAATGGTCAATGGGCCAAAATTTGGACAAAGGCCCAATTAGGGCCCAATAGACTATGGATTGGATTTAAATTCATTTAAGGGGTCAATAATGGTCAATTGGGCCAAGGATGGTCAAATTGGGTAAAATACCCATTTGGGACCCAATGGGCCAAGAGGATTTAAGCTCTAAGCTAAATGGATAGGAGGGAATGTAATTGGGCCATGGGCCCAATGGAGATCCAATTAGTTGGAAGGGATTGAATAAATTAATGTGAAAAATCACCTAAGTTAATTTTAATTAGATCAAGGTGACATGGCCAATTGGGACCCACCTCCACCTCACCAAGTGAGGTGGCGTGTGGACCAAGAATTGGTGGGGCCGGCCACCATGGTTGACTTGGTCAACCATGGGTGGATTTCATGGAGGGAATTTAATGGAATTAAGTTCAAGTGGGAATTAATTAACTTAACCTAATGATCCAATTAATTAGTTGATTAAGCTAAGTTAAAATGAGGGTTAGAGTATTTAAATACCTAATTTTTCTAGTGTAGTTATGTTATGGGTAAAAATACATCAATGGACCCATTTTGTGAACCAATTAAGTCCTAAGATTAATGTGTATTTGTAGGTTAGGCTAATTAAGTGGTTAATTGCTAATGTTCTTATGTCATGGTTAATGAGACATCAATGGACCCATTTTTGTGAACCAATGGATAGGCTAAGATTAAAGTCTATGGATATGCTTTAGCTAATGGGGATTAGGTTAAGATATGGTTGTATCTCATGATTGGTAAGTGTATGGATCAATTATGAATAAAGGGAATGGGTGGATAATGGACTCATTGTGGTTTAAATCCATGATGTAAACCCCATGGAAAGATTTGATGAATTGGGTATTTTGAACCCATGATCCATTAGACATTTAAAGGGTTAAGTATGGGGTTTTGTATGGGTTTAAAGGAATAAGGATTAGGTCAATAAAAGGACTAATTTTATGATCACATGATATGGTTGCTGGTTCATTAATGGACCTAAGTTATGGATCATTAATGGGTCTAAGTTATGGATCCATTATAGACCATAATGTATATGGAAGAGGGAATGAATTATCCATGGAAGGGTAATGGCAAAACCGTAAATATTGGCCAAAATGAGGAAAACCCACTAAGACATGATGTATGGGCTTAGAAATGGTTAAAACATGGACTAATTGTTAATATGTAATAAGGTCCCGGACATCGCAAGCGGTACGCGGATCGGCGACCGGGTCTATCGGGAGGAAACGAAAGAAAGAACGCTAGTCGGTATTCGGTAGGATTCCTACCTTTTTGTAAGCCATGGATTGATTGATGGTTTCTTTGAATTAGTTTGGAAATTATATGGGTTGTTTTAAGATGGGTTTTGGATTATGTATCATGTGATGTTTTCCTCTATTTTATTTTGGTAATCATGTGGTTGTTTTAAAGATGGGTTTTGGATTTTGGGATTATGTGATGGGTTTCCTTTGATTTATTTTGATAATCATGGCATTGTTTTTAAGATGGGTTTTATGACTATGAGTTACATATATTACATGGCATATGGCATCTACATCTCATCCATGGCATGGGAGGGATATGACAGGGGAAGGATGAAATGAAACCGGAGTCCATGCTCCGTTGAGGTGACCGATAAACAAGCATGGGGATATTTCATATATGTATTATTATACCTTGATGAGGCTTTGCCATCAAGGGGGACCTTTGTAATTATGATACCTTGATGATGGTTTTCCATCATCGGGGGATGCCTAGTGTGGATCGCATCTTGATGAGGCTTTTCCATCAAGAGGGTCATGGCACGATGATGGTATGGATTTTATTTGGACCACTATGTATGGTTGAAAAAGGGACATTGTACAATGATGATGAGATTGATGGGTGGGATTCATGACATAGAACACCCATTGCATGACATTGCACAAAGTGCATGGTTTTATTATAATATTATCTGCATGCTGTTATTACAAATCCATGTGCTAGCCCTACTCGAAGTCCTACTGGGCGCGTGGTCTAACGCCCTACTTCTACCCAGCTGATGACGCAGGAAATGTCGGAGCAGAAAGACGAGACGGGAGCCAAGCTTAAGAGCTTGGGAAGGCGCCCTAATTATTTTATTTAAGTTTAATTTGGGAAATGTGTATTTGTATAGTTAGCTTGTCGGAAATGTAATATTTTAGACTTATTGCTATGATTTGGATTTTATTGTAGACATATGATGTTATGGCATTTTAGTAATTAAATGATGAAATCTTCCCTGCTATCTAAAAGTTGTAGGTTAGCCTCTATTGTAATTTCCGCACTTAGGGTAGTATTCCTCGAGCTTACTTCTGCGTGTGAACCGTTTTTCGTGGACTTCATTCCACGCACAAGTAGGGTTGGCCAGTTAAGGGTCGAGCTTTAGAAGCTCTGACTTAACTCGCGTCGTGACATCCGCGCCCTTTGTCACTTAAAAGAAAAAAATAGACTCTGATTTTCGGTGAAGTAGGGCCGGGCGTTACATAGAGAGGTTAACAGAAAGCCCGAAGAAGAGACCAAAATCTTTGAGCAATGCCGATAAAGCCTTGGTAGAATTAATGTCCGCACCAAAGAAGACCATTAGGTCATTGGCAAACAGAAAGTGGGAGATTGATGTGCCCCTCATGATGAAGGGACATGTTATCTCCTTCTAGTGGATGGCTTTGTTGAGGGCACAGGATAAGGCTTCCATAACCAGACAAAATAGGAAAGGAGATAGGGGTCCCCCTACCTAAGCCCTTTAGAATTCCTGAAGAACCCATGTGGAGACCCATTAATCATAACAGAGAAAGAGGGGATTTAATGCCTAATCCATTCAATCCATTTGTCGCTGAAGTTCATTTGGTGCAAAATAGAGATTAGGCAGTTCCAGTCAACACTGTCAATGTAACACCCGCCCCTTTTCACCGAAAATCAGAGTCTATTTTTTTTTTTAAATTAAAGAGTGACAAAGGGCACGGACGTCACGACGCGAGTTAAGTCCGAGCTTCTAAAGCCGGGCCATTAACTGGCTAACCCTACATGTGCGTGGAAACTAAGTCCACGAAAAATGGTTCACACGTAAAAGTAAGCTCAAAGAATATTTAAACTAAGTGCAGAACTTGTAATAGAGACTATCCTACCAGTTTTCCGATAGCAGGGAAGAAACATCCATTTAATTACTAAAATACCACTAAATCGTACTGTCTAAAATAAAATCCAAAACATAGCAAGTAATTTAAGTTATTACATTCCGACGAGCTAAGTTACTCAAAATTACATTTCCAAAACAAAACTTAAATAAACTAAACAGCTCGCTTTCCCAAGCTCCTAAGCTTGGCTCCCGTCTCGTCCTTCATTTCTGCCATCTCCTGCGTCATCAGCTAGGGTAGAAGTAGGGAGTTAGACAACGCGCCCAGTAGGATCCGTGACACATGGATTAGTGGTAACAAAACATATAGATAATATCATATCCAAAACCATGCAATTTGGTGCAATGTCATGCAATGGGTGTCCTATGTCATGAATTCCACCCATCATCCATACCATCATGCTGCCATATCCCCCTTGACGGAAAAACCTCGTCAATATATAAACAATCATAAAGCATCCCCCCTTGACGGTAAAACCTCGTCAAGGTGTAAACAATCACAAATCATCCCCCTTGACGGCAAAGCCTCGTCAAGGTGTCCCCATGTTTGCTTCTCGGTCACCCCAACGGAGCATGGATTCCGGTTTCATTTCATCCTTCCCATACCATATCCCTCCCATGTCATGCATGAGATGTAGATGTCATATGCCATGTAATATATATGATCATAGTCATAAAACCCATCTTAAAACCATTACATGATTACCAAAATAAATCAAAGGAAAACCATTACATAATACTTAATCCATGACCAAAATAAATCAAAGGTAAGACCATCACATAATACTTAATCCATGACCAAAATAAATCAAAGGAAAAACCATCACATAATACTTAATCCATGGCTTACAAAAAGGTAGGAATCCTATCGAATACCGACTAGTACTCCTTAGCGTTTCCGTCCAATAATCTGATCGCCGATTGCGCACTGCTTGCGATGTCAGGTACCTTATTATATATCAATAATTAGTCCGTGTTTTTAACCATTATTAAGTCCCTAATTCATGCCTCAGTGGGGTTCGGTCATACATCATGGCCGAACCTCACTATACAGTTTTGTAGGTCCCATTTAATCTATCAAATATTTAAATCACATGAATCTAAAAATCAGCCACCCTAGGCTTTATTTAACCATACATAAGTTTATTACTTAGAGCCCCTAAGTCCATGATCATCTTCCATGGGTTCTTGAATTTGGCCATTAATTACGGTTTTGCCACTACCTTTCCCATGGTTAGACATTCACTTAACCATATATATTTCTTTGTCCATAATTGATCCATAGACTTGGATCCCTTAATGACTCCTTAGCTATGACACAACATCATAAAAAATCAGCCACTACCCCCATGTCATGGTCCGTACTTTGAATCTGGCCATTACTCCCATTTCAAGGCCTATCATCACTCGTTCATAATCTACACTACACATTGGGAGAATGCAATTGCATTATAAATACAAGATTTTCATACCACATATTAGTCTTTGCAAGCTAGACCCTTCACACCCTCCTCATAGTGTCGTCATCTCACGAGTTTCATGTGGCAAGTTAACCCATGCATTCCGGTCTCTTTCAAGTACATTGTTTATCTAACATCTCTCAAATGGGCACTTTGTTCATATGAGAACCTCTTATACCCCCTCACAAAGTGTTTACATCATCACCCATTATATGTCATAACACAAATCTCTTCACTTGGGTCATGACAAATTGTCAAGCCATGAGTCATCACCAATATAAAAGCCATTTCTAAAAACCATTGTACCATCCCCTAAGTATACCCATATATCACATTATCAAACACTCCCCACCCTTTTTATTCACATTTATCTCACTCATAAACATATGCAACATATAACCCACATCAAACGTTCATGCATCTTATCATCATTTGATGCATGTAGTTCATCATTGTACATTTTTACATACTCTTTCCTCACTTAATTGGTATGATCATAACTATTAGTCTTTCCTCATTTCACCACTTCATACACTCAACAATAAGAATTCAATACATGTATATTTACATGCACTCACAATACAAGTATGCTTGTGCAATTTAATATCACATAATATCATCAATAATAACAAAATCCCGTTCAACTTAATTTAAGCATACTCAAGTGCAAGGTTCCCTCATGAAAACCTCTTTAACTTCACTAAGATTTATTCATTAACATCTTAAAATCATAAATCCCCCTTCCATGGTTTTGATCTTAAAAACCCCATTCCAATTTACTTAATTACTCACCATGGTTCCTTCCAAAATTTCCATACATCCATTGCTTAAATAATTTAATTACATAATGTCCTTAATCCATTTATTTTTCTTAACCCTAATTTACCCATTAGGGTTTGCCCATTCTTCCTCCTTTCATTGGATGGATTTGAAATCCAAGGCCCATGACAATTTGGCCATTATTTAAATCCAAGAAATGGACCCATTTATAAACCTTAAAAAAAACTAACCTCTTGTTTTAGAACATACTTACAATCCGACGGCTCCTCCGACTTTTCCTTCTCCTCTCGGATTCCTTGGCCTTCTCTTCTCTTCTTCTCCTTGATTGGTCGGCTAAGATGTGCTTGACCCAATGAAAAACCCCAATACTTGGGTCGGCTAAGATAGGGTTAGATTTGAGAGAGGGAAAGGAGGAGAAGATGGAGATAACTAACCCAAGGTCTTGATCTTGGAGTGATGGGCCCAAGGTTGCACTTCTCCTCTCTTTTCTTCTCTTATTCTCTTCCTTTCTTAATTTTTTTTCTTCTCTTCTCCTTGGATGTAGGGGACGGTTTTGGGAGAGATGAAAAGAGGGAGAGAGTAAAAAAGCTCGATGGAAAAGATGAGGAAAAGAGATAAGTTCATCTCATTTGGTTGCTTACATCATACTCCACCATTAAGTCTCCCACCAACCAAGCATTAGATATTTTTTATGCTTTATGGTGGTGGTTGGGATAACCACCACCAAGCCAACGTTGGTGTTAAAGATAAGATGGCTTTTGGTCTTCCATCTTTGACCACCTTTTTTATTAGCTTAATTAATTAATTAAATTGGATCATTAGGTTAAGTTAATTAATTTCCACTTTATCTCCTTTAATTCCTTGACTCCTCTCCATTACTTGGTGAGGTGGAGGTGGGTCCCAATCGGCCACATTATCTTGGCCTAATTAGAATTAGCTTAGGTGATTTTCACATCAACTAATCCAATGGATTCACTCTTATTGGATCACCATTGGGTCCATGGCCCAATTAAAATTTACTTCTTACCTATTTACCTTAGGGCTTACATTATCTTGACCCATTGGGTCCCAAATGGGTATTGGGCCCAATTTGACCATTCTTGGCCCAATTGACCATCATTGACCCCTTAAATGAATTTAAATCCAATCCATAGTCCATTGGGCCATACTTGGGCCTTTGTCCAAATCTTGATCCATTTACCCTTTATTCCATCAAATTTCCAATTTCCACCACTAAAATAAATAATATCTACCTATATATTGATTTACAAATTCCGGGCCATTACAGTCAAAAGCCTTCTTCAGATCAATTTTGACGCACATTCTCGGAGGCCCAATGTCTAAGTGAATTCTCCTAATCAAATCATGACAGAGCATAAGATTAGAAGTAATACCCCTCCCAGGAACAAGGGCACATTGGTGATTGCTAATAAGCAAAGGCATAATAGGCTTCATTCCTGCCACAAGGACCTGAAAGTGACTTTTTAGATCTAATTAGAAAGGGCGATCGGTTTGAAATCTTCGGGGAAGTTTGCACTGGTGGTCTTTGGAATCAATGTAATAAAGGAGCATTTAATCTGATTAAGGAACTTAGAAGCAGCGAGGCAATCAGTAATGGTAGAAGTAACATCATCCCCAACGGTTCCCCAACAAGCTTGGTAGAATTTACCATTAAACCCATCGGGCCCAGGAGCCTTAAAGGGGTGGGCGCTGAAGACCACAGAATGAACATCACTACCTTCAACAGGCTGAGATAAGGAGTAAGCCACGTGATCAGTAAGTTTGCAAGAAGTAATAAATTTTTGAAACTTGTTCAAATGAGTGGATTTCCAATCAGCAATGGGGCAACTGCTACCGTATAACTTCTCAAAATACTAAATGAAACTGCGGCTGATAGTGGAGGGGTAAGTGCTAATGGTACCATCCGAGCAGAGAATGGAATTGATGTTGTTCTAATGTTGATGAACTTTAACAGAGTTATAGAAAAACTTACTCCCCATGTCCTTGAGGTGTTCATCAACCTAGGCTTTTGTTGCAGAAGACTAGATTCAAAATCCAGATGCTCCCCAAGATTATCTTTTGCAGCTGTGAGAAGAGATAAGTTGGAGCTAGACTGGGAGGAATCAAAGGTCATTTGGGCTGAATCCAATTTACTTCTAGCATAGGCAATGCGGCTGTTGATCGGAGGACAGTATATGATTAAAAGGGAGCGTAATCATTTACTATAGGGGTTTAGTCCATATGCTAAAGGGGATTAATATTGTTTATATTACTATGTATGTGACTAACATTTGAGGGGGAGATCTATGCTTCCACCATTGCTTGTCTTATTTGTGTGTACATATACATTGGCACAACTTGACGGAGAGAAAGCTAAGCAAGATGAAGGTTGCCTCTTGAAGCATAGAGTCTAGGAAATTGTCATTTGAATTTGTACTTATAAATTGTTGTATATTTTGTATTCAAATGATGTATATTGGGTTGGGCAAAGTCATCGAGTCTATATTCATTAGCGTCTAGATGTTTTGTTACGGAAATTGAGAAAGGGGGAGATTGTTAGTGCCCCGGCTTGCCGAGTCACCTATTTGTCAATTCCATGACTTAGGTGAATCCTTGCCTCGAAAAATTGAAGCAATGAACAAGACTCAAGTGTTGGTTGAATCAAGCTCAAATGGAAGATCATTGAAGATTCAACGGATCAACAAGTGTATGGCAATCACACAAAGGTAATTGGCCATAGATGAGTATAGGTGGGATCCAACACCTTAGTTGGAAAATTCCTAGGCTAAGTAATCACATCTGATTAATCTAAGGAAGCCTAGTGGTTGTTTGACACCAACTCAGAACCAATGGACTAAAGTCTGAAACCATTGAATTTGCTATCATGCCGACACATCGTGTCTGGCGATCAATCGCCAATGACAGAGGACAACCTATCGTGGTATTGTGATCAGTCATCATGGAAAATGAATGTTCTAGTTTGGAATAGTCTGTCAAACAAAGTTAGGTTCCAGGACGATACAATTGTGCTCACGATGTATAGCTGGAACAAGGCTGATTCAATCGGGTATACGATCGATCAGCTGAACTTAAATGGTTTGGACTGAAAAAAAAAATATGATCATGGACGATCAATCGGTCGCACGACCAATCGCTAGAGGCAAGGCCAACTCATCAGCACCACGACCAATTATCCAGGAAATTAAAAGTGGTCTGGATTGACAAACACTGTCAAAACAGGATAGCCTCAAGACGTTACTATCGTCGGACCACGACCAATCGTGAGTTGTATCGGACGATCAACCGTGGAGCACGATATATCGTGTCGTGACCATTATGTATCCGTTGGAGTGCATTTAATGTGCAACGGTCATCTCCATGATCGATCGCCAGGGACGATCAATCGCCATGTTGTTCTGGAAAATTTTGGTTGCCTATATAAACTCCGGATTTTGGAGAATATGATTGGAGCTTTTAATAGAGGAAAATCTTAAGGCATTCCAAGATATCCCAGCACCTCCCAACTCCTCTCTAATCACTTTACTTAGGTCAATCATTTGATATCCAATCAACTTTATTGAGATTAAGAGAGAGAGAGAGAGAGAGGAAAAAAATTGTTTTAGGATCAATTGGCAAATCTGAAGTCCTAGAGCCCTTTCGCATAGATTTTGATTTCTCTACACAAGGCACATCTTCGTCGTCATCGACATCACATTGGGAATGAGATCTTCAAGAAGCAGATCTACTCAGAGAGCTCTCAAAAGGAAAATGCTTCTTAGAGTTGTTTAATTTTCTAAACATATTCATTATACGGTGGAGTAGATCAATGTGATCGAACCACTCTAAAAAATTGGAGGGATAAGGACATGGGTCTCTGTTAGGTCGAACCATCCAAAACCTTTGGGATGGGTGAAATTCCCAGTCAATTGAGTTAGGTGGAAGTCATACTTTCTTAGTGAGGGCGTAATTCCCCACATAGTGTACAGTGGATGCAAGAGGGATTTACTCTGAACCACTATACATCTAGTGTTGTGGGTGTTTGGTATTTTCTTTGTGTGATTGATCTATAATTGGTGCACTCATAATCGACCTATAATTGGTGCCCTATTCATCCTCCCCTCTTGGTGCAATCTTGATTCTCGTTCTAGCACACCCGGGAACTTTCAATCTCGATTAACATTGTCATTTTGCTTCATCAATATGTGTTAATCAAGAAATTTCGCAGAGGACCAAAAAATTGGGGATTCCTCTATTCACCCTGTAATAGCCCGGAATTTCAATGCAATAAATATATTGGCTATTATCTATTTTAATTGTTAAAAATTAAGATTTATAGATGGAATGGATGTTAGATGGATCAAAGTTGGGGCAATGGCCCAAGTATGGTCCAATGGACCATGGATAGGATTAATTCTATTTAATTCGGTCAATGTGGTCAATTGGGTCAAATGCCCAATTGGGACCCAATGAGTCAAGATGGATGGATGATTGGGGTAAATGAGTAAGGAATAGATTTAATCAGGTCATGGACCCAATTAATATCAAGGCATGGGGTCCACCTCAGCAAGTGAGGTGGCAAGTGTATGAGGAATTATCCAAATGGCATAGCCAAGTGGGACCCAAGTCCACCTCATCAAGTGAGGTAGCATGTGGACTAAGGCACAAGTGGGGCCGGCCACCATGGTTGACTTGGTCAACCATGGGTGAGTTCATGGGTGAATTAAAGGGGATCAAGTGAAGTAAGTTGAATTAAATTATTTAACTAAATCACCTAAGTTAGATGGAAATAAATTCAAATGCTTGAGTTAGGAGTTGAGTTTCATTTAAATGGAGTGAGTCAAATGGGGGTGAGTCACATGGAAGATGAAAAGATGGAGTGAGTCAAAGGGGAGGTGGAGGGTTTCCATTGAGATGGAAACCCTAGACACCAAATTCGTTGGAGAGGGTGTGTGTGCCATGTGGAGGGCATGCACCCTCTTGGCTAGACAAAGAACCCATGTGGAGGGCATGCATCTGGTTAGTGAGTCAAAGGGGGGTGGAGGGTTCCATCTCAATGGAAACCACTAGCCACAAAACCGTTGGAGAGGGTGGTGTGTGCCATGTGGAGGGCATGCTGTAATAACCCGAATTTTTGATAAATATATATATTGGCATTTATTCATTTTAATTTGAAGTTTGATATAATAAAATGCCAAATGGACCAAATTTTGGGATAATGGCCCAAGGATAGCCCAATTGGGCCATGGATTGGATGAAACCCATTTAATGGGTCAATGAGGATCAATCGGGTCAACGATGGTCAAGTGGGCCCGATAGCCATGTGGGGCCCAATGGATCAAAATCGGTTCAAATCCTAAGGTAAGTGGAAAAGGAGGGAATCTAATTGGGCCATGGGCCCAATGGTTACCCAATGAACCTTGAATTGGAATTGATACATGTAATTGGTCAATGGTAAGTAATCGGGTCAAAGATGGTCAATTTGGGTCAAAGAGCCATGTGGGACCCAATGGGCCAAGGTAACTAAGCCCTAAGATAAATGGGTAAGACAAGAATCAAATTGGGCCATGGGGTAGGTATATGTGGGGGCCGTCCACCATGGTTGACTTGGTCAACCATGGGTGGATTTATTAGATAGATAATTTAAGGGAATTAAATTAGATGAAAATTAATTAACCTAAGTGAGGGCTTAACTTAATTAAGTTGATTAGTTAGGGTCAACATAAACAAGTCAAAGAGGACATGGGAGCCATGCTTGGTGGTTGGGTCTCAACCACCACCACCCAAGTCAAGCTAGCCCATGCTTGGTGGGTGGGGAAAAATTAATGAGGAGTCTAAGTCACTCCAACCACCTCCATCTCATTTCAAGCTACCCATTTGACTCTAGCCCTCCACACACACAAGGAAATTCGTTCCTTACCTTGCAAGAGAGGAGAAAGAACTTAGAAGAAAAACTTAGAAGGAAAAGAAAAGAAAAGAGAAGAAAAGAGGTGAAACCTTGGATTCACCATTGCAAGATCAAGAGCTACTATCTTCATCATCTTCCCCTCTTCCCCTCTCTCAACCTAACCCTATCTTAGCCGATCCATACATGTCCCACCATTGAGCAAGCACATCTAGCCGATCAAAGATCAAGAAGAAGGAGAAAAGAGGCCAAGGAAGTTGACGGGAGCGACAAAGACCGGAGGAGTCGTCGGATAGTAAGTATGTTCTAAACAAGAAATTTATTATTTAGGGTTTTTAATTTTGAAATCCATCCTTGCCATATGATGGCGGCCAAATTATTTTAGGCTATTGAATGGATCTAAAATCCATCAAATGGAAGGCAAAGAAATGGAAGAGATGGTCTAAGAAAAAAATGAAATGAATGGATTAAGTATGGAAAAGATGGAAGTTTTAATGGATTGAATGGGCCTTAGGGTTCGGCCATGTAGCATGGCCGAACCCCATGGCCAATGTGGGATGAATTTATTAAGATGTTAAGGTTTAAAAATTTGGAGAATGGCTAATGAGCTTTAGGTTTTTAAATGAGTAAACATTAGTGATTTATGATTTCTAATTTTTGGAATTCTAAGGTTGTATTAAAGCATGGAGAATATAGAATTTTTAATGAATGGATGGACCATAGGGTTCGGCCATGTAGCATGGCCGAACCCCATGGTAAATGAGGATGATTTTAATTTGGATTATATTTTAATATTGTGCATTTTAATTAGGGTTTTTATAAGAAATAAAAAGTTGGAGAATGGTTTAGGGTTCCAGGGATTGAAAGGGTTAAATGTAGGCAATTTTTGGAAAAAAAGTTTTATGATGGAATCCATGGATGATATTTAGAATTTTTATAAGATTAGAAGTATGGAGAATGGTTAATGAAAATTAGTTTTCAAATGATTAAAAAATGGGTGTTTTTAAAGGATTGTTAAAATGAGAAAATCATGAGGAAATGTTGGTGGGTTTTAATGGACTTTAAATGTGATTAAAGGACCCAAGTTAAAAATGAGGGAAAGGCATCATGGGTTCGGCCATGGTGTATGGCCGAACCCATGACCAATGTTTTAGGTCATTTGTGGACTAAGTCATGAGTACACATGGATTAAACGAATGGAAATTAGGTTAAGTTAATAGTAAAATTTAAATGGATTACAAAGTGTATGATAAAAGTTTCTAAAGGGCCAAAATGAATGAAGGTTAGGGATGTTGAAATGGATTATTTTGGGACAAAATATGAGTCTTTGAAAATGGCATCCATAAAGGTGAACCTTAGGGAGCTGATTAGTGACTTTTAATGAAGTTAAAAGGAATGGAAAATGATGGAAAGAGATGATAAATCTAAATAGATTTATGAGTAGGTATGTAATGTTTTAAATAAGAAAAAAAAATGGGATTTTAAATAAATGATTGATCTCATTTGGTGAAGGTAAAATGGACCCAAGGGAATGGAAATAGGCACCATGGGTTCGGCCATGGTGTATGGCCGAACCCATGACCTATTTGGAGGTCATGATTGTGGGCCACCTTTAGGGCCAAATGTGAAAGGTTATATGGGGTTAAATGTTTTTCAAAAATTAAATAATAGGTGGCTGATTTTGGATATGATATGGAATCATAAATAGGTCTAAGATATGGATGAAATCTAGACTTAAAATAGACATAAGTGGGTGAATGATTTACCATGGAAGAGAGAGTGGCAAAACGGTAAATAAGTGCCCCATTGAAGAACCCTATGCGGATTAGAAGTAAAATTCGATGCAATATGAATGATGAAAAGAAACGTATAGATGCTGCATTTTAGGCTCGCACATTTGGATATTAAAATTGGCCAAAATCGGATTTATGTATGAGTCTAAAACCAATGGATAATGGGCTAAGTTAGGGACATAATCATGGATGACATATGGACTAATTCGGTAAATGTAATAAGGTATCAGACGCCGAAAACGGTACGCGATCGGCGACCAGATTATCGAGCGGGAAGCGTAACGGAACGCGACACGGTATTCGGTAGGATTCCTACCTTTTTGTAAGCGATGGATATGTGATGGTATTTTAAATTATTTGATTTGGCTTATGATGGATTTATGATTATGAATTATCTTATGATGAATTTTAAGTTATTAAGCATATGGTTTATATTTTAATATTATGCATTATATGGCTATGTATGATATGTCAAGTATATGGGTTACATATATATATTAGATAGCATAATGCACTACATCTCATGCATGGCATGGGCAGAAAAAAAATAAACAAACCGGAGTCCATGCTCCGTCGGGGCGACCGAGAATCAGACATGGGGATTGCCTGAGGGCTATAACCGGAGTCCATGCTCCGTAGGGGCGACCGAGAATCAGACATGGGGATTGCCTGAGGGCTATAACCGGAGTCCATGCTCCGTCGGGGCGACCGAGAATCAGACATGGGGATAGCCTGAGGGCTATAACCGGAGTCCATGCTCCGTCGGGGCGACCGAGAATCAAACATGGGGAACAGGATATTGTATGATCATACGGATAATGGGTGGGACACATGACATAAGCACCCATGACATAGCATTCATCACATACTTATTTTGTTGTATTTTATGTTATCGGTATGTGTGTATCACTAATCCATGTGCTAGCCCTACTCGGAGTCCTACTGGGCGCGTTGACTAACGCCCTACTTCTACCCTAGCTGATGACGCAGGAGAGGCAGGAAGCGGTGGACATACCGGAGGCCAAGCTTAGGAGCTTGGAAAGTGCAGTCCTAGTTTATATTATGTTTACATTTTGGAGATGTAATTTTAAAGTAACTTAGCTTGTCGGGTTGTATAAATTTACATTTCTTGCGATGGTTTTGGACGTTACTTATGGACGATACATTTTGTGATATAATCATGAACATAGGGGTATTTTGGTAAATTCAATGTTGTATCTTCCCTTCTATCTAAAAATCGGTAGGATAGACTCTATTATCATTTTCCGCAATAATTATAATCCGCGAGCTTACTTCTTACGCGTGAACCGTTCTCGTTGACTTAGCTCCGCGCACGCGTGGGGTTGGCCAGTTAAGGGTCGGCCAGTTAAGGGTCGGGCTTTAGAAGCTCCGACTTAACTCGCGTCGTGGCGTCCGCGCCCTCTCTCACTCTTATATTGCAAAAAAAAAAAAAATAGACTCTGATTTTCCTAAAACGGTTAAAAAAGGGCGGGGCGTCAAAGGACTCATGGGGAAGACTCCACATTCATGAGGGTGGTTGGAGGTGGAGTCTTACCGAAGGAACCCTAAGACAAGATGGAAAGGGCTCTCTTCATCTCATTCACTCTCTCCCTCTCTCATGCTTGGCCGATTCTCTCACAAGACAAAAGAAAAGACTTAGAGGTTTTCATCTCAAATCCTCTCCCTCTCACCAAAAACCCTAGGGCCGACCTCTCCCTTTGAAACAAAAATAACTTAGAGTTTCATCTCAGTCCCCTCCTCTCCCTCTCTCAAACCCTCTCCTTGGCCGAACCTACTCTTAGGGTTTTCATCTTAAACCCTCTCCCTCTCAAGCAACACACTTGACCGAAGATCAAGGAAGAAGAAAGAAAGACTAAGGAAGGAAAAGATAGGAGGAACAAGGCGGAGCGAAAGAAAACGAAGGAGTCGCGGAATTGGTATGTATGATTTAGTAAATTAAAAGGAGGTTAAGGGAACCATGGTTTTGTCTATAACCATGGGGTTCCATTTCGAATTGGAAAGTTGGCCAAAAATATTATGGGCCATGGATTTAAAATCCATCAAAGGAATAAGATGGAAAAATGGACAAAACCTAATGGGTAAGATAGGTTATATAAAGATCATTAAGGACAATATGTATATATGGCTTAAGCATGGAAAATGATCAAAGATCATGGTTTGGGCCTTGCATGGCCAAACCCTAGAATTCTATATATATGGACAAAAAGGATTGGATGAGGTTCGGCCATGATATATGGCCGAACCCCATCAAGTGATCTAATCATAGGGATGTGATTTTTAAGAGGAAAAGATGAATCATAGGGTTCGGCCATGTTGTATGGTTGTACCCCATGGAAGTGTGTTAATGGTTTTAATGGGTTTTAAAGGATGAAAATGATGGAAGTGTGTTAATGATTTTAATGGGTTTTAACGGATGAAAATGATGGAAGTATGTTAGTGATTTTAATGGGTTTTAAAGGATGAAAATGATGGAAGAATGTTAGTGATTTTAAATGGTTTTAAATGTTGTAAATGATGACTTAAAATGAGGAGATGATGAAGAACCATGGACCATGGGTTCGGCCATGTTGTATGGCCAAACCCCATGGAGAAACGTTGATGGATTTTGGGTTTTAAAATGATGGACCTAAGTGTATGATTAAATCCCCATAGAGGGACTTTGTTTATGGACCTAATGTTTGTAAATGATTTAAAGGAGAGAATGAAAATGAGACATCATGGGTTCGGGCTTGTTGTATGTCCGAACCCCATGAATCAATTTTATGGACATTTGTGGATCCATGCATGTTTAAGAAATGGAATGATCAAGCTAAGGAATGGAGGGATTTATTAGGGATCTATGTTATGTTAATGAATCATGTATGGACCTAAGTTATGTGTAAATAAGTTAATTGTTTAGCTATGGAAAGAGTGATATCTAAGATGGGAATATGGTGAAAATAAAGGACCATGGCCAAACATGGCCGAACCCCATGGAGAATATCTTATGGACTTGGGTGGCTTTTATTAATGTAAAATGATTAACTTATGTGATTGGATCAATAAATCAAAAGATGGAATGATCTTGGACCCACATTGATTAAAATGATCAAGGACTAAAAGAGGGGCCCAAAACCAAGAGAGTGAGGTTCGGCCATGTTGTATGGCCGAACCCCACTAAGGCATTTTTGTGGACTTAAAACATGGTTCAGCCCCAATGAATGTTGGAAACCTCTTAGGGGACTTAACCGGATAAAAGACTATGATGTGAAAGGGAGATGAACCTAGGTTGATGTAGGGGTTGATGGAATTAAATGGATCACAAATTGATGTATGTATATGTGTTAAATGTAATAAGGTAACAGGATTTCACAAATGATGTGCGATCGGCTTGACGCGATCGGTGATCGATTTTTGGACAGAAACACAAGGACCCGATATTTGGACGTTGGTAGGATTCCTACCTTATTGAAAACCATGGAATATGTATATGTGATGGTTTTACTTCATGTTTTGATGATTTATTTTGGTATCAAATGATATGTTTCAACTATGAGATTTTAATGCTATGATGTTTATTTTTACATAGCATGTTGACACTTGCATCTCATATTTGGCATGGGAGGGATCAAATGAGGGGAGTCCACCCTCCATTCGGATTTTCGATAAAACAATTGTGGGGAGGAATCCACACTGATTCCAATGGATGTATGATTGAATGGTAACCGGAGTCCACGCTCCGTTCAGGGTGACCAATAAGGCATTCGTGGGGAGAGTTATACTATATTTGAAATGTAACCGGAGTCCACGCTCCGTTCGGTGGGACATATAAGGCGTTCGTGGGGAGTCATGACAATACCTTGATGTTGATTATCCATCAAGAGGAATACTATGTGATTGTGATATGGATGATGGGTGGGACTCATGGCATATGACACCCATGGCATGGCATTGACTTGCATGGTTTTGATATTATTTATATCTATGTGATTTTGTTCATACTAATCCATGTGTTGACCCTACTCGGAGTACCTACTGGGCGCGTTGTTTAACGCCCTACTTCTATCTTAGATGATGACACAGGAAATGGACCGAACAAAGGACGTGATCGGATCAAGCTTTGGAGCTTGGATGAGCTAGATCTATTTTATTTAAGTTTTTATCTTGGACATGTAATTTGAGTAATTAGCTTGTTGGGGCTGTAATAACTTAGACTAGTTGCTATGGTTTGGATTTTAATCTTGGACATTTTAACTTAAGGTAATTATCATTAAGTGATGGACTTCCTTGCTAATTAAAATTGGATAGGATAGAACTCCATTATAATTCCACACTATGTTTTATTTCGCAAGCTTAACGTTATCGCGTGTGAACCTTTCTCGTGGACTTAGTCCACGCACATGCATGGTTGGCCAGTTAAGGGTCGGGCTTTGGAAGCTTAGACTTAGCTCGAGTCGTGACGTCCCGTTCTCTCTCACTCTTTTATTTCGAAAAAAATAGACTCTGATTTTTGGCGAGTGAAAAAGGGTGGGGCGTTACACACCCCTTATAGACAATCATGCTTTAGCACTCGGGAACTTTCAATTCGTAGCTATCAAGAATAAGTATTCGTTGCCCGGACGAATAGATGATTTGTTCGACCAATTAAAGGGAGCAAAATGCTTTTCAAATATAGATTTGAGATCAGGTTACCATCAGTTAAGAGTCAGAGACGAGGACATCTCTAAAATAGCGTTTAGGACTCCGTACGGTTGCTATGAGTTATTAGTGATGCCATTTGGGGTAACATATATGCCAACCACATTTGTGGATCTGATGAATAGAATTTTTCGACCGTATTTGAGGATTTTTGTGGTATTCTTTAGCGATGATATTTTGATAGTTTCATAGACCGAATATGAGCATGAGCAACATTTAAGGATCATGTTGCAGACTTTTGGAGATAATCAGTTGTATGGCAAGTCCAACAGTGCGAATTTTGGTTGACAAATGTCCAATTTTTAGGACACAGTAGATCCTGCCAAAGTACATGCAATGATGAATTGGGAATGACCGACTAATGTCATCGAAAGAAGACATTTTTTCAAGTTAGTTGGGTATTATAGAATATTTATACTAAGTTTCTCCCAGTCTGTTGTTCCAATGATAAAGTTAACACGGAAAGATGTGAAGTTCGAATGGAATGAGGATTGCAAAAAGGCATTCCAAGATTTGAAAGAGAAAATAACCACCTCTTCTATGTTGATTATACCAGAACAAGGATGTGGATTTGCAGTGTATTGCGACGCTTCCAAGAATGGATTAAGATGCGTTCTAGTGTAAGAATGAAGAGTAGTAGCCTATGCTTCTAGGCAATTAAATGGACATGAGCATAATTACCTGACTCATGATCTAGAACTATTAGTAATAGTTTTTGCCTTAAAAATCTGGAGACATCACTTATATGTTGAGAAATTCAATATATTCTCTGATCACCATAGTCTCAAGTATTTTGTTCACTCGGAAGAAGTTGAACATGCAACAGAGAATATGGATGGAATACTTAAGATTGAGCTCTCTTACCATCCAGGTAAAGAAAATGTAGTGGCAGATGCCCTGAGTAGGAAAACTCGTTGCAGTGTAGCTTGCATGGTATCACTACAATGGAACATGTTAAGTAGAACAGGTGAATTTGGCCTACATCTGGTGTACAAAACCCGGATGTGGACTCGGAACGCGACTAATTTTTTTTTCCAACAATACTCCATTACCTAATAAGAGAGGTCACACATACACACGTGTTATACAACATAATAAGCATACCAACATACCAGTGTAACATGTAAATATCAGAACTTACAGACATAAGGTTTGATGCCTCAAGAGGCATATTTATTATCAAAATACATAAAATAGTCCATAGATTCCTTTTGTTTCCTTGTGTATGAAACTACTGAAATCATTCCAAGTTTGACTCTCACTAAGGCACCATTGGTTCCTTCACTACTTCCTCTGGCTCATATCATGCAATGTAAGGGACGTGAGCAACAACCCAGTGGAAGCTCCATAAAATCCAATATACAATATACATGAAACAAGTAACAATGCATGTTCAATGAATGAAATGCAGTTAATCCACTTAACTCATTTTCACCCTAGGATCACTTTCTAAGGTGTTTTACCAATTTATACCGGGGTCAGCCCCCAAATTTTCATAGAAGGTTTTACATCAACTTTCAGTACTTAAGGTCTCCACAACCCAGCTTAGCAGCACGTCCAACCCAATGGTTCACAAAAGGCGCTCGGCCTAATATGTCAAGGTCTCCACGACCCGATCTACTTGCACATCCAACCCAACGGTTCAAGATGGTGGACAACCACAGCCTACTAACACGTCCAACCCAACGGTTCAAGACGGTGCTCTGCTAATCTCAGCAATTATAGTCCAATGGCCAATTTCAGACTTTATAAAGTTATTATCTTCTACAAATTTAACTTATAACCATAATTCTTACATGCAATGTTAAATGCATGATAATGCATGATTTCAAATGACCTCCTTACACAGGGATTTATTATGAGAGAACCACCATATTCCAGCCTTACAATTCGATGTATCCAATACCAATATACAAGTATTCAACAAAAGAATTCAATGTCCATACAATCATTTAAAACTGGACTAATAACACGAATGTCTTCACCTAGTTTTTACCTGAAAATTCCTAGACACTCCATGCGTCCGTACTACGTTAGAGGCTACAAGTCCTCGACTCCCCGACACCATTTTTATTGCCTACATTTTAAACAGTTAGAATATTTACATCCCTTATATGAAGGCAGTGTCAGGTCTCATATTCTAGACCTATATAGTATATTGCATCTTAAATGTCCATGGGTCCATTTTTAGTCTCGTGTTAGTTGGTTTAACATACAACACAACATAGGTTTTGGTTCAAGTCTCCTCACCTCTATCCATAGAGATTATCACACAATCTGTAAGATAAAATAATAATATAAATTTTCAACTTGAGAGAGTATTCAAAAAAAAATTCTGTTCCTCTTGTATTTTCCAACAAAAACATGATATATGTAGTGAGTCACCTAACTCTTTTTACTCTTTTAAATTATGTTAGAGGCTGGCTGTCAGCCACTCAAAACATTACAATAAAAATAAAAATATAAAGTACTCAGTGCCCGATCTCGTATTTCTTCATGGCCATCGAAGAGTACTGAGACGAGGCCCTTGTAACACCCCAATTTCTCAATGAAGTGGAAAATTACCAAAATGCCCCTGAGTTGTTAAATTAATTATTTTGTAATGTTAAGTAAGGAAATAGTGGGCCCATTGCTCAAAATAAAATCATATGAGTACATTATGAATGTTAAGTTTGATTGGTTGGGTAATTTTCATCATTTGGGTCAAAAATGGCTAAATGGGTCAAAGGGCCCAAATGGGGCCCATCGGGTCTTGCTGGGTTATTTGACCGTTTTGTGATTTTAAATTAAATGGGGTTAAGCCTATTTGATTGGAAATCAAGTGGAGGAAAAATGGGTAGGCTTGATCCATATGTAAAAACCAATTAAAAATGACCAAAATACCATAAATGGGTCATGTTGTCAAAACGGGTCAAGGAGCTAAAAGTGGACCCAACGGGTCGAGTTGACTATTGTTGACCGTGTGAACCCTCAAGGGAGCTCAAACACGAGTCAAATCAGTTGAGTGGGACTGAGGTGAGTTGGAATTAAATCAAAAGGTGAGTTAACTCATGTGCATTAAATGAAATGCATTAAATGTGATGAGTTGGGTTGGAATAAAAATACCTTGAGTTGGGTGAGTCAAAATGGAAATTCAAGGGACTGTAAATCATTGAGTCTAATGGGAATTTGAAGAGGTTGGCCCAGCTTTAACCACCCAAACAAGTCCCACACGTTGGGGACTTGTTTGGGGTGATTTCCATGATGTATTAAATGGGAATACATGGGATTGTGATGAGATGATTGGGGATTTGAATGGCTGCATAGGTAGCTGCCAAGGGGTGCCTTGGATGGTACCCAATACCCATTGGTTTGTGCAAGAAGTTATGAGGGAGTGGAGGAGTTTTGGGGGCTGAACTACAAAAACAATAAGCGCACAAGGTTGGCCATTTTTCACATTGGAAATCCAAGAATTTTCATCTCTCTCTCTCTCCCTCTCTCAAATTCGTTTTTCCTAGATGGAATAGCAGAGGTGTTTGCACCAGTAGATCAAGCACAAAACAGCAAAAGAAAGGAAGAAATAAAAGGGAGAAACCAAGGACCAAAGGCAAAGAGAAAGATTGGAAGTTTGGTAAGTATTTATTTGTTATTTTGGTATAATAACATGGAGCAAATGGGGTGTGTATTGGCCATGGTTATGGCCGAATACACCAAGGTTTTAACCTTGATTAGTGGAGGATTTAAAATGGTAAAAATAACCATTGGGTTCGGCCACCATGAAGGGCCGAAGCCCATGTAAAGAGATGGCTTGGTTTCATGTTTTGAAACATGAAAACCATGGATTTGTGGACTGTTTTGGGTTTTGAATTAAGATTTAAATAAATGTTTTAGAATGGTTAAAAACCATGGATCTGAATGACATAAGGACTGAAATTTATATGGTCTAAAATCAGTAGATTAAAAGATGGAATGGACCATTGGGTTCGGCCACTTAGCATGGCCGAACCCCATGGAACAAATGGTTGTTTTTTATATTTTTTAGAAGTTAAAACCATATAAGTTAGGACTGATGTTAGATGGTTGTAATAGATTTAAAATGCATGTTTAAAGAGAGTTAAAACATGGGTTTGGATATCAGAAAAGGCTGAAGTTATGTAGTCTAAATCAGTAGATTAAAATTGGGAAAGATGGACCATGGGGATTGGCCATCTTGGATGGCCGAATCCCATGATATGATGTTGGTTTTTGATGCTTTCTTTTAAAGTTAAAACCTGATGTTAATATACTGTTTATACATGTTTATTTGAGGTTTAAAAACAGTAAACATAGCCATTGGGTTCGGCCACCATGGAGGGCCGAACCCCATGTAAAAGAATGTTGGTTTCATGTTGGAAAAACATGTAAACCATAGACTTTTTATGGACTGTTTTGGATGGTTTCTTTGAGAGTTAAAACCTGATATTAATATACTGTTTATACATGATTATTGGAGGTTTAAATAGAGTAAGAATGACCATTGGGTTCGGCCAACATGGAGGGCCGAACCCCATGTAAAAGAGGGTTGGTTTTCATGTTGGAAAACATGGAAACCATAGACCTTTGTGGACTGTTTTTGGGAGGTCTTTATGTAATAAGGTTACTGATTTTGGGTTGGCCATGGGATGGCTAAATCATGGGCTTAATATGGCTAAGGGGTAGAGCCAATTAGTATTTAAACAAAGGACATCATTGAGCAAAGAACCATAAGGGTTCGGCCATGAGTATGGCCGAACCCCATGAACTGTTTTCATGGGCCATTTTATGGATGTATGTGATTAAAAATGGAATCATGTTTGCTGTTTTGGTCGTCCAAAACATGACTGAACCCATGTTAAGGTTACGGTTAAGGTTGTAGAATTTAATCAAGGTATTGGTGGCAATGGCAATCTGTGAATACAAGCCAAATGAAGAGATTGATCAAAAGTACTATAAGATGTTTTAGGTCTCATATGTGAATGGACATGTAAATAAGATTATGATTTACTTATTGTTGCATAATAAGGTACCGAAAGTTGAACGACGAACGAGTCGTAACCGGTTAAAGCCTAAGAAGAACGAACGCTGAAGTGATTCTTCAGTAGGTTTCCTACCTACTTGTAACCACGTTTTTACCCAGTTTTTTTATGATACTCTTGTTTTAATATATGTGTTTCAAATGATATATTATGCATTAACAAATGGTATACAGGCATTGGCATCTCATGCATAGTCATGGGATAATGAATGAAGTTCTACAGTGATGGCTACGATTGTACATGATGGGGTTGCCCATTGCATGTACATATTGTATAGAAGAGATGAATGTTGTTGTAATTTACCTTGTCGGTGCAAGGCACCTCAAGTGATGGCTACGATGGTACATGATGGGGGTTGCTCATTACATGTACATCGTTTATAGAAGAGATGAAGGTGTGTTGTAATTTACCATGTCGGTGCAAGGCACGTCAAGTGATGGCTATGAAAGTACATGATGGGGGATGCTCATTGCATGTGCATATTTCATAGCATTGTTTTTACCTGTTTTGTTGATCATGTATTATGATATTATATGCATGTTTTAGATGCTAACATGTGGTAGCCCTGATTCGGGAACCTACTGGGCGCGTTGATCTAACGCCCTAATTCTATCCTCAGAGGAGATTGCAGGTACAAGCAAGGGGAAAGGAAAGGTCATTGACCGGGAGGGGAGCTGAGCCTAAGTGCTTTAATGATGGATTTTGGATTACGTTATATTACTGTCATTTGAATACTATTGTTGGACATGTAATAATTAGTTATTTGCTATGGTTGATTAGGATAATAACATGTGGATGGTTGATCTATGTTATTTAATATTTAAGACTGTTACTTGCTATCTCGTCTTTCTATTCCGCAATTATCTAGATTATTCCGCATGTTGATGTTAGTTCCATGTGTGATTCACTATCATGGTCTATTCCATGTACACATGGGTGGCCAGTTAAGGTTCAGACTTGGGTAGTCTGAACTTAACTCGCGTCGTGACGCCGCCCGCTCTCTTCCGATGTTTATTTAAAAAAAAAAATTTGAATCTGAAATTCTCGAAGAGGGCGGGGCGTTACAGTTGGTATCAGAGCGAAACGGGAAGTTGAATCATCGAAGTAAGATTAAGACGGTTTCATGTCTCACTGACGGATAAGAATCCCAACTAACCGACTCTTCGTAGTCCGCTGCCTGGGGGCCGGATTAATTTACTTCGAGTGACTCGGACTGAACAATCAATCTGGGAACGACAATGAAAGATAGCAAAGTAAAGTACTATCATCATAATTGGACAAATCAAACGTAGCAAGGTAGGATGAACTCCCCTGAAATCCCCACACTGAGAAACAAACAATAGGAAATTAGAGATTTCCCCAGAAAACAAAAGAACACAAAGAGTGATGATTTGGTGATCTTCCCAAACAAAGTACATGACTTTATGCATGATCAAATTCCCCTGAGAACCAAGGTTGGTTTATTAGAATTATTGTTAAATATGCTTGTGTTCTATTGATATGATACAGATATGTCGAGTAATGTGGAGTACTCGGAATGGCACAGCGGAACTCCTAGCCATCCCATAGACTTGGTGTCTGCTTCTAACAACACCGACGTAGAAGCTCAAGTGGACCTTCAGGAGGGACCTTCAGGAGGGACCTCCTGAAGAAGTTGAGATGGACTTAGCACCTGTTGCAGAGGATTTGAGGGATGATATTCCTGGGATGGTGGAACCTCCTGAGGAAGAAGAGGAGGAGGATCTGGGATTTTTCTTTTATGAGGATCCGATGGAAGACTTTCCTATAATACTGGAATCGGCGGGGGAAGTAGATCCCTATGATACCTGTGAGTTGTGTAATCAGGACGACCACAACAGGTTGTATTGTCCTCATCCATTGGGAGTTGTATGTCGACTACACGGGCATGGAGAGGCGAGGACTAATTGTCCTTGTATTGGAGGACCTGGAATAATCCCCTGCACGACATGTGAAGTATTGGGGCACACGGCGATGACGTGTCCTGATAACCGATTCAAGTTCGCTTTTGATACGGAGTCTTCTACGGAAGACTAGGATAGGAAGTAATAGTAGGGGTATTAAAAAGAGGGTTATTTTTATAAAGGGGTATATTTTGTTATACATAGGGTTTGTTTCACCCTACCCACCTTTGTACAAAGATGCAGTTTGAATTTATATAAATAAGTGATTTCATGTTTTTATGAGGATTCATGGCATGTGTTGCATATTGTTAATGGAAACTAAGCCTATGATGTTTCCATGAATTAGGACTAAATGGCGCCACAGAAAAAAGTGGTAAAAGATCCGAGGGGAAAAGAGAAAGTTTTACAGATCGGACTAGGTGAGGGGGTGTCAAAGAGAAGGACTCGTCAGGACGATAAAAGGAAGGATGACGTGCTCATTATCACACCACAAGGGAAGGTGGTACCCCGACGCAAGAAGGCGTCATCGGAACCTGAAAGAGAGCCGTCCGTTCATGACAAAGAGAGATCTGTTCATGAACGATCTCACAGTGAGGAAGAGTCTCACCACTCTCGACGGGAAGAAGAAGGGAGTGACCCTACGTATCAACAGGACGACGAGGAGGAATATGACTCGTCATATCGACGCGAGGAGGAGGAGAATAGTAACATGACTGTACCCTTTGTGCCTCCTGAACTGCACAGCTTGGTGCAAGCCGTGGTTACATCTGTCCTCCAACAACATTTGAACGGAGGGGGAAACACGAGCGAAAATAATGACCGAAACATGGTCAGAGATTTTCAGCAAAACGCCCACCTTACTTCAAGGGCAGAGAAGGGCTTATTGGGGCCGAGAATTGGTTGGAGAAGATTTCACATATATTGACTCTTTTGAACATCAAGAGTCATGCCCATAAAATATTATTGGCCACGTCACAGCTGGTGGATGACGCTGCCAAATGGTGGAAGGTGGTGGAGAAACAGCAGGCACTTGTGCCAAGAAGAGAAAGAGTTGCTATGACCTGGGAGCAATTCTCCGCGACATTTCTAGAGCGCTACTTTCCAGAGGAAGAAAGAGAACGTCAAATTCAGGCCTTTATGACGTTAGTACAAGGTTCAATGACGGTGGCTGAGTATCACCAAGAATTCCTCAGCCTGTCAATCTATGCATACTATATTGTGGACACGGAATATCGAAAGTCTCGCAAGTTCGAGCGTGGGTTACGGCCAAACATTAGGGCCAAGGTAACTGTGTTCAAAGCAGCCACGCTGGCGGAAGTGGTCAGCAAGGCCACCATTGTGGAGCAGGAAGATTATTCACTCTAACTTCTCCAGAGGAAGAGGAAGAGGATCACCCTGTGATACAAGGTATGGCGGTAGTGAGTAGCTCATATGCATATGCACTATTTGATTCCGGAGCATCACACTCCTTTATAGCTGCGTCGTTTATTACTGCTACTGGTACATTAGTTCAAAGATTAGCCACAGAACTTACTATTGTATCCCCTGTCGGAGATTCGGCACTGGGACTTATTTGTACTGCGGTTAACACCGAATTAGCTGGATTCAGATTTGAATTCAATTATCTAGTGCTGGACATGTCTGAATATGACATTATATTCGGTATGGATTGGTTGGCGAAGTTTCATGCCAACATCGACTGTTATGGTCGAAGAGTGACATTTAAGTTACCCGAGGGCAAGCAATATGTAGTTCGTACAGATAAACAAAGTGGATTGCAGGAAGGGTTAAACCACGTGGTATTGAATAATATCACCATAAACAAAGCTCCAGTTACTGAACTTCCAGAAATTGTACAAGAATTTGTGGATGTATTCCCAAAGGAACTCCCTTGTTTACCGCCTATGAGGGAGATTCACTTTGAGATCAAGTTGTACCCTGGCACAACACCAGTGTCGTTACCACACTATCGGATGGCACCAGCGGAGATGTCGGAGCTAAAGAAGCAGATTGATGAACTGCTTAGGCTGGGTTGCATCCGGAACAGTACGTCATCATGGGGAGCACCAGTGTTGTTTGTGAAGAAGAAGGACGGTTCACTACGGATGTGCGTGGACTACCGGAAGCTGAATCAGTTAACAGTCCGGAACAAGTACCCTCTACCCAGGATCGACGATTTAGATCAATTGAGGGGTTCTAGTCATTTTTCAAAGATCGATTTGATGTCTGGTTATCATCAAATCCGAGTTAGAGAGGAAGATATAGAAAAGACAGCTTTTCAGACGCGATATGGACTGTTTGAGTTTGTGGTCATGCCATTTGGACTCACAAATGCGCCGGTTGTGTTCATGGATTTAATGAACAGAATCTTCCGTCCCTATCTGGATCAGTTTGTAATCGTATTCATTGATGATATTCCTGATCTATTCTAAGAGTCAGGAGGAACATGCAAAGCATCTACGGATAGTTTTGAATACTTTGAGGCAGAATAAACTGTATGCCAAGGCCAGTAAGTGTGAATTCTGGCTATCTATCTCAAGTGAATTCCTTAGGACATGTTATATCCGAGGAAGGAATAGCCGTGGATCCGGCTAAGGTGACGGCCGTGAAAGACTGGAAAGCGCCAAAGAACGTAACCGAGATCCGCAGTTTCTTAGGATTGGCGGGTTATTATCGGAAATTTATTATGGATTTTTCCAAATTAGCGTCTCCATTGACTCGACTCACTCAGAAAGGAGTCAAGTATGAGTGGTCATATCTGTGCAACCAAAGGTTTGAAGAGCTAACAGATAGACTTACAACCGCTCCTATTTTGATTTTGCCGGAAAAGGGCAAGGGTTATGAAGTAGAATGCGACGCTTCGGGAGAAGGACTGGGGTGTGTCCTCAGTCAAGATCATCGTGTGGTGGCTTATGGTTCAAGACAACTAAAAATACATGAACGCCTCTATCCTACGCATGATCTTGAACTAGCCGCAGTGGTCTTCGCTCTCAAAAGCTGGAGACATTATCTTTATGGCGAGAAGTTTGAAGTGTATTCTGATCATAAGAGTTTGAAATATTTATTTGATCAGAAGGAGCTTAATCTAAGGCAGCGTAGATGGATGGAGTATCTGGCGGATTATGAGTTCGAGCTTCGATACCATCCAGGCAAGGCGAACAAGGTGGCTGATGCTCTTAGCCGCATATCACATGCATCCGTGGCATGTCTGATCAGAACCGAGTGGGAGATGTTGAATACCATTCGAGAGTTCAATCTATACATTACAAACCGTGGAGTTTTGTACAATTTAATCACACGGTCCAATATAGTCACCAAGATTGAACAAGAACAAAGAGCAGACCCGGAAGTGGAGGACATATGGGCCAAGATGTCTACTGGCACCATTGTACCGGAATGGGAATTACGACCGAGACAATGTCTTTTATTCCGGGGAAGAACGTATGTGCCACAGAGTTGCAGGAAAGAGCTACTAATTGAGGCACATCAGTCCAAGCTCTCTATTCATCCGGGTAGCACCAAAATGTATCACGATCTAAAGAGGCATTATTGGTGGCATGGACTAAAAAGGGATGTGGCGGAATTCGTGGCACATTGTCTAACTTGTCAACAAGTTAAGACTGAACACCAAATGCCACCAGGGTTGCTCAAACCCTTAGCCGTGCCAGAATGGAAATGGGAACATATTTCCATGGACTTTGTATCTGGGTTGCCGAGGTCCTCAAAGGGTAATGACGCCATTTGGGTCGTAGTCGACCGGCTGACCAAGTCTGCACATTTCATTCCTATCAAGATGATGGATTCGTCTGAGACGTTGGGTCGGCGTTATATTAAAGAGATCATTCGACTACATGGCATTCCCCGAACGATAGTATCGGACAGAGATGGCCGTTTTACCGGCAGAGTATGGCAAAGCATGCAGTCAGCCATGGGGACAGATCTACTGACGAGCACCGCATTCCATCCACAGACTGATGGACAATCTGAAAGGACAATCCAGACCTTGGAAGACATGCTGAGAGCATGTATGTTAGATTTCAAGGGTGGATGGGAGGACCACTTACCACTGGTGGAGTTCTCGTATAATAACAGCTATCAGGCAAGCCTTCAAATGGCTCCATACGAGGCTTTATATGGTAGACCATGTACGTCACCAGTATGTTGGACAGAGGCAGGTGAGCCTGCATTGATCGGACCGGAACTAGTCGCAGAAACTACTGCACAAATTAAGTTGATACGTCAACACTTACTGACTGCACAGAGTCGGCAGAAAAGTTATGCTGATAAAAGGAGACGATTTCTGGAATTTGAAGTGGGAGACTTGGTATTTCTAAAGGTCTCGCCACGGAAAGGACATATGAGGTTTGGCAAGAAGGGAAAACTGTCACCAAGATTTGTGGGACCGTTTTCCATCATGAGAAGAGTGGGGGAGGTGGCCTATCAGATAGCACTCCCATCACAATTAACATCTCTACACGATGTGTTTCACGTGTCGATGCTAAGGAAATACAATTTGGATCCGTCCCATGTCTTGAATGTTCAGGATATTGAAGTACAAAGCGACGTGACGTACGTCGAGAAGCCGGTCAGGATAGTGGAGACCGAACAGAGGGTGTTGCGAAACAAAGGAATTCAGTTCGTGAAAGTGGTATGGGATCGTCATGGTGATGAAGAGGCCACATGGGAACTTGAGTCGGAGATGAGAACAGCTCACCCCGAGTTATTTGTTTAATTTAATTTGAGAACCCTACTTCACTCGATTTTCAGGACGAAAATTTTAAAAAGAGGGTTATATTGTAACACCCCAATTTCTCAATGAAGTGGAAAATTACCAAAATGCCCCTGAGTTGTTAAATTAATTATTTTGTGATGTTAAGTAAGGAAATAGTGGGGCCCATTGCTCAAAATAAAATCATATGAGCACATTATGAATGTTAAGTTTGATTGGTTGGGTAATTTTCATCATTTGGGTCAAAAATGGCTAAATGGGTCAAAGGGCCCAAATGGGGCCCATCGGGTCTTGCTGGGTTATTTGACCGTTTTGTGATTTTAAATTAAATTGGGTTAAGCCTATTTGATTGGAAATCAAGTGGAGGAAAAATGGGTAGGCTTGATCCATATGTAAAAACCAATTAGAAATGACCAAAATACCATAAATGGGTCATGTTGTCAAAATGGGTCAAGGAGCTAAAAGTGGACCCAACGGGTCAAGTTGACTATTGTTGACCATTTGAACCCTCAAGGGAGCTCAAACACGAGTCAAATCAGTTGAGTGGGACTGAGGTGAGTTGGAATTAAATCAAAAGGTGAGTTAACTCATGTGCATTAAATGAAATGCATTAAATGTGATGAGTTGGGTTGGAATAAAAATACCTTGAGTTGGGTGAGTCAAAATGGAAATTCAAGGGACTGTAAATCATTGAGTCTAATGGGAATTTGAAGAGGTTGGCCCAGCTTTAACCACCCAAACAAGTCCCACACGTTGGGGACTTGTTTGGGGTGATTTCCATGATGTATTAAATGGGAATACATGGGATTGTGATGAGATGCTTGGGGATTTGAATGGCTGCATAGGTAGCTTCCAAGGGGTGCCTTGGATGGCACCCAATACCCATTGGTTTGTGCAAGGAGTTATGAGGGAGTGGAGGAGTTTTGGGGGCTGAACTACAAAAACAATAAGCGCACAAGGTTGGCCATTTTTCACATTGGAAATCCAAGAATTTCCATCTCTCTCTCTCTCCCTCTCTCAAATTCGTTTTTCCTAGCTGGAATAGCAGAGGTGTTTGCACCAGTAGATCAAGCACAAAACAGCAAAAGAAAGGAAGAAATAAAAGGGAGAAACCAAGGACCAAAGGCAAAGAGAAAGATTGGAAGTTTGGTAAGTATTTATTTGTTATTTTGGTATAATAACATGGAGCAAATGGGGTGTGTATTGGCCATGGTTATGGCCGAATACACCAAGGTTTTAACCTTGATTAGTGGAGGATTTAAAATGGTAAAAATAACCATTGGGTTCGGCCACCATGAAGGGCCGAAGACCATGTAAAGAGATGGCTTGGTTTCATGTTTTGAAACATGAAAACCATGGATTTTGTGGACTGTTTTGGGTTTTGAATTAAGATTTAAATAAATGTTTTAGAATGGTTAAAAACCATGGATCTGAATGACATAAGGACTGAAATTTATATGGTCTAAAATCAGTGGATTAAAAGATGGAAATGGACCATTGGGTTCGGCCACTTAGCATGGCCGAACCCCATGGAAACAAATGGTTGTTTTTTATATTTTTTAGAAGTTAAAACCATATAAGTTAGGACTGGTGTTAGATGGTTGTAATAGATTTAAAATGCATGTTTAAAGAGAGTTAAAACATGGGTTTGGATATCAGAAAAGGCTGAAGTTATGTAGTCTAAATCAGTAGATTAAAATTGGGAAAGATGGACCATGGGGATTGGCCATCTTGGATGGCCGAATCCCATGATATGATGTTGGTTTTTGGATGCTTTCTTTTAAAGTTAAAACCTGATGTTAATATACTGTTTATACATGTTTATCTGAGGTTTAAAAACAGTAAACATAGCCATTGGGTTCGGCCACCATGGAGGGCCGAACCCCATGTAAAAGAATGTTGGTTTCATGTTGGAAAAACATGTAAACCATAGACTTTTTATGGACTGTTTTGGATGGTTTCTTTGAGAGTTAAAACCTGATATTAATATACTGTTTATACATGATTATTGGAGGTTTAAATAGAGTAAGAATGACCATTGGGTTCAGCCAACATGGAGGGCCGAACCCCATGTAAAAGAGGGTTGGTTTTCATGTTGGAAAACATGGAAACCATAGACCTTTGTGGACTGTTTTTGGGAGGTCTTTATGTAATAAGGTTACTGATTTTGGGTTGGCCATGGGATGGCTAAATCATGGGCTTAATATGGCTAAGGGGTAGAGCCAATTAGTATTTAAACAAAGGACATCATTGAGCAAAGAACCATAAGGGTTCGGCCATGAGTATGGCCGAACCCCATGAACTGTTTTCATGGGCCATTTTATGGATGTATGTGTGATTAAAAATGGAATCATGTTTGCTGTTTTGGTCGTCCAAAACATGACTGAACCATGTTAAGGTTACGGTTAAGGTTGTAGAATTTAATCAAGGTATTGGTGGCAATGGCAAATCTGTGAATACAAGCCAAATGAAGAGATTGATCAAAAGTACTTATAAGATGTTTTAGGTCTCATATGTGAATGGACATGTAAATAAGATTATGATTTACTTATTGTTGCATAATAAGGTACCGAAAGTTGAACGACGAACGAGTCGTAACCGGTTAAAGCCTAAGAAAGAACGAACGCTGAAGTGATTCTTCAGTAGGTTTCCTACCTACTTGTAACCACGTTTTTACCCAGTTTTTTTATGATACTCTTGTTTTAATATATGTGTTTCAAATGATATATTATGCATTAACAAATGGCATACAGGCATTGGCATCTCATGCATAGTCATGGGATAATGAATGAAGTTCTACAGTGATGGCTACGATTGTACATGATGGGGGTTGCCCATTGCATGTACATATTGTATAGAAGAGATGAATGTTGTTGTAATTTACCTTGTCGGTGCAAGGCACCTCAAGTGATGGCTACGATGGTACATGATGGGGGTTGCTCATTACATGTACATCGTTTATAGAAGAGATGAAGGTGTGTTGTAATTTACCATGTCGGTGCAAGGCACGTCAAGTGATGGCTATGAAAGTACATGATGGGGGATGCTCATTGCATGTGCATATTTCATAGCATTGTTTTTACCTGTTTTGTTGATCATGTATTATGATATTATATGCATGTTTTAGATGCTAACATGTGGTAGCCCTGATTCGGGAACCTACTGGGCGCGTTGATCTAACGCCCTAATTCTACCCTCAGAGGAGATTGCAAGTACAAGCAAGGGGAAAGGAAAGGTCATTGACCGGGAGGGGAGCTGAGCCTAAGTGCTTTAATGATGGATTTTGGATTACGTTATATTACTGTCATTTGAATACTATTGTTGGACATGTAATAATTAGTTATTTGCTATGGTTGATTAGGATAATAACATGTGGATGGTTGATCTATGTTATTTAATATTTAAAACTGTTACTTGCTATCTCGTCTTTCTATTCCGCAATTATCTAGATTATTCCGCATGTTGATGTTAGTTCCATGTGTGATTCACTATCATGGTCTATTCCATGTACACATGGGTGGCCAGTTAAGGTTCAGACTTGGGTAGTCTGAACTTAACTCGCGTCGTGACGCCGCCCGCTCTCTTCCGATGTTTATTTAAAAAAAAAAAATTAGAATCTGAAATTCTCGAAGAGGGCGGGGCGTTACAGCCCTAAGGGTTCAGTGCAATATTTAAATAAAATGCCCAGTGCCCAAATCCGTTTACCACTGGGCGACCAAGGCCATCTCAGATGGCCACCGAACAGCGTTTCCGTTGCACTACAAGTGGAGATTTTCGGCCCAGAGAATACAATGCAGGTAATGTAAAAAAAAATACTTAGTGCCTTACTTCAAAACCACCGGCTGAATAAGCGCCACCTCTGATGGTATCACCAAGCGACTAAGCACCACTGCTGATAATCCACCAGGTGACTAAGTGCCACCTCAAATAGTATCACCGAGAAATTAACGCCACTACTGATGATAGTTTCGCCCAGAGTTTACGATACTAAAATTTAAACATACAATGCGTAAAAATAAACACACAACTGTTAGATGGGGTTAATCTTTTACCCTATTTTAATTAAACACTGAAAACAAGCTTTCAAAATTACCCTCCCTATATTTTGTAAAATCTAATTTTAAAACCCAACATTAGCCTAAATAAAATTTCACTTGCCACGGAGTTAATAAAATTAGAAATAGAATCATTTCGGTACCTCAAACGCGAAAATCCGTTAAAGATTGGCTAAGTTTCAAAGGCAAGGGAAAGTGGGAAAACCTCAAGGCTTGTTGTCACTGCAGCTGCTTGCGGGCACTGGAACTGATGGAAAAGGAAAAATAAAATGAAGGAAAGGAAAAGACAAGACCGATGGTGAGAGAGAGCCAACTGCCGTTTTTTTTTTTTTTTTTTTTTGTTCCTTCCATTCGCACCAACTCCATTTCTTTTATAATCGCATGAGGTAAACAGTTGCCTCACACGTTGCATGGCTACGGCAGTAGCCTCTTAGGATTAGGATAGATAGTTATCTTATAAGATTTTTTTATTATTTTTTTTTAAACAATACCACTTAAGTCCTTTGTTAAATTTGAAAAATCTAGGGTCCCACCAAGCTAATTTTGATTAATCCACTTGGTCAGATATTAAATTATAAACATAGTATTAAATTTTAGAGAGAAAACTCGGTCGAAAATTGAGTGTTTTAATCGAAAAATACCGTTTTGACAAAATTCCTTAATTTTGAAGAATTTCTCTAAGAAAATATAATTTTACAATTAGATAGATTAAATTTGTTTGACAAAAATATTCTAAAGTTTCATAATTTTTTGGAGTAAAAGACCACTCCATCTAAGTAAAAGAGTCTTCAACGACTAACATTTCTTGATGTAAAATAACTATTAAAAATTCTTTTTTTTTTTTTGCAAATTTGAAGATACAGGAGGCTTAGCTATATTAAAGATTAAGTACTTTCTCTCTCCTTATATTTTTAGGATTTTGTCTCCCCTATCAAACTGGGGCTTTGCCACCTAAGAAATTTTTGGCAGTGAAAGTTGGTAGAATTAGGTTCAGATTGACATTCCGTTAAGTTCGGAATTTAAAAATATTGTATAATTTAAAATTTGGAGTTGTAACTAGGTCAAATGACTGAGTTTCCTTAATAGCCAATTTTTAAGCCTAAAATAATATTATTATATTCATAACTTGCTATTATACATTTGAGACTCAATTAAAAGGGCTATCTGACTCGGATCGAGTCAAACTCAGATCTGTTGAAATGCTCATTCAATATTCTTTTTTATTATAGGAACAAGGATTATAATCAACGGCTAAGAATTATTTAATTAATTATAACTAATTTAAATTAACCTCTAAATTGGGCTGGGGTATCACATCAGCCCCCTTAAAGAAATTTCGTCCCAAAATTTCTAGAAAATATTCGTACCTTTGATCAGCGAAGTGACAACGGTATAGCTTCTGCATAGTTGACTCAGACTCCCATGTTCTATGCTGGGTCCTACGATGTTGCCACAGTACTTGTACAAGCGGTATAATCTTTCGTTGGAGTACTTGAGTTCGAGTGACTTGAATTTCGATAGGAACTTTTTCAAAATTCAGATTTTCAGAAATTTCAATATCTTCCACATTTATCTCGTGAGATGGGCCGGGTTCGTACTTCCGGAGCATAGACACATGAAATGTGTTGTGTACTTTCTCTAGACTCGGTGGTAATGCTAATTGATAAGCAACTTTTCCAATTCTCTTGAGAATCTCAAAAGGTCCAACATATCGAGGTGATAATTTTCCTTTATGTCCAAACCTCTGTACTCCATGATGTGGTGCCACACGTAAGAATACAAAATCTCCCACTTCAAATTCCAACAGTCTTCTCCTTTAGTCAGTATAACTTTTTTGTCGACTCTAGGCAGCTTTAAAACCTCTGTTCTGCTGTCTCACGTTACATTTCTGGTCTTAACAATGCTTTATCTCCTACCTCTATCCAACACAGGGATGATCTGCAAGGTCTACCATATAAAACTTCATATGGTGCCATTTGTATACTTGTTTGCTAACTATTGTTGTATATAAATTCAATCAGGGCTAGATGATCTTCTCAGCTTCCTTGCGTGTCCATGACACATGATCTTAACATTCCTCCAATGTTTGAATGGTCCTTTCAGACTGTCTATCTATTTGAGGGTGAAATGTCGTGCTAAAACATAACTTTGTATGCAATTGGTTTTGCAGTCCATTATGAAATCAAGAAACAGATCGGGTATCTCTATCCGACACAATAAAGACTGGTACTCCGTGCAGTCGAACTATCTTCTTCACATAAAGCTTGCTTAGAGTATTTAACGAATCTTTCTTCTTGATGGGCAGAAAATGAGCTGACTTCGTAAGTCGGTGAACAATTAACCATATTGGATATTCTTTTTGGTAGACTTAGGGAACCGTGTTACAAAACCCATCGTGATATGTTCCCATTTCCATTTGGTTACATGGAGAGATTGCGTTATTCCACCATGTTGTTGATGCTCGGCTTTAACTTGTTCACAAGTCAAACATTTGGACACAAAATGTGCCACATTTTTTTTTTTATTCCTCTCCACCAGAATTATCGGCGTAGATCACGATACATCTTTGTTAGTGCCCTGGATTGCCGAGTCCCTTGTTTGTCAATTCCATGATTCAGGAAAAGCACTTTCTAGATGATTTGAAGACTCAAGTTTGATCCGAAGAATGAAGATCAAGTCTACGAATCTGTAACGCCCGCCCCTTTTCACCTTAAATCAGAGTCTATTTTTTTTTAATAGTGACAAAGGGTACGGACGTCACGACGCGAGTTAAGTCCGAGCTTCTTAAGCCCGGCCCTTAACTGGCCAACCCTACGTGTGCGTGGAACGAAGTCCACAAAGAACAGCTCACACGTAGACGTAAGCTCAAGGAATATTACAACTAAGTGCGAAATTAACAATAAAGACTATCCTACAAATTTTGAGATAGCAGGGAAGATAACATTCATAATATTACCAAAATATCACAACGTCTCAACTTCAAAAATAAACCAAAATATAAGAAGTAATCTAATTATACAGTCCGATAAGCTAAACTGTTCAAATATACATTTCCCAAAAATAAACTTTAATAAAGTAAACAGTCCGCCTCCCCAAGCTTCTAAGCTTGGCTCCCGTCCCGTCCTTCTGCTCCGGCATTTCCTGCGTCATCAGCTAGGGTAGAAATAGGGCGTTAGACAACGCGCCCAGTAGGACTACGAGTAGGGCTAACACATGGATTAGTGATAACAAAGCATATAGATAATAGTATAACGAAAACCATAAAATGAATGCTATGCCATGGGTGTCTGTGTTATGAATCCCACCCATCATCCATACCATCATGCTGTCATATTCCCCTTGACGGCAAAACCTCGTCAAGATACAAACAATCACAAATCATCCCCCTGGACGGCAAAACCTCGTCCAGATATAAAACAATCACAAATCATCCCCCTTGATGGAAGAACCATCATCAAGGTATCATAATTACATACAACATCCCTGATACATCAAACACATCAAAATATCTCCATGTCTGTTTATCGTCCCTCCCCGATGGAGCATGGACTCCGGTTTCATTTCATCCTTCCCCTGTCATATCCCTCCCATGCCATGCATGAGATGTAGATGCCATATGCCATGTAATGAATATAATAACAAACCATGACATTTAAAAAAAATCCCATCAATAAAACATATAACTTGATTACCCAAAATAGATCAAGCAAAGCCTCAATAATGACATCATAGCATTAAAACCCATTTTAAACCAATCATATGCTTACCGGAATAAATCAAGTAAAAACCCCTACATAATACATAATTCAAAACCAATCTTAAAACATACCTTATAATTTCCAAACTAATTCAAAGAAACCATCACTCAATCCATGGCTTACAAAAAGGTAGGAATCCTACCGAATACCGACTAGCGTTCTTTCTTCCGTTTCCGTCTGACAGACTCGGTCGCCGATCACGCACCGCTTGCGATGTCCGGTACCTTATTATACATATCAATTAGTCCATGTATTAACCATTTAAGTCCATAAATAACATCTTAGTGGGGTTCGGCCATATACCATGGCCGAACCTCACTAACTAAGTTTTGCGGGTCCCATTTAGTCCATTAAATATTTTAATCATATGAGTCTAAAAACCAACCACCCTAGGCTTTATTAATCACTCATAAGGTTGTTACTTAGAGTCCCTAAGTCCATGACCACCTCCCATGGGTTTCTTCATTTTGGCCAATATTTACGGTTTTGCCACTACCCTTCCATGGTTACTCATTTACTTAATCCATGTACATTATGGTCCATAATTGATCCATAACTTAGACCCATTAATTGATTCACAAAATGGTTCCATTGATGTCTCATTAACCATGATATGCATATTAATAATTTAGTCCTTAACTTAGACTAATTTTTCCATTCATCCAACCACATACACACACCCTTCCTTAGGCCATAACATGACTTACAATTGAATCATCATTCTTAACCACATCTTGGGTCCCTAATTGATCCATCAACCATACAACAAGACCACTTACCTCAACCATCTAATTAACCTAATTCCATTAATTTTTAAACACATGCACACACCTTAAACCTTAGCCCAAAGAGGACTCTCAATGAGTCATGGGCTTTATTAAAACTAGCCCCTTTAATTCAACCTAATCCCCACTTTTCCTTGGGTCTTTTTCACCACATTTAGATCCATAATAAGCCCTCCCATGAGGAGGTTTACATCATGCATTTAAATCATCAACTTTGATCATCACTTGATACATTCTTGAGTCCATTAATGACCCCTTTAATCATGACCTATTCCCCATTAATTTAAACACACACATAAGTCCAACTACGAGGGATTTTAACTCATACATTTAAATCATCCTTCCTTAATCATCATGAAATACATTTTGGTCCATTAGTTTAACCATAACTCCCATTTATTTTTTCATGGTTCCAAAACACCAAATTCATCCCAATCTCCCCATTGAAATCACTTAGCCACCTTCCATGATTTCCTTCACTAAAAACCCCTTAAAATTTACAAACCTTTGACCCCTTTTAAGCCTCCAATTTATTAGTACATTATTCCATACCTTCCATCCTTCCAAACTCATTTAAATTTACAAACACATAACCCTAAAAACTCCATTAAAGATCCTTAATTACCTACATTTAACCATTAAAATCTTAAAACCCTAAATCATCCTCCATGGCTTCCATTATTTATAAACCCTAATAATTCACTTAAACACCTACCATTTTTGAGGTCTTTAACATCATTCACATCTCCCATGCATTTCCTCATTTAAACCCCTTTAAAATTATCACCACATTTAATCTTTAGCACCTTAAAAAAAACATAAGCCATCTTTCCATGATTTTCATTCAAGATCCCTTTAAAAAGAACTACCACATTTAATCATTAAACACTTACAAACCCTAAATCATCCTCCATTCTTTTCCTCATTAAAACTCTTTAACTTCACTAACATTTATTCATTGACATCTTAAAATCATAAATCCCCCTTCCATGGTTTTGACCTTAAAAACCCCATTTAAGGTTACTTAATTACTCACCATAATTCCTTCCAAAAATCACACACATTTCATGCTTAAATAAATTTCATTACATAATGTCCTTAATGTATTTATTTTTCCTTAACCTAATTTATCCACTTTTCCATCCTTCCATTTGATGGATTTGAGATCCAAGGCCTATGATTATTATGCCACCATCAAATTTAACAAGAATGGATCCCAAAACTTAAATCCTAAAAGTCCAATTCTCTTGTTTAGGAATTACTTACAATCCGACGCCTCCTCCGACTTCCGTCACTCCCGTCGGCTTCCTTGGCCTCCTTTCTTCTTCCTCTCCTTGTTTGAACAGCTAAGATGCTTGATCCATGGTGAAAACACCATAGCTTGGGTTTGGCCATGATAGGGTTTGATTTGAGAGAGAGAGAAGGGAGGAGAAGATGGAGATAAATAACCCAAGGTCTTGATCTTGGAGTGATGAACCCAAGCTTACACCTTTCTCCTCTCTTTTCTTCCAAGCTTTTCTTATTCTTTCTCTTGGTTTTCTTCCTCTCCTTTTCCTTGGGTGTGGGACAGTGGTGGAGAACAAGAGACGGAGAGAGTATGAGATCGTTGGAGTGGAGAGAATGAGATGAAAAGTCATCTCATCTCTTGGTTGTCTAAAATACACTCCACATTAACTCTCCCACCAACCAAACTTAGATATTTTTTATGCTTTTTGACCCAACCACATTACCCAACGTTTTTTTCTTTTTGCCTTAAGATAAGATGGCTTTTGGTTTTCCACCTTTTGACCATTTGACCCTCATTTGAATAATTTAATCATTTAATTAATTAGATAATTAGGTTAAGTTAATTCCCATTTAATTTAATTCCATTAAATTTCTTCCATAAAATCCACCCATGTTGACCAAGTCAACCATGGTGGCCGGCCCCACCAATTCTTGGTCCACACGCCACCTCACTTGGTGAGGTGGAGGTGGGTCCCAATTGGCCACATCACCTTGGCTTAATTCAAATTAACTTAGGTGATTTAAATTTAATTCAACCCATTCCAACTAATTGGATCATCATTGGGCCCATGGCCCAATTACATTCACCCTTACCCATTTACCTTAGGGCTTACATCATCTTGATCCATTGGGTCCCAATTGGGTATTGGACCCAATTTGACCATTCTTGGCCCAATTGACCACCATTGACCCTTTAAGTAAACTTAAATCCAATCCATAATCCATTGGGCCCTAGTTGGGCCTTTGTCCACATTTTGATCCATTTACTATCTAGTCCATCCAATTTCCAAATTCCACCATAAAAAAATAAATAATAACACATATATATTACTTTACAAATTCTGGGCCATTACAGAATCCAAGATCATCTGTGTATGGAATTCACACAAGTAAAATGGCCATAAACTACCTTAGGTGGAACCCACACCCATAGGTGGACCTTGCCTAGGCTTAGTTGAACATATTGGTAATAATATATCAAGCCTAAGTGAACCCTGAATAGTCACATAACTAGAGGGGACAAAACATTGGAAATCTGGTAAAGTGTCAGGACGACCAGTCGAGTCCCCCGACCCCACGGTGTGATAGAGCAAACCGTCGTGGTCATCAACCAATCGTCCAAATTGAAAAAGATTTTGGAACAAAAGGACTGTCATTTGGGGTTTCTCTCTGGTAGACTGTCGCGTGCCACCAACACATCGATATTGGCAGACCGACCCATCGGTGGCAACGACCTATCGATCAGGATAAAGTTTGAGTTCTGGAACATAGAACTTTGGGTACTCTCAAAACAGATCCATCGATGGCATAGACCCATCTAGAGTATCAGGACCGACCCATCAATGTACAGACATGTCAACTTGGGTTTGACTAGTTGATAGACTGGAAACTCTGTCAGCATGGTTTTTCCCCATGACGAAACGGTCGACAAGAACGACATATAAATAATAAGATCGTCGACCCGTCGGTGCACTCGACCCATCGATGTCACATGTTTCTGTACCGTTTGAGTGTAATAAATAAACAACGGTCACGTGGTTGAACGATAACATTTAAGTTCACCAACCCATCGGTAAGCTCGATTAGTCGGTACTGAACATTTTCGAAAAACTATTACCTTCTCTATAAATACGAATCTATTTGCTTGTGTAGAGAGATCCGTGGAAAAATATTTATGAGCCTCATCTACCACGCCTACCAGGGAAATCAATAGGCCCATGGAAGGATCCTCACCTCTCTAGTGCACATCTACGTGAATCATTCAAATCAACCAATCTTCATAGATTGAGTTTGAAAAGAGAGAAAGAGAAGCAAAGGAAAATCTCTAGGATAGATATAGGATTTCCAATTTCCTAGAGAATATCTCCCATAGCTTGTAACGCCCCGCCCTTTCCGAGATTTAGAGTCTAATTTTTTTTTTAAAATAATATAGTAAAGCCGGAAGAGGGCGGACATCGTCACGACGCGAGTTAAGTTCAGATTTCCAAAGTCTGACCCTTAACTGGCCACCCATGCGTGCATGGACTAATCCCATGATAAATAATACACACATGGAACTAAACGAAATCATGCGGAACATACTATACTGATTGTGGAATATCATCAATCCTAAGACAACCATTCATTCTTAGATAGCAAAGCACATGTTATATTTACAATAACTTAAATCATATAACCTTCATCAAACTATAATTCAAACCATATCAAAGATTAACAAACTATTACATGACCATAAAAATGTATCCAAACAACAGTAAATAGAAACCCATTCCAACACTCAAGCGCTTATGCTTGGCTTTCCTCGTGATCCCCAGCCTTTGCCTTTCCCTTTCCTTTTCCTGCATCATCTTCTAAGGATAGAATTAGGGCATTAGATCAACGCGCCCAGTAGGTTTTCCGATCAGGGCTACCACATGGTTAGTATATAAAAACATGCATCTATCATAAAATTTGATCATCAAAAACATATAAAATTAATGCTATGTATGTATGTACAAATGTAATGAGTCCCACCCATCACAAGTATACATAGCTATCACTTGACGGGACTCTCACGTCAAGGTAATCCACAGTACTCCTCATTTCCTATGGATAGGACTCTCATCATTAAGTTGTTCCTCCTGGCGGGACTCTCATCGCCTAAGGAGGCCCCACAGATGCATCACGGGCATACCGACAGAGTGTGGGCTCCAGTTTCCCTAATCATCACCCCATGTCATGCATGAAATGTCAATCAATATATGTCATTTGTAAATATATCTCAACATTCAAAACCCATTTGAAACATAAAACAATAACAACATAACTCATAAAAACCATGACAAAACCAAATATAACAGTGGTTACAAGTAGGTAGGAAACCTACAGAAATTTTGCTTAAGTGTCCGTTCCTTTTAAGCGTCACCCGATCACGACTCGTGCGCCGTTCAAGTTCTGTTACCTTGTGATGTAACAACAAGTCAATATACTATCATTTAAATTTCCATTCACATCTAACACCCAAAAACCATCTTGTGGGGTTCGGCCATACCCATGGCCGAACTTCACCCACTTTGGACTTGATCCTCCTTTCATTTGATCAATGCCAAAACACCTTTTATTACATAATATAACTTGGTAGGGTTCGGCCATACAACATGGCCGAACCATACCACTTTGGTTTGACCCCTCTTTTAAGTCTTTTCATCCTTTTCTATCCATATTTACATTATTACCTGTATTTACAGCTTTGCCACTAGACTTAAAACATTTTTAATCTTGCTTAAAAAAACAAGATCCATAAAACAACCATAGTGGGGTTTGGCCATACAACATGGCCGAACCTCACCACTTTGTTTTTTATCCTTTTAGACCTTTCATACATAAATCTTCATTTTGATTTTAACCAATCAAATTACAAGTTAGCCACTAGGTCTACCAAATAATCATTAGTGGGGTTCGGCCATACTACATGGCCGAACCCCTCACCATACTGATTTTGTCCCTTTCTTTTCATCATATATAATGGCTGATTATTTACTTATCACTAAGTCCAAAGATAAGCATATATGATTCCTTAATCCAAATACCCATTCAAGGGTCCATTTATCCCATAAAATGGTCCATGGGGTTCGGCCATACACATGGCCGAACCCTATGGTTCTCTTTGGCTCAATCCTTCCATCCTTGTGCATGGTTCATACACATATCTTAATCATAAAACTAATATGATTCAGCCATACATTGGCCGATCCTACACATTAGCCTTAACTCCATTTAAATCACATAAACACCCCATAATATTTGTATGGTTTTTATCTCTCAAAAACCATCACCAATAACCATAAACTTATCAAATCTTTTCATGCGGTTCGGCCATCCAAAGTGGCCGAACCCTATGGCCCATGATTTGAACCTCTTAAACATATATCTTTTGTCTAATAAAAACATCTAAAACTGTCCATCTTATTGCATGGTTTTTAACTTTACAAAAACCATCAACATAACCAAATTATTTCATGGGGTTCGGCCATCCAATGTGGCCGAACCCTATGGTCCATGTTTTCTATCTTTTTAAACCTCATTATCATAATTTAAACCATTGATTAATTCGGCCATAACATATATTTTGTATCTCATTAACACATGTAAAACTCTCCATGGTTTTGCATGGTTTTTAGCCTTCAAAAACCATCAATCTAACCAACTCCTTTCATGGGGTTCGGCCATCCAAAGTGGCCGAACCCTATGGTCCATGTTTTCTATCTTTTTAAACATCACTATGCATAATTTAAACCTTTGGTAGATTTGGCCATACCATGGCCAAATCATGTTCCATTTAACCAACTTTATTAAACCAAATTCCATGGAGTACTTACCAATTTCCTTCGCTTTTCTTCTCTCCTTTTGGTCCTTGCTTTCTTCCTTCTTGCTTCCTTAGTCCTTAGCTGATTGGAAGCTTGAGCAATGGTGAAAAAACCAATGGATAATTAGGCCAAGGAGGTAGGTTCTTGAGAGAGGGAGAGAGAGATGAAGTCTATGGTTTCTTTGGGATGAAAATTGGCCAAGGGGTGTGGTTTATTCCTTTTATTAAAACAGCCCTTGAACCTCTCATTTAACCTCATTAATTCTTGATCTAACGAAGGTGTCTTTTGGCACAAACCAAGACATCCCTCGGAACCAACCAATGCATCCCTTGGCACCAACCAACGCATATCTTATCCCATTTCATTAACTTTCATGCATGGAATGTCACTCCCATGGTACCAACGTTTATGACTTGGCTTGGTCTTTGAAATCAACCCAACTCCTCATCTTCCTCCTTTATGATGAAGCACTCCCAATGCAACTTATCTCATTGTAGATTGTGTACTCCCACCAACAGCCCACCTTTCATTAAAATTTCATGCATGGGATACCTTTCCCATGCCACCAACGTGTATGACATTTCTTGTCTTTGAAACAAGTTCAACCCCTCATCTCCTCACTTGACTCACTTGAGATGAGGGTCTCCATATCTTCCAATCTCACTCAATCAACTCAATTCAGCTCAGCTCACTTATCTCAACTCAACTTAATTAATTTAACTCATTTGAACTCATGTTCCACTTAACTCACTTCCCACTTGACTCAAGTAAACTTATGAATCAACTCAACACAATTTAACTCAACCTTTGAGCTCACATGAGGGTCCACACGGTCAACCATGGTCAACACGCCCCATTGGGTCCCCATTTAGCTCATTGACCCAAATGGCGCCATGACCCATTTAAATCTCAATTACCCATTTAAATGTATTTTACCCATTCACATGTGGTTGACCCAATTGTACATAACTTACCCATTTACCCTTCATTGAACTCCCATTCAATTCAGCCTAACCCAATTAAACTTGAGCTTACCCAATGGTCAAATAAGTCCATCATGACCCCTTGGGTCCCAATTGGGTCCTTTGACCCAAATAACCATCTTGACCCAATTAGATGTACATTACCCATCTACTTTAATTATGTATAACCCCCAATTTGATAATATGCACATTGGGTCTTAATTTGAACAATGGGCCCCACCATTTTCTCAGCTACAATCATAACCTTCTAATTTACCATTCCAATGGCATTTTTGTAAATATTCATATCTTTGAAAAATCGGGGTGTTACATAGCTTGTGGTTGCTCTGCATGGCAGATCGTCAGGATTGTATGAGGACACATTGGGAGAGATCTAAGGAGCACAACTCTATTTATAAAGGTCTTCAAAGGCAACTGCTTCTAGTTTAACGCCCCTACCTCTAACCACTGTCATCAGAGTAATATTTTAGTTGAGAGGGAGGCGAGCGTCACGACGCGAGCCAAGTTCGAGTCCGAGTCCGAAGACCAGACCCTTGACTAGCCCAACTAGTGTGTGCATGATAATATTTGCACACACGAACATAAACCTGTAGAAATTTAGACATTTATTTCATTGCATGAATAACCAAAAGCATCTCAAAGCAAATATAAGGAAATTCCCAAGATATTATACATGAGTCAAATACAAAATACTTAATTTCAAAGTTCCAAGTCATATTGCCATTACACTCCCCAAATATTACATGAACATTATTAATACATAACATTGTCCTATTATTCCCAAAATATATAAGTCCGCTTCACTAGTCCAAGCTTCCTTCTTAGCTCTTAATTTTGTCTACATTCGGCCATCGTTTGGTCCAATTTCATCTACGTACTTCAAACCTGTATACACAATCTAAGGGGCAAATTTATGGGCTTAGCCAACGCACCCAGTAGGAATTCCGATCACATAATATGCACTAGGCATGTCATACTAAGACATTATACATACTTGTACTTTGAAAATCAAACACTTACATATTGTATACCTTATATGTAAACCTCCAAGCATTTCGCAGAACTCATTTACTTATAATATCAAAGCTACATACTCACCCTATACTTCTTTTCAAAGTAGAAATCTCATAATTGAAATCATGAATAGTACTTTTCTCAAAACCTTTCTCATATCTTAGTCATATCATAATAATATAAGTATTTCAATACTTTTCCTCAAATACTTATCATACTAATAATCTCATGTTCAACTTATCATGGAAAGTTTATATTTGAAAACGTAATGCATATTTCATTATAAGGTATCATACTCATACATAACTTATCTCATAATTTCATTATCATAATGATGTCAACCCAATACTTATAATGAAATCATATTCACTTGTCTTTTCAAAATACCATAGGCCAATCATGTAAATGCTCATCAATGTGCAATGTATTATGCCATGGGTGCCATGATTCATGCATACACTCATCATGCCCCATGCATAGTTATTTCAACAACTCATTTAGGACAACGGGTCATTTTATCTTCCCGTATACTCAGTACATACTCGTCTTTTGGGGTGTCATAATACATATCATCATAATTCAACTGTATCCATCGATAAAGCATTATTTCTTTGCCACACACGTATGACATCAAAGCCTTCCCGAGTCATATCAGCACTTTGATTCGTCAATTCACATTTCATACATACGACACCAAAGTCGTTCGGACATTCGGCACTTTGGTTCATTTACTGGCCCTCTTCACAATAATCATGACCCTAAGGTCCATTTGGACAAACTACTCATTTATTTTCACTCCATGTCTTTCCCAGCCCATGCTTCATGCATGAGGAATATGAATGTAAATGATGCCAATGATCTCATGTCATGTGTTGTCAATCATTCGCACGAACTTGGAAGTACTCCTTTCACAATATATATATATATAACAACCCATTTAGTTGAAATCCACAACAACCCTTTAAGTAAAGAAAATACCATACATAGCTCAGTTAATTCAAAAATCCTTTCAGGATAAGATACACCATCATACATTTAAAATGCGGAGAAATCATCATTATGAGGTGATGTGAAACCATTCAAAAGTATCGTTGTTATAATCCTATCATAAATTGAGCATACATAATTTTCAAAGAACTCAGTTCATTTTGAACAACAAATATTAGATTCACACCCATAGCATTTCAACGAAGTAGGAAAACCTACCTGGTGTAAAGTGATTAGCGAGGATAAACGATTCACAAAGTAGATCGGGTAATCTCGGACTTACTCTCGCCTCTTCGTTCGTTCACATGTGTCAACATATAATTCTCACGTCATTATAGTGTAAAAACTCTCGATTAAATTTATGAAAATCTTAATTAAGCTTTAAGGGTCATTTGGCGAAGGTCATTAGAGTCTAAATGACTCCACATGTGTGTTTTGCCCTAACCAAGGGTAAAATGATCATTTTCCCAAAGTACTCCATTTGAACATAATTCATAAAACTCCAAATTATTTAAAGTCAATGATATGTTATTTAGAAAATCAGAATTTAGGAACAAAAGACTCATTATTAGAAAATAAAATTTCAGATCTAGTGAAGATACCCAAAACTAGCCTTTCTAGTTTTGAAATACAAACTACATACTGTTTTTACAAAAATCATTTCGGGTTCTTTTCTGTATCGGAATAACTCGAATAAATACTCTTTGAAAAGATGTTTGATAGTAGAATATACTAAAAATATTCAAAAATATCTAGAAAATCGTTTGAAATGGTTATAGGTCCATTATCGGGACTGATATGAAAAAATAATTTTCTATCTTAGACCTGTCCAGTATTTACAAAATTATTTCGGGTACCTTCCGATATCCGAAAATTGCGAATAAAAACTTTATTAAAACCTATTTCATTAGTAGAAGATCTGAAAAATAGTTACAAATTTCAAGAAAATCATTTTGACATGTTTAAAGCTCCATTTTTTGGACTGATTTGTAGAAACAATTTTATAATGTATCATTTTTCCAAAGTTCATGTAATAACCCAGATTTTCAATGCAATAATTATATTGGCTATTATCTATTTTAATTGTTAAAAAATTAAGATTTATAGATGGAGTGGATATTAGATGGATAAGGATTGAGGCAATGGCCCAAGTATGGTCCAATGGATCATGGATAGGGTTAATTCTATTTAATTGGGTACATGTGGTTAATTGGGTCAAATGCCCAATTGGGACCCAATGGGTCAAGATGAATTGATGTTTAGGGTAAATGGGTAAGGAATTGATTTAATCGGGTCATGTACCCAATTAAGATCTAAAGGCATGGGATCCACCTCATCAAGTGAGGTGGCAAGTGTAGGAGTTGACATCAAAGTGGCATAGCCAAGTGGGACCCAACTCCACATCATCAAGGGAGGTGACGTGTGGTCTAAGGCCACATGTAGGGCCGACCACCATGGTTGACTTGGTCAACCATGGGTGAGTTCATGGGTGAATCCAAGTGGATCAAATAAAGTGAGTTGAGTTAAATTATCTAATTAAAATCACTTGAACTAGGTGGAAATAAATCCTAGTGCATGAGTTAGGAGATTGAGTCTCATTTAAGTGAAGTGAGTTGGATGGGTGGTGAGTCACATGGAAGATGAAAGGATTTAAGTGAGTCAAAGGGGAGGTGGACGGTTTCCATCTGATGGAAACCCCAGACAAGAAATCGTTGGGTAGAGGGAGAGTGCCATGTGTAAGCCATGTGCCCTCTAGGTTAGACAAGGGACACATGGGAAAGACCCCATCTCGATGAGGGTAGTTGGGGGGATTAGGGTTAGCATCAAGCAAAACCCTAGGGTTCTCATCTCATTCACTCTCTCTCCCTCTCACTACACTCTTGGCCGATCCACCCTTTGGAGGAAAAGATAGAAACTTTCCATCTTGTCATCTCCTCCTCTCCCTCTCTCAATCTTCAAACCCTAAGGCTAACCCCCTCTCCTTGAGACAAAGAGAACTTAGAGTTTCCTCTCATTCTCTCTCTCTCTCCCTCTGTCAAACCTTCACTCCTTGGCCGAACCCTCCCTTAGGGTTTCACCTCAAACCCTCTCTCTCAAGCAACACTCTTTGGCCGAAGATGAAGGAAGAAGAAGAAAAGACTAAGGAAGGAGAAGAACGGAGGAGCAAGACGGAAAGAAAGAAAATGAACGAGACGCGGAAAAGGTAAGGTTTATATCTCATGTTACTAATAATGTAAGAAAACAAGGGAACCATGGTTGCCGCCACGGAATGGGCGAAACCATGGGGTTCTATTTTGGATTGAAAATGGTTGGCCAAATGGTTATAGGCCATGGATTTAAAATCCATCCAAGAAATATCAATGTGATGGTTAAGTACTTGTAGTGACAAAACCCTAATCTTGTTAATGGGTAAGTTAGGCATGCAAATAAAAATTGTAATGAGGAAGACTATGATAATGCATGATTAATGGATGACAACATGGTTTGGCCCCTTGCATGTCCGAACCCCATCAAATGAGCTAAAACTTGTTTTATGTGATTTATAAGAAGACTATTCTCAAGATGATATGAAAATGGAAAATGGGAAGAAGAGGAGGAAACATGGGTTCGGCCATGTTGTATGGCCGAACCCCATGGAAGAATATTTATGGATTTAAATACATGATGAACCATGGCTATCATGCTAAGAAATAAATGGAAAATGATGGACCATGGGTTCGGCCATGTTGAATGGCCGAACCCCATGGAGGGATTTTTTATGGATCTAATATGTTGTAAATGATTTAAGAAAGGAGAGGATGAAAATGAGACATCATGGGTTCGGCGATGTTGTATAGCCAAACCCTATGAATCATTTTATGGACCATAAAGTTAAAAATGGAAGATCGAATGTTTATAGATCTAAGTATGCTTTAGATAAATAACTTTGGACTATTAAGTTAAGGACTAAGATGACAAAAATGAAGTACCAACATGGCCGAACCCCATGGATAATATTTTTTGGACCTTGGTGGATCTAGGTATGATTGGATTAATAAATCAAAGATGGAATGATGTTGGCCCCACATTGGTTAAAATAACAAAGACTAAAAGAGGGGTCAAAACCAAAAGGGTATGGCCGAACCCCACTAATGCATTTTTTGTGGACTTAAAACATTTTTCAGCCCTAAGGCATGGCCGAATCCCCTTGGGGGTCTTAACCGGGCTAAGGACTATAATCGTAGGTGGAAATAAACATGGAATGATGGAAATCAAATGGGACATCGATTTAATTTATTTATGTGTAATAAGGTAACGAGATTTCACAACGGGCGTACGATCGGCTTGACGAGATCGGTGATCGGTTTTTGGACAAAAACGTAAGGACACGATATTTGGACGTTGGTAGGATTCCTACCCTAATGAAAACCATGGAATATGTATATGTGATGATTTTACTTCTATGTGCAATGAATTATTTTGGTATCAAATGATATGTTTTAATGATGGGATTTCATGCTATATGTATAGTATGAATAGCATGTTTGCACTCATATCTCATGCATGGCATGGGAGGGATCAAATAAGGGGAGCCCACGTGTAACGCCCCGTCCTGTTTCACTCTTCGCTTTCTGAAAATCAAAGTCTATTTTTTTTAAAAAGTGATAGAGAGCGGGACGTCACGACACGAGCTAAGTCCGAACTTCTAAAGTCCGACCCTTAACTAGCCAACCCTATGTGTGCATGGACTAAGTCCATGAAAACGGTTCACACATAACAAAATAAACATGCAGAATTAAAATCATAACATGCAGAATTATAATAGAACCTAGTTCTATTCCGTTTCAGATAGCAAAGTACTTCAAGCCTTTATTCAATAATTGACATAACATAATTATCCAACTAAACATTCAACCATAGCAAACCATCTAAATTATTATATGTCCGAAGTCTAGTTACTCAAATACAAGTCCATAAGTAACTTAATCAAAATATAAATTAAAAACATCCAAACTCCTATGCTTGGCCCGTTTCACTATCATCGTTCTCCTTGTTTCCTGTATCATCCACTAGGGTAGAAGTAGGGCGTTAGAACAACGCGCCCAGTTGGTATTCCAATTAGGGCTAACATATGGTTAGTACAACATAAATCATAATGTCAAAAACCATATAATCCATTCCATGTCATGATGTCAAATGTAATGAGTCCTACCCATCACAAGTACATATAAGTACCCCCACATAGGTCTTTCGGACACCCCGACGGATGTGGTCCCTCCGGTTTCTTCTTGATAGAAAAGCACATCAAGGTATCCCACATAGGTTATTCGGACGCCCCGACGGAGTGTGGCCCCTCCGGTTACATATCCTTCACCCCATGCCATGCATGAGATGCTAATGAATCACATTCTATTTTATCATATAAACATAGCATTAAAAACTCACAATTTGAAACACATCTTTTACATCATAAAATTCATCAAAATAAGATAAGAAACATTGTACATAAAATCCATGGTTTCAAAGAGGTGGAATCCTACCAAAGACCACTATGTGTCCTTACGCTTTCGTCCGGTAACCGCTCACGATTGTAACACCTTGTGAGGTCCCCTTACCTTATTACACGACAATTAATTAAACCCATGTTCGAATTGATTTCTTATCATGTTTAAGTCCATAAACCATTCCTCATGGGGTTCGGCCATACACCATGGCCGAACCCATGATCCATCACTTTCACCCTTTATTACAACTTTGCCATTGGTCTAATCCTTAGTTAACATTTCATTCATTTTAATCTACCATACATAGTTCTTTAATTCAAACACATGATCCATCAAATAGTTCATGGGGTTCGGCCATACACCATGGCCGAACCCTATGTCCATTATTTTCACCTATTTACAACATTGCCATCCATGGCTAACATAACCCATAATCCAATAACATAATCCATAAGCATATATTTGTATCTCCAATTAATTCTCCATTTAATCAATCACTATATTAAGTCCATAATCGATTCCTTAATCCAAACATGATCCACCAAATATTTCCCATGTGGTTGGGCCATACACCATGGCCGAACCCATGGTCTTTCATTTTAGACCATATTTACATTTTTGCCATTACGTTCTGTTTATGTCCAAAACCGATCCATAACATTGATTCATGGGGTTCGGCCAAACACCATGGCCAAACCCTATGATGTCTAACTTTCCAATTTCATCAATTCCCATTTTGAATCTATAATTCAAGGTTCCTTCCTTTTTGATCCAAAAGTCCATAATTAGAAACTTTCTAATTTAATAACCATCTTCCATAAAATAAATCCTGGTGGGGTTCGGCCATACACCATGGCCGAACCTCACTCATAAAGACAATCCAACCGTTCCCATCACTTTCTAAGTTAGTAACATCTTCCATGGGGTTCGGCCATACACCATGGCCGAACCCTATGGTTCAAAATCTTCTCTTTAAACATCATTCATCCTTGATCTTCCATGATCTAAATACATGTAACCAATTCTATATTTCTCCATGTAAAACCTTTTAAAAATATGAATAATTTTCCATGGAGTTCATCCTTCGAAAACCCATAATCATTACCAACACACCTCCATGGGGTTCAGCCATGTTTGGTTCTTTAATTTCTTACATTCATCCAAGCCTTGTAAAACCTTTTAAAACCATAAGCATAACTCTATGATTTTCATCCTCCAAACTTCCATTAAAAATCACCAAAGTCCTTCCATGGGGTTCGGCCATACAACATGGCCGAACCCTTTGGTTCATCCCTTTTCATTAATATTATTATAATCAACCCCCAATCTTCTTCCATGGGGTTCGGCCACACACCATGGCCGAACCCTATGGTTCCTTATTTTAGACCAAAATGATTAAAATACTAACCGGTTCTGCGACTCCTCCGATTTTCCTTCGCTTGTTCTTGCTTTTCCAATCTTCTCCTTCCTTGCACACTGCCGAGAACACCTTCTAGATGAAACCCTTTTGTTTTGCTGCTGCCTCTCTTTGAATGTGTATGCCGTGTGCCCCTTCTTCCTCTCTTTTATCACTTCCAATCGGTCCTATCTTGCTGAGATAGCAAGTAATGATTTCAGCCGTGTATTATACATAGAAGTTGTCGTGCATCCCTCTTGTAATTTAGCAACTTCCCTAGTATCACTCCTAACAAGGAAAGGACTCCTTCTAGCGCATCTCATGGATTGCGCACAACTCCATCACGGCAAAGCATCCCATCTAATTTTAGACATCTTCTAGTTTCACTCTTAACCAAGGAAATAAACACCTTTTAAAAGATAATCTAACATATCTACATGGATATGAAAATCTCCACACACGGCCATAGTAATCTTCCAAGTTCCCTTTATGTGCATAACAATTAATTATAGACATAATGCATTACTAATTTAATTAAGCCCCATTTAATTTTATTGAAACCATTTCCACAATCCGTTTAGTTTTAATTGGCCAATGACCAACACTTTACCCATCTAAGGTCCATATTTAATAATTCACAAATTAAATGGGTAATTTTATATATATATATTAATAACTTGAAAATCCGGGGTGCTACAATCAGCTTGACAAAAAAATGGAACGATGTTGGACCTGTATTGTTTAAAATAACAAAGACTAAAAGAGGGGTCAGAACCAAAAGGGTATGGCCGAACCCCACTAATGCATTTTTGTGGACTTAAAACATTTTTCAGCCCTAAGGCATGGACGAAACCCCTTGGGGGTCTTAACCGGGCTAAGGACTATAATCGTAGGTGGAAATGAACATGGAATGATGGAAATCAAATGGGACATCGATTTAATTTATTTATGTGTAATAAGGTAACGAGATTTCACAAACGGGCGTACAATCGGCTTGACGCCATCGGTGATCGATTTTTGGACAAAAATGCAAGGACGATATTTGGACGTTTGTAGGATTCCTACCTTAATGAAAACCATGGAATATGTCTATGTGATGATTTTACTTCTATGTGCAATGAATTATTTTGGCATCAAATGATATGTTTTAATGATGGGATTTTCATGCTATATGTAAAATATGAATAGCATGTTTGCACTCATATCTCATGCATGGCATGGGAGGGATCAAATGAGGGGAACCCACGCTCCATTCGGATATCCGATAAACACACATGGGGAGGGATTGTACAGATTCCGGATATGATGTTTAAAATGAAAAGAGGAGTCCACACTCCGTTCTGTGGGACCGATAAGTCACACGTGGGGAGTCATGACAATACATTGATGTGGCATATACATCAAGAGAAATACTATGTGATTGTAATATGGATGATGGGTGGGATTCATGGCATATGACACCCATGGCATGGCATTGACTTGCATGGTTTTGACATTATATATATCTATGTGATTTTGTTTATACTAATCCATGTGGTTGACCCTACTCGGAGTACCTACTGGGCGCGTTGTCTAACGTCCTACTTCTACCTTAGATGATGACACAGGGAATGGACAGAGCGAAGGACGTGAATGGAGCCAAGCTTAGGAGCTTGGATGTTAAATTTATTTTATTTAAGTTTTTATTATGGACATGTAATTTAAGTAATTAGCATTTTGGGACTGTAATAACTTAGATTATTTGTTATGGTTTGGATTTTAATTTTGGACATTTTAACTTAAGATGATTATTATTAAGTGATGGACTTCCTTGTTATTTAAAATTGGATAGGATAGTAACTCTATTATAATTCCGCACGTACGTCCCCTCTCTCTCACTCTTTATTTTCAAAAAAAAAAAAAAAATTGACTCTGATTTTTGGTAAGTGAAAAAGGGCGGGGCGTTAAGTTCATCATAAGATATCATTTTTTTAAACCCTATTTCTTAAAACAACCAGTAAATAAAGACATTCAAATATTCTAATGGAGTTATAAAAATAATTTTTAAAAAAATATGTAAACATCAAGGCATATTAAGTAGAACTTCTCATGGAAGTCTATTTTATGAAAATACCTACTACTTTCCATTATCTCTTCATTACAATCCATTTTTTAGATTCTCTCCATAGATTCTTTGAAGTAAGAACTTAGATGAAGAGATAAAATATTTTAACATCTAAATCAAATAACCAAAAGGGTTAGGGAACCTACTTGTACAAGATCTAATCAAGTCTCCAAGTCCTTATTTCCTTTTTCCAAGCTCTGAGCGAGAGACTTGCACCAAAGTGAGGAAGAGGAAGAGAAATTTCCAGCTCTATCTCTCTTTCTTTCTTTCTTTAGATTTTTAGAGAGGAAGAAGGAGGGTGAGGAGGATAAAAGAAGAGAATGGAGGAAAAGAGGTAGAGATGGAGCCCTAACTTTTCTTCCTCTCATTTTTTATTTTTCCTCTACCCTATTCTCCTTTTACTTTTTAGTAAAAAAACAAAAGCTAAAGGTGGTGAGATGGAGAGCACTTATGGGTCTAAACTAAAGGTGGGGTGGTGAGGTGGAGAACTTCTTGGTCCAAACTAAAGGTGGGGTGGTGATGCTGCTTTCTTCCTTATCTTGCCATTTGCCATGCCACCTCACCACACCTCATCACGTCATTGCTTATTTGGCACACCCGCAACATCATTAATTACTTTCTATTAATTAAAAATCCATTCCACCAAATATTATCAAATTAAATCAATTACTTAATCAAGTCACCCTTAATCCCTCTTAATTAACTAATCACCAAAAAATCCATCAATTAATTTAATTAATTATATTCCATTCCACTTTCAAAATTATTTAACTAAATCATCCCTTAACTTAGTCTTTCTTAAATCTTGCTTAACTACTCCATCATCCCTCTAATGTCACATTCTTATTTAAATATTTATTTCCTCATTTGACCTAATACATATTATCAACCCTATTCATTCCTCATCATTAAGGGAAATTATATTGATTTACCGGATTGAAATTCTGGGGTATTACAATACTAATACCTTTTAGAATTTTCGTCCCCAAAATCTAGATGGAGCTTGGGTTCCAAGGTATTTCCTTATAAGTAATTTCAGATAGAATTTCCTTATCTCTGACATTAGTTCTCGAGTAAGTGCTTCATTGCCACGTCATCTCTTAACCAACTCTTCCATTGTTTACATGGGTTTTCAAATCTAGATGGGAAAACACAACCATTATACAAGTTGACGTTCGTTGTCTTCGTCATACGTCTACTTTCCATATCACTGGCGTTTGCGTTGATAGTGTTCTTCAACACTTCCTCATATCATGATATACTATAATTTCGGTTTCTACTTGTGCCCATTTCCTTATTGAAATCTCATACCCTAGTCGCCATCAATGACTGTCATAAGGTGTTATTCAATGCCTTTACGTCTGAACGTATTGCTTATTTAACCTTAGATCTTCTCATTGGAGTAGGTCTCATCCATCACAGATTAATTTTATTAATGAAATTGTCATCCGACACAAGTACCATATTCCTCTTTAGGTAATACGCTAAACACGAGTTTGTTTGTCAATGTTTCAATGCTTCCTGTAAAACTGTTTTGTTCTTTGTGATTTCGTATTTGATCTCACACCTCTTCATCAAGAAGTCAACTAGATGTTATGTTTTTAGTCAAACTAACGCATAGCGTTTCATCTCACAAGCCACACATCATAGTTCATAAATCTGATTACCCAATGTCATTCATACCATCCATCATACACGTATATACAGTGCGGCCATCACAGGGTCCATGCACTACAATTCAACACTTGGAATTCAAATTCCATTACATTTTGTCAACCGACATTCTGGTAATCAAATACATCATTCACAAGTGGCTATCACATTTGTAACGCCCGCCCCTTTTCACCGAAAATCAGAGCCTATTTTTTTTTTTTTTTAAAAAAAAAGTGACAAAAGGCGCGGACGTCACGATGCGAGTTAAGTTCCGAGCTTCTAAAGCCCGGCCCTTAACTGGCCAACCCTACGCGTGCGTGGAACATAAGTCCACGAGTGCGGTTCACGCGTAGAAAGTAAGCTCGCGGAACATAAAAAATAACTGTTGATGATAATAGAACTATCCTACCAGTTCTTCAAATAGCAGGGAAGAAATACCCAATTAATTACGAAAATGCCATTATACTGTATTATCCAAAATAATACCTAAACATAGCAAACTACCTAAATTATTACATTTCTGACAAGCTAACTATACAAATACATGTTTTCTAAAAAAAACGTAAAACAAAATAATTAATCCGCCTCCCCAAGCTCCTAAGCTTGGCTTCCGTCTCGCCCTTCTGGTCCGCCATCCCCTGCATCATCAGCTAGGGTAGAAGTAGGGCATTAGAACACGCGCCCAGTAGGATTCCGAGTAGGGCTAGCACATGGGTTAGTAATAACCACATACAGATAATAACACAGTGAAAACTATAAACCACCATATACTGAAAATATAAGTAAATGATATGCCATGGGTGTCAATGTTATGAATCCCACCCATCATTCCTGCCATATACTGTCATATCCCTCTTGACAGAAAAACCTCGTCAAGATATGTCCAACAGCAAAATATCCCCCTCGACGGCAAAGCCTCGTCAAGGTGTCCCCATGCCTGTTCTCGGTCGCCCCGACGGAGCATGGACTCCGGTTTGTTTATTTTTTTTTCCGCCCATGCCATGCATGAGATGTAATGCATTATGCTATGTAATATGTATATCTCATACCCTTAATATACCATACATAGCCTTACCATATAATGCATAATCTTAAAAATAATAAACCATAGTATTAAACATAATGTCCATAATCATAGAACAATTTTTTTTTTTAAGATCAAACCCAAAATCAACCAAAATAAGATAAATATACCATTACACATCCATGGCTTACAAGTAGGTAGAAATCCTACCGAATACCGACTCGCGTCTTTATTTCATTTTCGACCGACAATGCAGCTACCGACTTGCGTACCACTCGCGCTATCCGGTACCTTATTAAATTACCAAATCAATCCAAGTTTTAATCATTTCCAAGCCCATAAATCATAACTTAGTGGGTTTCTTCATTTTAACCCATATTTACCATTTTTGCCACTACCCTTCACATAAACAATTTTTCATTAATTCATGCCTACTTAAGCCCAAAATTTAATCCACAACTTAGGTCCTTAATTTAGGTCCATTAATGATTCATTGACCATGACCTAACATCCCTAAATCATCCACTTAATTTAATCAAATTTTCCATCATCTAGACACAAGCATGGACCCAACCTTAGCCCATACAATAACTCTCAAAATGGGTCATGGGTTCGGCCACACACCATGGCCGAACCCATGATGTTTTGTTCCCCATTTTCCTTGGATCCTTAGCACATTTTAGATCTACCACAAGTCCTCCCATGAGAGGTTTACATCATGCATTTAAATCACCATTTTAAGGCATCATTACATATTTTGGGTCCATCAAAACTACTAACATTTTCCCATTTATTTCTCCATAAATCACAACCATTAAATCCACCATTGTTCACCATAGGGTTCGGCCATACACCATGGCCGAACCCATGGTTCATGATTCATCACTCTTTACTCCAAAATATCTCCATTAACCAAAATATTAAATCCATTACTCTTCCCATTTTTCCATGGCTTTAACCTTAAAAACCCTAATTAACTTCACACACACAACAATCTAGGGTTCGGCCATACACCATGGCCGAACCCATGGTTCATAATTTCTTCTCTTTTATGCCTCCCAATGCCATAAAATCCTTTTACATTTTCATCATTAAACCATTTTGAAACATTACCCCCATTCACTCATTTACTACAATTCATTAACCTAAAACCCTCATTGCCTTCCATTCTTAAACCTTAACCAATTATATCAAAAACCCAAATCACCCACCATGGGGTTCGGCCATACTACATGGCCGAACCCTATGGCTCATAATTTTATTCCAATTACCCCATTCCATGCTTAATTTCATAATTTACCCAATGCACATAATTCATTTATTTATTTTCTTAACCTAACCCTAATTTTTTTCCACTTAGGGTTTCCTCCATCTTCCACCCTCTCATTTGAGGGGTTTAACATCCATGACATATATCTATGTAACCACCATTAATTTTTATAAAATTAAACCCTAAATCTTAAACCCTAAAAATCCAAAATTTCTTGTTTAAGAAATACTTACTATCCGACGTCTCCTCCGATTTCCGCCACTCCCGTCGGTCTTCTTAGCCTCCTCTCTCCTTCCTCTTGATCTTTGATAGGTCAAGATCTTTGATCAAGGGTGGCAACTCCCAACCTTAAAATCGGCCATGTTAGGTTTGAATTGAGAGTTGAAAAGAGGAAAAGATGATGAGAGGAAGATGATGACCTTAATCTTAGAGTGAACTCCCCCCAAATTCCATTTTTTTTCTTCTCTCCTTGAGCTCCTCTTTTTTTTTTTTCTTCTCTCCTTCACTTGGACATGGGACGGCAATGGAGGAGTGGAGAATTGAAATGAGAATGAAAAGAGAGAAAGGAAAAGATAAGACTCATTCCCATTTTTTTTTTCTTTACATTAACTACCTCCACCAACCTTAAGATATTTTTTTAGATCTTTTATTTGCTTTATGGTGGTGGTTATCTAAACCACCACCAAGCCCAACGCGTGTGAATTTTTTTTGAGTTTGAGATGAGGTGAATCTTCACCTCATGGCCCCACCTTGACCACTCTTAACTACCATATTTAAATAATTTAATTAGATAATTACCTTAGGCTAATCCATTGATACTTCGCCTAAGTTCATTACTCCACCCATGGTTGACCACGTCAACCATGGTGGCCGGCCCCACCAATCATTGGCCCACCCGCCACCTCACTTGATGAGGTGGAGGTGGGTCCCACTTGGCCACACCACCATTGTTTAATTCCAAATTACTTAGGGTGATTAAATTTCATTAAGCCCACTCTACCCATTGGGTCCCAAATAGGTATTTGACCCAATTTGACCATTTTTGACCCATTTAACCCTCATTGACCATTTAAATAAATTTAAATCCAAACCATAGTCTATTGGGCCACACTTGGGCCTTTGTCCAAATTTTGGCCCATTTACCATTTACCCCACCCATTTTCTAGTTTTCATCATTAAAATAAATAATATTCACATTTATATTAATTCCCAAATTCTGAGACCTTACAACATTACACCATCTATTGTAGTCTACACCACTCATTTTCATCACCATCTCTCATATTAATGAGTTTTGAAACATTTCTATGTGCTCGTCATCGTACCATTTCAAGTTCATATTATTACCATGCTCAACTCGTCTAAGAGTGAGTCTATCACCTCTAGTCATATCTCATCATCAATCTAAACATATCACGTCTTTCAAGCTTTCATGCACAATCTAATCATATCAGATCTGTAATGCCCCGCCCTTTTTCACTCGCTTGTTCCCGTAAATTCAGTGTATATTTTTTTTTGTAACAGAGTAGAGTGATAGAGCGTGGGACGTCACGACGCGAGCTAAGTCCGAACTTCCAAAGTCCGACCCTTAACTGGCCAACCCTATGTTTGTATGGACTCAGTCCAATAAAATGGTTCACACATAGCAATACCGACTTGCGGAATAAAATGATACAACTGCGGAATCATAATCATCAATATGAGGAATTATATTAGAACCACGTTCTAATCCATTCAGATAGCAAAGTACGACATAATCATTAAACCAAAACATTCAACCATCTAAGTTATTACATTCCGAAATCAAAATACTCAAATAAAAGTTCATGAGTATCTTTATTCAAAAATACGTAAAGTAAGTCTTCCAAGCTCCTATGTCTGGTCCATCTTAGGTTCATTGTTCCCCTGATTACCTGTATCATCAACTACAGGGTAGAAGTAGGGCGTTAGTACAAAACATATCATATAACATAGTGATATCAAAACCATATAAATCCATGCCATGCAATGATGACAAATATGCAATGAGTCACACCCATCACCTGTACATAAATGTGCCTACCACATAGGTCTCTCGGTCACCCCGACGGAGTGTGGACCCTCCGGAAATCTTCTTGATGGAAATTACATCAAGGTGTTGCACATAGGTTTTTCGGACGCCCCGACGGAGTGTGACCACTCCGGTTATAAATCCTCCACCCCACGCCATGCATGAGATGCCAATGAAACATATGTTATTTTATAACATAACATAGCATTGAAAATCATCATTTGAAAACACATCCAACACATGCTTTTTATATAAATAAACTTAGCATGTAAAATCATCCTTTGAAACGGAATTGGCCCATGCTATTTTAAACAATTAAACATAGCATTCGAAATTCAATATAATAAAACATATCCTTGAAAACATATTTTCATCAAACATAATATAAGAACAAAGTACATAAGCCATGGTTTCAAAGAGGTGGAATCCTACCTAAGACCATTTACAAGTCCTTGCGTTTCCGTCTGAGATTCGATCACCGATCGCGCACCACTTGTGAGATCCCGTTACCTTATAATATAATGATAAGTCAACACCCAGTCTCACCTAATTACAAGGTTCTAAGTCCATAACAAAACCCCATGGGGTTCGGCCATACACCATGGCCCAACCCATGGTTTACCATTTTTCATACATATTTACAAAAATGCCACTGTTGGTAACCATAGTCCCGTTTCTTTGCATAGGTTCTAAGTTATCCATTCATGCTTCAAAAGTACATAATACCATAAAATAACTCATGGGGTTCGGCCATACACCATGGCCGAACCCTATGTCCAACATTGTCTCATATTTACCAAATTGCCATTGGTTTCCTTCTCCCTTTAAATCTTCCATAATTAGACCTTAAAAAAACTTCCTTAATCAAATAAGTTCATCAAACATAACACATGGGGTTCGGCCATACATCATGGCCGAACCCATGGTTCTCCCACTTTGGTATTTTAATTACATTTTTTTTTGCCATTCATTTCTCCATTAATTCATATCATACATTGTATCCTTTATTTATTTTAAAACTAACATAACCTAATTCATAATGTAGGTTCATAATATGATTCATAAATCAGCCCTTAAACCATAATTTAAAGACCTTTAATCCCTTAATTTAGAACATGGGGTTCGGCCATACACCATGGCCGAACCCTATGGTGTATAATTTCCAATTAATCTCCACCTTTCTATAATTGGAAGGTCTCCAAATTTAGATTTCACCTTCCAAGAATAGAACTTCCCTTTATTAATCTCTCCTACTATCATTAGAAGGTTTCCCTATTTAACTTACCAAAAATATAAAACTCCTTCCATAAATGGAAAGTTTTCTAAAATAACTCTACCTTCCATTTTTAACCTAAGGTCCACATTTAGAAGGTTTCTTAATTAAACAACAACCCTTCCTATGATTTAATATCTTATTCCAAAATTCACAAGGTTTCCAAAAACTAATCCTAGTGGGGTTCGGCCATAACTATGGCCGAACCTCACTCATGGCAACCAATCCCTTCATTTAAATTAGGTTCCATAATCAAACCTTACCTTCCATTCTTGGTATGGTTTCCATAAATAACTTTTATGGTCTTTAAGTAGATACTTTCTAATTTTAATATCCACTTCCAAGAATGGAAACTTTCCTTAATAAGTAACCTCCTTTCCATATTTGGAAACACCTTCCAAAATTAGATTGTTTTTCCATAATTAACCACTCCTTCCATATGTGGGTTGCTTCCCAAATTTAGCAATACTTTCCATAATAATGTTTCCAAAAATAACTCTAGTGGGGTTCGGCCATGCACTATGGCCGAACCTCACCCTTTTAGATCTAGGTCCATCTTTTACATTTACTTTCCAATTTTAACCCATGGGGTTCGGCCAATGACCATGGCCGAACCCTATGGTTCATGATCTTGGCCCTTGGTTTAGATCTAATCCAAAATTAATCATCAATCCATATAATGTTTGGTGGGGTTCGGCCATACACCATGGCCGAACCTCACTCCTCCTTTTTATTTTTTAGATCCACTCCATTAGCCATAAAACAGCCATGGTTCGGCCATGCCATGGCCGACCCATATTCCATATTCTTTCATTGATTTTCTTGAAACTAAAACATACAATCACCAAAGGTTTCTATGACTTAAGATCTAGGACCATAAACCCAATTAATTAAGCAAATCTTTCCATGGGGTTTGGCCATGCACTATGGCCGAACCCTATGGTTCTTTCTTCTCTTTTAAAACCATTTACCCATCTCTAATTTTCTCCTCATGGGGTTCGGCCAACCACCATGGCCGAACCCTTTGGTTCTTTTGATTTCACAAATAAAATTATAACATTAATACTTAGATACTAACCTCTTCCTTGCTCTTCTAATCTTTCTCTTCCTTTCTCTTTGATTTTCTCCAAACAAGAACTCCTTCTAGTTGCTGCCCATTCTTCTCTTGCTCTTGCCATGTAAGAGAGGACTTGAGAGAGGGAGAGAGAGAGAGAGAGGAATATAACTTGGTAATGGGGTTGTAAAAACCGTGCACCCCTATGGATCTCTCCTTTTATTAAGCTCACCTTAATCCCATATTTGAATGTTCTTAATAGAATCTTGCCCTCATGTGTTTCCCGTTTTTTTTTTACACGTATACTATATTATAGCACAGTTTTAACCTTGTTAACTTCTGAATCAGAAAAAGTGGTAACTACAAAGTTGTAGCTCTTGAAGTCTTCTTTCCACCGCAAAGCAATCGGATATCAGAGGTAAAAGTTATAACCAAAACACTGGACATATGTCAAACCTTCTTTATTTAACCATGGCCGACTTTCCCTCTTTAATTAGCCATATCTGACTTTCCCTTGCCTTATTAAGACTTCCTTTAATTCTTATTAGCAAGTACTATGCGCATAACCCTAATCATAATCTAAATATTCTTTTAATTTAATTCATAGATATTTCATCCCTTTTTAAATATCTAGCATATCATTGTGGATTTAAAAATCCCACATATCTCTCATGTGCATAATATGTAAATCACTATCTAAAATTCGGCCAAGATAATCTTTATTTGATTTTTTTAACATCTACGTGGATATTTCAAATCCACTACTCGGCCATAATATCTTTTGTTTAAAATTAGATATAATTCATCACTAAATTAATTCAACCCATTTGCATTTAATAAAACCAATTCCAACATTGGTTGGGTCCTAATTGGGTCATGGCCCAATTCCTTATCCCATATAAGATTTAATTCTAAAATTCATAATTTAAAATTAAATAAATAATAAACTGAAAACCCGAGGTGTTACACGATTTTTCAAGCTCTCATACACAATCTAATCATATCAGATCTTTCAAGATCTCATGCACAATCTAATCATATCAGATCTTTTAAGCTCTCATGGAACTCCACCGGCTATCTACAGAGTCAGCCGGCCAGACTAACTTGGTAGATGCCCATAGACTCACAATCGAGCCTATGTCCACCAATTTGATTAAAATTCTCAATATTCTCCCAAAACCAATCATCTTTTCATTTGCGTATAAGTCACCACGTGACTAAACACCTTTTATTTAAAACCTCTATAGCGTAAATTGTACCTACTCTACAACTTAATACTGAATACCATTTTCATTCTCGTACAAGTTGTGATATGACTAATACATTTTACTATAACCTTATAATAAAATTACAAACAGCATACATTTTAAACATATACATCACAAGTCTCAACACGAAACATATATTTGTTGTTTCAAATGGTCACATTATTTCTCATGTTAAATTAATTGTTCTAATCATTGTTATTCAACATTTTGGTGTTCAATCTCACTTAATCAAGACTATTTCCAAGTCTAAAAGTTTAGAGACATTCCATTCCCTCTGTTCAAAGTATTCTATCTCAATACTTAGAATTGTTTGTGGTCTAACCATTGATGATGTATGTAATAGCCCGGATTTTTAAATCAATACATATATTGGCTATTATTTATGTTAATGGTTGAAATTTAGAATTTTGATGGAATGAATGGTAAATGGATCAAAATTTGGACAATGGCCCAAGTATAGTCCAATGGGCCATGGATTGGATTAGTTTCATTTAAATGGGTCAATGATGGTAAATTGGGTCAAGGATGGTCAATTGGGTCAAATACCCATTTGGGACCCAATGGGCCAAAATGGTTTGAACATTAGGGTAAATGGGTAGGAAGTAGATTTAATTGGGCCATGGGCCCAATCGTGATCAAAGTAAATGGAATGGAATTAATTAATTTGAATCACCTAAGTTAAATTGGAAATTATCCAAGTGTTATGGTCTAGTGGGGCCCACCTCCACCTCATCAAGTGAGGTGGCGTGTGGACCATGACTTAGATGGGGCCGACCACCATGGTTGACTTGGTCAACCATGGATAAGTCAAAGGGAATTAAGGAGGATCAAAGGAAAATAAGTTGAGTTAAATTAATTTAAATCACCTAGGTTAAGTGGGAATAAAATCAAGGTGGCATGATCAAGTGGGACCCACCTCCACCTCATCAAGTGAGGTGGCGGGTGGGCTAAGGAATTGGTGGGGCAGGCCATCGTGGTTGACTTGGTCAACCATGGGTGGATTCATGAAGAAAGTAAAGACAAATAAATGGAATTAAACTATGTAATTAAATGACCTAAGTTAAATAACAAATTAATCAAATAAGTTACATTATATGGGGTGAGTTAAATGGGGTGAGTCACTTAGATAATGAGTGAGTCAAATGGGTGATTTCCATCTCACTTGACCCACCCAAACCACCAAGATAAGACCCACCAAAACCGTTGGCCATGAAAGAGTGGTATGGCTAAGACAAGATCCATGAAATCTTGGGCATGCATTGGTCCATGGTGGGGTGGTGGTTCCACCTCATCCCAACCACCACCACTAAGGGACAAGGGGCCTAGGATTAAGGGCATGCAAGGCCATGCACCCATTTGGTTTGGTCAATGGGCTCATGGGGAAGACTCCACCTTAATGAGGGTGGAGTCTAACCCAAGCTACCCAAGGCAAGATGGGAAAGGTCTAGGGTTTCATCTCATTTCCCCATATCATTTCCATCTCTCCATCTCTCACTCCCTCTCCTAGCCGTCCTCCCCTCTCTTCCAAGACCAAGAAGAAGAAAGGACTTAGAAGAAAAACAAGAACATTCCAAGCTTGGCCGACCACCACCTTAAGATCAAGACTTAGAAGATTTTCCATTCTTTCCCCCTTTCCCTCTCTCAAACCTACCTCAATCATTGGCCGAACCAAACCTTGGTGATCTCATCTTGATCAAGCAAAATAGTGGCCGAACATCAAGGAGAAAGAAGGGAGGACAAAGGCTAAGGATCAAGAGGAACAAGAGGAAACCAGAGGAGCCGCGGGATAGGTAAGTTGCACTCAACAAGATGTTATTTTTTTTAGGAATTAAAGGAAGTCATGAAGGTCCATTTTCTTGGATTAAAAAGTGGCCAAAACATTATGGGCCATGGATTTAAAATCCGTCCAAGAAAGGGGATAGGAAGTGGACAAACCCTAATGGGTAAGGTAGGCTATGAATAATGGAGCAAATAAGGACACTATGTATGTATATGGATTATGCATGCATGCATGGCAAGAAGGGTTCAAGGATCATGGCTCGGCCATTGCATGGCCGAACCCTAACTGTTATGGAGACGTAGAGAGAACCCCATGCATGGCAAGAATATGATGAGTGAACAAGATGTATTGGTTTGGCCTTTGCATGGCCAAACCCTAGGGTTTTTTTGTATGAAAACTATCAAAGAATAAAGCATGAAAATATGATTTTTGGAAGATATAATCTACCATAGGGTTCGGCCATGGTGTATGGCCGAACCCCATGGAATGATACTAAGTGTTCCTCCATGGGTTTAAAGGATGGAAACCATGGAGTAATGGTTAATGATTTGAGGGTATTGAATGGTTAAATATTTGTAAATTTTAAAGGAGTTTTTAATGAGGAAACTCATGGAAGATGTTGATGATATTTATGGTCTTAAACCTTGCAAATGAAGATGAACCATGAACCGTGGGTTCGGCCATGGTGTATGGCCGAACCCTATGGAGGTGTATTAGTGACTTTAAAGAGTGAAAAATATGGAAAATGATGGGGGAATGTTGGTAGCTTCAATGGACTCAAAATGTACTTAATGTTGATCAAAAAGTGATAATCCAAATGTATGATGGAATCCCCTCATGAAGGGACTTGTTGTGGATCTAAAATATGATAAAAGATCTAAGAAAAAAATGAGGAGAAGACATCATGGGTTCGGCCATGGTGTATGGCTGAACCCATGACCCATTTATGAGCCATTTTATGGGCCATTTTATGGGCTAAGTTTGAAGCTATGTATGATCAAAATGAATGGATATTAGGTCAAGGAAATGTATGATGCATACTAATTTTTAAGTCATGATTAATGAGGCATTTACGGATCCATGTTTATGGATCAGTTGTGGACCTAAGGATGTAAAAATAAATGAGTGATTAACCATGGGAAGAAGGAGTGACAAAAATGTAATTATGGCCAAAATAAAGAACCATGGGTTCAGCCATGGTGTATGGCCAAACCCCATGGGGGATGTTTGTGGACTTAGGGGCTTTTAATAATGATCTTGTTTGCTGGATAAATGAACCAAAGGGTGGCTGATTTTGGACCCACAAGATTAAAATGACTTAATGGATCAAAAAGGGACCCAAAAACCTAATTAGTGAGGTTCGGCCATGGTGTATGGCCGAACCCCACTAAGGTATGAGTAATGGACTTAGGCATGGTTGAAACGTGGGTTTAATTGGTTGATGTGTAATAAGGTATCGGGATCTCGCAAGCGGTGCACGATCGGTGACCGAATTGGTGGACGGAAACACAAAGGAACACTAGTTGGTATTTGGTAGGATTCCTACCTTATTGTAAGCCATGGATTATGTGTTTATGGATGTTTTTCTTGATTTATTTTGGTAATCAAATGATTTGTTTTAAGATGGGTTTTAATGCTATGACTTGTATTTTATATGACATATTGCATTTACATCCCATGCATGGCATGGGAGGGATGAAATGAAACCGGAGTCCGTGCTTTGTCGGGGCGACCGATAAACATACATGGGGATACCTTGATGTGCTTCATCCTTCAAGGGGGGTACTATGAGATTGAAATTCCTTGATGAGGGTTTTCCATCAAGGGGGACATTATGCATGATTAAAGAGGGACATTGTATAATGATGATGTGCATCATGGGTGGGACTCATGACATATGACACCCATGGCATAGCATTGATTGCATGGTTTTGCTATACTATTATCTATGTGTTTTGTTATCACCAATCCATGTGTTGGCCCTACTCGGAGTACCTACTGGGCACACTGTCTAACACCCTACTTCCACCTTAGATGATGACGCAGGAATGGAGGCAATGAAGGACGCGATGTAATAGCCCAAATTTTCGAATCAATATATATTTGACATTTATTGATTTTAATTTGAATTTTGACATGATGGAATACCAAATGGATCAAAAGTTGGGACAAGGGTCCAAGAATGGTCCAATGGGCCATGGATTGGATGAAATCCATTTAATGGGTCAATGAGGACTAATCGGGTCAAGGATGGTCAAATTGGGCCCAATACTCATTTGAGACCCAATGGACCCAATTGAGGTAAGCCTAAGGTAAGGAGGGAATTTAATTGGGCCATGGGCCCAATGTCTACCCAATAAACCATGAATTGGAATTAATACAATTAATGGGTCAATGGTAAGTAATTGAGTCAAGATAGTCAATTTGGGTCAAAGGGCCATATGGGACCCAATGGGCCAAAGTAGGTAAGTGCTAAAATAAATGGGAAAGACAAAATATAATTGGGCCATGGACCCAATGGTGATCCAATTAAGATAAATTAAATAGATTAGATAATTATAAAACTATCTAAGTTAAGATGTATCAAGATTAAATAATATGGCCAAATGGGGCCCACCTCCACCTCACCCATGGAGGTGGCGTGTGGACCAAGGAAAAAGTGGGGCCAACCATCATGGTTGACTTGGTCAACCATGGATAAATTTAAGAAGACTAAGGTGGATTAAGGTAAATTAAATTGATTAAAATTATTGTAAAATTATCTAAGTTAAAATCAATGGAATTAAAATAACATGGCCAAGTGGGGCCCACCTCCACCTCATCAAGTGAGGTGGCGGGTGGGGTAGGTATAGGTGGGGGCCGTCACCATGGTTGACTTGGTCAACCATGGGTGGATTTATTAGATAGATAATTTAATGGAATTAAATTGGATGGAAATTAATTAACCTAAGTGAGGACTTAACTTAACTAATTAGGTTGATTAATTAGGGTCAACATAGACAAGTCAAAGAGGACAAGGGACCATGCTTGGTGGTTGGGTCTCAACCACCAACACCAAAGTCAAGCTAGCCTATGCTTGGTTGGTGAGGAAGTTAATGTTTGAGTGAAGGCTACTCTAACCATCTCCATCTCATTTCAAACAAACATTTTTCACTCTATCTCTCCCTCCCACTCTAAAAAAAACCGTCCCATGCATTGGAGGAAAGAAAAAGAGAAGAAAACTTAGAAGAAGAAGAGAAGAAAAGAGAAGGAGAGAGCAAGCCTTGGTCCACCCCTTCAAGATCAAAGGCTAAGATCTTGTTTTCCATCACCTTCCCCTCTCCCTCTCTCAATCTAACCCCATCTACCATAGCCGATCCAAGCATATCTCACCGTTGATCAAGCTCATCTTAACCGTACATCAAGGAGAAGAAGAGAAGAGAAGACTAAGGAGAGCAAGAGGAGAAGCAAAGAGAGACCGGAGGAGTCGTCGGGTGGTAAGATTTTCTTAAAACGAGATTTTTTTTTTTTAGGATATGGAATCCAGTTCTTAGAATAAATGTGGCCAAAAACGTTGTGGGCCATGGATCTAAGATCCATCAAAAGGTAGGCTAAGAAATGGATAAAAATGGAGGAATGGATTAAGAAATGGAAGAATGGAATTGTTAATGGAATTTTTAAGTCCTTATTAAGCATAGGAAAATTGGATTTTTAATGGATTAATGGGTCATAGGGTTCGGCCATGTAGCATGGCCGAACCCCATGGTAAATAATGGATGACATTTAATTAAGGTTTGAGGTTTAAAATGTTGGAGAATGATTAATGGTTTTATGAGGATTTCAAGATTTAAAAAATGATTAAAAAGTTGGTAAGTTTTAAAGGGGTTAAATAAGAAAAATTATGAGGTATGTAGATGCTTTCAAGTAGGCCTCAAAATAATGGAAATATGATATTTTAAAGAAATCATGGACTATAGGGTTCGGCCATACAAGGTGGCCGAACCCCATGGTTAGTGATTTATGATGGTTAGGGTTTCAAGGGTTAAATGTAGTCAAACTTTTGGAAAAAAGTTTTATGATGGAATCCATGGATTATATTTTAGAATTTTTTTTATAAGAATGGAACTATGGTGATGGCTAACTATTTTTATAAAAATGAAAAGATGGAAGATGATGGAGGAAGTGATAATTTCAATGGATTTGAAAGTGTATGATATAAAGTATTAAAGGGACCAAATGAATGAAAATTAGTGATTTTTAAATGGAATTTTAGCAAAGAAAACCATGGACTAACATTGAGGAAATAATGGCTTCATATGGCTCCAATGAAGGGAACCATGAACCATGGGTTCGGCCATGGTGTATGGCCGAACCCTATGGTGATATTTTAGGACTTTTATGAATAGAAAATGATGGATATATGGGACTATGTAATGTTTAAAATGGGATGAAAAACAAGGTTTTAAATGAATGATTTAAATTCCATTGGAGATTGGATTAAAGGGAGTAAAATGGACCCAAGAAAATGGAGATAGGGTACCATGGGTTCGGCCATGGTGTATGGCCGAACCCATGATCCCTTTGTGGGCCACCTTTAGGGCCAAATGTGAAAGGACATATGGGGATTAAATGTTTTTCAAAATTAAACAATAGGTGGCTGATTTTGGATATGTTATGAAATTATAAATGGGTCTAAGTTATGGATGAAATTTAGACTTAAAATAGACATAAGTGGGTGAATGATTAATCATAGAGGAGAGATTGGCAAAATGGTAATTATTAGCCACTTTGAAGAACCATGGGTTCGGCCATGGTACATGGCCGAACCCTATGTGGATTAGACATGAAATCGAATGCATTATGAATGATTAATTGGAACGGATAGTTACTGCATTTAGGTTCGTAAATTAGAGTATTTAAATGGCCAAAGAAATTGGATTTATGTATGTGTTTTAACCAATGGATAATGGGCTAAGTTAAGGACCAATTTTTGATAAACTTGTAATATACTTAAGGATCATTGAATGGATCTAGGGTTATGATCAGTTAGGAACTTAATCATGGATAACGTATGGACTAATTCGGTAAATGTAATAAGGTATCGAGACGTCGCAAACGGTACGAGATCGGCGACCGGATTATCAAACGGAAAGCTTAACGGAAAGTTACGTGGTATTCGGTAGGATTCCTACCTTTTTGTAAGCGATGGATATGTGATGGTATTTTAGATTATTTTGATTTGACTTATGATGGATTTGTGATTATGATTTATCTTATGATGAGTTTTAAGTTATGAATCATATGGATTATATTTTAACATTATGAATTATATGGCTATGTATGGTATATCAAAATTATGGTTTATCTATATACTACATAGCATAATGCAAGTACATCTCATGCATGGCATGAGCGGGAAAATAATGAAACCGGAGTCCATGCTCCGTCGGGGCGACCAAGAATCAGACATGGGGATAGCCTGAGGGCTATAACTGGAGTCCATGCTCCGTCGGGGCGACCGAGAAGCAAACATGGGAATAATACATTGTATGATCATACGGATGATGTGTGGGATACATGACATAGGCACCCATGGCATAACATTCATCATATGCTTATTTTGTTATATGTTATTTTATCGGTATATGTGTTATCACTAATCCATGTGCTAGCCCTACTCGGAGTCCTACTGGGTGCGTTGACTAACGTCCTACTTCTACCCTAGCTGATGACGCAGGGGATGGCGGAAGCGGGGACATGACAGGAGCCAAGCTTAGGAGCTTGGGCAGTGTAGTCTTAGTTTTATTTACGTTTACATTTTGGAGATGTAATTTGAAAGTAACTTAGCTTGTCGGGTTGTATAAGTTTACATTCTTGCGATGGTTTGGACGTTACTTATGGACGATTACATTTTGTGATATAATTATGAACTTAGGGGCATTTTGGTAATTCAATGTTGTATCTTCCCTTCTATCTAAAAACCGGTAGGATAGACTCTATTATCATGTTCTGCAATAATTATAATCCGCGAGCTTACTTCCTACCCGTGAACCGTTCTCGTGGACTTAGTTCCGCGCACGCGTGGGGTTGGCCAGTTAAGGGTCGGGCTTTAGAAGCCCGGACTTAACTCACGTCGTGGCGTCCGCGCCCTCTCTCACTCTTCTATTTAAAAAAAAAAATAATAGACTCTGATTTTCGGAAAACGGGTGACAAAGGGCGGGGCGTTACAGTTGGTATCAGAGCAAAATCGAAGGAATGAATCTCTCGAAGTATGATTAAGACGGTTGCATGTCTCACGGACAGCTAAGAATCCCAACTGACCGACTCTTCGGAGTCCGCTGCACGGGGGCCGGATTAATCTACTTCGATTGACTCAGACTGAAACATTCAATCTGAGCGCCACATTTGACGTAAGAAATGATAGGAAGGGAAGTACAATCATTATAACATTGAGGGAATTACCAAAATTAGGAAAATTTCCCCCAATTTCACAAAAATGGACAAACATAGCTATATGGGAAGTTTTCCCCAAACCAAGTATGCTTATTTGGCAACCTTCCCCACATGAAAGAAACGATATTCGATACTTAGGAATTTTTCCCCCAAAAATGAAGTATACTATAATCGATAATTCTCCCCCAAAATGAAGGAAATATTTGATACTTAGGAAAATTGTTCCAAGCTATGAACATGACAATTTTATAAAGGAACTAAGACAATGAATATTGTGCAATGACTTAGGAAATGTCGCCAAAGAGAAGAACCCGTCGCAACCCCCGAGTGGAGAGAGAGGTAACACCCCCTCGACAGGAAGAAGAGGTACCACCACCTCATACAGCCGAGGGACAAAATAGTATCAACGTAGAAGGTGTACCTCCCGAGTTGAAAGACATAGTTCAAGCGGCAATCGCTTCTGCTCTACAACAACATTCAAGCGGCAATGCGACCGCCAGCGACTCCAATAAACGGAACATGGTCAAGGACTTCCAACAACAGCGCCCTCCCTACTTCAAGGGAAAGGAAGGGGCTGTGGGAGCGGAACACTGGTTAAAGAGGATCAACCAAATCTTGAATTTGCTCCAGATTTCCAGTACTGCTGATAAAATCTTACTGGCCACATCCCAACTGATCGAGGATGCCGGTAGTTGGTGGGAAGTAGTAGAAAAACAACAAGCACTAGTATCGGAAGGAGAAAGGATACCCATGACATGGGAGTGGTTCTCGGCCACCTTCCTAGAACAATTCTTTCCGGAGGAAGAAAGAGAGAGCCAGACTGAAGCTTTCATCTCACTGGTACAGGGCAACATGACAGTGGCGGAGTATCACAGAGAATTTCTCAAGCTGTCTATCTATGGGTTCTATATGGTGGATACTGAACACCGAAGGGCTCGCAAGTTTGAACGGGGCCTTCGGCCAAGCATCAAGACTAGAGTGACCATTTTCAAAGAGCCCACACTGGCAGGGGTGGTTAGCAGGGCCACCACCGCAGAAAAGGAACTAAATGAGATAGTGCGGTTCGACAATCGCCAAGGGCAGGGTGGGCGGGGAACATTCCAACCCAACAAGAAGTTCCGCCTGAATCCTAGCAGGCCCTCACCTTCCACGGGATCTACCGGGAGCTTTCGCCCCAGTCAGCCTTCTACATCAACATCAATCACACAGGTTCCCCAGGGTGGGAACACCTGTTATCAGTGTGGCCAACAGGGCCACTACAAGAGAGAGTGTCCACAGACTAGCCGACCCTCCAACTTCAGGGCCCTTTCCGCCCTCCAACTAGACCAACACAGTCGCGGGGAGGCAGAACACATAATCAAGCGGGGCGGGCACCAAAACCTGCGGGATCTGGACGACTCTTCACCATACCATCTCCAGTAGCAGTGGACCGTTCAGTGATGCAAGGTATGGCTGTAATTGGTAGTTCCTATGCTGTTACTTCATTGGACTCTGGAGCATTACATTCATTCATATCTGCTGAATTCATATCTGCCACGGGTACACTAGTACAAAACCTGTCCACATCACTCACCATTGTATCCCCCGTCGGAGACACATCATTAGGACTAATATGTACGGCATTGAACACGGAACTCACGGGATTCAGATTCGAGTTTGATTATTTAGTAATCGATATGGCGGAATATGATGTCATATTTGGCATGGATTGGTTGACTACGTATCAGGCCCATATTGACTGCCATCTTCGTAGGGTAACATTTTGGTCACCCGAAGGAAAGCGGTACATGGTACATGCTGACAGGCAGGGTATCCCTAGAAGACTGCAGGAGGAATTGAACCATCTTGCCTTGAACAGCCTCATATTAGATAAGGTAACAACGGTTGAACTTCCGGTGGTTGTAGCAGATTTTGCCAAGGTATTCCCAATAGAACTCCCTGGTTTGCCACCCAAGAGGGAGATAGACTTTGAAATAAAATTATACCCCGGCGCCACTCCAGCATCATTACCCCATTTTATGATGGCGCCAGCTGAGATGACCGAACTGAAGAAGCAAATTGATGAACTGCTCAGACTAGGCTTCATTCGGAACAGTACATCCGCATGGGGAGACCCAGTGTTATTTGTGAAAAAGAAAGACGGTACCCTACGAATGTGTGTGGACTATAGGAAATTAAATCAGTTGACTGTCAGGAACAAGTATCCCCTACCCCGGATTGATGATCTGTTTGATCAACTTAGAGGTTCCTCTCATTTCTCTAAGATTGACCTGATGTCCAGATACCATCAAATTCGGGTTAGAGAAGAGGACATAGAGAAGACAGCCTTCAGGACACGGTATGGTCTATATGAATATGTAGTCATGCTGTTTGGACTTACTAATGCACCGGCGGTGTTCATGGACCTGATGAATAGAATATTCCTTCCATACTTAGATCATTTTGTGGTCGTATTCATCGATGATATTCTAATCTACTCCAAAAGTCAGAACGAACATGCCAAGCACCTGCGGATAGTCCTAGACACCTTGTGGAAGAACCAATTATATGCCAAAGCCAGCAAGTGTGAATTTTGGTTATCTGAAGTCAACTTCTTGGGGCACATCATATCAGAGGAAGGTATAGCCGTGGACCCGGCTAAGGTAGCAGTAGTCAAGGAATGGAAAGCGCCGACAAATGTGACCGAGATCCGCAGTTTTCTGGGATTGGCCGGTTACTATCGGAAATTCATCATGGACTTCTCCAAGATTGCAGCTCCACTTACCCGACTCACTCAGAAAGGAGTCAAGTTTGAGTGGTCCAACCTGTGCGATCAGAGATTTGAGAAGCTAAAGGAGAGGCTTACGACCGCTCCTATTCTGATCTTGCCGGAAAGAGGCAAAAATTATGAAGTGTACTGTGATGCCTCCGGCGAGGGACTGGGGTGTACACTCAGTCAAAGTAATCGTGCGGTGGCGTACGGATCAAGACAATTGAAAATTCATGAACGCCATTATCCCACACATGATCTAGAACTAGCAGCGGTGGTCTTCGCTCGCAAAAGCTGGAGACACTACCTCTATGGTGAAAAGTTTGAGGTATTCTCGGATCACAAAAGTTTGAAGTACTTATTTGATCAGAAAGAACTCAATATGAGACAGCGTAGATGGATGGAATATCTGGCGGATTATGAGTTTGCACTTCGGTATCATCCGGGCAAGGCGAACAAAGTGGCGGATGCCCTCAGCCGCTTGTCACATGCGACAGTAGCTAGCATGATCAGGACTGAATGGGAGGTACTGAATACCATCAGAGAATTTAAACTCTACCTCAATAATCATGGGACCATATATAATCTGATCATACGATCCAACATGGTCTCCGAGATTGAACTGGAGCAACGGACAGATCCAGAGGTGGAGGAGATTTGGGCTAAGATGTCTACCGGTGAGGTTGTACCGGAGTGGGAATTACGACCCGGACAAGGTCTTATGTTCCGAGGCAGGACGTACCTAAGAATTGCAGAAGAGAGTTGCTGATTGAAGCACACCAAACCAAACTCTCTGTCCACCCGGGCAGCACGAAAATGTATCATGATCTTAAGAGGCATTATTGGTGGCATGGACTTAAGAAAGATGTGGCAGCCTTTGTCGCTTGTTGCCTAACTTGTCAGCAGGTTAAGGCAGAACATCGGAAACCACCGGGCCTACTTGCACCCTTACCGGTACCAGAATGGAAATGGGAGCTCATAACCATGGACTTTGTAACAGGGTTGCCAAGGTCATCAAAAGGCAACGATGCGATATGGGTCATAGTGGACCGATTAACCAAGTCCGCACATTTCCTTCCCATCAAGATGACCGATTCATCAGAAACTTTGGGTCGACGGTACATTCGAGAGATCATCAGGCTACATGGTATTCCCCGGTCTATTGTATCCGACAGGGATGGCCGATTCACCGGCAGAGTATGGCAGGGCATGCAGTCGGCTATGGGGACCGACGTATTAACTACCACAGCGTTTCACCCACAGACTGATGGGCAGTCAGAAAGAACGATACAGACATTGGAGGATATGCTGAGAACATGCATGCTAGACTTCAAAGGCGGATGGGAGGATCATCTACCACTGGTGGAGTTCTCTTACAATAACAGTTACCAGGCAAGCCTTCAGATGGCTCCATTTGAGGCCTTGTATGGTAGACCGTGTAGATCGCCAGTGTGTTGGACGGAGGCCTGTGAGCCTGCGTTGATTGCGCCGGATTTGGTTGTAGAGACTACAACACAGATTAAGCTAATACGGCAACATCTACTCACTGCACAGAGCCGTCTGAAAAACTATGCCGACAAGAGGGGAAGGTTCCTCGAGTTTGAGGTGGGGGACTTGGTATTTCTAAAAGTCTCACCACGGAAGGGGCACATGAGATTCGGAAAGAAGGGGAAACTGTCGCCTAGATTTGTGGGGCCGTTCCCGATACTGAAGAGGGTGGGAGGGGTAGCTTATCAATTAGCGCTCCCTCCACAACTGTCATCTCTACATGATGTATTTCATGTGTCCATGCTGAGAAAGTACAACCCTGATCCTTCCCATGTAATAAATGTTCAAGACATCGATGTACAAAGCGATGTGTGACATATGTGGAGAAGCTGGTCAGAGTTATTGGGAGCGAACAAAGGGTGCTACGGAACCGCGCCATTCAATTCGTCAAAGTGATATGGGAACGACATGGCAGTGAAGAAACCACCTGGGAACTTGAGTCGGAGATGAAAACTGCTTATCCGGAGCTCTTCGCATGAGTTGTTTTGGACCCCTACTTCACTCGAATTTTCGGGACGAAAATTTCAAAAGAGGATTCTATTGTAATAACTCGAATTTTTGATAAATACATATATTGGCATTTATTCATGTTAATTTGAAGCTTGATATAATAAAATGCCAAGTGGACCAAATTTTGGGACAATGGCCCAAGGATGGCCCAATTGGGCCATGGATTGGATAAAATCCATTTAATGGGTCAATGAGGACTAATCGAGTCAACGATGGTCAAAGTGGGCCCGATAGCCATGTGGGGCCCAATGGATCAAAATCGGTTCAAACCCTAAGGTAAGTGGAAAAAGAGGGAATCTAATTGGGCAATGGGCCCAATGGCTACCCAATAGACCTTGAATTAGATTTGGTTCATTTAATCCGGCAACGGTAAGTAATTGGGTCAAGATTAGTCAAATTGGGTCAAAGGGCCATATGAGACCCAATGGACCAAGGTAATTAAGCCCTAAGGTAAATGGGTAAGACAAGAATCTAATTGGGCCATGGGCCCAATGGTGATCCAATAAGAGGGATACATTTAATAAAAATTTAAATCACCTAAGTTAGGTGATAAATGGACCAAGGTGACATGGCCAATGGGGCCCACCTCCACCTCACCCATGTAGGTGGCGTGCGGACCCAAGGATAGTGGGGCCGACCACCATGGTTGACTTGGTCAACCATGGGTGGATCTTATAGAAGGAATTTAATGGAATTAAATGAAATATGGGGCTTAATTAACTTAACCTAAAAATCAAATTGATCTAAGTTAATTTTCTAATCTAAATTGGTCAAATGGTCAAAACCACTCCAACAAACACAAACCACTATTAAGAAACACAAAATAAAACCATGGGCTTAAATGGTGGATTGGGCTCAACCACCACCACCAAAGTCAAGCTAGCCCATGCTTGGTTGGTGAGGGAATTAAATGTTGAGTAAAGGCCACTCCAACCACCTCCACCTCCTCTCCAACTAACCCATTTCACTCTAGCATTCCTCACACACCAAGATTGTCACCCACCTTGCAAAGGAAGAGAAGAAAAAAACTTAGAAGAAAAAGAGAAGAAAAGAGAAGAAAAGAGAAGGAAAAGGCTAAGTATTGACCCACCACCTCAAGATAAACACTTGAAACACTTTCTCATCACCTTCCCCTCTCCCTCTCTCAAGCAAACCCACTCAACCTTAGCCAATCCAAGCATGTCCCACCATTGATCAAGCACATCTAGCCGATCGAAGATCAAGAAGAAGGAGAGAAGAGACTAAGGAAATCAAGTGGAGGAACAAAGACCGGAGGAGTCGTCGGATCGTAAGTATGTTCTAAACAAGAAGTTTATTATTTAGGGTTTAAGTTTTGGAATCCATCCTTGCCATATGATGGTGTCCAAATTATTTTAGGCTATGGAATGGATCTAAAATCCATCAAATGGAAGGCTAAGAAAAAGGATTAGGGATGCTTTATATTCAAAGTTTTAAGCATGGGGTTGTATAAAAAAAAAAAAATTGGAAGAAATGTGAACCATAGAGTTCGGCCATGTAGCATGGCTGAACCCCATGGTGGATGATTTGGTGATGAATGCATTTAATTAGGGTTTTGATAAGAATAAAAAGATGGAGAATGGTTAGGGTTTCAAGGGTTTAAAGGGTTAAATGTAGGCAACTTTTGGAAGAAATTTTATGATGGAATCCATGGGTGAAATTCTAGTGTTTTATAAGAATGGAAGCATGGAGAATATGGAATTTTTAATGATTGAATGGACCATAGGGTTCAGCCATGTAGCATGGCCGAACCCCATGGTAAATGTAGATGATTTTTAATTAAGGTTTGAAGGTTTAAAAATGGTGGAGAATGATTTATGATAACTAGTTTACAAGTGGTTTAAATAGTGATTTTTAAAGAGGATTTAAAGGCATAGAATGTGATGTTTAAATGGGGTGAAAAGGGTAATGTAAATGGATGATTTAATTCGAATGGAGATGTGATGTTTTAAAAGAAATCAAGGACTATAGGGTTCGGCCATACAAGGTGGCCGAACCCCATGGTTAGTGATTGTGAATTATTGGAGTTGTTATAAGAATGGAAATATGGAGAGTGGTTAATGAAAGTTAGGCCTCAAATGATTAAAAATGGATGATTTTAAAGGATTGTTAAAATGAGAAAATCATGAGAAAATGTTGGTGATTTTAATAGACTTTAAATAAAGTTAGTATTGATTGAAAAGAAGTGATCTAAATGTATGATGAAATCCCCTCATGGAGGGACCTTTTAAGGGACCTAAATGTGATAAAGGACACAAGTTAAAAATGAGGGAAAGACATCATGGGTTCGGCCATGGTGTATGGCCGAACCCATGACCAATGTTTTTAGGTCATTTGTGGACTAAATTATGATTTGTACATATGGTTAAGAGAATGGAAATTTGGGTAAGTAAAGGGTAAATTTAAATGGATTTACAAAGTGTATGATATGTTTTTTTTTAAAGGGCCAAAACAAATGAAGATTAGTGATTTTAAATTGGATTGTTTTGGGACAAAACTTAATCTTTGAAAATAGCATCCATAAAGGAGAACCTTAGGGTAGTGATTAGTGGTTTTAATAAATGGAAAATGATGTAGAAGAATGCTAGATTTTAATGGATTTATAAAAATGATATGTGAGGTTTTAAATGGGATGAAAATGGGGACTTGAATGGATAATTTAAATTCATTGAAGATTGGATTAAAGGGAGTAATATGGACCTAAGGGAACGGAAAAATAGGCATCATGGGTTCGGCCATGGTGTATGGCCGAACCCATGACCCATTTGGAGGTCATGATATGTGGGCCACACCTTAGGCCAAAATGTGGAATTAGGTGTGGGAGTAAATGTTTTTCAAAAATTAAATATTAGGTGGCTGATTTTATGATGCTAGGATGATTGAATGGACCTAAGTATGAATGAATCTTGGACTTAGAATGCACATAAATGAATGGATGATTTACCATGGAAGAAGAGTGGCAAAACCGTAATAAGTGGCCACATTGAAGAACCATGGGTTCGGCCATGGTACATGGCCGAACCCTATAGGGATTAGACATAAAAAAATCGGATATTTTGTGAATGGTTAAGTGAAGCGATTAGTTGCTGCGTTTTAGGCCGCAAATTGGAAATATCTAAATTGGCCAAAATCGGGTTTATGTATGTGTTTTTAAACCACGAAAAATGAGGCTAAGTTAAAGGGTTGATTTTCGATAAATTTGTAACATAATTTAATGACCATTAATGAGTCTAAGTAGATGGATCAATTATGAACTTAATCATGGATAACGTAGGGACTAATTCGGTAAATGTAATAAGGTATCGGACGTCGCAAACGGTATGCGATCGGCGACAGGATTATCGAACGGGAAGCGTAACGGAACGCGACACGGTATTCGGTAGGATTCCTACCTTTTTGTAAGCGATGGATATGTGATGGTGTTTTCAATTATTTTGATTTGGCTTATGATGGATTGATGATTATAATTTATCTTATGATGTGTTTCTAACTTATGAATCATATGGATTATATTTTAACATTATGCATTATACGGCTATGTATGGTATATCAAAATTATGGTTTATCTATATACTACATAGCATAATGCACGTACATCTTATGCATGGCATGGGCGGGAAAATAATGAAATCGGAGTCCATGCTCCGTCGGGGCGACCGAGAATCAGACATGGGGATAGCCTGAGGGCTATAACCGGAGTCCATGCTCCGTCGGGGTGACCGAGAATCAGACATGGGGATAGCCTGAGGGCTATAACTGGAGTCCATGCTCCGTCGGGGCGACCGAGAAGCACATGGGGATAATACATTGTATGATCATACGGATGATGGGTGGGACACATGACATAGGCACCCATGGCATAACATTCATCACATGCTTATTTTGTTATATGTTATTTTATCGGTATATGTGTTATCACTAATCCATGTGCTAGCCCTACTCGGAGTCCTACTGGGCGCGTTGACTAACGCCCTACTTCTTCCCTAGCTGATGACGCAGGGGATGGCGGAAGCGGTGGACATGACAGGAGCTAAGCTTAGGAGCTTGGGCAGTGCAGTCTTAGTTTTATTTACGTTTACATTTTGGAGATGTAATTTGAAAGTAACTTAGCTTGTCGGGTTGTATAAGTTTACATTCTTGCGATGGTTTGGACGTTACTTATGGACGATTACATTTTGTGATATAATTATGAACTTAGGGGCATTTTGGTAATTCAATGTTGTATCTTCCCTTCTATCTAAAAACCGGTAGGATAGACTCTATTATCATGTTCCGCAATAATTATAATCCGCGAGCTTACTTCCTACGCGTGAACCGTTCTCGTGGACTTAGTTCCGCGCACGCGTGGGGTTGGCCAGTTAAGGGTCGGGCTTTAGAAGCCCAGACTTAACTCGCGTCATGGCGTCCGCGCCCTCTCTCACTCTTCTATTTTAAAAAAAAAATAATAGACTCTGATTTTCGGAAAACGGGTGAAAAAGGGCAGGGCGTTATAGAAATCTTCCAAAGTCGTCTCGGTTATCACAAGGTTCTCTTTGGTTGACCTCCACCACTGACCCGCATCATCTATCCGTTGTGAGGAAGCTGGGAGGACTCTATCTTGATCCTCAGTAATTTTCAACAGGTCAAATATTTGAGTGATGTTGTCAATCCAATTTTCAGCTTCTTTGGGTCCTTCAATTCCCTTGAAATATGGACGGCGCCGACGTTGAAAATGTCTCACGAAAGTCCTGTCTCGAGAGTCAATTGTGATAGTCAAGCTAATCCTTGTCTGATCAGGCTGCATTGTTGCACTTGTTATCGCTTGTAAAAGGCCCTGAAGTTTGGGTGGCATGAGTGGAACATTGTTACTGGTCCCACCAACATTTCTTGGGTGCGTACATGTTCTTCGGGTGCATTCTCTTGGCGTCATCTTCCTATGCCAAGAAACAACCCGATTAGTACTTCATTCATCTCATAATTTCATGCAAGTTGTTCATCTTGCATCATATCATCTAGGAGGAATCATTCCATATGATTATCCAGTACTTAATTTGGGGAGGAATCCTAAATTGCCATTTAATCTCCCACGGATGGGTATTCTATATCATGACTCAACATATAATTGGGGAGTGCCCTGACCTCCTATCTACATATCACTTGGGAAGTATTCTAAACTTGTTTATACTCAACTTCGTTTGTACTTTAACTCGGAGAACTTTCAAGTTTTGCTTGAATTTGACTCATGGAACATTCCTTATGTGCTTTTCATGCTCTTATACCAATTGTAACTCCCCTCCCTCTAACCACCATCATCAGAATAATATATTAGGAATATTTTAGTGTATTTGCACACACTAACATAAACCTATAGAAATTTAGACATTTATTTCATTGCATGAATAGTCAAACACATCTCAAAGAAAATATATGGAAATTCCCAAGATAATCATATATATGTCAAATACAAAATACTTAATTACAAAAAGTCATATTGCCATTACATTCCCCAAGTATTACACGAACATTCTCAATACATAACATTGTCCTACTATTGCCACTATATATAAGTCCACTTGACTAGTCCAAGCTTACTTCTTAGTTCTTAATTTTGTCTACATTCGGCCATTGCTTGGTCCAATTTCATCTACATACTTCAAACCTGCATGCACAATCTAAGGGGGGAATTTATGGGCTTAGTCAACGCACCCAGTAGGAATTCCAATCACATAACATGCACTACGGTGTGTTATACTAAGACATTATACATACTTGTACTTTGAAAATCAAACACTTACGTATTGTATTCCTATATGTAAACCTCCAAGCATTTCTCAAAGCTCATTTACTTATAATATCAAAGCTACATACTTGTCCCATACTTATTTTCATGCTAGAAATCTCATAATTGAAATCATGAATAATACTTTTCTCAAAACCTTTTCTCAAAACCTTTTCTCATATCTTAGTCATATCATAATAGTGTAAGTATTTCAATACTTTTCCTCAAAGTACTTGTAATACTAAGAATCTCATGTTCAACTTATTATGGAAAGCTTATATTTGAAAATATAATACATATTTCATTATAAGGTATTATACTCATACATAACTTATCTCATAATTTCATTATCATAATGATGTCAACCCAATACATATAATGAAATCATATTCACTTCTCTTTTCAAAATACCATATGCCAATCATGTAAATGCTCATCAATGTTAAAAGTTCTCATTTTCAATATACTAGAACATCATGATTGACCCTAGAGGGGGGTGAATAGGTCAATCCCATTTTAAGTGGTGTCTACAAATTTGTTGATCGTTTTGAATGCAGCGGAATAATTAATGAAGACATTTGTTTAGTGTGATGGATTTGTTTATGTAACGCCCCGCCCTTTCCGAGAATTTCAGAGTCTAATTTTTTTAAAAAAATTATAATAAAACCTCAGAAAAGAGCGGGCGGCGTCACGACGCGAGTTAAGTTCAGACTACCCAAGTCTGAACCTTAACTGGCCACCCATGTGTACATGGACTAGACCATGATAATGAACACACATGGAACTAACAACAACTTGCGGAAAAACCTAGATTAACTGCGGAATAGAAAGACTAGATAGCAAGTAACAGTCTCAACATTAATTAACATAATACAACCATCCAAAGTATTTATCCTAATCAAAACATAGCAAGTAACTACTTTATTACATGTCCATAATAAAGTATCAAATAACAACAATTATAAATTCAGTCCAGCATTCAAGCGCTTAGGCTTAGCTTAGCTCCCCTCCCGGTCAACGATCTTTTCTTTTCCTTTACTTGTACCTGCATTCTCCTCTGAGGATGGAATTAGGGCGTTAGATCAACGCGCCCAGTAGGTTCCCGAATCAGGGCTACCACATGTTAGCATATAAAACATGCATATATATATCATATTACATGATCATCAAAAGCAGGTAAAACAATGCTATGATGTATGCACATGCAATGAGCACCCCCCATCATGTACATTCATAGCCATCACTTGACGTGCCTTACACCGACAAGGTAAATTACAACACACTTTCATCTCTTCATCACTGACTGATTCATATCACGTATGCGTCCTCCTGGCGGGACTCTCATCGCCTAAGGAGACCAATGTGACTATGATCATCATGTTACTCCTCCTGGCGTGACTTGCACCACCGAGGCAGGACGTAACCCATAAAATTGCAACACTGTAGAACCTCATTCATAATCCCATGTCAATGCATGAGATGCCAATGCCTGTATGCTATTTGTTAATGCATAATATATCATTTGAAAGACATAAAATAAAACAAGAGTATCATAAGAAAACTGGGGTAAATTTGTGGTTACAAGTAGGTAGGAAGCCTACTGAAGAATCACTTCAGCGTCCGTTCTTTCTTAGGCTTTATCCGGTCACGACTCGTTCGTCGTTCAACACTCGTCACCTTGTGATACAATAATCAGTAAATCATATTGTCACTTAAATATCCATTCACATATAAGACCCAAAACATCTTGATTTTGGTCCTTCTTTCAAGTCCTTCCCTTATTGCTCATATTTACAATTTTTGCCATTGGCTCATCTTTTATAACAATTTATGACCATAGAAATATTACCCGAAACAAATGTTTATAGGTGGGGTTCGGCCATACACCTTGGCCGAACCACACTTATTTCACTTAGGTCCAACTTTCATCTCATGATTGTGACCCTTATTTACAAACATGCCATTGGTTCCAATAACTTTAACCTAGGTATTTAACTTAGGCTATACCTTTTTTTCCAAGGTTATTACATGGTTCAGCCATCCATAGGCTGAGCCAAATCAGTAAGCTTATCACATTTAAATCTCATAAGAAACCCATAAACTTTAGTCCATTTATCCCAAAAACAGCCCCATTATTTAAATACCAATTGCCTCTACCCCTTAGCCATGTTAAACACATAGTTTAGCCATCCTATGGCCAACCCAAAATCAGTACCCTTATCACATAAAAATCTCCACCATTGGTATGGTTTTATCTCTCCAAAAACCATACCAAAAACAGTCCACAAAGGTCCATGGTTTCCATGTTTCCCAACATGAAAACCAACCTTCTTTTACATGGGGTTCGGCCCTCCATGTTGGCCGAACCCAATGGTTATTCTTACTATTTTTAAACCTCCCATCATCATGTAATAAACAGCATACATTATCGGGTTTTACCTTTCAAAAACCAACCAATTACTCAAACAAGATCATGGGGTTCGGCCATCCCATGTGGCCGAACCCAATGATACACTTACACCATTTTAATCAACTTAATCCAAGGTTTTATTTTCTTGAAGTATTCGGCCATTCCATGGCCCAAACATGACATCCAATTTCATGATTTAAACACCCATAACAGTTCATCATTTTATATGGTTTTAATTTCCAAAAACCATCACCATCATCCACTTGTTTCCATGGGGTTCGGCCATGCAAAGTGGCCGAACCCAATGGTCCATTTCCATCTTTTAATCCACTGATTTAGACCATATAAACTTCAGTCCTTGATGACCTTCAAGTCCATATTTTAACCTTTTTAAAACATACATTTTATGTCCAATAAAAAACATCTAAAAACAGTCCTATACTTGTATGGTTTTAAATTCCAAAAACCATCCAAATCAACCAATTGTTTCCATGGGGTTCGGCCTTCCAGAGTGGCCGAACTCCATGTTCTCAATTTCCATCCTTTAAACCTTATCATCACACTTTAAAACCTTACTTATTTCGGCCACAAAATGACCCAAAAATCAGTCCATAAAACCCATGGCTTACATGTTTCCAATGCAATCTTTTACATGGGGTTCGGCCCTCCATGGTGGCCGAACCCAATGGTTATTTTCACCATTTAAATCCTCCATAATCAAGGTTAAACATTGGTGTATTCGGCCATGACCATGGCCCATACATACCCTACTTGTTTTATGTTTTTAAACCAAAATATCATAAAGATACTTACCAAATTTTCCAAACTTCCTCCTTGTCTTTGATCCTTGTTTTCTCCCTTTTATTTCTTCTTTTCTTTTGCTGTTTTGTGCTTGATCTACTAGTGTAAAATCCTCTGATGTTCTAGCTAGGAGGAACAACGAATTGGAGAGAGGAGAGAGGGAGAGAGAGATGAGGAAAATCTTAGGCTTTGCAATGATAAATCGGCCAAGTGATGGTGTTCATTGGTTTTGTATTTCAGCCACCATAACCCCTCCACTTCCTCATCAATCCATGCACAAAACGATGGGCATTGGGTGCCCTCCAAGGCACCCCTTGGCAGCTACCCATGCAGCCATTCAGATTCCCAAGCAACTCATCTCAAACCCATGCATTTCATTTACCATTCATCATGGAACTCACCCCAAACAAGTCCCCAACGTGTGGGACTTGTTTTGGTGGTTTAAGCTGAGCCAAACTCTTCCAATTCCCACTTAGCTCACTGAGTTTACAGCCCCTTCAATTTCCCTTTTGATCACTTGAACTCAAGGCTATTTAGATTTCCATCTCAACTCACCCAACTTACATACTTAATGCATTTCATTTAATGCACATGTGTTGACTCACTACTTGATTTAATTCCAACTCACTTCAGTTCCACTCAACTGATTTAACTCGTGTTTTAGCTTCCTTGAGGGTCCACACAGTCAACAATAGTCAACTCGACCCGTTGGGTCCACTTTTAGCTCCTTAACCCTTTTTTTGACTCCATGACCCAATTATGGGCATTTTGGTCATTTTGTAGCTGGTTTTTACATATGGGTCAGGCCTACCCATTTTTCCTCCACTTGATTTCCAATCAAATCAGCCTAACCCCATTTAATTTAAGTTCCCATAACGGTCAAATAATTCAGTAAGACCCAATGGGTCCCATTTGGGCCCTTTGACCCATTTAGCTATTTTTGACCCAAATGATGAAAATTACCCATCCAATCAAACTTAAAATTCATAATGTGCTCATATGATTTTAATTTGAGCAATGGGCCCCACTATTTCCTTACTTAACATCACAAAATAATTAATTTAATAACTCAGGGGCATTTTCGTAATTTTCTACTTCATTGAGAAACTGGGGTGTTACAGTTTATTCAATTCTTTAAACATTCACACTGAGATTTTGACCCTTTTGTATAAAGTTTGATTATCGATGTTAATTTAACACCCCAGATTTTCATCACTTATAAATATATTGGATTGGTCTATTTAAATTGTGAATGAATGGAATTTGAGATCTAAATAGTTGAAATGGACCTTAGATGGGTATAGAATTGGGTCAATTACCAAATTAAGACCCAATGGATCATGGGTAGGTTTAATTTTAAGTAATTGGGTAAATGTCAAGAAATGGGTCAATTACCCAATTGGGATCTAATGGGTCATAGGTGAGCTGATTTAAAAGTAAATGGGTAGGGTTAAATTAATTGGGTTAGCTACCCAATTAAGATCCAATGCATAAATCCACCTCATCAACTGAGGTGGCATGTATATGAGGTGGCATTGCCATGTGGCATGCATGGAAGCCAACTAGGCAAGGTGCCACATCATCAATTGATATGGCAAGGATGGAACCCACGTGTCATGTGGTGATCATGTCATCACATGCATGGTCGGCTAAGTCATGGTTGACTTGGTCAACCACGAGTGAACTCAATTGAGTCCAAGATTAAATCGAATTGAGTTGAAGTGGGAAGATGGAGGGTTTCCATCCTGAGGGGACACGGTGGAAGGTGTAGAGATTTCTTGGTTTAAGCCAAGAGTCTCCTTGGTTAAACCATGCGACTCCTTGGATAGACAAATCATAAAGGGAGGAGATGAAAGGACTTGGGTTGTTACTTAAAAGACACAAACCAAGGGGCACTCCAAACCCCTTGGCTGACGACTTCATCTCTTGCACCCAAGAATTCTCTTTTTTCTCTCTCCCTCTCTCTCTCTCTCTCCATCTCTACACTTAGAGGATCACTGAAGAACAAAGGAAGGAAAGAAGGATTGAGGAAGGAATTCAGATAAAAAAGAAAGGACGGACACGGGGAAAGAAGGTATGGTTTTAAGTTTAATAACATAGGATTAAGATTAAGAGTAAGCCATAGTTTTGGCCATGTTGTGGCCGAACCTATGGGTTCCAGATTGGTTGGAAGGACTGGCCAAACTATCACAGGGCCTTGGAATTGGAAATCCATTTGAGGAATGGATATGAGTTGGAAACCAACAACCAAAGGATTGAATTCAGTATCATGTCTTAATGGGTTAAGATTTGAATATGTTATGAAAAGACTCTAGCTTTGGCTAGAGGGTAGAGTAAACTCACTAAGAGTTATGTGAATGATATTATTTATATTTAAATAATATTAAGTGTGAATTTCATGAAAAAAGGTCAAACCAAAATATGTAAACAATAAGGACTGAGAAATAGTCAGTCGACTGAATCTGGGATTCAGTCGACTAAGGGGGTGCTGACCGAAGCAGGTAAAGGTTTTCTGGAAGTTTCAGCTGACTGAAGCAGGGATTCAGTCGACTGAACTGGTGTTGGCTGAAACAGAAATAAGTTTCTGGGAGTTTCAGCCGACTGAATCTTATGATTCAATCGACTAAACAGGGACTGGATTTAAATATATAAGGTTTATTGGTGTTTCAGACGACTAGATCTAGGATTCAGTTGACTGAAAATAGACGTACCGTATAAGTAAAGTAATCTGTTGTGTTTCAGCTGACTGAATCTACTGAAGGGATGCATATTGAACACGTAAAGGCTTGGTCGATAATTGAGCCGATTGAATCTTTGATTTAGTCGACTGAATGTGAACTGGCTGAACAAGCAAATAACCTGATCCAAAGTCAGCCGACTGAAAGTGGATTGAACAAAAATACAGAGGGTTTGACTCAGAGTCAGCAGACTGAAAGGTTACGGGTCAAGGGTAAACAGTACTGAGTTGGGTTAGGAGTCAAGGGTAAACAGTACTGAGTTGGGTTTCAGCTGACTGAATATTATATTCAGTCTATTGAAAGTCTGCGGGTAAGACAGAGAACAGTATTCGGGCATGATTCAGTCAACTGAATCCCTGATTCAGTCGACTGAATTGAAAAGTTGAAATTTTAAATACATTTCCAGATGTTCCTGTTTATCTGGTAGGATGTAAGGAATAATGAAAAATTAGATGGATAGCCAGATTGATTTATTTATATGATTAAATGTAATAAGGTAAGGAGATTCGTAAAGGGTTTGCAATTCGTTTCGTCGTGATCGTTAAACGTTACCTTCACAAAACGGCAAGGATAGTATACTGGACTTTAGTAGGATTCCTACCTTATTAAGACACTGTGGATCATATACATGTACTGGTTTTATTTCCATATATGATGATTTACTTTGGTTAAACAAATGGTTATGTTTTATGAACTCAATTTCAATGATATTATGTATTTCGACATGAAATGGCATTCTTGCACTCATTATCTCATGCATGGCATGGGAGGGAACACAAGGGAGGAGTCCACACTCCATTCGGTAAGTCCGATTAACATATATGGGGAGGAGTCCACACTCCATTCGATAATTCCGATTAACATATGTGGGGAGGAGTCCACACTCCGTTCGGTGATTTAGATTCACATATGTGGGGAGGAATCCACACTCCATTCGGTAATTCCGATTAACATATGTGGGGAGGTATAATTGTGACCTGGTGGTACATCACAAAACATTGTGGAAGTAATTGTAACAGCCCGGCCTTTTCACTCTAATAATCAGAGTTTATTTTTTTTTAATAATAATAATCAAGTGATCGGGACGGGATGTTACGACGCGAGTTAAGTTCGGACTTCTAAAGTCCGACCCTTAACTGGCCAAGCCCATGTGCGTATGGATTAAGTCCATAAGAGTCGATCCACACATGGTACAATAAACTTGCGGAATCTACTTAGTCTAACTGATGGTTATAATAGATCCTAAGACTACTCCATTTTCCAATTTTAGATAGCAAGTACATATTCATCCAAAATTACCAAAATAACCTTAAAGCAAGCATTCATTCTAAACCATCCAAATCCTCCCAAACCATAGCAAATAGTTACCTACATTATTACATGCCAACATCAACTAACTATCAAATTACATTGTCCAAATAAACTTAAATAAAATGTCCATAATTCAAAGTCCATTCATGCCCTAGCTCCTATGCTTGGTTTCCTTCAAAATCCTCGTTCTTTCCCTTTCCTGTGTCATCCACTAAGGATAGAGATAGGGCGTTAGATCAACGCGCCCAGTAGGTGTTTTCGAATAGGGCTACCACAAGGTTAGTATACAAACGTGCAAATAATATAATAATATATGTTCATCAAAATCTCATAAAAATAATGCTATGTATGTAATGCACATGTAATGAGTCCCACCCATCACAAATATACATAGCTTCCTCTTGACGGGATTCTCATCATCAAGGTACCCCACAGTGGTCTTTCGGACGCCCCGAAGGAGTGTGGCCTCTGGATTCTTCTTGATGGGATTCTCATCCTCAAGGTACCCCACAGTGGTCTTTCGGACGCCCCGACGGAGTGTGGCTTCCGGTTTCCATAATCACCACCCCATGTCATGCATGAGATGTCTATGAGTTCATGTCATTTGTAAACACATCTTAACATACAAAACCACTTTGAAACATAATAACTTAGCACATAATACATCAAAATTACGATAAAACATCAAATATAAGTGTGGTTCAAAAAGGTAGGAAACCTACACCAAAAGTCACTTAAATTGCCCGCTCTTTAAAACCGTTACCCGTTCACTTGTATACCGTTCAAGTAGTCCCGTGGTCCTATTTATATAACAGCAAATCAAACATTTATCCATATCACTTCAAACTTAGACTAAGTCCCAAAGACCATTTTGTGGGGTTCGGCCATACCCCATGGCCGAACCTCACCCACTTAACTTTTGGTTTTTATTTAACCAAAACCATATAATTTACTTATAAACAAACCCCAATCCACCAAATGTAACTTTGTGGGGTTCGGCCATACACCATGGCCGAACCTCACTTAATTTTGTTTTAATCCCTTCTTTGTATTCTTAGGCCCAAATACATCATTTAAATAACTTAATCTTCCAAATGAACCTTGGTAGGGTTCGGCCATACAACATGGCCGAACCTTACCACTTTGGTTTTGGTCCATATTTCAATTCCTTTGGTCATTTCATCTTTGACCATTTCGACTTTGATCATTTCATCCATATTTACAATAATGCCACAATACTAACCTTTGTTTAATTTTTCTTAAAAAGTAAAGTCCATATCCAAACCACCTTAGTGGGGTTCGGCCATACACATGGCTGAACCTCACCACTTAACTTTTGATCCTTTAAATCTTTCATTAACCCATCTCCAATTACATTATATAAATTAGCACTAAGTCCACCAAATGACCCTTTAGTGGGGTTCGGCCATACTACATGGCCGAACTTCACCAAACTGATTTTTGTCCCTCTTTCCATCATCTTTGATGGCTGATTAATTTCTTATACTAAGTCCATAGATAAACATATGTGATTCTCAAATCAAAAACATATCATAATCCATAATTTCCATCCATGTTCTTACTCTAACTAAACCATAAAAACAGTCCATGGGGTTCGGCCATACACATGGCCGAACCATATGGTTCTCTTAATTCAATTATTCCATCATTTATCCATGGTTTACGATCAGCAACTTAGCCATGATAACAACATGGTTCAACCATGCAATTGCCGATCCAAAACAGTAACTTTATCTCCATTAAAAATCCTTTAAACCTTCAAAACATAATATGGATTTTATCCCTTAAAAACCCTAAAATTCACCAAGTGTTTTCATGGGGTTCGGCCATCCCAAGTGGCCGAACCCTATGATCCATTTCTTATCCTTTTTACACATCATTATCCATTCATTTTTCTTCCATGGCGTTCGGCCAGTTCCTTTACCTCTTCCTTTAGACTTCATAGCCATGATCATACCCTTTGATGGGTTTGGCCATTCATCATGGCCTAACCTAATCACCTCCTTTTCATACTCAATGGCTTTTGTACATCCCTTTTTAAGATTTGGACATACAATGGACTGATCATGTTTCTTTGGTTATCTTATTAAATAAAAGTTATAGAACACCTACCATTTCAGCGACTCCACGATTTGATCTTTGCTTGTTCTTCTGTTCCTTTTGCTCCTCTTAGATCCTTAACCTCTCCTTCTTTCTTCCTGTTCTTTTCCCAAGCTTAATCTTGATGGAAACTCCTTGAAGTTGATCAGCCAAAGTATTGATTTGAGAGAAAGAGATAGAACTTTTGGCCTTGGATGTGAGTGATAACCTTGATGCCAAACCCCTTTGCTGAATTTTGTCTTGATGAAAGGATCAGCCAAGGACTGATTGGTATGAGATACAATCAGCCAATAATCTTTGTCTTCTGAGATGAAAATCGTCCAAGGGAGAGAGAGAGAGAGAGTAAAAATGAAGCTCCTTTGGCTAATGAAATTCAGCCTAAGGCACCACTTATAACTCTCCTCCCATTTACTTCCATAATTTATTTCATGTGGGGGTTTCATCTTTGAGATGAAACCCTCCAACGGTTTTGGCTCTTGGTTGCCCTATATACAACCCTTCTCCATCACTTCTCCAAGTGTGAACCCATATGTAACTCTCATTTGTTTAATACCTCCCTTGGGGTTTCATCCTTGAGATGAAACTCCCAAGGTGCCCAACGATGTCTCATTGCTTTGGCTTGTGTAACAGCCACCTCTCCATTATTGGCCCTTTTTTGGAGTTTCATGCATAAGCCATAATTCCCATGCATCCAACGTTGTGGCCATTGTTTGGCTTAAGTAACCGCCACCTCTCCAATATGTAACTCCATAAAACGGCAACTCCATTCATCTCCATCTTTGGAGTTTCATGCATGAGGTAAACACCCCCCCCCCCCCCCCCCCCCCCCCCCCCCCCCCCCTCCCCCCATGCAACCAACGTGTAGGGTAGTTTTGAATTTGAAACCACCCAAACACCTTTAATCTAGACACTTCACTTACTTAAAATAAATATTGCATCCAAGTCAGTTATTTAACTCACCCAACTCAACTCATTCATTTAATTCAACTTAACCTATAAATTCAACTCATCTAAACTCCACCATTTACTTCAATTCAATCCAAACTCAAACATTTAATTAAACTTAACCCAATTAAGCTTTGAGCTCACCTAATGGTCAAACATGACAACCACGACCCATTGGGTCCCATTTGAGTCCTTTGACCAAATTAGCTACTTTGACCCAATTAACTACTTTGACCCAAATAAATGTACATTACCCATTTAATTTAATTTAATCCCATAACACCTACATTAGGTCTTATTTGAACAATGGTCCCACCATTTTCTCATCTACGATCATAACCCTTTAATTCATAAATCCAATGGCATTTTCATAAATATTTATATATTGAAAAATCTAGGGTATTACAATACAATCCTCTTTTTTAAAATTTTCATCCCGAAAATCGAACGAAGTAGGATTCTAAAATAGATCATACAAACAATTCAGGGTGAGCTGTTCTCATCTCCGATTCTAGTTCCCAAGTGGCTTCTTCAACACCATGTCGATCCCATACCACCTTGACGAACTGAATCGCTCGATTCCGCAACACCCTTTGCTCAGTCTCTATTATTCTGACAGGCTTCTCTACATAAGTGACGTCACTTTGCACATCTATGTCTTGCACATTCAAAACATGAGACGGATCGGGATTATACTTCCTTAGCATCGATATATGAAACACATCGTGTAGAGATGCCAATTGTGAAGGAAGTGTTAACTGATATGCTACATCTCCCATCCTTCTTATAATTGAAAACGGTCCCACATATCTTGGCGACAGTTTCCCCTTCTTTCCAAACCGCATGTGTCCCTTTCGTGGCGAGACTTTCAAGAACACCATGTCCCACACTTCAAATTCGAGAAACCTCCTCCTTTTGTTAACATAGCTGTAATGGCCCGGAATTTGTAAATCAATATATATGGGCTATTATTTATTTTAATGGTGGAAATTGAAAATTTGATGGAATAAATGGTGAATGGATCAAAATATGGACAAAGGCCCAAGTATGGCCCAATGGACCATGGATTGGATTTAAAATCATTTAAATGGTCAATGATGGTCAATTGGGCCAAGGATGGTCAAATTGGGCCCAATACCCATTTGGGACCCAATGGGTCAAGATAATGTAAGCTCTAAGGTAAATGGGTAAGGGTGAATGTAATTGGGTCATGGACCCAATGGTGATCCAATTAGTTGGAATGGATTTAATTAAAATTAAATCACCTAAGTTGGTGATGAATTGACCAAGGTGACATGGCCGATTGGGACCCACCTCCACCTCACCAAGTGAGGTGGCGTGTGGACCAAGGATTGGTGGGGCCGGCCACCATGGTTGAATTGGTCAACCATGGGTGGATACATGGAGGGAATTTGAGGGAATGGAATTAGGTTAAGTGGGGATTAATTAACTTAAGTAATTATCTAATTAATTAAATAATTAAACTAGTTAAAAAGTGGTCAAATGGTCAAAATTGGATGACTAAACCACCTCATTTTCAAAGGCCAAAACCGTTGGCTAGTGGTGGTTTATCCCAACCACCACCATAAAGCATGAAAAGCCCATGCTTGGTTGGTGGGAGGTGTTAATGTTGGAGTGTATCTTAAGCAACCAAGGGATAAGATGACTTTTCATCTCATTCTCTCCATTTCACTCTCATTTCACTCTCTCCCTCTCTTGCTCTCTCATTGCCGTCCCCCACACCAAGGATAAGGAAAGAAGAAAACTAAGAAGAGAAGAAGAGAAGAAAGGAGAAGTGCAAGCTTTGGCCCATCACTCCAAGACCAAGACCTTGGGTTAGTTCTTCCCATCTTCTCCTCCTTTTCCTCTCCCAAACACACTCCATCTTAGCCGACCCAAGCTTTGATGTTTTTCAATTGATCAAGCTCATCTTGGCGACCAATCAAAGAGAAGAAGAAAAGAAAGGGCTAAGGAAATCAAGAGGAGAAAGAAAAGCCGGAGGAGTCGTCGGATTTTAAACAAGAATTTTACATTTTAAGGGTTAAGAGGTAATTATGGAACCCATTTCTTGGATTGGTTGGTGGCCAAATTGTCATGGGCCGTGGATCTCAAATCTATCCAATGAAAGGAAGAAGAATGGGCAAACCCTAATGGGTAAATTAGGTAAAAAAAATGAAGGATGCATTAAGGATTTTATGTATTAAAATTTACTTAAGCATGGAGGTATGTAATGCTGGAAGAAATTATGGGCCATAGGGTTCGGCCATGTAGTATGGCCGAACCCCATGGTAAGTGATTAAGTGATTTATTAGGGTTTTAAAGAATGAAAGCCATGGAAAGATGATTATGATTTTTAGGGTTTAGATGATTAAATGTGGTGACTTTAAATGAAGAAATCCATGGGAGATGTGAATGGTGTTTATGGCCTCAAAAGGCATGAATGGATAATGGACCATGAACCATGGGTTCGGCCATGGTGTATGGCCGAACCCTATTGTGATGTAATGGTGGTTTTAAATGGGTTTAAAAGGATAGAAAATATGGAGTAATGTGTTAATGAATTGGAGGCTTTAAAAGGGTCAAATGTTTGTAAATTTTAAAGGATCTTAGTGAAGAAAATCATGGAAGGTACTAATGAATTCTAATGGCCTCAAAAAATGGTAAATGGGAATGAAACATGAACCATGGGTTGGGCCATGGTGTATGGCCGAACCCTAGGGTGATGTGTTTGTAAATTTAAAGGGTGTAAGAAGAGGGAAGAATGATTAAGAATGTTGATGGGTTGAATGGATTTTTAAGCATAGTTTATAAGGTTTTAAAGGGGTGGAAATAATGTTTTAAAAATAAAACCATGGAGAGATTTTATGGAGGAAATGCTTCTGAACACTATGGTGATATATGTGTAATGATGATGAGTGTAAAAGATGGAAAAATAATGGGGGATGTGTTGGTATTTTTGATGGACCAAAATGTACCAAATTGATGATCAAAGATCGGTGATTTAAATGCATGATGGAAACTACTCCAAGGAAGGACTTATGGTGGGGCCAAATGGTGTATATAAACCCAAGTAAAAGTGGGGAAAAAGACATCATGGTTCGGCCATGGTGTATGGCCGAACCTATGACCCATTCGTGTGTCAATTTATGGGTTAAATTTGGTATTATACATGTGAGTAATGAATGGGGATTAGGGTAATCAAGTGGCTAATTTGTGATGATGTTATGTCATGGCTAAGGAGTCATTAAGGGATCCAAGTCTATGGATCAATTGATGGGCTAAGTATGGGATTATGTATGTGTTTAAATGAATAAGGATTAGGTTAATTCAATGGTTGATTTTAATAATCTTATGACACGGTTGATGGGTTGTTAACGGATCTAAGTTATGGATCATTAATGGATCTAAGTTATGGGTCAATTATGAACAAAAATGTACGTGGTTAAGTGAATGATTAACCATGGAAGGGTAGTGGCAAAATCATAAATAATGGCCAAATTCAAGAACCATGGGTTCGGCCATGGTGTATGGCCAAACCCCATGGAAGATGATCGTGGACTTAGGGGCTCTAAGTAAATAACTTATGTGTGATTGATAAAGCCTAGGGTGCTGATTTTTAGACTCGCAAAATTAAGAAAATCAAGGGATTAAGATGGGACCCACAAACCTAATTAGTAGGGTTCGGCCATGGTGTATGGCCGAACCCCACTAAGGCTTGAATAATGGACTTGGACATGATTAAAACATGAGTCTAAATGATAATGTATAATAAGGTATCGGAAGTCGCAAGCGGTGCGCGTATTGGTGACCGGATTATCTGACGGAAATGAAAAAAGACCCTATTCGGTATTCGGTAGGATTCCTACCTTTTTGTAAGCCATGGATTATGTGTTATGTATGGGTTTTTCCTTGATTTATTTTGGTAAGCATATGATTGTTTTAAGATGGGTTTTAAGGCTATGATGTGTATATTGATGCTTTGCTTGATCTATTTTTGATAATCAAATTATATGTTTTATTGATGAGACTTTAAATGCCATGGTTTGTGTTATCATATATATTACATGGCATATGGCATCTACATCTCATACATGACATGGGAGGGATGTGGCATGGGAAGGATGAAATGAAACCGGAGTCCATGCTCCATCGGGGAGACCGATAAACAAACATGGGGATATTTTGATGTGATTGGATTCATTAGGGAGGTTACTATGAGCTCTATGATATGGTGATAAGGTTATTCAAACAAGAATGTTACTATGTGTTTATTATACCTTGATGATGGTTTTTTCCATCAAGGGGGGATGTTGTATTTATTATTATACGTTGATGATGGTTCTTCCGTCAAGGGGATGTTGTATTTGTTTTTATACCTTGATGATGGTTCTTCCATCAAAGGGGATGTTGTATTTGTTATTATACCTTGATGATGGTTCTTCCATCAAGGGGGATGTTGTATTTGTTATTATACCTTGATGATGGTTCTTCCATCAAGGGGGATGTTGTATTTACTATTACACCTTGATGATGATTCTTCCATCAAGGGGGATATTCGTATTTGTAGTTATACCTTGAGGAGGCTTTGCCATCAAGGGGGACATTATGTATGGTTGAAAAAGGGATATTGTACAATGATGGTATGGATGATGGGTGGGACACATGACATAAAACACCCATGGCATGGCATTCATTTTATGGTTTTCATTATATTATACCTATGTGTTTGTTATCACTAATCCATGTGTTAGCCCTACTCGGAGTCCTACTGGGCGCGTTGTCTAACGCCCCACTTCTACCCTAGCTGATGACGCAGGAGATGGCGGAAACGAAGGACGAGACGGGAGCCAAGCTTAGGAGCTTGGGAAAGCGAGCTACTTAGTTTATTAAGATTTATTTTAGAAATATAATTTGTGTAATGTAGCTCGTCGGACTGTAATAATGTAGATTTCATACTATGGTTTGGTCTTTACTTTGGACATTATCATTTTGAGATATAATTATGCATTTAGAGGTATTTTAGCAATTTAAGCGTCGTACTTCCTTGCTATCTAAAACTGGTAGGATAGTCTCTATTATAATATTTCGCATTAAGTCATATTCCGCGAGCTTACGTTTACGTGTGACCCGTTCTTGTGGAATTCGTTCCACGAGCACGTAGGGTTGGCCAGTTAAGGGCCGGGCTTTAGAAGCTCGGACTTAACTCCCGTCGTGACGTCTCGCGCCCTTTGTCACTCTTTACTTCAAAAAAAAAAAAAAATAGACTCTGATTTCGGTGAAAAAGGGGCGGGCGTTACAATAGCTCTTTTGCCGATTCTGTGCAGTCAATAAGTGCTGACTTATCAACTGAATTTGTGTTGTAGTCTTTGCGACTAGCTCGGGTCCAATCAGCGCAGGCTCGTCGGCCTCGGTCTAGCACACTGGTGACCTGCATGGTCTACCATACAAAGCCTCAAACGGAGCCATTTGAAGGCTTGCTTGGTAGCTATTGTTATATGAAAACTCTACCAGTTGCAAATGATCCTCCCATCCACCCTTGAAGTCTAGCGTGCACGCCCTCAACATATCATCCAGTGTTTGTATTGTCCTTTTCGACTGTCCATCACTCTGTGGATGGAATGTTGTGCTAGTCAGTGGATCGGTCCCCATGGCCGACTGCATGCTCTGCCATACTCTGCCGGTGAATCGGCCATCTCGGTCAGATACTCGGTCAGATACTATAGTCCATGGGATACCATGTAATTTGATGATGTCTTTGATATACCGCCGACCCAATGTCTTCTATGAATCTGTCATCCTGATGGGTAGAAAGTGGGCTAACTTGGTCAATCGGTCTACCACAACCCATATTGCATCGTTGCCCTTTGATGACTTAGGCAACCCTGTTACAAAATCCATGGAAATGTGCTCCCATTTCCATTCCAGCACTGCTAAGGGTTTGAGTAACCCTGGTGGCTTTTGGTGTTCCGTCTTAACCTGCTGACAAGTTAAGCAGTGTGCCACAAATTCTGCAACATCTCTTTTGAGTCCGTGCCACCAGTAATGCCTCTTCAGGTCATGATACATCTTGGTGCTGCCCGGATGTATGGAGAGCTTGGTCTGGTGTGCCTCAACCAACAACTCTTTTCTACAGCTTTTTGGCACATATATTCTACCCCAGAATACAAGACCATGTCTTGGTCGTAGTACCCATTCTGGTATGACCACGCCAGTAGACATCTTGGCCCATATCTCCTCCACTTCCGGATCTGCTTGCTGCTCTTGTTCAATCTTGGTAACCATGTTGGATCGTATGATTAAATTGTACATACTCCCATGGTTGTTGATGTCTAGATTGAACTCTCGAATGGTATTCAACATCTCCCATTCTGTTCTGATCAAACATGCTACTGATGCATGTGATATGCGGTTGAGAGCATCCACCACCTTGTTTACCTTACCCGGATGATATCGGAGTGCAAACTCATAATCCGCCAGATATTCCATCCATCTGCGCTGCCTTAGATTGAGTTCTTTCTGATCAAATAGGTATTTCAAGCTCTTAAGGTTGGAAAATACTTCAAATTTCTCGCCATATAAGTAGTGTCTCCAGCTTTTAAGAGCGAAGACCACCGCAGCTAATTCTAGATCATGTGTGGGGTAGAGGCGTTCATGTATCTTTAGTTGTCTTGAACCATAAGCCACCACACGATGACGTTGACTGAGAACACACCCCAGTCCCTCTCCTGAAGCGTCGCATTCTATTTCATATCCCTTGCCTTTTTCTGGCAAAATTAAGATGGGAGCAGTTGTAAATCTGTCTTTCAGCTCCTCGAACCTCTGATTGCACAGATCTGTCCACTCATATTTGACTCCTTTCTGAGTGAGTCGAGTCAATGGAGATGCAATTTTGGATAAGTCCATGATGAACTTCCTGTAATAACCAGCTAATCCCAAGAAACTGCAGATCTCGGTTACTTTCTTTGGCGCTTTCCATTCATTTACTGCTGCCACCTTAGCCGGATCCACGGCTATATCATTTTCTGTTATGACATGCCCCAAGAATTTGACCTCAAATAGCCAAAATTCACATTTGCTTGCTTTGGCATACAACTTGTTCTTCCTCAAGGTGTCCAGAACTATTCGTAGATGCTCAGCATGTTCTTCTTTACTTTTGGAAAAGATCAAGATATCATCAATAAACACAATCACAAACTGGTCCAGGTAGGTTCGGAAGATCCTGTTCATTAGATCCATGAACACAACCGGTGCATTGGTGAGCCCAAATGTCATGACTACAAACTCATATACTCCATACCGCGTCCTGAAGGCTGTCTTTTCTATATCCTCCTCCCTAACCCGGATTTGATGATAACCGGACATCAGATCAATCTTCGAAAAGTGACTAGAACCCCTCAATTGATCGAATAAATCATCGATCCTGGGTAAATGATACTTGTTCCGGACAGTTACCTGATTCAGTTTCCGGTAATCCACACACATTCGGAGTGAACTGTCCTTCTTCTTCACAAACAACACTGGAGCTCCCCATGACGATGTGTTGTTCCGAATACAACCCAGTCTAAGCAGTTCATTAATCTACTTCTTTAGCTCAGACATCTCTGCTGGTGCCATTTCTTTGGCTAATGAAATTCAGCCGAAGGCACCACTTGCAACTCTCCTCCCATTTACTTCCATAATTTATTTCATGTGGGGGTTTCATCCTTGAGATGAAACCCTCCAACGGTTTTGGCTCTTGGCTGCCCTAGAGACAACCCTTCTCCATCACTTCTCCAAGTGTGAACCCATATGTAACTCTCATTTGTTTAATACCTCCCTTGGGGTTTCATCCTTGAGATGAAACTCCCAAGGTGCCCAACGGTGTCTCATTGCTTTGGCTTGTGTAACAGCCACCTCTCCATTATTGGCCCTTTTTTGGAGTTTCATGCATAAGCCATAATTCCCATGCATCCAACGTTGTGGGCCATTGTTTGGCTTAAGTAACCGCCACCTCTCCAATATGTAACTCCATAAAACGGCAACTCCATTCATCTCCATCTTTGGAGTTTCATGCATGAGGTAAACCACTCCCCCCACCCCCCCATGCAACCAACGTGTAGGGTAGTTTTGAATTTGAAACCACCCAAACACCTTTCATCTAGATACTTCACTCACTTAAAATAAATATTGCATCCAACTCATTTATTTAACTCACCCAACTCAACTCATTCATTTAATTCAACTTAACCAATAAATTCAACTCATCTAAACTCCACCATTTACTTCAATTCAATCCAAACTCAAACATTTAATTAAACTTAACCCAATTAAGCTTTGAGCTCACCTAATGGTCAAACATGTCAACCACGACCCATTGGGTCCCATTTGGGTCCTTTGACCCAATTAACTACTTTGACCCAATTAACCACTTTGATCCAAATAAATGTACATTACCCATTTAATTTAATTTAATCCCATAACACCTACATTAGGTCTTATTTGAACAATGGGTCCCACCATTTTCTCATCTACGATCATAACCCCTTTAATTCATAAATCCAATGGCATTTTCATAAATATTTATATATTGAAAATCTAGGGTATTACAGTAATTGGCCAAGGGAATAACTTGATATGGTTATTTATCAAGGAAACTATTGATATGATTTGTGTTCTGATTGGATACGGAGATTGGGTGATAGATCATTGGCATATGACACCCATGACATGACATATACATTAGCATGATTTTGATATGCGTATCATGCGCTGTTTTTAGTACTACGAGTTGTTTACAGTTTTGATAGGATGTACTTATCTTTATTTTATATTGATCCTATGTGTACATAACCCTATATTGAATTCCTACTGGGCGCTTTGACTAACGCCCTACTTCTACCCTATAGATGATGGAACAGGAAATGACAAGGAAATGGGGCACGATGGGAGCCAAGCTTAGGAGTTTGGGCAGATTCATGTTTATGTTACTTAGCTTAATTTTGGAATGATGTATTGAGATAACTTATATTTTGGGATTGTAATAACTTAAATTTATTTTGCCATGGTTTGATGATATTTTGGATATTTAAGTTTCAGTTAAGTTAATGGTGATTGGCTTCCTTGCTTATTGATGACATTGTGAGGGCCCGCCCTTTCTCACTCGAGGAAAATCAGAGTCTATTTTTTTCTTTTTTGAAATAAAAAGTGAGAGAGAGCGGGACGCCACGACGCGAGCTAAGTCCGAGCTTCCAAAGCCTGGCCCTTAACTCGCCAACCATATGTGTGCGTGGACCGAGTCCACTAAAACAGTACACACGCATTAAAGTTATACTTGCGGAATAAACCCATTGCAGAAATATCATTTGATTACATAAACCAACCATAATCTTTACTTAGCATGGAAGTCAATCATCCAAAACTTAACTCAACTAAATATTTGAAGGTAACGTCAAACCATAGCAAAATAATATCTGTAACACCCCGCCCTTTTCACTCTAAAAATCAGAGTTTATTTTTATTTTTTAAATAACAACAAACAAGTGATCGGGGAGGGACATCATGACGCGAGTTAAGTTCGGACTTCTAATGCCTGACCCATAATTGACCCAACCCATATGTGCATGGACTAAGTCCATGAGAAATATTTCACATATGGTACTAATTTAAACTTGCGGAATAAACCTAATCTAATTGAGGGTTATAATAGAACCTAAGACTACTCCTTTTATTAGATAGCAAGTACAAGTCATATATCCAAAATTACCTTATTTCCTTAAACTAAATGTCCATTCATACCCTTCCAAACCATAGCAAATAGTTAACTACATTATTACATGCCAACATCATCTAGCTATCAAATTACATTGTCCAAATAAAAAGTCCATAAATCAATCCATAAATTAAAGTCCATTAAAAAACCCAAGCTCCTATGCTTGGTTTCCTTCATGATCCTCGTTCTTTCCCTTTCCTGCGTCATCCACTAAGGATAGAGATAGGGCGTTAGATCAACGCGCCCAGTAGGTGTTTTCGATTAGGGCTACCACAAGGTTAGTATAAAAACATGCAAATAATATGATAATACATGTTCATCAAAATCTCATAAAACAATGCCATGTATGTTATGCACATGTAATGAGTCCCACCCATCACAAATATACATAGCCTCCCCTTGACGGGATTCTCATCGTCAAGGTACCCCACAGTGGTCTTTCAGACGCATCGACGGAGTGTGGCCTCCGGTTTCCTCTTGATGGGATAATGCACATCAAGGTACCCCTCACGACTTACGGACACCCCGACAGAGCATGGGTCTCCGGTTACCTCTTGATGGGATAATGCACATCAAGGTATCCCCCACGATTGTCTTACGGATGCCCCGACGGAGTGTGGATCTCTGGTTATATTTCATCCCTCCCATGCCATGCATGAGATGCAAATGCCAACATGCTATGGAATATTACAAAATATAGCATGAAAATCCCATAATTACAACATATTGTTTGATACCACAATAATTTATCAAACATGAAATAAAATCATGATAAATACATAATACATATCCATGGTTTCAATGATGTAGGAATCCTACCAATGACCACTAGTGTGTCCTTACGTTTTTGTCTGAAAACCGATCACTGATCGTACACCGCTTGTGAGGTCCCCTTACCTTATTACATATCAATCAATCAAACCCATGTTCCATTTGTTTTACAATTATGTCTAAGTCCATAAACACATCTTTGTGGGGTTCGGCCATACAACATGGCCGAACCTCACCCATTTGAATTTGGGTCCCTTTTTTATTTATTAACCAATCCACATAAGTTCAATCATCTAAGAAACCCTAAGTCCACAAATATTCCTTAGTGGGGTTCGGCCATACAACATGGCCGAACCTCACTCCCTTGGTTTTGTGCTCTTCTTTTCAATCCTTTGATATTTTAAATTAAGTATAAGATCATGCCATCTTTGTTTCATTAATCTAATCACTTATCGATTAATCATTTAACATTAATAACCACTTAAGTCCACAAAACATTCCTCATGGGGTTCGGCCATACACCATGGCCGAACCCATGATCTTTCATTTTTACCCATATTTACTTCTTTGCCATTATTTCCATTACTTCATGCTTAGGTCCAAAACATAGATCCACAACTTAACATTTTCCATGGTTCAATCATACACTTAGGTCAGTTATTCATACCTAAATCCAAAAAACATAATCCATGGGGTTCGGCCATACACCATGGCCAAACCCATGGTCTTTTTATTTCACCATTTGGTCATTCTTTCCTTCCATAGGTAATCACCTAATTTACTTATCCATACTTAGATCTATATATGATCCATAACCAAACATAGATCCACAAATGAATCCTCCACTTCTTAGTTTATTCATTCATTCACTTAATCATGTATAAATCTCACATGACCCATTAAAATGGTCCATGGGGTTCGGCCATACACCGAACATATGTTGTCCCATTTTAATCCTCTCTTTAAATAATTTACTACCTTGGGTCCATAAATCAAGTCCCTCCATGGGGGTTTAACCATACATTTAGGTTCATCCTTTTGGATCATCATTAACCATATTTAAAATCAATTAAGATTACCATCATTCCCCCATCATCTTCATGGTCCAAGAATACCTAAGTCCATCAATATCTCTCCATGGGGTTTGGCCATACAACATGGCCGAACCCATGGTCCAAGGTTCTTCATCATTATAACATTTGAGACCATTTAAAAATCAATAACATTCCTCCCTACTTCCATGATCTAAATACATGTAACCAATTCAATATTTCTCCATGGGGTTCGGCCATACAACATGACCGAACCCATGGTCCATGATTTTCCACCCTTTTACATCATTTTGACCCATTTACCACCATTAACATTTACCAACATCCATCCATCATTCTCATCTTTAAAACACTTTAAACATCAACAATATACCTCCATGTAAAACCTTTTAAAATCATTAATAACCTTCCATGGGGTTCGGCCATACAACCTGGCCGAACCCTATGGTTCATCATTTCCATTTAAAAATCATGTATCCAAGATTAAATCCTTAGATGGGGTTCGGCCATACACCATGGCCGAACCTCATCAATCCCCTTTTTGTCCTTGATGGTTCTTATACAAACAATTTAGGGTTTGGCCATGCAAGGGCCAAACCATGATCCTTGATCATCCACCATTTCCCATATGGTAATGCATAAGTCCTTAGCCACAACAAGATTAGGGTTCGGCCATGCAATGGCCGGACCATGCTCCTTGACCATCTTACTTAATAAAATCACATTGGGTACTTACCGATTCCGCGACTCCTACTGTTTCTTTCACTCCTTCTTGTTCCTTTGATCTTCTTCTTCCTTAGCCTTTTCTTCCTCCTTGATCCTTGGCCGAGATTGATCTTGATAAAATCTCTAAGAGTGGTTCGGCCAAGAGGTATAGTTTTGAGAGAGAGAGAGAGAAGCTTGGGATAGAAAATACTCCAAGTCCTTTGTCTTGATAGTGGTCGGCCTTGAGTGAGAGCGGGAGAGAGGGAGATAAAGCAAATAATTCTCTTTGTTGCCCAATGTAGTTCAGCCAAGGGTGGTATCCTTTGGTTGATACCCCTTTTGTAACTCCCATGCCCCTTTACCTCCCCATTGATACTTACTTTGGGGGTTTCATCCCATGAGATGAAACTCCCAATCTTATGCCCCTTGGGCTTCCATGTTCCAACACGTATGCATGGGCATACCTTGTGTAACAACCAAAATCGCTTCAACTTCTCATTAATATTCCTTTTGGAGTTTCATCCCATGAGATGACACTCCCACCCTTTCCAACATGTAGCCTTGTATGTACTTTGTGTAATAGCCAACCTTTCAACTTCCTCATAATGATGGTGTCTTCCCAAGTGTCCCTTGGCTTGGCCAAAACACCACTTGAGATGGAAGACCCCTCCATTTTTCCAACGTGTAAGCCTTTGTGTAACCTCCAAAACCTTTCACCTCCTCATTAATGATTCATTTGGAGTTTCATCCCATGAGATGAAACTCCCATGTCTCCAACGTGTAGTCTTGGCTTGGGTCTCATGAGATGCATCTCTCCACCTTCCCACTCCACTCACTTGAGATCAAAGTCCCATTAACTTCCATTCAACTCATTTAACTCAATTCACCTCTTTAATTCAACTCATTTAACTCACTTAAAATCAACTCAATTACTTGATTCCATTTCCAACTTAATTCAGCCCCAATTTAATTAAGCTTGAATTCATTTGGTGGTCAACCAAGTCAACCATGACCCATTGGGTCCCAATTGGGCATTTGACCCAATTAACAATCTTGACCCAATTAAATAAATCTTACCCATTTATTTCAATTGAACCATATCCATAATCCATTGGGTCTTAATTGACCAATTGACCCAACTCCTTACCCATATAAGGTCCATCTCCATTAATTTACAAATTAAATGGACAATTTCCATATATATCCATAGCTTGAAAATCTAGGGTGTTACAGTCTTTTCCGTTCCCTGTATCATCATCTAAAGTAGAAGTAGGGCGTTGGTCAACGCGCCCAGTAGGTATTCTGAGTAGGGTTATAGATAAAGGATTAGTATAAAGTCAAGATACAAAACATCATACCGTACTAGTAAAACATAATACCTAAAAACAGAGCATGATAATAGAGATCATAATCATGCTGATAAAACCAAAACAGTGCATGATACTCATAACAAAATCATGCCAATGTAATGCCATGTCATGGGGTCATATGCCAATGATCCCCCCCCCACCACCAACATCCATATCACAAATCACATTAGTAGTCCCCTTGATGAATAAGCCACATCACGTATTTCTGTCATGCCTCCCCACGAATGCCTTATCGGTCTCACCGAATGGAGCGTGGACTCCTTTTACATTGCAGACATAATATATCTCTTCCCACGAATGCCTTATCGGTCCCACTGAATGGAGCGTGGACTCCTCTTATATTGCAAACATAATATATCTCTCCCCACGAATGTCTTATCGGTCCCACCGAATGGAGCGTGGACTCCTCTTACAATTCAACATCATACATCTCTTCCCGTATGTCCATTGGAATCAGTGTGGATTCCTCCCCACGGTTGTTTATCGAAAACCCCGAATGGAGCATGGACTCCTCTCATATATTCCCTCCCATGCCATGCATGAGATGTGAGTGCAAACATGCTATTTCATATGAAGTTACATAATAGCCTTGAAATCCATTCTTAAAACATAAGCATTTTTTATACCAAACTCGATCATCAATCATGGAAATAAAAACCATTGCATGTATATAGTTCAAGTGTTTCAACAAGGTAGGAATCCTACCCACGTCCGATCTACTGTCCTTCTCTTATTTCGCACAAATAGTCACTAACCGTCACATGAAAACGAATCACGTCTCTTTACCTTATCAATTTAAATCATACACATATATCAATTTATAATCACCCTTTCATTTCAGTTGCATCTACGCATCATAATCCTTAAACCGGTTAAGACTATCAACGGGGTTCGGCCATACGACGTGGCTAAGATGTATTGATGTTCACCAAGACCCATCAATGGGGTTCGGCCATACAACATGGCCGAAACTCACTCCTTTGTTTTTGACCCCTTTATTTTATTCATTGTTTTATTTTAAATACCGTGGGTCCACCATCATTCTTTTCTTTTTATTTCATAATTTGATAATCCATAGTTAATCAATTAACTTTTAAATATTCAAGGACTCATATAATCATTCATGGGATTCCCGTCCACATAAAAACCCATGTCCATATCATCATTCGTATATTTTTAAAATCAATGAGTATGCCCTACTCACTAACCCCACTAGGTTTTTGTCCATTAACTTTTCAATCTATAGAACCATATTTTGGATTTGAATCAATACCTTACTGTTATGTTCATCTCATTGTTATTCCTTGAATGGATTTTTACATTCTATGGTCCATAACATTGTGGCCAATCTTTTTAATCCAATATGGAACCATGGTTTCTTAACGTTTTGACCATCCAAATATCTCACTCAAATATGGACCCCATGGTTTCGGCGATTCCATAGCCGAAACCATGGTTCCCTTAATTTTTCTTAATTTTAATACCATTAAACATAAACCTTACCTTCTTTCCACGTCTCCCTCGTTTCTTTAGGTCTGATTTGCTCCTTCGTCCATCTCCTTCCTTAGTCCTTGTTCTTCCTTCAAATCTAGAGCAATGTGAGAGGGAGAGAGAGATGAAGCCTCCTTGTCCTTCAATGGTGCATTCGGCCAAGGTGCTGATTGAGAGAGGCAGAAAATGAGATGAAAAACTCCTAATGGAGGGTTCGGCCAAAGAGGTCTCTTTGAAATCAACCCCCAAACTCCTTCCTTTCTTTGTTAATTCCTCTCTTTCCTTGATGCTTTGCTGGCCCTCTAAGTATTAAGACCAAATGTGGGAGATAGAGGGAGAGAGAGACAAAAATCGGCTAAGTGTAGTTTGAGAGAGGGAGAGAGATGAGAGAAAGGTGTAACGCCCCGCCCTTTTTCACTCACCGAAACTCAGAGTCTATTTTTTTTTCTTTGAAACAAAGTGTGAGAGAGAACGGGACGTCACGACGCTAGCTAAGTCCGAGCTTCCAAACTTGGCCCTTAACTGGCCAACCATACGTGTGCTTGGACTAAGTCCATGAAAACAGTTCACACGTAATAAGGCTATACATGCAGAATTAAACATAGTTGCGGAATTATAATAGAGTTACTATCCTATTCAATTTTAAATAGCAAGGAAGTCCATCACTTAATAATAATCATCTTAAGTTAAAATGTCCAAAACTAAAATCCAAACCATAGCAAATAGTTCTAAGTTATTATAGTCCCAAAATGCTAATTACTCAAATTACATTGTCCAAAATAAAAACTTAAATAAAACAAATCTAGATCATCCAAGCTCCTAAGCTTGGCTCCGCTCACGTCCTTCGTTCCGTCCATTTCCTGTGTCATCATCTAAGGTAGAAGTAGGGCGTTAGACAAAGCGCCTAGTAGGTACTCCGAGTAGGGTCAAACACATGGATTAGTATAAAAATCACATAGATATATAGAATGTCAAAACCATGCAAGTCAATGTCATGCCATGGGTGTCATATGCCATGAATCCCACCCATCAACCATATCACAATTACATAGTATTCCTCTTGATGTATAATCCACATCAAGGTATTATCATGACTCCCCACGTATGCCTTATCGGTCCCACCGAACGGAGCGTGGACTCCTCTTTTTATTACAAACATCACAACCGGAATCAGTGCGGATCCCTCCCCACGTGTTTTTATCGGATATCAGAATGGAGCGTGGACTCCCCTCATTTGATCCCTCCCATACCATGCATGAGATATGAGTGCAAACACGCTATTCATATTATACATATAGCATGAAAATCCCATCACTAAAACATATCATTTGATACCAAAATAATTCATTGCACATAGAAGTAAAATCATCACATATACATATTCCATGGTTTTCAATAAGGTAGGAATCCTACCAACGTCCAAATATCGTGTCCTTATGTTTTCATCCAAAAACCGATCACCGATCGCGTCAAGCCGATCGTACGCCCGCTTGTGGAATCCCATTACCCTATTACACATAAATAAATTAAATCGATGTCCCATTTGATTTCCATCATTCCATGTTCATTTCCACCTACGATTATAGTCCTTAGCCCGGTTAAGACCCCCAAAGGGGTTTCGGCCATATCTTAGGGCTGAAAATATTTTAAGTCCATAAAAACTCATTAGTGGGGTTCGGAAATACTACATGGCCGAACCTCACTCTCTTGGTTTTGGACCCCCCTTTCCTTTGGTCCTTGTTTCATCTTAACCAATGCGGGTCCAACATCATTCCATCTTTGATTTATTAATCCAATCACATAAGTTAATCATTTACTTTGATAAACAACCTAGGTCCATAAAATATCATCCATGGGGTTCGACCATACAACATGGCCGAACCCATTGTTCTTCCATTCCCTCTCCTTTTTAGTCCTTGTTTGTTTGAACCAATCCAAGTCAACATAGTTGATCATTCAATCTCTTAACATATATAGATCCACAAAATGATCCATCAAAATGATTCATGGGGTTCGGCCATACAACATGGCCGAACCCATGGTTCCTTATTTCCATCTTTTCATTTCTTACTTGATGGTGAAACATTAATTATTTAAAACATATTTAGATCTATAAACACTCCTCCATGGGGTTCATCCATATAACATGGCCAAACCCATGGCCCATCATTTTTTTATCATTTAAAATCTATTTAAATTCATAACCATAATTCCATGGGGTTCGGCCATACAACATGGCCGAACCCATGTTTCCTCCTCTTCATCCTATTTTCCATTTTAAATCATCATGAGGATGGGTTCTCTTAAAAATCACATATAACATATTTAGATCATTTGATGGGGTTCGGCCATACATCATGGCCGAACCTCATTCAAACTCTTTTGAGCCTTCATATGATCCATACATCAAAGTTTAGGGTTTGGCCATGCAAGAGCCCGAACCATGTTCTTCCTTCCTTATATTCAATCATGCATGTTGTCATAAATCATGCATACATATAGTCCTTAACAACTTCATTTATATAACCTGTAACACCCCAGATTTTCAAGTTATTAATATATATGAAAATTACCCATTTAATTTGTGAATTATTAGATATGGACCGTATATGGGTAAAGCGTTGGGTCGTTACCCAATTAAGACCCAATGGATTGTGGAAATGGTTTCAATAAAATTAAATGGGGCTTAATTAAATTAGTAATGCATTATGTCTATAATTAATTATTATGCGCATAAAGGAACTTGGAAGATTGATTGGCCGAATATGAGAATTGCATATCCATGATTATGCGTATAAAGAGATTTTAGGAATGAGATAGATTGCCTTGGCCGTATATGTGGGATTTTCATATCCACATTGATGTGCTAGAATATTTTTAAAAAGGGGATTGCTAAATTAAAAGATTGTTTAGGCCGTGTATAGGGTTTTGCACAAGATAAGTTGGAGCATCTAAAAAGGGGGGCCTTTCCTTGTTGAGAGTGGTATTTAGGCAAATGCTAAATTGGAAGGTCGGCAACTTCTAATTAAGACACAAGGAAGGGGCACACGGCACTAAGCAATTGCTAAGTAGGGGTGCTTGGCACCTTCTAAGTTAGGACCAAGTGTAAGTTTATAAAAAAGAGGCAACACAAGGGTGCACTGCATTACACATTCAAGGGGTTTTCATCAAGCCTCATTCTCGGCATTATTCAAAGGAAGAGAAGGCAGCCAGCAAGTGTGAAAGATCAAGAAGGAAAAGGCTAAGGAAGGAACGGATTGGAAGAGTAAGAACAAGCGAAGGAAAACCGGAGAAGTCGCGGAACCGGTAAGTAGTTTCGATAATTTTGTTTAAAGAAAATAACTATAGGGGTTCGGCCATGGTGTATGGCCGAACCCCATGGAAGAAGATTAAGAGATGATTTGAGTATTTTAATGGAAAGGAGAAACCATAGGGTTCGGCCATAGTGCATGGCCGAACCCCATAGAAGGACTTTGGTGATTTTAATGGAAGTTTGGAGGATGAAAATCATAGAGTTATGGTTATAATTTTAAAAGGGTTTTAATGGATGTTTTTGGTGAAGATCATTTATGGTTATAATTATAGATCATAGATAAATGATGTTCAAGAGGAAATTAAAGAACCATAGGGTTCGGCCATGGTGTATGGCCGAACCCTATGGAGGTGTATTGGTATTGTTAATGAATTATAATAGATCATGGGTTCGGCCATGGTGTATGGCCGAACCCCAAGGAAAATATAGATGGACTTATTTTGGTGATTGATTAAATGGAGATCATGGAGATGATGGCAAAGTTGTAAATACATGCTAAAATGGAGGATCATGGGTTCGGCAAGCCATGATGTGTGCCCGAACCCCATGAGGTCTTTCATGGACTTGAGTTGTTAAGGAAATTATAAGGGTCTAATGATTTTTTTAAAGAGAATATTATGAACCATAGGGTTCGGCCACAGTGTATGGCCGAACGCCATGGAAGATGGATATTAAATTAGAAAGTTTTTAACTATGGACTTTTGGATTAAAAAATGAAAGAACCTTGAATTATGGATTCAAGAATTGGGATTGATAAAATTGGAAAGTTAGACATCATAGGGTTCGGCCATGGTGTTTGGCTGAACCCCATGAATCAATGTTATGGATCGGTTTTGGACATAAACATAAGGTAATGGCAAAATTGTAATATAGGCTAAAAATCAAAGATCATGGGTTCGGCCATGGTGTATGGCCGAACCCCATGAGCAATGTTTTGGTTATGGATTTGAATAATGGCAATGTTGTAACTAAGTAAATTAATGATAGACAATGGGTTCGGCCATGGTGTATAGCCGAACCACATGGGACATATTTGACAGACTTAGGGTTTATGTATGTTGGATTAATTAAAATGGACAGCCATAGATTAAGTAATGGCATGGATGTAATAAAGGGTGAAAGTGATGGATCATGGGTTCGGCCATGGTGTATGGCCGAACCCCATGAGGAATGGTTTATGGACTTAAACATAATAAGAAATCAAATGGAATATGGTTTTAATTAATTGATGTATTATAAGGTAACGGGACCTCACAAGGTGTGTACGATCGTGAGCGGTTACCAGCCGAAAGCGCAAGGACACGTAGTGGTCTTTGGTAGGATTCCACCTCTTTGAGACCATGGATTTATGTACAATGTTTCTTATCTTATTCTTGATGAATTTATGCTGAAAATGATATGTTTCAAATGTGAGTTTTAATGCTATGTTTATTATATAAAATAGCATGTGTTTCATTGGCATCTCATGCAAGGCATGGGGTGAAGGATATGTAACCGGAGGGGCCACACTCCGTCGGGGCGTCCAATAAACCTATGTGGGATACCTTGATGTGCTTTTCCATCAAGAAGTAACCAGAGGGGCCACACTCTATTGGGGCGTCCAAAAGACCTATGTGGGGGTGCTTATGTGTACTTGTGATGGGTGGGACTCGGACATCATTACATGGCCTGATTTACATGGTTTTTGACATTATGATATTATATATGTTTTGTACTAACCATGTGTTAGCCCTAATTGAAATACCTATTGGGCGCGTTGTTCTAACGCCTTACTTCTACTCTAGTGGATGATACAGGAAATGAGGGGAACGCTGGACGCGAAAAGGGCTAAGCATAGGAGCTTGGATGATTTTAATTTATATTGGATAATTATATTATGTTAATTATGATTAAGGACTTAACGTACTTTGCTATCTGAAATGGAATAGAATTGGGTTCTATTATAATTCCGCATGTTATGATTTTAATTCCGCATGTTTATGTTGTTATGTGTGCACCGTTTTCGTGGACTTAGTCCATGCACACATAGGGTTGGCCAGTTAAGGGTCGGACTTTAGAAGTTCGGACTTAGCTCGCGTCGTGACTTCCCGCTCTTGCTCACTCTTTGGTTATAAAAAAAAATAGACTCTGATTTTTGGAAAGCGAAGAGTGAAAAAGGGCGGGGCGTTACAGTTGGTATCAGAGCGAACAAAAAAGCTTGAATCTTTCGGAGTAAATTAATCCGGCCTTCGTGCATTAATTTACTTCGTTAGACTCGATGGACGATAGCAAAGGAAGTACAGTCAAAATAATTGGATTTATCCAGCATAGCAAAAAAATAGGATATATTTCCCCAGAAACAAAGCAAAAAATCGAGAGTGCTTATTTGGAAATTTCCCCAAAGTAGGAAAATACAAACTTTACTATGAAAACTAAGTCAATGATGTTTTCATGACTTAAGGAAAATGGCTCTAAAGAGAAACGCCCGACAAAACCAGAAAGGGAAGGAAAAGGAGGTAGAAACCTCTCAACATGAAAGGGAGGTAGAAAAATCTCAACATGAAGAGGAGGAACGACAATCTCAACATGAATGAATAAATGAAGGTGACTAACCATGGAAGGAGAGAGGACTACAATGACTTGGGATCAGTTCTCAGCTACCTTCTTGGACCATTATTTTCCTGAGGAGGAGAAGGAGCGTTAGACTCAAGCTTTTCTATCTTTGGTACAAGGTACCATGACGGTGGCAGAGTACCACCAGGAGTTCCTCAGTTTGTCTTGCTATGCATTTTATATGGTGGATACCGAGTATTGAAGGGCATGCAAGTTTGAGCAGGGCCTTCGGCCAAGCATTAGGGCCAAGGTAACCATATTTAAGGCAGCTACATTGGCAGAGGGGGTCAGCAGGGCCACTATACCAGAGCAAGAGATGGCTGAGTTAGTGCGTTTTGACAATCGCGGAGCTCAGATTGGGAGGGGTACATTTCAGCCCAACAAGAGGTTCCGATCGAACTTTAGCAGTCCCTCACAATCCACTGGGTCAACAGGGGGCTTTCGTCCCAATCATCCCTCCCCATCTGCATCAGTCACTCAGGCTCCCAGAGGGGTGAACAACTGCTTCCATTGTGATCAGCCAGGATATTTTAAGAGGGAATGCCCACAACTCAACAAACCCTCTTATTCCAGAGGTTCATCTCGCCCACCAGTTAGACCAGCTAACTCACGAGGAGGCAGGACATTTAACCAGGGGGGACAGGCACCTACAGCATCTGGACGGCTATTTACCTTAGCTCCTCCAGCAGCAGTGGATCACTGTGTGATTCAAGGTATGGCGGTAGTCAGTAGTTCCTACGCCTTTGCATTATTTGATTCTGGAGCATCCCACTCTTTCATATCTGTTGCATTCATATCTGGAACTGGAACTTTAATACAAAAACTGTCCACATCACTCACTATTGTATCCCTCGTCGGAGACACAACATTGGGGCCTATATGCACAACAGTGAATACTGAACTTGCTGGACTCAGATTTGAGTTCAACTATTTGGTACTGGATATGACTGAGTACGATATTATCTTCGGTATGGACTGGTTGACTAGCTTTCAGGCCAACATTGATTGCTATCGCCGAAGAGTGACATTTTGGTCACCCGAGGGAAAACAACATGTGGTGTGTACTGACAAACAAAGCAGACTGCATGAAGGGTTGAATCATCTGGTATTGAATAGTATCAGAATCAACAAGGAACCGGTGGTTGAACTTCCAGCAATAGTAAAGGACTATGAAGACGTATTTCCAAAGGAACTCCCTACCTTGCCTCCCATGAGGGAGATTAATTTTGAAATCAAGTTATACCTTGGCACTGCACCAATGTCATTACCACACTACCGGATGGCACCAGCGGAGATGTCCGAGTTCAAGAAGCAGATTGATGAACTGCTCAGACTGGTTGCATCCGGAACAGTACATCGGCTTGGGGAGCTCTGGTTTTATTTGTGAAGAAGAAGGATGGTTCACTCCGTATGTGTGTGGATTACCGAAAACTGAACCAGCTGACGGTCAGAAACAAGTACCCTCTACCCAGGATCGATGATGTAATTGATCAACTTAGAGGTTCCAGTCATTTCTCTAACATCGACCTGATGTCCAGATACCATCAAATCCGGGTTAGGGAGGAGGACATAGAAAAGTCAGCCTTCAGAACGTGGTATGGACTATTTGAGTTTGTAGTCATGCCGTTTGGACTCACTAATGCACTGGCTGTGTTCATGGATCTTATGAACATGATTTTCCGTCCTTACTTGGACCAATTTGTCATTGTATTTATTGATGACATATTGATTTATTCCATAAACTCAGGAAGAACATGCTGAGCACCTAAGGATAGTTCTGGACACTTTGAGGAAGAACAAATTATATGCCAAAGCCAGCAAATGTGAATTTTGGTTATCCGAGGTCAACTTTTTAGAGCATGTTATATCAGCAAAAGGTATAGCCGTGGTTCCAGCTAAAGTGGCAGCAATGGGAGAATGGAAAGCGCCAAAGAATGTAACCGAAATCCGTAGCTTCTTGGGATTGGCTGGTTACTACAGGAAGTTTATCATGGACTTCTCCAAGATTGCATCTCCACTGACTCAACTCACTCAGAAAGGAGTCAAATTTGAGTCGTCAGACGTATGCAACCGAAGATTTGAAGAGCTAAAAAAGAGACTTACAACTGCACCTATCTTAATTTTGCCGGAAAGAGGCAAGGGTTATGAAGTACAATGTGATGATTCAGGAGAATGACTTGGGTGCGTCCTCCGTCAAACTCATCGTGTGGTGGCATATGGTTCAAGACAATTGAAAATACATGAACGCCTCTATCCTACGCACGATCTTGAACTAGCCGTAGTGGTCTTCGCTCTCAAAAGCTTGAGACATTATTTATATGGCAAGAAGTTTGAAGTGTTTTCAGATCATAAGAGGTTGAAGTACTTGTTTGATAAAAAAAAGCTTAACCTGAGGCAGCGCAGATGGATGGAATATCTGCAGGATTATGAGTTCGCACTTCGCTATCACCCTAGCAAGGCGAACAAGGTGGCAGATGCCCTCAGCCACATATCACATGCATCAGTGGCATGTTTAATCAGGACAGAATGGGAGATGCTGAATACCATACGAGAGTTCAATTTATATATCAATAACCATGGGAGTATGTACAATTTGATCATACAGTCCAACATGGTTACTAAGATTGAACAGGAACAACAGATAGACCCAAAAATGGAGGAGATATGGGCCAAGATGTTTGTTGGTGAAGTCATACCGGAATGGGAGTTACGATCAGGACAGGGTCTTGTGTTCCGAGGAAGGATATATTTGCCTAAGAGCTGCAGAAAAGAGTTATTGATTGAGGCACATCAAACCAAACTCTCAATTCATCAGGGTAGCACCAAGATGTATCACGACCTGAAGAGACATTACTGGTGGCACGGACTCAAGAAAGATGTGGCAGAATTTGTGGCTCATTGTAATATCCATGATTTTCAATATTTACGAAAATTTCCATTGAAATGGTGAGTTAAAAGGATATGACCTTAGATGGGTAAAGGATTGGGTTAATTGCCCAATTAAGACCCAACGGATTGTGGATATGATGGCAATTGGATTAATTGGCTAAGATATATTCAATTGGGTTAAAGCTGTTACTTGGGTCAAAATGTCCAACTGGGACCCAATGGATCATATATGAGATAGTTAGAAGTAAATGGGTAAGGCTTGATAATTGGGTCAATTGGTCAATTAAGACCCAATGGATCATATATGAGATAGTTAGAAGTAAATGGGTAAGGCTTGATAATTGGGTCAATTGGTCAATTAAGACCCAATGGATGTTGTATATGGTTCAAGTGAATCAAGTGGGTGAAGTTTTATTTAATTGGGTCAAAAATGTCCAATTGGGACCCAATGGGTCGTGTTTGACTTGGTTGACCACCAAGTGAGTTGAGTTGATTTGAAGTAAATTAAAGTGGTGAGTTAAATTAAATGAGTTGGGATGGACGGTTTACATTCAAAATTCAAATAATGGGATGGACGGTTTACATTTCAAATTCAAATTCAAACGTTGGAGATATGAAGATGGTTTGTGTTTCAAATTCAAACATTGGAGAGATGGAGGAGTATTGTTTTATTTCAAATTCAACCATACGTATGAGTGGACTAAGTCCACGAAAAAGGTTCACACACATTAAGGCTATACATGCGGAATAAACGTAATGCGGAATTATAATAGAGTTACTATTACTATCCATTTTTAAGCAAGGCAGTCCATCACATCAATTAATCTTAAAAATGTCCAAAATTAAAACCAAACCATAGCAGGATAGTTCTAAGTTATTACAGTCCCAAAATGCGAATAACTCAAATTACATTGTCTAAAATAAAAACTTAAAATAAAATAAATCTAAATTATCCATAAGTAATCCTCTTTATCCATCAACCATATCACAATCCATAAGTAATCCTCTTGATGTAAAAGCCACATCAAGGTATTCACTGTCATGACTCCCCACGTATGCCTTATCGGTCCCACCGAACGAAGCGTGGACTCCTCTTTCATTTCAAACATCATAATCGGAATCAGTGCGGATCCCTCCCCACGTTTTTTTATCGGATACCCGAATGGAACGTGGATTCCTCTCATAAGTTCCCTCCCATGCCATGCATGAGATGTAAGTGCATCATGCCATTTCATATTAAACATATAGCATTGAAATCTCATCCTTAAAACATAGCATTTTGATACCAAAAATGTAAACGCCCCGCCCTCTTTCGCTACAAAAATCAGTCTTTTTTTTTTTTTTTAAGTAAAAGAGTGAGAGAGACCGGGACGTCATGACGCGAGCTAAGTCTGAGCTTCCAAGCACGGCCCTTAACTGGCGAACCATACGTGTACGTGGACCAAGTCCACTAAAACAGTTCACAAGTAATAAGTTAAGCTTGCGGAAATTAAACATAATGCGGAATTATAATAGAATTACTATCCTACCAATTATTAAATAGCAAGGAAGTACATCACTTAATCATAAATACCTTAACTTAAAATGTCCAAAATAAAAGTCCAAACGATCGCAAGTAGTCTAAACTATTACAGTCCAACAAGCTAAGTACTCAAATTACATATCCATGAATAAAACTTAAATAAATCAATCTAGCTCATCCAAACTGCTAAGCTTGGCTCTGATCATGTCCTTCACTTCGTCCATTTCCTGTGTCATCATCTAAGGTAGAAGTAGGGCGTTAGACAACGCGCCCAGTAGGCAATCCGAGTAGGGTCAACACATAGATTAGTATAACAAAAACACATAGTTATAAATAATATCAAAACTGGGCAAGTCAATGCCATACCATGGGTGTCATATGCCATGAGTCTCACCCTTCATCCATATCACCATCACATAGTATCCTCTTGATGGAAAATGCACACCAAGGTATCCCCACGTATGCCTTATCGGACGTCCCGAACGGAGCGTGGACTTCGGTTACAATTCAAACATAATATCTCTCTTGATGGATAATGCACATCAAGGTATCCCCACGTTTGTTTATCGGTCGCCCCGACGGAGCGTACACTCCGGTTACATCTCCAATCATTGTACCCCTCTTGATGGATAATGCACATCAAGGTATCCCCACGTTTGTTTATCAGTCGCCCCGACGGATCGTGGACTCCAGTTACATTTGATCCCTCCCATGCCATGCATGAGGTGCAAGTGCAAACATGTTATGTAATAATAACATCACAGCATTAAAATCCCTTCATTAAGACACATCATTTGATACCAAAATAATTCAAGTAAACACATCATATACACATATTCCATGGTTTTCAATAAGGTAGGAATCCTACCAATGTCTAAATACCGAGTTCTTGTGTTTCCGTACAAAAATCATCATCGATCACGTCAAGCCAATCGTACACCGCTTGTGAGATCCCGTTACCTTATTATATAGCAATAAATCAAACCAATGCTCCATTTGATTTCCAACCATGTTTAAGTCCACAAACATGCCTTAGTGGGGTTCGGCCATACAACATGGCCGAACCTCACTCACTTGGTTTTGGGTCCCTCTTTTTAGTCCTTGATCTTTTAAATAAATGTGGGTCCAAGATCATTCCTTTTGATTTATTAACAAATCACACATAAGTTAATCATTTAAAAACCCTAAGTCCACAAAATATTCCCCATGGGGTTCGGCCATACACCATGGCCGAACCCATGGTCCTTCATTTCCACCATATTGACATCTTAGCCATTATTTCCTTCCATAGTTGATCACCTAATTCATTTACCCATAACTTAGGTCCAAAACATAGATCTATAGCTAAACATTACATTCATGGATCCATGGATCCACAAATGATCCATCAACATGGTTCATGGGGTTCGGCCATGTTGATGTTCATTTTCATCCTCCCTTTGAATCATTTACCACCATTAGGTTCATAACCAAAGTCCCTCCATGGGGGTTTTAAATCATACACTTAGGTCCATCATTTTAAATCATCATCTACCATATTTAAAACCCATTAAAATTACCAGCATTCCTCCATCATTTTCATAGTCTAGATACATGTAAATACCTCAATATTTCTCCATGGGGTTAGGCCATACAACATGGTCGTACCCATGGTCCATGGTTCTTCACCATCTCCTCATTTTAGATCATGCTTTGCAACATTTAAGACCTACTTAGAATCACCAATAATCTCCCATCATTATCATCCTTTAAAACCTTTTAAAATCACTAATATACATCTATGATTTTCATCCTTTAAAACCCATTAAAATCATTCACCAACTTCCATGGTTTTCATCCTTTAACCCATTAAAAATCACTAATATCCTTCCACGGGGTTCGGCCATACAACATACCCGAACCCTATGGTTCATCATTTTCTTTTAAAAAACATACATCCAAGATTTGATCCTTTGATGGGGTTCGGCCATATATCATGTTGAACCTCATCCAACCCCTTTTTGTCCTTGATGGTTCTTATACATAAAACCTAGGGTTTGGCCATGCAAGGGACAAACCATGATCCTTGATCATTCACCATTTCTTACATGGGACATGCATAAGGCCCTTAGCCATAACAAGATTAGGGTTAGGCCATGCAAGGGCCAAACCATGATTTTTCACGCTTAATCATGCATGCATACATATTGTCCTTAATCTTCATTCATTTACATCACCTATCTTACCCATTAGGGTTTTGTCCATTTTTTATCTTATTCCTTGGATGGATTTTAAATCCATGGCCCATAATATTTTGGCCAACTCTCCAATCCAAAATGGAATCCCATGGTTTCCTTTAACTTCCTTTTAATTTATAAACCATACTAAACCATACGTACCGATTCCGCGACTCCTCTGATTTCTTTCGTTCCGCTTTGCTCTTCCGTTTTTCTCCTTCCTTAGTCTCTTTTTTCTTCTCCCTTGATCTTCAGCCAAGATAAAAACCCTAAGAGTGGTTCGGCCAAGTAGTGTAGGTTTGAGAGAGGGATAGGAGGAGAGAATGGGACTCTAGCTCTGTTCATGGATCCATTCGTTGACTCCAAATTTCACTATTCTTCAAGTGTTAGCTCTTACTCCTTAAGACAAGTGTTGGCTCTTACTCAAGTCTTTTTTCCTTCATCTTTGTGAGAGGGTCGGCCTTGAGTGGGAGGGAGAGAAGCTTGAGATGGAAAATACTCTAAGTGTTTCTTGTCTTGAGAGGGGGATCGGCCAAGAGAGAGAGGGAGAGAGTGAGATGAGATGAATGAGATCAAAAGCCTTCTTTCCATCTTGTCTTGGGGTCCTTGGGTTAGACTCCATCCTCATCAATGTGGAGTCTTCCCCATCAGCCCTTTGACCAAACAAGGGAGTGCATGCCCTCCACATGGCACATACCACTCCCATCCAACGGTTTTGGCTTGTGGTTTCCACTTGGTGGTTTGGTGGTTTGCATGAGATGGAACCACCACCTCTCCTTTGACCAACCATGACCTTGCATGCCTCCACATGGCGCATACCTTCCAACGGTTTTGGGCTTGGTGGTTTCCTCCTGGTGGTTTGGTGGTTTGCATGAAATGGAACCACCACCTCTCCTTTGACCAACCATGACCTTGCATGCCTCCACATGGCACATACCACCCTTCCAACGGTTTTGGGCTTGGTGGTTTCCTCTTGGTGGTTTGGTGATTTGCATGAGATGGAACCACCACCTCTCCTTTGACCAACCATAACCTTGCATGCCTCCACATGGCACATACCACCCTTCCAACGGTTTTGGGCATGGTGGTTTCCTCTTGGTGATTTGGTGGTTTGCATGGGATGGAACCACCACCTCTTCTTTGACCAACCATGGGCTTGCATGCCTCCACATGGCACATACCACCCTTCCTATAACGCTCGCCGCTTTTCACTGACTTAAATTTAATTAATCGAAAATTAGAGTCTATTTTATTTTATTTTTTTTGAATTATGAGTGACAAAGGGCGCGGGACGTCACGACGCGAGTTAAGTACGAGCTTCTAAAGCCCGGCCCTTAACTGGCCAACCTTACGTGTGCGTGAAACTAAGTCCACGAAGAACGGTTCACACGTAGAAGTAAGCTTGCGGAATATTAAACTAAGTGCGGAATTATAATCGAGACTATCCTACCAATTCTAGATAGCAGGGAAGATACATCATTTAAATTACTAAATTACCTCAAATCATAATGTCCAAAAGTAAAATCCAAACCACAGCAAGAAATATAAATTTATACAATCCGACTAGCTAAGCTACTCTAATTACATTTCCCAAAATAAATCTTAAATCAACTAAGTAGCTCGCTTTCGCAAGCTCCTACGCTTGGTTCCAGTCGCGTCCATCGTTTCGGCCGTCTCCTGCGTCATCAGCTAGGGTAGAAGTAGGGCGTTAGACAATGCACCCAGTAGGACTCCGAGTAGGGCTAACACATGGATTAGTGATATCAAGCACATAGGTAATAATGTAATGAAAACCATAAAATGAATGCCATGCCATGGGTGTCTTATGTCATGAGTCCCACCCATCATCCATACCATCATGATACCATATCCCCCTTGATGGCAAGGCCTCATCAAGGTGTCCCCATGTTTGCTTCTCGGTCGCCCCGACGGAGCATGGACTCCGGTTATATCTCAACACATCAAGATATCCCCATGTTTGTTTCTCGGTCGCCCCGACGGAGCATGGACTCCGGTTATAGCACATCAAGCTATCCCCATGTTTGCTTCTCGGTCGCCCCGACAGAGCATGGACTCCGGTTTCATTATTTTCCCGCCCATACCATGCGTAAGATGTAAATGCATTATGTTATGTAATATATATAATTCATAGCCTTCACATATAATTCATAACCTAATCATATAATTCATGGCCTTAAAATATAATTCATCGTCTTACATATAATTCATATCATTAAAATCCATCATAAACATATCATAGAATTACCAAAATAATTCAATAAAACATCCATACACACATAGTCCATGGCTTACAACAAGGTTGGAATCCTACCAAATACCGACTAGCGTCCCTTTACGTTTTCCGTCCACAAATCAGGTCGCCGATCGCACACCGCTTGCGATGTCCGGTACCTTATTATACATCATCAAGTAGACTCATATTTTAATCATTTCCAAGTCCATTATCCAAGCCTTAGTGGGGTTCGTCCATACCCCATGGCCGAACCTGTAACACCCCAATTTTTCAATAAAATGGAAAATTACGAAAATGCCCCTGAATTATTAAATTAATTATTTTGTGATGTCAAAATAAGAAATGTTGGGGCCTATTGCTCAAATTAAGGTCGTATGAGCACATTATATGTATATTAAGTTGATTTGGATGGGTTATGTACATCAATTGGGTTGGAAATGACTAAATGGGTCAAAGGGCCCAATTGGACCCAATGGGTCAAAATGGATGATTTGACCATTGTGTAAGCTTAAATTAAATAGGGTTAAGCCTATTTGATTGGAAATCAAGTAGAGAAGAAATGGGTAGGCATGATCCATATGAGAAAACCACTTACAAATGACCAAAATACCATAATTGGGTCATAGAGTCAAAAACGGGTCAAGGAGCTAAAGGGGGGACCCAACGGGTCGGGTTGACCAGTTTGACCACGGATGACCATGTGGGCCCTCAATTGAAATCAAGTGTGAGTTAATTCAACTTGAGTTGGGTTGATTTGAAATGAGTTGGATTTAAGAAATGAGTTGACTCAAACTTAGTGCATTAAAAGTGATGAGTTGGATGAGTTGGTTTAGAATAAAAATATTCCGAGTTAGGTGAGTCAAGAGGAGATGGAAATGAGTTGTAATCTCACACAACAATTAATCTGAATTAATCTCAGCCGTTGGTATGAAAGGGTGCTTTGGCAAAGCCAAAAGACACCAAGGTTGGGCGGCACCTCTTCATGAAGGGTTGCATTGGTTCATTTCCCATGTGATACAATGTTTGGCACCAAGGGGTGCAACGTTTGGCACCAAGAGGTGTCTTGGTTAACACCCTTTGCCCCATCGTTTTTAACAACATTAATGAGGGAGGATGAATGGGAGTTAGGGGGCTGAAACTATAAAAGAAAACCTAACCATACATGGCCGTTTTTCACACCAAGGAATCCAAGAATTCCCATCTCTCTCTCCCTCTCTCCAATTCGTTTTTCTTGGCTGAACAGCAGAGGTTTGGCATCAGTTAATCAAGCCTAAACCAGCAAGGAATTAAGGAAAGAAAGAAGAAAAAAAAAGGGAGAAATCAAGGAGCAAAGACAAGAAGAAAACTTGGAAAATTTGGTAAGTTTTTTATGTGTTATTTTGGTTTAATAACATGGAATGAATGGGGGTGTATTGGGCCATGGTTATGGCCGAATTCACCAAGGTTTTAACCTTGATTAAGAGAGGCTTTAAAATGGTAAAGATGACCATTGGGTTCGGCCACCATGGAGGGCCGAACCCCATGCAAAAGTTAGGTTGGTTTTCATGTTTTGAAACATGGAAACCATGGAGTTTTTGGTGGACTGTTTTTGAGTTTTATTGAGATTCAAATGCATGTTTTAAAGAGGGCTAAAAACATGGATCTGAATGACATAAGGACTGAAGGTACCATGGGTCTAAATCAACGGTTTAAAATTGATGAATTGGACCATCAGGATCGGCCATCTTGGATGGCCGAATCCCACGAAGTTTGATGGTCATTTGGACAAATTGATGAACTTAGTTGGATGGTCTTGAGAGGTAATAAGGCAGCAAAGTTATACTGATACTATGACACCTAAAAACATGTTTGAAAGAACAAAACATAGACATGAGGTTCGGCCACCTTGGATGGCCGAACCCCATGTTAGTATTTGATGATTTTGATGAGTTTTAAAACCATATAAAATATTGTGTTTGATGTAATTTGGTGAAGTTTAACTTGTTGTTATTGGTTGGCCAATGTAGGGCTGAACCATGTCAATATTAGGGTTAAGATTACTGATTCAAATCATGGGTAATTGATGGATCAATCAGATCAAGAGAACCATTGAGTTCGGCCATGTGCATGGCCGAACCCCATGGGCTGTTTTTGGAATAAATGGACTAAGTTCATAGTTTGTGTTTGATATTATTCCCATGATTTTATAAAGGGTTTAAAGTATTGTAATGGAGAACCATTTGATGATGGAAGAGTGGGAATACAAGATTCGGCCAAGTATAGGGCCGAATCCCATAAAATGACAAACTCTAAGTTGATGATGTTCGGCCATGGGCATGGCCGAACCCCACATGATGTGGATGGGTCGTAGATGTGATTGAATAAGTTATGACTTGCTGATTGATATATGGATAAGGTACCGGAAGTCGAACGACGGGCGAGTCGTGACCGGGTGACGCGAAAGAAAGATCAGTTACTAAAGTGATTCTTCAGTAGGTTTCCTACCTACTTGTAACCACGATTTTTACCCAGTTTTCTTATGATACTCTTGTTTTAATATATGTGTTTCAAATGATATATTATGCATTAACAAATGGCATACAGGCATTGGCATCTCATGCATGGTCATGGGATGATGAATGAGGTTCTACAGTGTTACAATTATGGGTTACGTCCTCCTTAGGCGATGAGAGTTCCGCCAGGAAGAGTAACATGATGATCATAGTCACAGTGGTCTCCTTGGGCGAAGAGAGTCCCGCCAGGAGGACTAATACGTGATATGAATCAGTCAGTGATGAAGAGATGGAAGTTGTATTGTGATTTATCTTGTCGGTGCATGGCACGACAAGTGATGGCTATGGATGTACATGATGGGGGAGGCTCATTGCATGTGCATACATCATAGCATTGTTTTACCTGTTTTGATGATCATACATTATGATATGTATATGCATGTTTTATATGCTAACATGTGGTAGCCCTGATTCGGGAACCTACTGGGCGCGTTGATCTAACGCCCTAATTCTATCCTCAGAGGAGATTGCAGGTACAAGCAAAGGGAAAGGAAAGGTCGTTGACCGGGAGGGGAGCCAACCCTAAGTGCTTGAATGAAGGACTGAACTACTTTATATTACTGTCTTTTGAATACTTTTGTGGGACATGTAATAACTCACTACTTGCTATAGTTTGAGTAGGTTGATAACATTTGGATGTTTGATCTATGATAAATAATGTTTAGGACTGTTACTTGCTATCTCGTCTTTCTATTCCGCAATTAATCTAGATTATTCCGCATGTTGATGTTAGTTCCATGTGTGATTCACTATCATGGTCTATTCCATGTACACATGGGTGGCCAGTTAAGGTTCAGACTTGGGTAGTCTGAACTTAACTCGCGTCGTGACGCCGCCCGCTCTCTTTCGAGTTTTATTATTACTTTTAAAAAAAAAAAAAAAAAAATTAGACTCTGAAATTCTCGGAGAGGGCGAGGCGTTACAGTTGGTATCAGAGCGAAACGGGAAGTTGAATCATCGAAGTAAGATTAAGACGGTTTCATGTCTCACTGACGGATAAGAATCCCAACTGACCGACTCTTCAGAGTCCGCTGCCTGGGGGCCGGATTAATTTACTTCGAGTGACTCAGACTGAACAATCAATCTGAGAACGACAATGAAAGATAGCAAAGTAAAGTACAGTCATCATAATTGGACAAATCAAACATAGCAAGGTAGGATGAACTCCCCTGGAATCCCCACACTGAGAAACAAACAATAGGAAATTAAAGATTTCCCCTGAAACAAAAGAACACAAAGAGTGATGATTTGGCAATCTTCCCCAAACAAAGTACATGATATAATACATGATCAGATTCCCCTGAAAACCAAGAATGGTTTATTTAGAATTGTTGTTGAATATTCTTGTGTTTTATTGATATGATACAGATATGTCGAGTAATGTGGAGTACTCAGAGTGTTACAGTGGAACTCCTAGCAATCCCATAGACTTGGTGTCTGCTTCTAACAACACCAACATGGAGGCTAATGTGAACCTTCAGGAAGAGGAATGGAATCTAGCACCATTGGAAGAGTTGAACTTAGCACAAATGGAGGAGGTGAATCTAGCACCGTTACCTGAGTATCAGATGGAGGATATTCCTTGGTTAGTGGAACCTCCTGAGGAGGAAGAGGATGATCTGGGATTTTTCTTTTATGAGGATCCTATGGAAGACTTTCCTATAATATTGGAATCGGCGGGGGAGGTAGATCCCTACGATACTTGTGAGTTGTGTAATCAGGACGATCACAACAGGTTGTATTGTCCTCATCCATTAGGAATTGTCTGTCCAGTCTATGGACTGCACGGGCATGGAGAGGCGAGGACTAATTGTCCTAGCATAGGAGGACCCGGTTTAATACCCTGCACAACGTGTGAAGTATTGGGGCACACAGCGATGATGTGTCCTGATAACCGTTTCAAGTTCGCTGGTGATGCGGAGTCTTCTACGGAAGACTAGGATAGGAATTAATATAAAGGGTATTAAAAAGAGGATTATTTTTGTAAGGGGGTATATTTTTTTTGTTATACATAGGGTTTGTTTCACCCTACCCACCTTTGTACAAAAAATGAAGTTTGAATTTATATAAATATGTGATTTCATGTTTTTATGAGGATTCATGGCATGTGATGCATATTGTTAATGGAAACTAAGTATATGATGTTTCCCATGAATTAGGACTAAATGGCACCACAGAGAAAAGTGGTACAAGATCCGAAGGGTAAGGAAAAAGTTTTACAAATCGGATTAGTTGAGGGGGCATCGAAGAGAAGGACCCGTCAGGACGATAAGAAGAAATATGAGGTGCTCATAGTCACACCACAAGGGAAGGTGGTACCCCAACGCCGGAAGGTGGTACAGGAGAAGGTGCCATCGGTACATGATGATGAGCTTTCCGTTCATGACGAAGAGAGATCAGTTCATGAACGTTCACTCGATGAGGAAGAGTCACAACATTCCCGGTGGAAAGAAGAAGGGAGTGACCCTACATATCAACAGGACGACGAGGAGGAATATGACTCGTCTTATCGACGAGAGGAGGAGGAGAACAGTAACATGACTGTACCCTTTGTGCCTCCTGAACTGCACAGCTTGGTGCAAGCTGTGGTTACGTCTGTCCTCCAACAACATTTGAACGGAGGGGGAAGTACGAGCGAGAATAATGACCGTAACATGGTCAGAGATTTTCAGCAACAGCGGCCACCTTACTTTAAGGGCAGAGAAGGGCCAGTCGGAGCCGAGAACTGGTTGGAGAAGATTTCCCACATATTGACTCCTCTGAACATCAGGAGTCATGCTCATAAAATATTATTGGCCACGTCACAGCTGGTAGATGACGTTGCCAAATGGTGGAAGGTGGTGGAGAAACAGCAGGCACTTGTGCTAAGAAGAGAAAGAGTTGCTATGACCTGGGAGCAATTCTCCGCGACATTTCTAGAGCGCTACTTTCCAGAGGAAGAAAGAGAACGTCAAATTCAGGCCTTTATGACGTTAGTACAAGGTTCAATGACGGTGGCTGAGTATCACCAAGAATTCCTCAGCCTGTCAATCTATGCATACTATATTGTGGACACGGAATATCGAAAGGCTCGCAAGTTCGAGCGTGGGTTAAGGCCAAACATTAGGGCCAAGGTAACCGTGTTCAAAGCAGCCACACTGGCAGAAGTGGTCAGCAGGGCAACCATTGTGGAACAGGAGATGGCGGAATGTGCCAGAGTGGACAACCGTCGAGCTCCGAGTGGGAGGGGTACGTACCAACCCAACAAGAGGTTCAGAACGAACTTTAGTAGACCTTTGCCGTCTGTTGGATCAAGTGGTGGTTTTCGCCCCAACCAGCCCACTCAATCTGTAGCAGTCAACAAGCTTCTCGAGGAATGAACACCTGTTTTCACTGTGATCAACCGGGTCACTACAAGAAAGACTGCCCAAAGCTCAACAGGCTGTCATACTCCAGAGGATCATTTTGTCCGCCAGCTAAACCGGGAAACTCTAGAGGAGGCAGAATGCAAAGTCAGGGAGGTCGAAGGTCTGACCCTGCTGGTTCTGGACGATTATTTACTCTAACTTCTCAGGAAGAAGATGACCATGCTGTGATACAAGGTATGGCGGTAGTGAATAGTTCTTATGCATATGCACTATTTGATTCGGGAGCATCACACTCCTTCATAGCTGCATCATTTATTACTGCTACGGGTACATTAGTTCAAAGATTAGCCACAACACTCACTATTGTATCCCCTGTCGGAGATTCGGCATTGGGACTTATATGTACGGCGGTTAACACTGAATTAGCTGGACTCAGATTTGAGTTCAATTATCTAGTGCTGGACATGTCAGAATATGATATTATATTCGGTATAGATTGGTTGGTTAAGTTTCATGCCAACATCGACTGTTATCGTCGAAGAGTGACATTTAAGTCACCCGAGGGCAAGCAATATGTAGTCCGTTCAGATAAACAAAGTGGATTACAGGAAGGGTTAAATCACGTGGTATTGAATAATATCACCATAAACAAAGCTCCAGTTACTGAACTTCCGGCAATTGTGGAAGAATTTGCTGATGTATTTCCAAAGGAACTCCCTGGTTTACCGCCTAGGAGGGAGATTAACTTCGAAATCAAGTTATACCCTGGCACAGCACCAGTGTCGTTACCACACTATCGGATGGCACCAGTAGAGATGTCGGAGCTAAAGAAGCAGATTGATGAACTGCTTAGGCTGGGTTGCATCCGGAACAGTACGTCATCATGGGGAGCACCAGTGCTGTTCGTGAAGAAGAAGGATGGTTCACTACGGATGTGCGTGGACTACCGGAAGCTGAATCAGCTAACAGTCCGGAACAAGTACCCTCTACCCAGGATCGACGATTTATTTGATCAATTGAGGGGTTCTAGTCATTTTTCAAAGATCGACTTGATGTCTGGTTATCATCAAATCCGAGTTAGAGAGGAAGATATAGAAAAGACAGCTTTTCGGACGCGATATGGACTGTTTGAGTTCGTAGTCATGCCATTTGGACTCACAAATGCGCCGGCTGTGTTCATGGATTTAATGAACAGAATCTTCCGTCCCTATCTGGACCAGTTTGTAATCGTATTCATTGATGATATCCTGATCTATTCTAAGAGTCAGGAGGAACATGCAGAGCATCTACGGATAATTTTGAATACATTGAGGCAGAATAAACTGTATGCCAAGGCCAGTAAGTGTGAATTCTGGCTATCTCAAGTGAATTTCTTAGGACATGTTATATATCCGAGGAAGGAATAGCCGTGGATCCGGCTAAGGTGAAGGCCGTGAAAGACTGGAAAGCGCCAAAGAACGTAACCGAGATCCGCAGTTTCTTAGGATTGGCGGGTTATTATCGGAAATTTATTATGGATTTTTTCCAAAATAGCGTCTCCATTGACTCGACTCACTCAGAAAGGAGTCAAGTATGAGTGGTCAGATCTGTGCAACCAAAGGTTTGAAGAGCTAAAATACAGACTTACAACCGCTCCTATTTTGATTTTGCCGGAAAAAGGCAAGGGTTATGAAGTAGAATGCGATGCTTCGGGAGAAGGACTGGGGTGTGTCCTCAGTCAAGATCATCGTGTGGTGGCTTATGGTTCAAGACAACTAAAAATACATGAACGCCTCTATCCTACGCATGATCTTGAACTAGCCGCAGTGGTCTTCGCTCTCAAAAGTTGGAGACATTACCTTTATGGCGAGAAGTTTGAAGTGTATTCTGATCATAAGAGTTTGAAATATTTATTTGATCAGAAGGAGCTCAATCTAAGGCAGCGTAGATGGACGGAGTATCTGGCGGATTATGAGTTCGAGCTTCGATACCATCCAGGCAAGGCGAACAAGGTGGCTGATGCTCTTAGCCACATATCACATGCATCTGTGGCATGTTTGATCAGAACCGAGTGGGAGATGTTGAATACCATTCGGGAGTTCAATCTATACATTACAAACCGTGGAGTTTTGCACAATTTAATCATACGGTCCAATATAGTCACCAGGATTGAACAAGAACAAAGAGCAGATCCGGAAGTGAAGGACATATGGGACAAGATGTCCACTGGTGTGGACATACCGGAATGGGAATTACGACCCGGGCAAGGTATTTTATTTCGGGGAAGAACATATGTGCCAAAGAGTTGTCGGAAAGAGCTACTGATTGAGGCACATCAATCCAAGCTCTCTATTCATCCGGGTAGCACCAAAATGTATCACGATCTGAAAAGGTATTATTGGTGGCATGGACTAAAAAGGGATGTGGCAGAGTTCGTGGCACATTGTTTAACTTGTCAGTAAGTTAAGACTGAACACCAAAAACCACCAGGGTTACTCAAACCCTTAGCAGTGCCAGAATGGAAATGGGAACACATTTCCATGGACTTTGTATCGGGATTGCCGAGGTCTTCAAAGGGCAATGACGCTATATGGGTCGTAGTCGACCGACTGACCAAGTCCGCACATTTCATTCCTATCAAGATGACAGATTCATCTGAAACGTTGGGTCGGCGTTATATTAAAGAGATCATTCGACTACATGGTATTCCCGAACGAGTATCGGACAGAGATGGCCGTTTTACCGGCAGAGTATGGCAAAGCATGCAGTCAGCCATGGGGACAGACTTATTGACTAGCACCGCTTTCCATCCACAGACTGATGGACAGTCTGAAAGGACAATACAGACCTTGGAAGACATGTGCATGTTAGATTTCAAGGGTGGATGGGAGGACCACTTACCACTGGTGGAGTTCTCGTAAAATAATAGCTATCAGGCAAGCCTTCAGATGGCTCCATACGAGGCATTATATGGTAGACCGTGTAGGTCACCGATATGTTGGACAGAGGCAGGAGAGCCTGCATTGATCGGACCGGAACTAGTCGCAGAGACTACTGCACAAATTAAGTTGATACGTCAACATCTACTGACTGCACAGAGTCGGCAGAAGAACTATGCTGATAAAAGGAGACGGTTTTTGGAATTTGAAGTGGGAGACATGGTGTTTCTAAAAGTCTCACCACGGAAGGGACATATGAGGTTTGGCAAGAAAGGAAAACTGTCACCAAGATTTGTGGGACCGTTTTCGATCATAAGAAGGATGGGGGATGTTGCTTATCAGTTAGCACTCCCATCACAATTAGCATCTTTACACGATGTGTTTCACGTGTCGATGCTAAGGAAATACAATCCGGATCTGTCCCATGTTTTAAATGTTCAAGATATTGAAGTACAAAGTGACGTGACGTACGTCGAAAAGCCGGTCAGGATAGTGGAGACCGAACAAAGGGTGTTGCGAAACAGAGCGATTCAGTTCGTGAAAGTAGTATGGGATCGTCATGGTGATGAAGAGGCCACATGGGAACTTGAGTCGGAGATGAGAACAGCTCACCCCGAACTATTTATGTAATTACTTGAGAACCCTACTTCGATCGATTTTCGGGACGAAAATTTCAAAAGAGGGTTATATTGTAACCCCCCAATTTTTCAATAAAATGGAAAATTACGAAAATGCCCCTGAATTATTAAATTAATTATTTTGTGATGTCAAAATAAGAAATGTTGGGGCCTATTGCTCAAATTAAGGTCGTATGAGCACATTATATGTATATTAAGTTGATTTTGATGGGTTATGTACATCAATTGGGTTGGAAATGACTAAATGGGTCAAAGGGCCCAATTGGACCCAATGGGTCAAAATGGATGATTTGACCATTGTGTAAGCTTAAATTAAATAGGGTTAAGCCTATTTGATTGGAAATCAAGTAGAGAAGAAATGGGTAGGCATGATCCATATGAGAAAACCACTTACAAATGACCAAAATACCATAATTGGGTCATAGAGTCAAAAACGGGTCAAGGAGCTAAAGGGGGGACCCAACGGGTCGGGTTGACCAGTTTGACCACGGATGACCATGTGGGCCCTCAATTGAAATCAAGTGTGAGTTAATTCAACTTGAGTTGGGTTGATTTGAAATGAGTTGGATTTATGAAATGAGTTGACTCAAACTTAGTGCATTAAAAGTGATGAGTTGGATGAGTTGGTTTTAGAATAAAAATATTCCGAGTTAGGTGAGTCAAGAGGAGATGGAAATGAGTTGTAATCTCACACAACAATTAATCTGAATTAATCTCAGCCGTTGGTATGAAAGGGTGCTTTGGCAAAGCCAAAAGACACCAAGGTTGGGCGGCACCTCTTCATGAAGGGTTGCATTGGTTCATTTCCCATGTGATACAATGTTTGGCACCAAGGGGTGCAACGTTTGGCACCAAGAGGTGTCTTGGTTAACACCCTTTGCCCATCGTTTTTAACAACATTAATGAGGGAGGATGAATGGGAGTTGGGGGGCTGAAACTATAAAAGAAACCTAACCATACATGGCCGTTTTTCACACCAAGGAATCCAAGAATTCCCATCTCTCTCTCCCTCTCTCCAATTCGTTTTTCTTGGCTGAACAGCAGAGGTTTGGCATCAGTTAATCAAGCCTAAACCAGCAAGGAATTAAGGAAAGAAAGAAGAAAAAAAAAGGAGAAATCAAGGAGCAAATACAAGAAGAAAACTTGGAAAATTTGGTAAGTTTTTTATGTGTTATTTTGGTTTAAAACATGGAATGAATGGGGGTGTATTGGGCCATGGTTATGGCCGAATTCACCAAGGTTTTAACCTTGATTAAGAGAGGCTTTAAAATGGTAAAGATGACCATTGGGTTCGGCCACCATGGAGGGCCGAACCCCATGCAAAAGTTAGGTTGGTTTTCATGTTTTGAAACATGGAAACCATGGAGTTTTTGGTGGACTGTTTTTGAGTTTTATTGAGATTCAAATGCATGTTTTAAAGAGGGCTAAAAACATGGATCTGAATGACATAAGGACTGAAGGTACCATGGGTCTAAATCAACGGTTTAAAATTGATGAATTGGACCATCAGGATCGGCCATCTTGGATGGCCGAATCCCACGAAGTTTGATGGTCATTTGGACAAATTGATGAACTTAGTTGGATGGTCTTGAGAGGTAATAAGGCAGCAAAGTTATACTGATACTATGACACCTAAAAACATGTTTGAAAGAACAAAACATAGACATGAGGTTCGGCCACCTTGGATGGCCGAACCCCATGTTAGTATTTGATGATTTTGATGAGTTTAAAACCATATAAAATATGGTGTTTGATGTAATTTGGTGAAGTTTAACTTGTTGTTATTGGTTGGCCAATGTAGGGTTGAACCATGTCAATATTAGGGTTAAGATTACTGATTCAAATCATGGGTAATTGATGGATCAATCAGATCAAGAGAACCATTGAGTTCGGCCATGTGCATGGCCGAACCCCATGGGCTGTTTTTGGAATAAATGGACTAAGTTCATAGTTTGTGTTTGATATTATTCCCATGATTTTTATAAAGGGTTTAAAGTATTGTAATGGAGAACCATTTGATGATGGAAGAGTGGGAATACAAGATTCGGCCAAGTATAGGGCCGAATCCCATAAAATGACAAACTCTAAGTTGATGATGTTCGGCCATGGGCATGGCCGAACCCCCACATGAGTGGATGGGTCGTAGATGTGATTGAATAAGTTATGACTTGCTGATTGATATATGGATAAGGTACCGGAAGTCGAACGACGCGCGAGTCGTGACCGGGTGACGCGAAAGAAAGATCAGTTACTAAAGTGATTCTTCAGTAGGTTTCCTACCTACTTGTAACCACGGTTTTTACCCAGTTTTCTTATGATACTCTTGTTTTAATATATGTGTTTCAAATGATATATTATGCATTAACAAATGGCATACAGGCATTGGCATCTCATGCATGGTCATGGGATGATGAATGAGGTTCTACAGTGTTACAATTATGGGTTACGTCCTCCTTAGGCGATGAGAGTTCCGCCAGGAAGAGTAACATGATGATCATAGTCACAGTGGTCTCCTTGGGCGAAGAGAGTCCCGCCAGGAGGACTAATACGTGATATGAATCAGTCAGTGATGAAGAGATGGAAGTTGTATTGTGATTTATCTTGTCGGTGCATGGCACGACAAGTGATGGCTATGGATGTACATGATGGGGGAGGCTCATTGCATGTGCACATCATAGCATTGTTTTACCTGTTTTGATGATCATACATTATGATATGTATATGCATGTTTTATATGCTAACATGTGGTAGCCCTGATTCGGGAACCTACTGGGCGCGTTGATCTAACGCCCTAATTCTATCCTCAGAGGAGATTGCAGGTACAAGCAAAGGGAAAGGAAAGGTCGTTGACCGGGAGGGGAGCCAACCCTAAGTGCTTGAATGAAGGACTGAACTACTTTATATTACTGTCTTTTGAATACTTTTGTGGGACATGTAATAACTCACTACTTGCTATAGTTTGAGTAGGTTGATAACATTTGGATGTTTGATCTATGATAAATAATGTTTAGGACTGTTACTTGCTATCTCGTCTTTCTATTCCGCAATTAATCTAGATTATTCCGCATGTTGATGTTAGTTCCATGTGTGATTCACTATCATGGTCTATTCCATGTACACATGGGTGGCCAGTTAAGGTTCAGACTTGGGTAGTCTGAACTTAACTCGCGTCGTGACGCCGCCCGCTCTCTTTCGAGTTTTATTATTACTTTAAAAAAAAAAAAAATTAGACTCTGAAATTCTCGGAGAGGGCGAGGCGTTACAGAACCTCACTATCTAGGTTTTGTGGGTCCCATTTAGTCCATTAACCATTTTAATTACGTAAGTTTAAAATCCAGAAACCCTAAGCTTCAATGATTCACATCTAAGATCATCTTAAATGCACTTAAGTCTATGATCATCCCCCATGGGGTTGGGCCATGTACCATGGCCGAACCCATGGTTCTTGAATTTGGCCATTATTTACGGTTTTGCCACTACCTCTTCCATGGTTAATCATTCACTTAACCATGTACATTTTTTGTCCATAATTGATCCACAATTTAGATCCATTAATGATCCATCTATCATGATATGAACACATTAAAAATCAATCCTTAAGTTAACTTAATCCCCATTAGTTTTAAACACATGTATAATACCAACTTTAGCCCATAAAATGTCCTACAATTGGGTCATGGGTTCGGCCATACACCATAGCCGAACCCATGATGTCCTTTTTCCCCATTTTTCTTGGGTCTATATACATCATTTAGCTCCACCATAAGTCCTTCCTTGAGGTGGTTTCCATCATGCATTCAAATCACCCCTTTTTATCACCATTAGTTTCATTAAGTCCATCAAAGCTACCATCACTCCCCAATATTTTTCCATGGTTCCAAAACACCTAAGTTCACCAAAATCTCTCCATGGTTTTTTTTTTTTTTTTAAACATTATTTCCACCCCTTTAAAACCTTATTTATAATACCTAAAATCCACTTAAAAACAATGCACCTTCTCCATCATTTTTTCCATCTTTTTACATCCATTAAAATTATGAATACATTACCATAGGGTTCAAAACATTCCATCCATAAAATATCTCCATGGTTTTCCTCATTTAAAAACCCCTTTAAAATTCACTAACATTCATTCATTGAAAACTTTAAAAATCATTAACCACTTAACATAGCCTCCATTCTCTAAACCCATTAAAATTCTAACACCATCACCATAAGGTTCATGGTCCATCATTCATTCATGCCTTTTGAGGCTACAAAAATCATTCACATCTCCCATAAATTTCCTCATTTACAATCCCTTTAAAAATTATCACATTTAATCATTAAAACCCTAACAATCATAAATCATCCTCCATGGCTTCCATTCTTTATAACCTTATTAAAATCACTTAATCACCTACCATGGGGTTCGGCCATACTACATGGCCGAACCATATGGTTTATGTTTCCTTCAAAATCATTTCTCCATGTTTCAATAATTTTAATACTTAGGGTCCTTAATACATCCATTTATTTTTCTTAATCTCTCCTTCCCATTTGTCCATTTCTCACTTCATCTTTGGATGGATTTGAGATCCAAGGCCCATGACAATTTGGCCACCATTAAATCCAAGAAATGGATCCCAAAAATCTTAAACCTTAACACCTCTTGTTTAGAAATACTTACAGATCCGACGGCTCCTCCGACTTTCTTTGTCCTCTTGGATTCCTTGGCCTCCCTTCTTCTTCTTCTCCTTTGTTGGTCGGCCAAGATGCTTGATCAAGATGAAAACATCAAAGCTTGGGTTCGGCTAACATGGGGTGTGTTTTGAGAGAGGGAAGGGAGGAGAGGATGAGAAACAATACCCTAAGTTTGATCTTGAAGTGGTGGCTTATGCTTGCACTTTTCCTCTCTTTTCTTCTCTTCTTCACTTCTTAGTTTTTCTTCTTCTTTTCTCCTTGATGTGAGGACAGTTTTGGAGAGAGCAAGAGAGGGAGACAATGAAAGAGTTAGATGGAAAGAGATGGAGAAATGAGATGAATCTATCCCATTTTGGTTGAGTGACCTACACTCCACCATTTAATTCGTCCCACCAACCAACATGGGCTAATGTGCTTAGTGGTGGTGGTTGGGATAAACCACCACCTAAGCCAACGGTTTTGAGCTTGGAGATGAGGTGGTTTGGTCTTCCAACTTTGACCATTTGACCACCTTTTGATTAGCTTAATTAATTAATTAATTGGCTCATTAAGTTAATTAATTCCCATTTAACCTAATTCCATCTCCTTAAATTCCCTCCATATATCCACCCATGGTTGACCAATTCAACCATGTTGGCAGGCCCCACCAATCCTTGGTCCACACGCCACCTCACTTGGTGAGGTGGAGATGGGCCCCATTCGGCCATGTCACCTTAGTCTATTCACCACTAACTTAGGTGATTTAATTAAATCCATTTCAATTACTTAGATCACCATTGGGCCCATGGCCCGATTACATTCACCTCCTACCCATTTACTTTAGAGCTTACATCATCTTGACCCATTGGGTCCCAAATGGGTATTGGGCCCAATTTGACCATCCTTGGCCCAATTGACCATCATTGACCATTTAAATGAATTTAATCCAATCCATGGTCCATTGGGCCATACTTGGGCCTTTGTCCAAACTTTGATCCATTTACCATCTATTCCATCAAATTTTCCATTTTTCATTATTAAAATAAATAATAGCCACATATATGTTGATTTAAAAATTCTGGGCTATTACACTTCCAATGGTTTTGGTGGAGTGGTTTCCATGAGATGGAAAACCCTTTTTGACTCACTCCATCTTTTGATCTTTTATGTGACTCACCTCCATTTGACTCACTCCATTTAAATGCAACTCAATTCCCAACTCAATCATTTAAATTTATATCTAACTTAGGTGATTTAATTAAATAATTTAATTCTACTTACTTCACTTGATTCTCTTTAATTCATCCATGAACTCACCCATGGTTGACCAAGTCAACCATGGTGGCCGCTCCCACATGTGTCTTGGTCCACATGCCACCTCACTTGATGAGGTGGAGTTGGGTCCCACTTGGCCATGCCACTTGGATAATTCCACTCCTACACTTGCCAATGAGATGGACCCCATGCCTTTGATCTTAATTGGGTCCATGACCCGATTAACTCCATTCCTTACCCATTTAGCCTAATCATCAATCCATCTTGACCCATTGGGTCTCAATTGGGCATTTGACCCAATTGACCATCATTGACCCGATTAAATAGAATTAATCCTATCCATGGTCCATTGGACCATACTTGGGCCATTGCCCCAATTCTTATTCATTAAACATCCCTTCCATCTATAAATCTTAATTTTTCACAATTAAATCAAATAATAGCCAATATATTTATTGCATTGAAAATCCGGGCTATTACAAAAAATAAATCATCGCACATAGAAATAAAATCATCACATATACATAGTCCAAGGTTTTCAACAAGGTAGGAATCCTACCAATGTCCAAATATTGTATCCTTGCGTTTTCGTCAAAACCAATCACCGATTGCGTCAAAGCCGATCGTACACCTGATTGCGAAATCCCATTACCTTATTACATTTAACACATAAATAAATCAAATCGATGATTCATTTGATTCCCATCATCCCTTATATCATCCTATGTTCATTTCCATTTACAATCATAGTCTTTTATCCGGTTAAGTTCCCCAAGGGGTTTCGGCCATACATTAGGGCTGAAAAATGTTCAAGTCCACAACAGAAACCCACCAATGGGGTTCGGCCATTCAACATGGCCGAACCTCATTTTTTGTCTTCTTGACCCTCTTTTTAGTCCTTGTTTATTTTAGACAACGAGGGTCCAACATCACTCATTCCTTCATTTCTTAATCTAATATTTCATGGTTACTCCTTTAACTTTTTAAATACACCTAAGTCCATAAAAGTCATCCATGGGGTTCGGCCATACAACATGGCCGATCCCATGGTTCTTCATTTTCATCATTTTCCCATCTTAGCCATCATTTGTTTTCCTAATTAATCACTTAACCTTTTACACATTCTTAGGTCCATAGAATGACCCATGGTTCTTCATTTTCATTTATTTCCTAACTTGATAGCCCATGGTTCATCATTTAAAACGTATTTAAATCCATAAACATTCTTCCATGGGGTTCGGCCATACAACATAGCCGAACCCATGGTTCTTTCTCTTCATCCTCTTTCCATTGTGTATCACCTTGAGGATAGGCTCTCTTAAAAATTACATACAACATGTTTAGATCATTTGATGGGGTTCGGCCATACATCATGGCCGAATCTCATCCAATCTTGTTTTGAGCCCTCATATGATCCACATATATAAAAATTTAGGGTTCAGCCATGCAAGGGACCGAACCATGTTCTTCCACATTTGTTTCAACCATTTGATCATTCCTTATATTTAATCATGCATGTTGTTATCCATAAATCATGTAAACACATAGTCATTAACAACTTCATTTATACAACCTATCTTACCCATCAACAAGATTAGGGTTTTGTCCATTTTTCAATCTCTAAAACCACATTTCGGATTTGATCAATACCTTGCTTTATGTTCATCTTGTAACGCCCTGCCCTTTTCACTATGTTTTCCGAAAATGAGAGTCTATTTATATATATATATATATATATATATAAATAGAAGAGTGAGCTAGAGCGGGACGTCACGACGCGAGTTAAGTCCGAACTTCTAAAGTCCGACCCTTAACTGGCCAACCCTATGTGTGCATGGACTAAGTGCATGAAAACGGTTCACACATAACAATATAAACATGCGGATTAAAATCATAACTGCGGAATTATAATAGAATCTTATTCTATTCCATTTTAGATAGCAAAGTACTTCAAGTCTTTAATCATAATTAACATAACATAATTATCCAAATAAACATCTAACCATAGCAAATTATCTAAATTATTACATGCCCGAAGTCTAGTTACTCAAATTACAAGTCCATAAGTAACTTAATCAAAATATAAACTAAAAGCATTCAAGCTCCTATGCTTGGCCCTTTTCGTGTTCATCGTTCCCTTTGTTTCCTGTATCATCCACTAGGGTAGAAGTAGGCATTAGAACAACTCGCCCAGTAGGTATTCCATTTAGGGTCTACACATGGTTAGTACAAATCATATATAATAACATAAGGTCAAAACCATAAAAAAAACAATGCCATGTCATGATGTCAAATGCAATGAGTCACACCCATCACAATTACAAATAACCTCTTGATGGAATTCTCATCATCAAGGTACCCCCACGTAGGTCTTTTGGACGCCCCGAAGGAGTGTGGCCCCTCCGGTATCTTCTTGATGGGAAACGCACATCAAGGTATCCCCACAGTGGTCTTTCGGACGCCCCGACGAAGTGTGGACGCTCCGGTTACATATCCTTCACCCCATGCCATGCATGAGATGCTAATGAAACACATGCTATTTATATTGTAAACATAGCATTAAAACTCACATTTGAAACATATCTTTTACATCGTAATTTCATCAAAATAAGATAAAAACATTGTACATAAACCCATGGTTTCAAAGAGGTGGAATCCTACCAAAGACCACTAATGTGTCCTTACGCTTTCGTCCGGTAACCGCTCACGATCGTACACACCTTGTGAGGTCCCGTTACCTTATAATATGTCAATCAATTAAAACCATGTCCCATTTGATTTAAATCATTCCTTGCCTCCTCCCAGATAAACTGAAGTTTTCAGAAGAAAAAAATCATATAAACATCAACTTTTCAATTCAGTCGATTGAATCAGGAATTCAGTCGACTGAATCATCCTGGATACAGCCCTCTGCATTACCCACAGACTTTTAGTTGACTGAAATATACTTTCAGTCGGCTGAAGGCTAACTCGGAACTGTTCTTACCCTGACTCGTAACCTTTCAGTCGACTGAATCACAAATTCAGTCTGCTGACTCTGAGTCAAACCTTCTTTCAGCCGACTAAATCAGATATTCAGTCGACTGACTTTGGATCAGATTGACTGTATGTTTGGCCAGTATAGATTCAGTCGGTTGAATGCATGATTCAGTCGACTGAATCCTCAACCAACAATTTTCGTGTTTGATAAACAATCTTTCAGTCTGCTGAAACTTCCAGAATCTTTTTCTTATCCGTTACGTCTGTGTCGACTGAATCACCAGATTCAGTCGGCTGAAACTTCCAAAAACAACTTTCTATTTCGGCCACCATTAGTTCAGTCCACTGAATCCCATATTCAGTCGACTGAAACTCCCAGAAACTCGTTATTGATTCTTCATGAAACTCCCTCCTAACATTATTCCAACATATTTAACATTATCCACGTAACTCTTAGATCATCTCTCTAATTCATTCAATTTGTACTATTACCATCTAGTCTTGCATTTGAACATTTGGTTGTTTGTTTCAACACTTATCCATTCCCCGAATGGATTACCAATACCATAATCATCCCCCAATTTTCTTCCATGGGGTTCGGCCATACACCATGGCCGAACCCTATGGTTCCTTTCTTTAAACAAAATTATCAAATACTTACCGGTTCCTCGACTCCTTCTGTTTTCCTTCGCTCCGACTTGTTCTTCCGATCCTTTACTTCCTTTCACACTGCCGAGAACACCTTCTTGCCAGAGCACTCAGCATCAAGCCCTCTTTGATTTGTGTATGCTATGCGCCCCTGTCTTATGCTGCCTTTCTTTTATAAAACTTCCACTCGATCTTATCTTTAGATGTTGCCGAGTGCCCCTTCAATTTATCAATTGCCTAGTGCTGCTTTTAACCAAGGAAAGGACACCTTTCAGAGATACTCTTGCGCATAAACGTTGGTGTGCATATCTTATACACGGCCTAAGCAATCTATATTTAATTTAGACATCTACTTTATTTGGATTAGGCAATCAGATGTCATTGCCTAATCCCAACCCATCTACACGTGTAGCCCCTTTTTGGATAGTCCTTGTTCGACTATAACTCCTTGATTTTCTGAGAGAAAATCTAGCCTTTGTGGTGTATGCGTGTGTGTGTCATCCTCATCCAGACAATCCCTTATTTATAGACATATTGCATTACCATTTTAATTCATCTCCATTTAATTTAAATTGAACCTTATAACATAACCGTTGGGTCCTAATTGGGCCATTGACCCAACAACTTACCCATCTAAGGTTCATATCCGTTAATTCACAATTAAAATGGCAAATTCCGTAAATATTGATAATATGGGATTCCAAAGTGTTACAATACAACCCTGTTTTTAAAATTTTCGTCCTGGAAATCGAGTGAAGTAGGGTTTCAAACATTTACACAAATAGCACAGGATGAGCTATTCTCATTTCCGACTCGAGTTCCCACGTGGCTTCCTCAATGCCATGTCGATCCCATACCACCTTGACAAACTGGATCGCTCGGTTCCGTAATACCCTTTGTTCTGTGTCCACCACTCGGATAGGCTTTTCGACGTATGTCACGTCGCTTTGGACCTCTATGTCTTGTATGTTCAGTACATGAGAGGGATCAGGATTATACTTCCTCAACATCGATTGTAACGCCCCGTCCTTTTCACCCTTCCGAAAATCAGAGTCTGAAAATTTCTTTTGAAAGAAACATAGAGTGAACGAGAGCGGAAGCGTCACGACGGGAGTTAAGTTCAAACTACTCAAGTCTGAACCTTAACTGGCCACCCATGTGTACATGGACTAGACCATGATAACAAATCACACATGGAACTAACAATAACTTGCTGAATACACTAGTCTAACTGCGGAAATAGAATGAATAGATAGCAAGTAACAGTCTCAACTAATATTTAACATAAATCAACCATCCAAAGTTAATAACCTAATCAAACCATAGCAAGGTAATAACTTATTACATGTCCACAATCTATAATTCAAATGACAGTATTAACGAAGTCCAGTTCAACAATCAAGCGCTTAGGCTTGGCTTCCCTCTCGGTCATCAACCCTCTATTTCTCTTTCCTTGTACCTGCATTATCCTCTAAGGATAGAATTAGGGCGTTAGATCAACGCGCCCGGTAGGTTCCCGAATCAGGGCTACCACATGGTTAGCTTGTGAAACATGCATATATCAAATACAGGTAAAACAATGCTATGAAATATGCGCATGCAATGAGTCTCTCCCCCAACATGCACATTCATAGCCATCACTTGACGTGCCTCGCACCGTCAAGATAAATCACAATAACATTTCTCCTGGCGGGACCTGCATCGCCTAAGGAGACCAATGTATTTTCTCAGTATCATGACATTTCTCTTGGCGGACCTGCATCGCCTAAGGAGACCAATGTCCTATCATCATCATAATTCTACTCCTGGCGGGACCTGTATCGCCTAAGGAGGTTCAGAGTTGCATCACAGCAAATCACCGGAGAGTGGGCTCCGGGTTCCAGAATCTTCATCCCATGCCATGCATGAGATGTCAATGCATTGTATGTCATTTGTAAACACATAATAAATCATTCGAAACCACATAAAATAGACAAGAGTCTCATAAAAACTAGGATAAAACTGTGGTTACAAGTAGGTAGGAAACCTGTTGAAGATTCACTTCAGTATTCATTCTTTCTTTAGCGTCACCCGGTCACGACTCGCACGTCATTCAACTTCCGGTACCTTGTCCATATAACAATCAGTAAATCACACTATCATTTACTAATTCATTCACATCTAAGACTCAACAACACTTTGTGGGGTTCGGCTATGTCCTTGGCCGAACATCACCAACTTAGGATTTAACTTCCTTTTTCATTTAATCAACTCTTAAATACTTAACCCTTTAAACATGTCTTGGTAGGGTTCGGCCATGCACCATGGCCGAACCATACCACCTTGATTTAACCTCCTTTCATGACCTTTCTCTATCCATTATCATCCTTATTTACAGCTTTGCCACTAGGCTAAACCATATCAAAACAATTGTCATTTTATGGGGTTCGGCCCTATACCTGGCCGAACCTTGTATTCCCACTTATCCGTCATCAAATGGTTCTCCATTAAAATACTTCAAACCCTTTATGAAATCATGGAAACAATAACAAACCTAACCCATAAACTTAGTCCATTTATCCCAAAAACAGCCCCATGGGGTTCGGCCATGCACATGGCCGAACCCAATGGTTCCCTTGATTTAATTGGTCCATCCTCTTCCCATGATTTGAATCAGTAACTTATCCCTAACATTGACATGGTTCAGCCCTATATTGGTCAACCAATAACAGCAAGTTAATCTTCATCAAATCACATAAAACACCATAATTTATATGGTTTTTAACTCACCAAAATCATCAAATACTTTCATGGGGTTCGGCCATCCAAGGTGGCCGAACCCTATGTCCATGTTTTGGTCCTCTTAAGCATGTTTTAAGTGTCATTTACACATATAAAAATCAGTACAATGTTACCATGTTTTTACCCTTCAAAACCATCCAAATAAGTTCATCACTTTGTCCAAATGACCATAACACTTCATGGGATTCGGTCATTCAAGATGGCAGATACCAATGGTCCATTTCATCAATTTAAATCTATGATTTAGACCCATGATACCGTCAGTCCTTGATGTCATTCAAGTCCATGTTTTTAACCCTCTTCAAAACATGCATTTGAGTCTTAAAGAAACATCAAAAACAGTCCACCAACTTCATGGTTTATACGTTTCAAAAACATCAAAACCAAACAATCATTGGCATGGGGTTTGGCCCTCCATGGTGGCCGAACTCTATGACCTTTGGTTTTGAATTTCTTAATCATCCATCTAGGTCTAAATCAAACTTCCATATTTATGTTTTAACCTTTTTAAAACATACACTTTAAATCTAATAAAACATCTAAAAGCAGTCCCATACTTGTATGGTTTTAAATTCCAAAAACCATCCAAATCAAATCCACATTTTTCATGGGGTTCGGCCAACCAAGCTGGCCGAACCCAATGGCATATTTTCTTATCCTTTTAAGCCATCTAATCCCAGGTTTAGACCTATGACAAATTCGGCCATACATGACCAAATTATGTCATCCAAATTTTATAACTTCAAGCTCTTTATTAAACCAAATACTTAAGTAAAAACTTACCAAACTTCCTTGCTTTTAATCTTTACTTCCAATCCTTCTTTGCCTTCTTTCCTTTGCTGTTTATGCTTGATTAACAGGTGGTAAAACCTTTGTTGTTCAGCCAAGAAAAATGAACTTGAAGAGCGGGAGAGAGAGATGGGAATTTCTTGGATTTTCAATGTGAAAATCGGCCAAGAAAGGTAACCTTTTCCTTTTGTAGTTTCAGTCCCAATTTACATTCATTTCCCTCATTTAATCTTGCCAAAACCGATGGGGTATTGGGTGTCATTCAAGACACCCCCTCACCCAAATGGTGCAACCTTTCATTTCAGCCCATGCATCTCATGAGATGAGATGCATGCCGCCCAAGCTTGGTGTCCCTTGGCTTTGCCAAGGCACCTCTTCACTCTCAGCGGCTGGGATTGATTCTCCAAGAGTTATGTGTGATTAACAATACCTTTCCACTTATTCTTGACTCACTTGATTCATGGTATTTTTATTCTAACTCAACTCATCCAACTCATCACATTTAATGCTCCATATTTGAGTCAACTCTTTTCTTAATTTAGACTCACTCCAAATCAATCCAACTCAAGCTGAACTAACTCATACTTGAGTTCAATTGAGGGCCCACACGGTCATCCATGGTCAACTTGGTCAACCCGACCCATTGGGTCCCTAATCAGCCCCTTGACCTATTTTGACAACATGACCCATTCATGGGCTGATTTTTGCCATTTTTAATTGGTTTTCACTTGTGTTTCAAGCCTACCCATTTTTGCTATATTTAATTTCCAATCAGTTCAGCTTGACCCCATTTAATTTGAGCTTACACAATGGTCAAATCATCCATTATGATCCATTAGGTCCAATTGGGCCCTTTGACCCATTTAGCCATTTTTGACCCAATTGATGTACATTACTCATCCATTCAAACTTGACATTTATAATGTGCTCAAATGATCTTAATTTGAGCAATGGGCCCCACCATTTCCTTATTTGACATCTCAAAATAATTAATTTAACACATCAGGGGCATTTTCGTAATTATCCACTTCGTTGAGAAATTGAGGTGTTACATCGATATATGGAACACATCGTACAAAGATGCCAACTGTGAAGGGAGTGCCAATTGATAGGACACGTCCCCCACCCTTCTTATGATTGAAAACGGTCCCACATATCTTGGTGATAATTTCCCCTTCTTTCCAAATCTCATGTGTCCCTTTCGTGGCGAGACTTTCAAGAATACCATGTCTACCCACTTCAAATTCAAGGAACCTCCTTCTCTTGTCAGCATAACTCTTTTGAGGACTTTGTGCAATCAATAGATGTTGCCGTATCAACTTTATCTGCGCTTTAGTCTCTGCAACCAACTCAGGTCCAATCAGTGCAGGCTCACTGGCCTCTGTCCAGCACACAAGTGATCTACATGGTCTACCATATAATGCCTCAAATGGAGCCATCTGGAGGCTTGCCTGGTAACTGTTGTTGTGTGAGAATTCTACCAACGGCAAGTGATCCTCCCATCCACCCTTGAAATCTAGCATGCATGCTCTCATCATATCCTCCAATGTTTCTATTGTCCTCTCAGACTGCCCATCAGTCTGTGGATGGAATGTTGTACTAGTCAGTAGGTCTGTTCCCATGGCCGACTGCATGCTCTGTCATACTCTGCCGGTGAATCAACCATCTCTGTCGGACACAATAGTTCAAGGAATACCATGCAATCTGATGATATCCTTGATATACCGCCGACCCAAAGTCTCAGATGAATCGGTCATCTTAATGGGAAGAAAATGTGCAGACTTGGTCAGTCGGTCTACCATGACCCATATCTCATCGTTGCCCTTTGAAGACCTTGGCAACCCTGTTACAAATTCCATGGAGATGTGTGTAACACCCTGGACTTTCAAGTTATTAATATATATGAAAATTACCCATTTAAATTATGAATTATTAGATGTGGACCTTATATGGGTAAAATGTTGGGTCATTGCCCAATTAAGACCCAACGGATTGTGGGAATGGTTTTAATAAAAATTATGTGGGGCTTAATTAAATCAGTAATGCATTATGTCTATAATTAATTATTATGCGCATAAAGGGAAATTGAAAGATTATCTTGGCCGTGTATATGAGGTATCTAATCCATGATATGCGCATGGAGTGGAAGCCAAGGAAGGATATACGTCTGAGGTGTATGAAGATATGCATATCCATGAGATGTATGGATACAAGATAAGATTTTCTATCACAAAAATAAAGGAGTTATATGTGACCAAGGATTGTCCTAAATTCGGCAAAAATGTGATGATGGATTGGGATTAGGCAATGATATCTTATTGCTTAAATAAAGAAGATGTTTAAATCCAAATAAAGAAGTTGCTTGGCCGAGTGGATGTGTTATAGAGGAGGGGCGCATGGCACCTTCTAAGATAGGACTGATTGGGAGTTTAATAAAAGAAAGACAAGGGGCGCATGGCACCTTCTAAGATAGGATTAATTGGAAGGTTAAATAAAGAGGCAACATAAGGAGCGCACGACATTGTCTAAATGTGGAAATAAGTGGAACTTCTATAAAACTAAGGTAGTGCACACGGCAATGGCTATTTCAGCAAGGGACACACGGCATTAGGCAATGGCTAATTTAAAGGGTCTAGGTGCTTTCTAAGTTAGGACTAAGTGGGAAGTTTTTATAAAAGAAACAAAGCACAACAAGGGGCGCACGGCATTACACAAATCAGCAAGGGTCTTGACGCTGGTATGCTTTGAACTAGAAGGTGTTCTCAGCTTTGTTAAAGATCAATAAAAAGTGGAAAGAGGCTAAGGAAGAAGAAAATTAGAAGAGCAAGAACAAGCGAAGGAAAACCGAAGGAGTCGTGGAACCGGTAAGTAGTTTTGATATTTTGGTTTAAGATAAGGAACCATGGGGTTCGGCCATTAAGTAGTTTTGATATTTTGGTTTAAGATAAGGAACCATAGGGTTTGGCCATGGTGAATGGCCGAACCCCATGGAAGGAAATTGGATGATCATGGTATTTAATTTAATGGAAAGAATGGACCATAGCCATGGCCGAACCCCATGGAAAGACATGGGTTAGGTTATGGATTTTTAATGATGAAAACCATGGAATAATTATGTATGTTTTAAAAGGATTTAAATGGTTTGAGAAGAAGTTGATGAACCATAGGGTTCGGCCATGATGAAGGGTCGAACCCCTTGGAAGGACTTTGGTAATTTTAATGGAAGTTTGGAGGATCAAAATCATAGAGTTATGGTTTTAATTTTAGAAAGGTTTTAATGAATGATTTTTGGTGAAGATCCTAGACCATGGGTTCGGCCATCTCCATGGCCGAACCCCATAAATATTTATGGAATTATGTTCATGTACTTAGAACATGGAAAAATATATATGGACTTATTTTGGTGATTGATTAAATGGAGATCTTGGAGATGATGGCAAAGTTGTAAATAAATGCCAAATTGAAAGATCATGGGTTTGGCCATGGTGTATGGCCGAACCCCATGAGGTCTTTTTATGGACATAAATTATTAAGGAGATTTTATTGGATGAATGATTTTAAAAAGAGGATTACGAACCCCATGAACCAATTTTATGGGTTTTGTTTATGTTATTGGACCTAAAATTAATGAGATGGGTTTGTGGATCAAAACATGGACTTAGGCATTTGTTAATGATTGAAAGGATTGGATTATGGGTTATGTTAGCCATGGATGGCAATGTGGTAAAAATGTGAAAATATTGGACATAGGGTTCGGCCATGGTGTATGGCCGAACCCCATGAACTACTTGAATGGATTTCATGAACTTAAGATAGTGATTGGATTAATGGAGAGACAATGATAGAGGTAATGGCAATTCTGTAATAACGGCTAAAAATGAAAGATCATGGGTTCGGCCATGGTGTATGGCCGAACCCCATGAACTTGTTAATGGGCCATTTGTGGGCCTTTGTATAATGTAAAACCAAGGGATGAAGGGTGAGAATAATGGAATGATAGCCATGGATGGCATTTTGGTAATTAAGTGAAAATAAGGGACCATGGTTTCGGTCATGGTGTATGGTTGAACCCCATGGGGAATGATTTGATGGACTTGATAAGGATAGGTGATTAATCTATAAGTGTTTGGTTTTATGAATCAAGGATGGCATGGGTGTGGACTTAATTGAATAAATGAGCAAAAAGGAAACTAAAACAAAAGGGACGAGGTTCGGCCATGGTGTATAGCCGAACCCCACAAGTTTTGTTTATGGACTTGGACATTATTGTAAATCAAGCGAGACTTGGTTTTAATTGATTGTTATATTATAAGGTAACGGGACCTCACAAGGTGTGTACGATCGTGAGCGGTTACCGAACGAAAGACGCAACGACACGTTAGTGGTCTTTGGTAGGATTCCACCTCTTTGAAACCATGGGTTTATGTACAATGTTTTATCTATTTTGATGAATTTATATTGCAAAGGATAGGTTTCAAAATGTGAGTTTTAAATGCTATGTTTATATGATAAAATAACATGTGTTGGATATGTTTCAAAATGTGATTTTTAATGCTATGTTTATATGATAAAATAACATGTGTTTCATTGACATCTCATGCATGGCATGGGGTGAAGGATATGTAACCGGAGGGGCCACACTCCGTCGGGGCGTCCTAAAAACCTATGTGGGATACCTTGATGGTGAGAATCCCATCAAGAAGATACCAGAGGGGCCACACTCCGTCAGGGCGTCTGAAAGACCATGTGGGGATACCTTGATGATGAGAATTCCATCAAGAGGATACATGTATTTGTGATAGGTGAGACTCATTGCATTGGACATCATGACATGGCATGGTTTATATGATTTTTGACATTATGATATTATTATATATGTTTTGTACTAACCATGTGTTAGCCCTAATTGGAATACCTACTGGGCGCGTTGTTCTAACACCCTACTTCTACCTTAGTGGATGATACAGGAAACGAGGGGAACGATAAACGCGAAACGGGCCAGTCATAGGAGGTTGGATGAGTTAGTTTATATTTTGATTAAGTTATTTATGGACTTGTATTTGAGTAACTAGTCTTCGGACATGTAATAATTTAGGTGGTTGGATGTTTGGTTGGATAATTATCTTATGTTAGTTATGGAATAAAGACTTGACGTACTTTGCTATTTGAAATGGATTAGAACTAGGTCCTATTATTTTTCCGCACATTATGATCTTTATTTTGCATGGTTATATTGTTATGTGTGAACCGTTTTCATGGATTTAGTCCATGCACACATAGGGTTGGCCAGTTAAGGGTCGGACTTTAGAAGTTCGGATTTAGCTCGCGTCGTGACGTCACGCTCTTTGTCTCAGTCTTTATTTAAAAAAAAAAAATATAGACTCTGATTTTCGGAAATGAAAGAGAGTGAAAAAGGGCGGGGTGTTACTATGTGCTCCCATCTCCATTTCGGCACTGGTAAGGGTTTGAGTAACCCTGGTGGCTTCTGATGTTCCGTCTTAACCTACTGACACGTTAAACAATGAGCCACAAATTCTGCCACATCCTTCTTTAGTCTGTGCCACCAGTAATGTCTCTTCAGGTCGTGATACATCTTGGTGCTGCCCGGATGAATAGAGAGTTTGGTCTGATGTGCCTCAATCAGTAACTCTTTTCTGCAGCTCTTAGGCACATATATCATTCCTCGGAATACAAGACCCTGTCTTGGTCGTAACTCCCATTCTGGTATGACTTCACAGTAGACATTTTGGAACATATCTCCTCTACTTCCGGGTCTATCCGCTCTTCATGTTTAATCTTGGTAACCATGTTGGATCATATAATCAAATTGTACATACTCCCATGGTTATTGATATATATATAAATTGAACTCTCGTATGGTATTCAACATCTCCCATTTTGACTTGATCAAACATGCCGCTGATGCATGTGATATGCAGCTGAGGGAATCTGCCACCTTGTTCGCCTTGCCAGGGTGATAACGAAGTGCGAACTCATAATCCTGCAGATATTCCATCCATCTGCGCTGCCTCAGGTTGAGTTTTTTCTAATCAAACAAGTACTTCAGGCTCTCATGATCTGAAAACACTTCAAATTTCTCACCATATAGATAATGTCTCCAGCTTTTGAGAGTGAAGACCACTGCGGCTAGTTCAAGATCGTGCGTAGGATAGAGGCATTCATGTATTTTCAATTGTCTTGAACCATAAGCACCACACGATGAGTTTGACTGAGGATGCACCCAAGTCCCTCTCCTGAAGCGTCGCATTGTACTTCATAACCCTTGCCTCTTTCCGGCAAAATTAAGATAGGTGCAGTTGTAAGTCTCTTCTTCAGCTCTTCAAATCTCCGGTTGCACACGTTTGACCACTCAAATTTGATTCCTTTCTGAGTGAGTCGGATCAGTGGAGATGCTATCTTGGAAAAATCCATGATAACTTCCTGTAGTAACTAGCCAATCCAAAGAAGCTACGGATCTCGATTACATTCTTTGGCGCTTTCCATTCTTCCACTGTCGCCACTTAAGCCTGGTCCACGGCTATACCTTCTGCGGATATGACATGTCCCAAGAAGTTAATCTTGGGTAGCCAGAATTCACACTTGCTGGCTTTGGCATATAACTTGTTCTTCCTCAAAGTGTCAAGAACTATCCTCAGGTGCTCAACGTGTTCTTCCTGAGTTTTGCAATAAATCAAAATGTCATCAATAAATACAATGACAAATTGGTCCAAGTAAAAAAGGAAAATCCTGTTCATCAGATCCATGAACACAGCCGGTGCATTGGTGAGTCCAAATGGCATGACTACAAACTCATATAATCCATACCGCGTTCTGAAGGCTGTCTTTTCTATGTCCTCCTCCCTAACATGGATTTGATGGTATCCGGACATCAGGTCAATCTTAGAGAAATGACTGGAACCTCTAAGTTGATCAAATAGATCATCGATCCTAGGTAGAGGGTACTTGTTTTTGACCGTCAGCTGGTTCAGTTTTCGGTAGTCCACACACATACGGAGTGAGCCATCCTTCTTCTTTACAAATAAAACCGAAGCTCCCCAAGCCGATGTACTGTTCCGGATGCAAGCTAGTCTGAGCAGTTCATCAATCTGCTTACTTAGCTCGGACATCTCCGCTGGTGCCATCCGGTAGTGTGGTAATAACACTGGTGCAGTGCCAGGGTACAGCTTGATTTCAAAATTAATCTCCCTCATGGGAGGCAAGCTAGGGAGTTCTGCTGGGAATACATCCGCATAGTCCTTTACTATTGCCGGAAGTTCAGCCACCGGTGCCTTGTTGATTCTGATACTAATCAATACCAGATGACTCAACCCTTCATGCAGTCTGCTTTGTTTGTCAGTACGCACCACATGTTGTTTTCCCTCGGGTGACCAAAATGTCACCCTGAGGCGATAACAATAAATGTTGGCCTGAAAACTAGCCAACCAGTCCATGCCGAAGATAATATCGTACTCTGTCATATCGAGTACCAAAAAGTTGAACTCAAATCTGAGTCCAGCGAGTTCAGTATTCACTGTTGTGCATATAAGCCCCAATGATGTGTCTCCGACGGGGGGGATACAATGGTGAGTGATGCGGACAGTTTTTGTATTAAAGTCCCAGCTGCAGATATGAATGCAGCAGATATGAAAGAGTGGGATGCTCCATAATCAAATAAAGCAAAGGAGTAGGAACTACTGACTACCGCAATACCTTGAATCACAGAGTGATCCTCTGCTGCTGGGGGAGCTAAGGTAAATAAGCGTCCAGATCTTGTAGGCGTGTCCCACCTGGTTAAATGTCCTGCCTCCTTGTGAATTAGCTGGTCTAACTGGTGGGCGAGATGGACCTCTGGAATAAGAGGGTTTGTTGTGTTGTGGGCATTCCCTCTTAAAATGGCCCGACTGATCACAATGAAAGCAGTTGTTCACCCCTCTTGGAGCTTGAGTGACTGATGCAGATGGGGAGGGATGATTGGGATGAAAGCCCCCCTGTTGACCCAGTGGATGGTGAGGGTCTGCTAAAGTTCGATTGTGTAAGGTCTCAGAATTTGGGAAATAATATAAATGTGAATATTATTTATTTTAATGATGGAAACTAGAAAATGGGTGGAGTAAATGGTAAATGGGCCAAAATTTGGACAAAGGCCCAAGTGTGGCCCAATAGACTATGGTTTGGATTTAAATTTATTTAAATGGTCAATGAGGGTTAAATGGGTCAAAAATGGTCAAATTGGGTCAAATACCCATTTGGGACCCAATGGGTCAAGATGGTTAAGCTCTAAGGTAAATGGGCTAGCAGGAAATGTAATTGGGCCATGGGCCCAATGGTTATCCATTTAGAGTGGGCTTAATGAAATTTAATCACCCTAAGTAATTTGGAATTAAACAATGGTGATGTGGCCAAGTGGGACCCACCTCCACCTCATCAAGTGAGGTGGCAGGTTGGCCAATGATTGGTGGGGCCGACCACCATGGTTGACTTGGTCAACCATGGGTGGAGTAATGAACTTAGGCTAAGTGTCAATGGATTAGCCTAAGGTAATTATCTAATTAAATTATTTAAATATGGTAGTTAAGAGTGGTCAAGGTGGGGCCATGAGGTGAAGATTCACCTCATCTCAAACTCAAAAGAATTCACACACGTTGGGCTTGGTGGTGGTTTAGATAACCACCACCATAAAGCAAATAAAAGATCTAAAAAATATCTTAAGGTTGGTGGAGGTAGTTAATGTAAAGAAAAAAAAATGGGAATGAGTCTTATCTTTTCATTTGTCTCTCTTTTCATTCTCATTTCAATTCTCCACTCCTCCATTGCCGTCCCATGTCCAAGTGAAGGAGAGAAGAAAAAAAAAAAAAGAGGAGCTTAAGGAGAGAAGAAAAAAAAATGGAATTTGGGGGGAGTTCACTCTAAAATTAAGGTCATCATCTTCCTCTCATCATCTTTTCCTCTTTCCATCTCTCAATTCAAACCTAACATGGCCGATTTTAAGGTTGGGAGTTGCCACCCTTGATCAAAGATCTTGACCTATCAAAGATCAAGAGGAAGGAGAGAGGAGGCTAAGGAGACCGACGGGAGCGGCGGAAATAGGAGGAGACGTCGGATAGTAAGTATTTCTTAAACAAGAAATTTTGGATTTTTAGGGTTTAAGATTTAGGGTTTAATTTTATAAAAATTAATGGTGGTTACATAGAGATATGTCATGGATGTTAAACCGCTCAAATGAGAGGGTGGAAGATGGAGGAAACCCTAAGTGGAAAAAAATTAGGGTTAGGTTAAGAAAATAAATAAATGAATTATGTGCATTGGGTAAATTATGAAATTAAGCATGGAATGGGGTAATTGGAATAAAATTATGAGCCATAGGGTTCGGCCATGTAGTATGGCCGAACCCCATGGTGGGTGATTTGGGTTTTTGATGTAATTGGTTAAGGTTTTAAGAATGGAAGGCAATGAGGGTTTTAGGTTAATGAATTGTAGTAAATCAGTGAATGGAGGTAATGTTTCAAAATGGTTTAATGATGAAAATGTAAAAGGATTTTATGGCATTGGGAGGCATAAAAGAGAAGAAATTATGAACCATGGGTTCGGCCATGGTGTATGGCCGAACCCTAGGTTGTTGTGTGTGTGAAGTTAATTAGGGTTTTTTAAGGTTAAAGCCATGGAAAAATGGGAAGAGTAATGGATTTAATATTTTGGTTAATGGAGATATTTTGGAGTAAAGAGTGATGAATCATGAACCATGGGTTCGGCCATGGTGTATGGCCGAACCCTATGGTGAACAATGGTGGATTTAATGGTTGTGATTTATGAGAAATAAATGGGAAAATGTTAGTAGTTTTGATGGACCCAAAATATGTAATGATGCCTTAAAATGGTGATTAAATGCATGATGTAAACCTTCATGGGAGGACTTGTGGTAGATCTAAAATGTGCTAAGGATCCAAGGAAAATGGGGAACAAGACATCATGGGTTCGGCCATGGTGTGTGGCCGAACCCATGACCCATTTTGTAAGTTATTGTATGGGCTAAGGTTGGGTCCATGCTTGTGTCTAGATGATGGAAAATTTGATTAAATTAAGTGGATGATTTAGGGATGTTAGGTCATGGTCAATGAATCATTAATGGACCTAAGTTAAGGACCTAAGTTGTGGATTAAAATTTTGGGCTTAAGTAGGCATGAATTAATGAAAAATTGTTTATGTGAAGGGTAGTGGCAAAAATGGTAAATATGGGCTAAAATGAAGAAACCCACTAAGTTATGATTTATGGGGCCTGGAAATGATTAAAACTTGGATTGATTTGGTAATTTAATAAGGTACCGGATAGCGCGAGTGGTACGCAAGTTTGTAGCTGCATTGTCGGTCGAAAATGAAATAAAGATGAAAGTCGGTATTCAGTAGGATTTCTACCTACTTGTAAGCCATGGATGTGTAATGGTATATTTATCTTATTTTGGTTGATTTTGGGATTGATCTTAAAAAAACAATTGTTCTATGATTATGGACATTATGTTTAATACTATGGTTTATTATTTTTAAGATTATGCATTATATGGTAAGGCTAGGTATGGTATATTAAGGGTATGAGATATACATATTACATCGCATAATGCATTACATCTCATGCATGGCATGGGCGGAAAAAAATAAACAAACCGGAGTCCATGCTCCTTCGGGGCGACCGAGAACAGGCATGGGGACACCTTGACGAGGCTTTGCCGTCAAGGGGGGTATTTTGCGGTTGGACATATCTGGACGAGGTTTTTCCGTCAAGAGGGATATGACAGTATATGGCAGGAATAATGGGTGGGATTCATAACATTTACACCCATGGCATATCATTTACTTATATTTTCAGTATATGGTGGTTTATAGTTTTCACTGTGTTATTATCTGTATGTGGTTATTACTAACCCATGTGCTAGCCCTACTCGGAATCCTACTGGGCGCGTGTTCTAACGCCCTACTTCTACCCTAGCTGATGATGCAGGGGATGGCAGACCGGAAGGGCGAGACGGAAGCCAAGCTTAGGAGCTTGGGGAGGCGGATTAATTACTTTGTTTTACGTTTATTTTAAAAAAGATGTATTTGTATAGTTAGCTTGTCGGAAATGTAATAATTTAGGTAGTTTGCTATGTTTAGGTAATATTTTGGATAATACAGTATAATGGCATTTTCGTAATTAATTGGGTATTTCTTCCCTGCTATCTGAAGAACTGGTAGGATAGTTCTATTATCATCCGCAGTTATTTTTATTTTCCGCGAGCTTACTTTCTACGCGTGAACGGTACTCATGGACTTATGTTCCACGCACGCGTAGGGTTGGCCAGTTAAGGGCCGGGCTTTAGAAGCTCGGAACTTAACTCGCGTCTTGACGTTCGCGCCTTTTGTCACTTTTAAAAAAAAAAAAAAAAAAATAGGCTCTGATTTTCGGTGAAAAGGGGCAGGCGTTACAGATTGGAACTTCTTGTTGGGCTGAAATGTACCCCTCCTAATCTGAGCTCAGCGGTTGTCAAAACGTACTAAATCAGCCATCTCTTGCTCTGCTATAGTGGCCCTGCTGACCAACTTTGCCAATGTAGCTGCCTTAAATATGGTTACCTTGGCCCTAATGCTTGGCCGAAGGCCCCGCTCAAACTTCCTTGCCCTTCGATACTCTGTATCCACCATATAGAATGCATAGCAAGAAAAACTGAGAAACTCCTGGTGGTACTCTACCACCGTCATGGTACCTTGTACCAAAGATAGAAAAGCTTGAGTCTGGCGCTCCTTCTCCTCCTCAGGGAAATGATGGTCCAAGAAGGTAGCTGAAAACTGATCCCGTCATTGCAGTCCTCTCTCCTTCAGAAAGAAGTGTTCTCTGCTTTTCTACCACCTCCCACCATTTACCGGCATCATCGATCAGTTGTGACGTGGCCAGTAAAATCTTGTCAGCATGACTCAAAATCTTGAGTAGGGTCAGGATCTGAGTGATCTTCTTCTGGCAATTTTCTGCTCCTACAGCCCCTTCTTTCCCCTTGAAATAAGGAGGGCGCTATTGCTGGAAGTCCCTGACCATGCTCTTGTCATTGGTCTCGTTGGTGGTTCCATTCCCATTCAAGGGCTGTTGAAGCACCGAAGTGACCACCGCTTGAACCAAGCTTTGTAGTGCAGGAGGCACCACCGGTATATTCATGCTGCTTTGTTCCTCCTCCCCTTGGTGGGATGGTCGTTCTTCCTCTTCATGTCGAGATTGTCGTTCCTCCTCTTCATGTTGAGATTTTTCTACCTCTTTTTCCTTCCCTTTCTGGTTTTGTCGGGTATTTCTCTTTGGAGGCATTTTTTTTCCGAAAGCCATTGAAAATATCATGACTTAGTTTTCATCGTAAAGTTTGTATTTTCCTACTTTTGGGGAAATTTCCAAATAAGCACTCTTGATTTTTTTTTGTTTTTAGGGAATTCCCTAAGTATCTATTGTTTTGTTTCTCGATTTGGGTATATTGGGGAAATATATCCTATTTTGCTATGTTTGATATTTCCATTTATTTTGACTATATTTCCTTTGCTATCAGTCATTGTTGTTCTCAGATTGAATGTTCCGTCTGAGTCTAACGAAGTAAATTAATCCGGCCCCTGTGCAGCGGACTCCGAAGAGTCAGTCAGTTGGGATTCTTATCTGTCAGTGAGACATAATACCGTCTTAATGTTACTTCGAAAGATTCAATCTTCCTATTTCGCTCTTATACCAACTGTAACAATCCTGCCCTTATCAGAGTCTATTTTATTTTATTTTATAAATAGAAGAGTGAGCGAGAGCGGGACGTCACGACGCGAGCTAAGTCCGAACTTCTAAAGTCCGACCCTTAACTAGCCAACCCTATGTGTGCATGGACTAAGTCCATGAAAACAGTTCACACATAACAATATAAACATGCTAATGAAACACATGCTATTTTATATTGTAAACATAGCATTAAAACTCACATTTGATACATATCTTTTACAACGTAATTTCATCAAAATAAGATAAAAACATTGTACATAAACCTATGATTTCAGAGAGGTGGAATCTTACCAAAGACCACTAATGTGTCCTTGCGTTTTCGTCATGTAACCGTCACAATCGTACACACCTTGTGAGGTCCCGTTACCTTATAATATATCAATCAATTAAAACCATGTCCCATTTGAGTTAAATCATTCCTTACCTCCTCCCAGATAAACTGAAGTTTTCAGAAAAAAAAATCATATAAACATCAACTTTTCAATTCAGTCGACTGAATCATCCCGGATACAGTCCTCTGCATTACCCGCAGACTTTCAGTCGACTGAAATATACTTTCAGTCTGCAGAGCGCTAACTCAGAACTGTTCTTACCCTGACTCGTAACCTTTTAGTCGACTGAATCACAGATTCAGTTGGCTGACTCTGAGTCAAACCTTCTTTCAGTCGACTGAATCAGAGATTCAGTCGGCTGACTTTGGATCAGATTGACTGTATGTTCGGCCAGTATAGATTCAGTGGGCTGAATCCTCGACCAACAACTTTCGTGTTTGATAAGCAATCTTTCAGTCGGCTAAAACTTCCAGAATCCTTTTCTTATTCGTTACGTCTGTGTTCAGTCGACTGAATCACTAGATTCAGTCGGCTGAAACTTCCAAAAACAACTTTCCATTTCGGCCACCATTAGTTCAGTCCACTGAATCCCATATTCAGTCGGCTGAAACTCCCAGAAACTCGTTTCTGATTTGTCCAATACCAGTTCAGTAGACTGACTGTTTTGTCAGTCTTCTCCTTTGTAACACCCCGCCCTTTTCACTCTTATTTTTAGAGTTTATTTTTTTTTTTTATAATATAATCCAGTGATAGGGGAGGGAGTGTCACGACGCGAGTTAAGTTCGGACTTCTAAAGTCCGACCCTTAACTGGCCAAGCCCGTGTGCGTATGGACTAAGTCCATAAGAATGATCCACACATAGTACAAATACAACTTGCGGAATTAACTTAATCTTAATCTAACTGAGGTTATAATAGAACCTATGACTATTCCAATTTTCCATTCTTTGATAGCAAAGTACTTTATTTATAATCTCTTAACAATCTTAACTAATCGTTCAATCAAACCATCCAAAATAAATCAAACCATAGTATCTACTTAACTACTTATTACATGCCCACACATCTAATTACCAAATTACATTGTCCAAATAAATCAAATAACAAGTCCATAAATAGTCCATTCAAAGTCCATTTAAATCTTTCAAAATGCCCAAGCTCCTATGCTTGGTTTTCTTCTCGATCCTCGTTCTTCCCTTTCCCTACGTCATCCACTAAAGATATAGATAGGGCGTTAGATCAACGCGCCCAGTAGTGTTTCCGAATAGGCTACCACATGGTTAGTCAAAAACATGCAAATAGTATAATAATAATACATGTGTGACAAAATTCCATAAAAACATGCTACGTATGAAATGTACATGTAATGAGTCCCACCCCATCACCATTCAACATAGCCATCACTTGACGGGATTCTCATCGTCAAGGTAACCCACAGTGGTCTTTCGGACGCCCCAATGGAGTGTGGCCTCCGGATTCCTCCTGATGGGATTCTCATCATCAGGGTACCCACAGTGGTCTTTCGGACGCCCCGACTGAGTGTGGCCTCCGGTTACATCACCATCATCCCATGCCATGCATGAGATGTCTATGCAATCATGCCATTTGTAAATATAATATTTCACTCAAATAACTTATTCAAATAAACATAAAATAGCAATTAACATATGTGGTTACAACAAGGTAGGAAACCTACACTAGATTACTTTGTTTGACCCTTCCTTTCAACCGTCTTCCGAGCACGGTTTGTACACCGTTCTAGAATCCAAATACCCTATGTACATAGCAGCAAGTTAATCATTTGACCATATGATTCTGATTTGATCTAAATCCCAAAAATCCACTTTGTGGGGTTCGACCATACCCCATGGCCGAACTTCACCCATTTAAAACTTTGGTCTCTTTTATTTTACTCCATAAACATTCAAACAACCAAATCCTCCAAATAGACCTTGGTAGGGTTCGGCCATACTACATGGCCGAACCTTACCACCTTAGGTTTTGGCTCATATGTCCATTCTTTTGATCATTTCATCTTTTCATCCATATTTACAATAACGCCACTATACTACCCTTTGCTTAATTTTTCCTTAGAAAATAAAGTCCATCACCAAACCACCTTAGTGGGGTTCGGCCATACAACATGGCCGAACCTCACCATTTACATTGGTCATTTAAACCCTTTATTCATATATCTCATTTGTCCAATTCATTATGAAAGAATCACCAAGTCCATCAAATGACAATTGGTGGGGTTCGGCCACACAACATGGCCACACCTCACCCTAGAGATTTTAACCCCATGTTCCATTATCTTTCATGTTTAACCACCTTAATACTATGTCCATAATTGACATATGTAATTCTGGAAATCATAAGCATAAACCATTCATTATCATAATCCAATTATCCACAAACAGTCCAATGGGTTCGGCCATACATATGGCCGAACCCTATGGTTTCCTTGATGTAAATCTTCTCATCATACTTACTTATTTTGGCCACAAGATGACCCATTTAACACATATAAAATTTACCATGTTTTGACATGGTTTTTAACCTTTAAAACATCAAACCTATCCACTCTTATCATGGGGTTCGGCCAGCCAAGATGGCCGAACCCAATGATGTATTTCCTATCCTTTTTAAACAATCTTATACAAGATTAAATTCTTTGATGTGTTCGGCCAATCCATAGCCCAACACATGACACTCAAACCATAATTTTAGAACTTTCCAAAGCATGCAATTAATCTAACTTAGCATAAAAAACAGTCCATGGTTTTGTTTTACAAAAACTATCCAAATTAACCCATTCTTTTCATGGGGTTCGGCCATCCCATGTGGCCGAACCCTATAATCCATTTTTCATCTCATTCATGAACTTCCATCCAATATCTAACCCTTGTTAGATTCGGCCATCCAATGGCCGGATCATGTTTCTTTATTAAATAATAGTTTATCGAAAACCTACCGTTTCCGCGACTCCTCCAATTGATCTTCACTCCAGCTTGTTCATTCCCTTTCTTAACCTCTCATTCTTCTTGATTCCTTGGCCGAAGATGATTTTGTTGTTGTCCTTGGAATGATTCGGCTAAGGTATGGATTAGAGAGAGATAGAATTTTGGCTTTGGATGGGAAACCTTGATGCCAACTCCTTTGATCTAAGTGTATTTACCTTGATGGAGAGATCGGTCAAGGACTGATTGAAGCTAATCAACCAGCTGCTGTTCTTGGTTGTGAGTATGGAGAAAACGGCAAGGAGGAAGAGAGATAGAAAATGAAATGGGCACCCTTTGCTTAATCAAAAACAACCCAAGGTTAAGCTTGTGTAACTCACCTCACCTCAATCAAAGTCCTTCATGTTACTTGGGGGTTTCATTATGAAATGGAACTCCCCAACCCTCCAACGTCTCCATGCATGGTTAATGGTGTAACCTCCCCCCTTTCATTAAGGTCTCACATGGGGGTTTCATCTTGAGATGAAACCTTTCCATGTTCCAACGTGTAGTGTACCTTTGGGTAACCTCCATTGATTAATACCTCCCTTGGGGTTTCATCTTTGAGATGAACCCAGGGTAAGGCTTCCCATTGTCATCTTGCTGTATGCATTGGTGTAACCTCCTTCTCTCATTAACAACTCATATGGGGGTTTCATCTTAAGATGAAACTCTTCCCCTTCCTCCAACGTGTAGACTAAATTTTGAATTTGAAATGCCATAACCTCTTTGTGTAACTCCATGAGACGGCAGCCCCATTTATCTCCATCTATGGAGTTTCATGCATAAGCCATAGTTCCCACCTTTCCAACGTGCATAATACTTGCATTTGAAATACTAACTCTCACCAAACCTAACTCCCAAAAACGCCACCTCCATTAATTTCTTATCTTGGAGTTACATGCATGAAGTACCTCTCCCATGCAATTCCAACGTTTTTCATTGTTTAAAAACTTGCAATCAGCACACACCGCTCTCATTCACTCATTTAAAATATTTATTCATCCAACTCATTTATTTAACTCACCCAACCTAACTCATTCATTTAATTTAACTTAACTAATAACTTCAACTCATTCAAACTCCATTATTTATTTCAACTCAAACCCAACTCAAACATTTAATTCATCTTAACCCAATTAAATTTTGAGCTCAATTAATGGTCAAACATGTCAACCACGACCCATTGGGTCCAATTTGGCCATTTTGACCCATTTGACCCAATTACAACTCTTGACCCGTTTGAGTACATTTCATCCATTTATTTATCTTGTAAACAAAACTACTAACCATTGGATCTTGATTGGACCATTAGCCCAACACTTTACCGATTTAAATTCATATCAAAATAAATCACAATGGTAATTCCGTAAATATGAATAAATTCATGTAAATTGATATATTTGAAATTCTAGGGTGTTACATCCATTACATATTTTGTAAGTCCTTTCTTCATGAAACTCCCTTCTAACATTATTCCAACATATTTAACATATCCACGTAACTCTTAGATCATCTCTCTAATTCATTCAATCTGTACTATTACCATCTAGTCTTGCATTCGAACGTTTGGTTGTTTGTTTCAACACTTATCCATTCCCCGAATGGATTACCAATACCATAATCATCCCCCAATTTTCTTCCATGGGGTTCGGCCATACACCATGGCCGAACCCTATGGTTCCTTTCTTTAAACAAAATTATCAAAATACTTACCGGTTCCGTGACTCCTTCGGTTTTCCTTCGCTCCGACTTGTTCTTCCGATCCTTTCCTTCCTTTGCACACTGCCAAGAACACCTTCTTGCCAGAGCACTCAGCGTCAAGCCCTCCTTGATTTGTGTATGCCGTGCGCCCCTGTCTTATGCTGCCTTTCTTTTATAAAACTTCCACTCTATCCTATTTTTAGAAGTTGTCGAGCGCCCCTTCAATTTAGCAATTGCCTAATGCCATTTTTAACTAAGGAAAGGACACCTTTCAGAGATACTCTTGCGCATAAACGTGGGTGTGCATATCTTATACACGGCCTAAGCAATCTATATTTAATTTAGACATCTTCTTTATTTGGATTAGGCAATCAGATGTCATTGCCTAATCACAACTCATCTACATGTGTAGCCCCTTTTTGGACAGTCCTTGTTCGACTATAACTCCTTGATTTTCTGAGAGAAAATCTAGCCTTTGTGGTGTATGCGTGTGTGTGTCATCCTCATCCAGACAATCCCTTATTTATAGACATATTGCATTACCATTTTAATTCAGCCCCATTTAATTTAAATTGAACCTTATACCATAACTGTTGGGTCCTAATTGGGCCATTGACCCAACACCTGACCCATCTAAGGTTCATATCCGTTAATTCACAATTAAAATGGCAAATTCCATACATATTGATAACATGGGATTCCAAAGTGTTACACATCTTATTGCTATTCCTTGGATGGATTTCAAATCCATGGCCTTATAATCATTTGGCCAATCGTTTCAATCCGAAATGGAACCCTATGGTTTCGGCAATTCCATAGCTGAAACCATGGTTTGCTTGGTTTCCTTTTTAATCAATAAGCCTTGTTAATCATACATACCTATTCCGCGACTCCTCCATTTCTATAAGTTTGATTTTGCTCCTCCGTCCTTCTCCTTCCTTAGTCTTTGTCCTTCCTCCAAGTCTAGAGTCAAAATGGGAGGAAAAGAGATTGAAAGCCTCCTTGATCTTTAATGGGGTATTCGGCCAAAGAGGTTGCTTGAGAGGGAGAGGGTTTGAGATGAAAACCCCCAATGGGGGGTTCGGCCAAATGGTGAAGGTTTGTTAGGGGAAGAGATGAAAAATCTCTAACTCTTTTTGTCTAAGAGAGGGGATCAACCCTAGGGTTTAGAGAGAGGGAGAGAGGGAGAGAATGAGATGGGAATTTTTTCTATCTTTTTCTCCAAAGGGTGGATCGGCCAAAGAGGGTTGAGATGAGTCCTTTCTATCTTGCCCTAGGGTTTCTTGGGTAAACCCTAACCTCCCAACCACCCACATTAAGGTGTGGTCTTTCCCATGTGTCCCTTGGCTAACCAAGAGGACACATGGCTTACACTTGTCCATCTCCCCCTTCCCAAAAGTTTTTGTGTCTAGGGTTTCCATGTGATGGAAACCCTCCACCTCCCTCTTTGACTCACCTAGTCTTTTCAACTTCCATGTGACTCATTTGTGAACTCACTTCGCATTCAACTCAATTTTGATTTGCACTCACCTATGTAACTCTTAACTCAAGATTTAAAATTTATTTCTTAATTAATTCCTTAATTCAACTCTCTTCACTTAACCCTATTGAACTCACCTATGAACTCACCCATGTTGACCAAGTCAACCATTGTGGCCAGCCCTACATGTGACCTTAGACCACACGCCGTCTCACTTGATGAGGTTGACTTGGGTCCCACTTGGCTATGCAACTTCCATGTCACCTCCAACACTTGCCACCTCACTTGATAAGGTGGATCCCATGCCTTAGATCCTAATTGGGTACATGACCCGATTAAATCAATTCCTTACCCATTTACCCTAATCCTCAATTCATCTTGACCCATTGGGTCCCAATTGGGTATTTGACCCAATTGACCACATTTACCCAATTAATTAGAAGTAACCCTATCCATGATCCATTGGATCATAATTGGGCCATTGCCCCAATTCTTATCCATCTAGCATTTATTCCATCTATCAATCTTAAATTTAACAATTAGAATAGATAATATCCAATATAATAATTGCATTGAAAATCCGGGATGTTATAGAATCAGTTGACAGTCAGGAACAAGTACCCTCTACCTCAAATTGATGATCTGTTTGATCAGCTCAGACGTCCCAGCTATTTCTCCAAAATTAATCTGATGTCAGGCTACCATCAAATTTGTGTCAGGATGAGGACATAGAAAAGATGGCTTTCAGAACTCGGTATGGACTGTATGAGTATGTGGTCATGCCGTTTGGACTCACCAATGCACCAGTCGTATTCATGGATCTGATGAACAAAATCTTTCAGTCCTTATTTGGACAAGTTTGTAATTGTCTTCATTGATGATATCCTAATTTATTCTACCAGTCTGGAGGAGCATGCTGAACATCTAAGGATAGTCCTAGACACTCTGAAGAAGAATCAATTATATGCCAAACCAAGCAAATGTGAATTCTGGCTCTCTGAGGTCAACTTCTTAGGACATGTCATATCAGCAAAAGGAATAGCCTTGGACCAAGCTAAAGTGGCGCCAGTTAGATACTGGAAAACTAGAAAGAATGTGACCGAAATCCACAGCTTTCTGGGACTGGCTGGCTACTATCGAAAGTTTATAATGGACTTCTCCGAGATTGCAGCACCACTCACCCGACTAACACAGAAAGGAGTCAAGTTTGAATGGTCGGATGTATGCAATCAAAGATTTGAGGATCTGGGACAGAAGCTCACCACTGCTCCTATTCTAATTTTGCTGGAAAGAGGCAAGGGGTATGAAGTATATTGTGATGCTTTAGGAGAAAGACTTGGGTGCTCTCTCACTCAAAGTCATCATATAGTGGCATGTAGTTCAAGACAACTGAAAATTCATGAACGCCACTATCCCACTCATGATATGGAATTCGCTGGAGTGGTCTTTGATCTCCAAAGTTGGAAACACTATCTATATGGTGAGAAATTTGAAGTATTTTCTGACCATAAGAGTTTGAAGATCTGTTTGATAAGAAGGAACTCAATATGAGGCAGCGCAAATGGATGGAATATCTGCAAGATTATGAGTTTGCACTACGGTATTATCCTGGCAAAGCGAACAAAGTGGCGGATGCCCACAGTCGCATGTCACATGTAACTGTGGCCAGTTTAATCATGAAGGAATGGGAAATGTTGACAACCATCCGGGAATTCAATTTGTGCATCAAGGACCGTGGGAGCATTTATAATCTAATGGTATGGTCTAATATGGTTACCAAGATTGAACAGGAACAACGGATAGACCCAAAAGTGGAGGAAATATGGGCCAAGATGTCTACTGGTGAGGTCGTACCAGAATGGGAATTACGACCTGGACAAGGTCTCTTATTCCAAGGCAGGATATCAAAGCTGCAGAAGAGAGTTGTTGATCGAAGTACACCAAACAAAACTCTTTATTCATCCGGGTAGCACCAAAATGTACCATGATCTGAAAAGACATTATTGGTGGCATGGACTTAAAAGGGATATAGCTGACTTTGTTTCTCATTACCTTACTTGTCAGCAAGTCAAGACAGAAAATCAGAAACCGCCAGGATTGCTCAAACCCTTACCAGTGCCAGAATGGAAATGAGAACATATTTCCATGTATTTTGTGATAGGGTTGCTAAAGTCATCAAAGGGTAACGATGCAATATAGGTTGTGGTGCACCGTCTGACCTAGTCTGTTCATTTTCTTCCAATCAAGATGACAGACTCGTCTGAGACTTTGGGACGCCAATATATCAAGGATATCATCAGGTTACATGGTATCCCCAGGACTATTGTGTCCTATAGAAATGGCTGATTCACCGGCAGAGTGTGGCAGAGCATGCAGTCGGCTATGGGAACCAGTTTATTAATCAGCACAGTTTTCCATCCACAAATCGATGGTCAGTCAGAAAGAACAATACAGACGTTGAAGGATATGCTGAGAGTTTGCATGCTAGACTTCAAGGGTGGTTGGGAAGATCATTTACCACTGGTTGAGTTTTCGTACAACAACAGTTACCAGGCAAACATCAAGATGGCCCCATTTGAGGCGTTGTATGGTAGACCCTGTAGATCACCAGTGTGTTGGACAGAGGCCGGTGAGCCTGCACGTATTAGGCTTGAGCTAGTTGCAGAGACCACGGAACAAATTAAGGTGATACGACAACATCTTCTCACTGCACAAAGTCATCAGAAGAGCTACGCAGACAAAAGAAGGAGATTCCTTTAGTTTGAAGTGGGAGACTTAGTGTTCTTGAAGGTTTCGCCACAAAAGGGACACATGCGTTTTGGAAAGAAAGGGAAGCTGTCACCCAGATTTGTGGGACCCTTTCCAATCCATGAGAGGGTGGGGGAAGTAGCCCATCGTCTGATACTCCCTGCACAGTTGTCATCACTGCACGATGTATTCCATGTTTCTATGTTGAGGAAATACAATCCTGACCCCTCGTATGTGCTAAACATACAAGACATAGAAGTGCAAAGCGACGTGTCCTACGTCCAAAGGCCTGTCAGAGTGATTGAGACGAAACAAAGGGTGTTACGGAACCAAGTAATTCAATTCATCAAAGTGGTATAGGACCGGCATGGTAATGACGAAGCCATGTAACACCCCGATTTCTCAATAAGATGGATAATTACGAAAATGCCCCTGGATTGGTAAATTTAATAATTATGATGTTAAATGAGAAAATGGTGGGGCCCATTGTTCAAATTAAGATCCTATGAACATATTATAAGGGTCAAATTATAATGGATGGGTAATGTACATCGAATTGGGTCAAAATGGTTAATTAGGTCAAAGAATTCTCAATGATTGGAATAATTACGAAAATGCCCCTGGATTGGTGAATTCAATAAATGTGATTGTAAATAAGGAAATAGTGGGGCCCATTGTTCAAATGAATACCCTATGAGCACATTATAAATGTTAAGTGTGATTGGTTGGGTAATTTACATCAATTGGGTCAAAAATGGCTAAATGGGTCAAAGGGCCCAAATGGGGCCCATCGGGTCTTACTGGATTATTTGACCGTTTTGTGATTTTAAATTAAATGGGGTTAAGCCTATTTGATTGGAAATCAACTGGAGAAAAAATGTGTAGGCCTGATCCATATGTGAAAACCATTTACAAATGACCAAAATTCCATATTTGGGTCATGGAGTCAAAAACGGGTCAAGGAGCTAAAAGTGGACCCAACGGGTCGAGTTGACTATGGTTGACCGTGTGGACCCTCAAGGGAGCTAAAATATGAATTAAATCAGTTTGAGTGAACTGATTTTATTTAATTTGAATTAAGAATGAGTTGACTCAAATGCATTAAATGATTGTCAATTAATGAGGTGAGTTGGAAATGTGAGTTGGACATGTGAGTTGGGTGAGTCAAAATGGAAGTCAATGGGACTGTAAATCAGTGAGTTTAGAGGGAATATGAATAGGTTGGCTCAGCTTTAACCACCAAAACAAGTCCCACACGTTGGGGACTTGTTGGGGTGATTTTCATGATGGGTTTTAAATGAGAATACGTGGAAATTGGATGAGATGCTTGGGGAGTTGAAAGGCTGCATAGGTAGGTACCAAGGGTTGCCTTGGATAGCACCCAAGACCCATCGTTTTTTATAAGAATTGATGAGGGAATGGAGGGGTCTTGGGGGCTGAATTACTAAAGGAAATGACCACCAAGGTTGGCCATTTTTCACATTGGAAATCCAAGAATTTTCATCTCTCTCTCCCTCTCTCAAATTCGTTTTTCCTAGCTGGAACATCAGAGGTGCTTGCACTAGTAGATCAAGTACAAAACAACAAAAGAAAGGAAGAAATAAAAGGGAGAAACCAAGGACCAAAGGCAAGAAGAAAGATTGGAAGTTTGGTTAGTATTTATATGTTATTTTGGTTTAATAACATGGAACAAATGGGGTGTGTATTGGGTCATGGTTATGGACGAATACACCAATGTTTAACCTTGATTATGGAGGATTTAAAATAGTAAAAATAACCATTGGGTTCGGCCACCATGAAGGGCCGAACCCCATGTAAAGAGATGGCTTGGTTTTCATGTTTTGAAACATGAAAATCATGGATTTTGTGGACTGCTTTGGGTTTTCATTTAAGATTTAAATATATATTTTAGAATGGTTAAAAACATGGATCTGAATGACATAGGGACTGAAGTTTATATGGTCTAAAATCAGTGGATTAAAAGATGGAAATGGACCATTGGGTTCGGCCACTTAGCATGGCCGAACCCCATGGAAACAAATGGTTGTTTTTGATAGTTTTTGGAAATTAAAACCATATGATTTGGGATTGATATTAGATGTTATTGTTGGATTTGGAATGCATGTTTTAAGGAGGTTAAAACATGGATTTGGGTGTTGATTTTAGACCCAAGATAAAGGGTTAAATGTTCAAAACCAATTTCATGGTGTTCGGCCAATGAGCATGGCCGAACCCTATGAAATTAGGCTAAGGTTTGGATGTTTATTTGAAAGGTAAAACCTGATTTTAATATACTGTTATTACATGATTATCTGAGGTTTAAAAACAGTAAACATAACCATTGGGTTCGGCCACCATGGAGGGCCGAACCCCATGTAAAAGAATGTTGGTTTTCATGTTGGAAAACATGTAAATCATAGACTTTTTATGGACTGTTTTTGTATGGTTTTTGAAAGGTAAAATCTGATAATATTATGCTGATTGTTACATGATTTAATGGACATGAAATGTAAGTGAAAAAGGATCCAAAGCATGGGTATAGGGTTCGGCCACATTGGATGGCCGAACCCCATAAAATTGGTTGATAAGTTGGTATGGTTTTGGAGAGATAAAACCATACCAAATTGTGGAGATTGTTATGTGTTATGGTTACTGATTTTGGGTTGGCATTGGATGGCTAAACTATGGGTTTAACATGGCTAAGGGGTAGAGCCAATTAGTATGTAAATAAAGGACATTGTTGAGCAAAAGAACCATAAGGATTCGGCCATGAGTATGGCCGAACCCCATGGACTGTTTTCATGGGTCATTTTATGGATGTATATGTGATTTTAAATAGAATTATGGTTGCTGTTTTTATGGCTAAGATGTATGATAAATGATGAGAGATCATTAGGAGAATTGGACTTTATGCTAATTCATAATGAATGGGTTAAATAGCCTAAGCTTATGAGTAGTAGTTGGTAATGGTTCTATGTTGATTTAAAATGTTTAAAATACCCTAATGGAGAACCATGTAGTAATGGATAAGGGAACCATTGGGTTCGGCCGCCGAACCCCATGGAGTAAGTTTGGTGGATTAAAGATTGGACAGACCAATGGCAAATCTGTGAATACAAGCCAAATGAAGAGATTGATCAAAAGGACTTATAAGATGTCTTAGGTCTCATATGTGAATGGACATGTAAATAAGAGTATGATTTACTTATTGTTGCATAATAAGATACCGAAAGTTGAACGACGAACGAGTCGTGACCGGTTAAAGCCTAAGAAAGAACGGACGCTGAAGTGATTCTTCAGTAGGTTTCCTACCTACTTGTAACCACGGTTTTTACCCAGTTTTTCTTATGATACTCTTGTTTTAATATATGTGTTTCAAATGATATATTATGCATTAACAAATGGCATACAGGAATTGGCATCTCATGCATAGACATGGGATTATGAGAAGGTTCTACAGTGTTTCAAGTTATAAGTTACGTCCTGCCTCGGTGGTGCAAGTCACGCCAGGAGGAGTAACATGATGATCATAGTCACATTGGTCTCCTTAGGCGATGAGAGTCCCGCCAGGAGGACTAATACGTGATATGAATCAGTCAATGATGAAGAGATGGAAGTTGTATTGTATTTTACCTTGACGGTGCAAGGCACGTCAAGTGATGGCTATGAATGTACATGATGGGGGATGCTCATTGCATGTGCATACATCATAGCATTGTTTTACCTGTTTTGATGATCATGTATTATGATATGTATATGCATGTTTTATATGCTAACATGTGGTAGCCCTGATTCGGGAACCTACTGGGCGCGTTGATCTAACGCCCTAATTCTATCCTCAGAGGAGATTGCATGTACAAGCAAAGGGAAAGGAAAGGTCGTTGACCGGGAGGGGAGCCAAGCCTAAGCGTTTGAATGAGGGACTGAACTACTTTATATTACTGTCTTTTGAATACTTTTGTGGGACATGTAATAATTCATTACTTACTATGGTTTGATTAGGTTAATAACCTTTGGATGGTTGATCTATGTTAATTAATGTTTAAGACTGTTACTTGCTATCTCGTCTTTCTATTCCGCAATTAATCTAGTTTATTCCGCATGTTGATGTTAGTTTCATGTGTGATTCACTATCATGGTCTATTCCTTGTACACATGGGTGGCCAGTTAAGGTTCAGAATTGGGTAGTCTGAACTTAACTCGCATCGTGACGCCTTCTGCTCTCTTTCGATGTTTTATTATTACTTTTAAAAAAAAATTAGACTCTGAAATTCTCGGAAAGGGCGAGGCGTTACAAGCCACCTGAGAACTTGAATCAGAAATGAGAGCAGCTCATCCTGAGCTATTTCTATAAGATGTTTGAAACCGTACTTTGTCAATTTTCGGGACGAAAATTTCATACGAGGGTAATATTGTAACACCCCGGATTTTCATCACTTATAAATATATTGGATTGGTCTATTTAAATTGTGAATGAATGGAATTTGAGATTTAAATAGTTGAAATAAACCTTAGATGGGTAAGGAATAGGGTCAAATACCCAATTAAGACCCAATGGATCATGGGTAGGTTTGATTTTAAGTAATTGGGTAAATGTAAAGAAATGGGTCAATTACCCATTGGGACCCAATAGGTCATAAGTGAGTTGATTTAAAAGTAAATGGGTAGGGTTAAATTAATTGGGTCAGCTACCCAATTAAGATCCAGTGCATAAATCCACCTCATCAAGTGAGGTGGCATGTATGTGAAGTGGCATTGCCATGTGGCATGCATGGAAGCCACCTAGGCAAGGGGCCACATCATCAATTGATATGGCAAGGATGAGGCCCACGTGCCATGTGGTGATCATGTCATCACATGTATGGTCGGCTAAGTCATGGTTGACTTGGTCAACCACGAGTGAACTCAATTAAGTCCACGATTAAATCGAATTGAGATGAAGTGGGAAGATGGAGGGTTTCCATCTTGTGGGGACACGATGGAAGGTGGAAAGACTTCTTGGTTTAAGCCAAGAGTCTCCTTGGTTAAACCAAGGGACTCCTTGGATAGACAAATCATAAAGGGAGGAGATGAAAGGACTTGCGTTGTTTCATAAAAGACACCAACCAAGGGGCACTCCACACCCCTTGGCCGACCACTTCATCTCTTGCACCCAAGAATTCTCTTCTTTCTCTCTCTTTCTCTCTCTCTCTCCATCTCTACGCTTAGAGGATCACTGAAGAACAAAGGAAGGAAAGAAGGATTAAGGAAGGAACTTAGATAAAAAAGAAAGGAAGGAGACGGGGAAAGAAGGTATGTTTTTAAGTTTAATAACATAGGATTAAGATTAAGAGCAAGCCATAGTTCTGGCCATGTTGTGGCCGAACCTATGGATTCCAGATTGGTTGGAAGGACTGACCAAACTATCATAGGGCCATGGAATTGGAAATCTATTTGAGGAATGGATATGTGTTGGAAACCAACAATCAAAGGATTGAATTCATAATCATGTCTTAATGGCTTAAGATTGGAATATGTTATGAAAAGACTCTAGCTTTGGCTAGAGGGTAGAGTAAACTCACTAAGAGTTATGTGAATGATATTATTTATGTTTAAATAATATTAGGAGTGAATTTCATGAAAAAGGGTCAAGCCAAAATATGCAAACAATAAAGACTGACAAATAGTCAGTCGACTGAATCTGGGATTCAGTCGACTGAACTGGTTCTTGCCGAAGCAGGCAAAGGTTTTCTGGGAGTTTCAACCGACTGTAGCAGGGACTAATTCGACTGAATTGGTGTTGTTTGAAACAAAAATAAGTTTCTGGGAGTTTCAGCCAACTGAATCTTATGATGCAATCTACTGAACAGGGACTGGATTTAAATATCTAAGGTTTATTGGTGTTTCAACCGACTGGATCTAGGATTCAGTCAACTGAAAATAGACGTACCAAATAAGTAAAGTAATCTGGTGTGTTTCAGCCGACTGAATCTATGATTCAGTCGAATTAAGGGATGCTTATTGAACACATAAAGGGTTGGTTGGTATTTCAGTCGACTGAATCAAATGTGAACTGGTTGAACAAGCAAATAACTTGATCCAAAGTCAGCCCACCGAATCTGTAATTCAGTCGACCGAAAGTCGATTGACTGAAAATACATAGGGTTTGACTCAGAGTCAGCCGATTGAATCTATGATTCAGTCGACTGAAAGGTTACGGGTCAAGGGAAAACAGTACTGAGTTGGGTGTCAGCCGACTGAATATTATATTTAGTAGACTGAAAGTCAACGGGTAAGGCAGAGAACAGTATTCTAGCATGATTCAGTTGATTGGATTGAAAAGTTGAAATTTTGAATACATTTCCAAATGTTTCTGTTTATCTGGTAGGATGTAAGGAATCATGAAAAATTAGATGGATAGCCAGATTGATTTATTTATATGATTAAATGAAATAAGGTAAGGAGATTCGCAAAGGGTTTGCGATTCGTTTCGTCATGATCATTAAACGTTACCTTCACAAAATGGCAAGGACAATATATTTGACTTTGGTAGGATTCCTACCTTATTGAGTCACTGTGGATTATATACATGTACTGGTTTTTTTTCCATATATGATGATTTACTTTGGTTAAACAAATGGTTATGTTTTATGAACTAAATTTCAATGATATTATGTAATTCGATATGAAATGGCATTTTCGCACTCATTATGTCATGCATCGCATGGGAGGGAACACAAGGGAGGAGTCCACACTCCATTCGGTAATTCTGATTAACATATGTGGGTAGGAGTTCACACTCCATTCAGTAATTCTGATTAATATATGTGGGGAGGAGTCCACACTCCATTCGGTGATTTAGATTCACATATGTGGGGAGGAGTCCACAGTCCATTAGGTAATTCCGATAAACAATGTGGGGAGGTGTAACAGTGACCTGGTGGTACATCACAAAACATTGTGGAAGTAATTGGCCATGGGAATAACTTGATATGGTTATTTATTAAGGAAACTATTGATATGATTTGTGTTGTGATTGGATATGGAGATTGGGTGAGAGATCATTGGCATATGACACCCATGACATGACATATACATTAGCATGATTTTGATATGAGTATCATGCGTTGTTTTTAGTACTACGAGTTATTTACAGTTTTGATTTGATGTACTTATCTAGATTTTATATTGATCCTATGTGTACATAACCCTATATGGAATTCCTACTAGGTGCGTTGACTAACGCCCTACTTCTACCCTATAGATGATGGAATAGGAAATGACAAGGACATGGGGCACGATGGGAGTCAAGCTTAGGAGTTTGGGCAGATTCATGTTTATGTTACTTATCTTGATTTTGGAATGATGTATTGAGATAACTGATATTTTGGGATTGTAATAACTTAAATTCATTTTGCTATGGTTTGAAGATATTTTGGATATTTAAGTTTCAATTAATTTAATGGTGATTGGCTTCCTTGCTTATTAATGACATTGGATATGGATAGTATTTTTATTCATATAATTATTCCGCAAGTATTGTTTAGCGTGTGGAATGTTTTGGCGGCCTTAGTCCACTCACACGTAAACTTGGCCAGTTAAGGGTCGGGTTTTTGAAACTCAGACTTAGCTCACGTTGTGACATTTACCTGGTCTGTCTCACTCTTTATTTAAAAAAAAAAAATATACTCTGATTTTCATTGAGTTAAAAAAGGGCGGGTGTTACAATTAATGCACAATGTATAGAATAAGATAATCAATATGCAAAGCGATATGTGTTAAGAAGAGTACTTAAACATTAAATACAAATACATAAAGATCAAACACCATCAGACCAATTTAAAGTGGTTCGATTAGCCAACCTACATCCACTGTTAAGACTCACTCAACCTTGAGTTATCCTCAAAATCCACTAAGTGGGGACATACACCCTCACAATTAGAGTAGGAATTCCACCTCTCTCAATCAACTGGGAATTTCACCCTCCACTGTCGAATAGGAATTCCATCTCTCCATTTGGCTGGGAATTCCACCCACCATTGTGCCGGAGACTCCGCTCCAGAGTTTTTTATTGTGGTTCCGGAGTACCTCTCCTTAATCCACTTTCGGAATAAAGGTTTTAAAAAAAATTAAAATCAAGAAGCACTTGCCTTTGAAGCTCTTTCTCCTGATGTGTGCTTCTTCAAGATCCCACTGAATGTGTGCCGATGCTCCTCCTTATAGCCGCCGTTGAGCAATTACAATCTAGGGTGTCAAGAAAACTGGTTCTACCAAAGGTTTCTTATTTTAAGGTTCTCTCCTTCTTACTTTCTAACTCAACCCTCAGATTGGCTGTTTATGAGTTTTCTTCCTTCCTCTCTCTCTCACAACTCAATACATCTAATTGGTTGTATTTGATTCCCATAGTGTAAGCACGACAGAGAGAATGATCCTTCTATGGGCCCTTGTTAAGTTCATTGATTTAGAAGAGGGTCCAACTGAATCTTTCGAAGGATACCAAGTGTTGCATAAATATTGGTTTATATAACGAATGCAACCAATTATAGTAATGGTAATGTACTGACAAGTAGGTTGCATCGAGGGGTCGGTGACATGAAATATTACTATTATAAACCCGACCGTTATGCATTAATTGCACTCCCAACGGTAATATTCTTTTTCTGTCGACATGTCGTTGTCGTCGATGGGTCGACACTTATGGTATGGAGGGATTGGTCCATACGAGAGGCTCGTTCTGGTGCAAAACATGTTTGACAGTAGTTTCATCTCTTAGAAACTTGTTACCCAGAACGACCTGTCATCCTTTACCGAGGGGTCGGTCCTACTACTCTTGATCGGTCTTTCATTACCGATATGTTTGTTTCTTCGAGAGTCCTAAAGAGTTCAAGGATTCTAGAACTCATGATCTTGATCAAGAAGTCGTTGACCACGATGGGTCGTTTCAGCCTTTCACCGAGGGGTCGGTGCATTCGAGACTTGTCGATCAGAGGCATACCCAGAATAACAGTTTAATGATCCAGAAAATATGTCAATCTCGGCGACCAATCCTTAACCACGATGGGTCGATTCTGTCTCTACCGAGGGGCCTGTGAGAATGACTTGTCGAACTGACAATAAAACCAAATGTATATTTCCAAGTTGGGTTCCAATTCATTGTCAACCTTCCTCTCTATGTTTTTTATGATTTAACTATTTGTTCCACTAAGCCTAGGGATAGTCCTCTCTAAGGAGTGGGTACCACCTAAAGTTATCTATGGCCATTTTACATGTTTTGTGATTGCCATAACGATGAACTTTAATCCGGTGGAGCATGATCTTTTCACTTGATCATCTTGAGTCTTTAAGCGTCCAGCAAGTGCTTCTTTCTGAGTCTTGGAATTGATGAACATAGGGACTTGGCCAAGGCAAGGCACTAACAATCTCCCCCTATGTCAATTTCATGACAAAACCTAGAAGCTAACCCATTTACAGACCCACCCGTATTACAACACATTTGAATAAAAAAATATTACATTGATTACATGTATATATTCAAATGGAAAGCAAGACTATGGTCTTCGTATATTCTTATTCAGCTTGATTCATATCATTTTCCTGTTCAAGTACATAAGCAAGCAACACTCAAAAATCATTAAAGGGGTAAATCCAAAAACATAAATATTCATTCATGGACTAAATAAGATTTGTATTCAAGTTATTCCCATATTAGTGTTGAGAAGATTTCTCCCCCAATCTTCTTGAGTTTGATCTCCCAAACTCCAAGCATAGACATTTTCGCTATGTCTATTGGTTTTGATGTCTTTTAGCTTCTACTAATTTCTCCCCCATTTTGTCATTCATTTGATAAAGATTAGTAGGCTGACTTCGAGTTTTAAGCACTCCCCCATACTTCTTGCATTTACTGCTTAACTAGTTTTTGCTCCAACTCATGGTTCTCCCCTATGGTTCAATGCACACTTCTCGTGTATTAAGGTTCGTTTGTTCCCTGCACAAACTAAGATTCAGCTCTACTGGTTTCTTCTATGAGTGGAGCTATTGTCCTAGTATCCCTAGAGTTTTCTCCCCCATTCTCCAAGCTGTCTCCCTTAGCTTTCTCGACCCAACTCCCCCATAAACTTAGTTGCCTCTAAGTTTATTTCTCTCTAAACTTTCTTGCAAGCTTGCATTATCTTCCTCTTTACGCTGTTATGACCAGTGATAGGTGCTAATCAACACTGCCAGATCTCTATCTCCCTGCAAGTTAGTCTATTTTACAAATACCATGTTAAATGTAGACAAGAGATATAAGGTATACACACATCATACTAAACCTTATCATTTCATTCACAAGAAATTGGTACATATGGTTAAGAAGGGATGCAAATGGATGCTTACACAAAAATATCAACATAGTGTTTCCAAAACATAATTCATGAAAAGCTAGACTAAGTAGATCCATCCGGAGGAAGAGATGCTAGAGGGGAAGAGGATTTTCGTCGGGTACTCCTTTTGAGTCCTTCTATGAATGTGGAGAGGTTTTGAATTGATTCATTCATGGAGGTTGCAAAGTCTCCAATCTTTCTTTCCAACTCCGGAATTTTTTCAAGGAAGCGGTAGGTTCTCTTTATAAGATCTCTATTAGATTCGGCTTTAGCGTCTTCCATCTGCTCTTTTCTTTTCTCCTATCTTTCCTTACTAGTGGCAGGTTTCCTGATAGGTGTATCCTCATCACTGCTTGCTTCTTCTGGAGGACTGAGATCCTTTTGAGCTTTTCCTTTTCCACTCACTTCTTTTACATGGGCCTCAACTGGAAAGGTAGGCTCCTTAATAATCACTATTCTCTGCTTTCTGGTTAGGGGTAGAGCTGATTTCGTTTTGTGAGATTTCCTCGTGATAATCTTGACTCGACGTCCTATAGTATTCTGGAGAGATGATGATTCTCCTTGAAGCCACTTAGATTTTGGTTTCATAGACTTGGTGGCACGATCATTCTTCGAATCAGAGGACACGATAATGACTGTGGGCTTGTCCCTTGTCATTTTCAGCTACCGGAGATGGAATGAACAGAAACCCTCTGTTTTTCCGATGAGATTTCGCTTCGGGAGGTCCTATCGGCTAACCTAGGGAGGGGAGGAAGAAATCGCCAGAGCTCAGCAGGAGGGGAAACGACAATTTTGAAATGTTATGTATCAACCTTTCTCCCCTTTCAGACATTGTTCTGAAATCCAACAGTACCGACCTGCCTGTTCCTCCAACCAGTCTATCCTTCAACCTGGGTTCTGACCTGAAGGATGACTGGGTATTTTGTGTGTGTGTGTGTGTGTGTGTGTGTGTGTGTGCTTGCAATGTTCATAGTAACACCCCAGATTTTCCTTATTTTATAATTTATTCGATTGGACCACTTGGATTGCAATTTGATTGAATTTGAGATTAAAAAGTTGAAATGGACATTAGATGGGCAAAGAAATGGGTCCATTACCCAATTAAGACCCAATGGGTCATGGGTGATCTTGATTTAAAAATAATTGGGTAAAGTTAGTTAAGTTAGTTGAATTGGATAAGTTAGTGCATTTAATGCATTAAAGTCCACCTCATCAAGTGAGGTGGCATGTGATTGATGTGGCATTGCCATGTGGCATTCATGTCATCACATGAAAACCAACTAAGCAAGGATGCCAAGTCATCAAGTGACATGGCCAAAATGGGACCCAAGTGCCATGTGGTGACCAAGTCACCACATGCATGGTCGACCATGGCATGGGTTGACTTGATCAACCACTTTTGGAGTTTAAGTCTTGAATTAAGGGTCTTGCTTAAGTTGAGAAGATGAGGGATGGGATGGGAGGCTAGGATCTCATCCATCTCATCTAAGGGAAGATAAAGGGTAGAGATTAAAAGATGGGGTAGCTTGTCTAAATACATTGTACTTAGACACTTGGGAACCCAAGGGTCTTCATCTCAAGAGCCATGAAGCCACCCTTGGGAAGCCAAGGGACTCTTTGGTTAAACCAAGGGTCTCCTTGGTTAGACCAAGCCATAATGAGAGGGAGGGAAGAGTTTTAGTTTTAATACAAAACCACAAACCAAAGGGCATTTCAAACCCTTTGGCCGACTCCTCCTCCTTTGAGAAAGAGTTTCCTCTCCTCTCCTCTCTCTCTCCCACCTCTACATCCCTACACTTAGAGACTTTGAAGAATAAAGAAAGGAAAAGAAGAATTAAGGAAGAAGAGAAAGATCAAAAGAAAATAAGGAGATTGAAGGAAGGTATGTCTAAAACCTAATAACATCGGAATAAATCTAAGGAAAACATAGGTTAGTCCATGGTGTGGCCGAACCCATGGGTTCCATTATTGGTTGGAATGAATGGCCAAAATTGTTATAAGGCCATGGAGTTGGAAATCCATCCAAAGGATGGTTATACGTTGAAACAAAACAACCATAAGATTAAATTTGAATCCATGCTATGATGCTATGATTGGATGGATTATGAAAACCCTAACCTTGGCTAGTGGGTAGGATAAATTTACTAAATGAAGTATTGAAGATGGAATCCATGTTTAAATATGATAAAGGATGGATTTCAAGGAGAAGGGCCTTGTAATGCATGCATACACAAGGATCTGACACAAAGTCAGTCGACTGAATCTTATGGTTCAATCGACTGAAAGTGTATTGGCCAAGCACACAAAGGATCTGTCCCAAAGTCAGCTGACTAAATCTTACAATTCAGTCGACTGAAAGTGTACTGGCCGAGCACACAAAGGATCTGTCCCAAAGTCAGCCAACTGAATCTTATGATTCAGTAGAATGAAAGTATACTGACCAAGCATCTATAAGATCTCGTTGTGTTTCAGTTGACTGAATCTGGAATTCAGTCGACTAAATTAAAAAGTTTTATTCTGGATTATCCTCCAGAGCCTCTTGTAAGATGGAAAGGATGATGAAATTAAAATGGGAAATCAAACTAATATATACGGTTGAATTTGATGAGGTAAAGAGGTTCGTAAAGGGATTACGATTCATCTCACGCGACCGTTAGCGCTATCCTTGCAAGACAAGAAGGGATAGTATATCGGACACTGGTAGGATTCCTACCTGATTGAGAACACTATGGAATATATTATGACACTTGTTTTAATCAAAATATGATGATGGCATTAGCAAAATAAATTGTATATGATTATGACTTGATTTTCAATGATATTATGTATTTTTAAATGTAAAGGAATTCTTGCATACATTGCCTCATGCATGGTATGGGAGGGAACACATATGACCAGCAACCCAAGTTCTGAGCAGTCCAGACATAACTTGGGCTTGAGATTAGCTTATATATGAAGCTATATGAACTGTTGAGATTTGGCAACATCCGGTTGATAGAAAAGTACGACATAATTGGGCCAAAGAGCTCTTGGGTAGTTAGTCCCGAAATCCTACGCCGAGGGAGTAGATCATACTCCATTGGTAATCCCGATTAATTTGTGGATGGGTATACAGTGCCCTGGTGGTTGCCGCCTCAGACACTGTGGACATAATTGGTCAAGGAAACTATTTATTGATTTATGATGTGATTGAGTATGGACATTGGGTGGGATTTCATTTGGCATTGACATCCATGACATGACATTTATATTAGCATGATTACGATATGGACATCATGCATTGTTTTATTACTTACAAGATGTTTTACAAATATGACAATAATGATGTATAAACCCTTGATTTATGATAATTCTAATATTACTCTTATGTGTACCATAACCCTAATTGGAATACCTACTGGGCATGTTGACTATTGCCCTACTTCTACCCTATAGATGATGGAACAGGAAATGATAAGAAAAAAGGACGTGGGACCGGAAAGGAGCCAAGCATAGGAGCTTGGAAAGATTTAATTTTAAATTACTTTGATTACAATGATGTATTCGGAGGACTAACATTTTGGATTGTAATAACTTAGAACTTATTTGCTATGGTTTGATAATCCTTAAGTTTATTGGAATATTATGGAGAACGACTTTCCTTGCCTAATGATGACAAGAGAATGAATAACATCTTATTCATATAAGTTATTCCGCAAGTATTAAGAAAGGCTTGTGAAAATGTTTTAGTGGACTTAGTCCATGCATACGTAAAAGTGGCTAGTGAAGGGTCAAGTTTTGGAAACTCGGACTTGACTCCCGTCGTGACGACCCGTCCTCTCTCACTTATTTTTTATAAAAAAATATACTATGATTTATGCAAATGGAAAAAAGGGCGGGGTGTTACAGTTGGTATCAGAGCAAAACCGAAAGTGTTGAGTCTCGCAAAGTAAGATTAATATGGTATCATGTCTCACTAACAGATAAGAATTCCAACTGACCGACTCCTCGGAGTCCACTGCACGGGGGCCGGATTAATTTACTTTGGTAAGAATCAGACTGTAAGCATTGAATCTGAGAACAACCTTTGATGAGGAAAACAATAGCAAGGGAAGGACAATCACTATAAATTGTAGATTTATCAAACATAGCGAAACAGGTCGTCCCTCCCCCGAACAAGAAACATTACATGTTTTCCCCAAAATAAGGAACACTATATGATACTTAGGCAAGTTCTCCAAGTAAGGAACACAAAGTGATATATAGGAGAACTAAACAAAACTTTTTCCTCCCTATGATTATTTGAGCAAGTGTAACTTCAAAGTATTTGAACACAAGCCCTTATGAGAAAACTAAGTCAACCAATTTTTCGGTGACTTAGGAAAATGCCTCCATGAAGAAGAAATACCCAACAGAACCCAAATAAAGAAGAGGGATAGGGCAGTGTGAATATTCCTGAGGTACCTCCCAAATGGAGGCACTACTTCCAATTAATTTCAGGACCGAACAATGGTCAGATATTTCCGACAGTAGCGCCCCCTTATTTCAAAGGGAAGGAGGGACCCACAGGAGCAGAGAATTGGATTGAGAATATTACGAAGATCTTGAAGCTACTTAAGATGATCAGTGATCAGGACCGAATACTACTGGCTACCGCACAACTGGTAGACGATGCATGCAAATGGTGTAACGCCCTGCCCCTTTTCACTGTGCCGAAAATTAGAATCTATTTTTTTTTTTTTAAATAAAGAGTGACAAGGAGAGCGGGACGTCACGACACGAGCTAAGTCCGAGCTTCCAAAGCCCGACCTTTAACTGGCCAACCCTACGTGTGCGTGGAACTAAGTCCACGAGACCGGTTCACTCGTAATAAGTTAAGCTTGCGGAATGTAAACTTAATGCGAAATTATGATAGAGTCTATCCTACCAATTATTAAATAGCAAGGAAGTACATCACTTAATTAATAAATACCTTAACTTAGAATGTCCAAAAGTAAAGTCCAAACCATAGCAAATAGTCTAAGTTATTACAGTCCAACGAGCTAATTACTCAAATTATATTTCCAGAAGTAAAACTTAAATAAATCAATCTAGCTCCTCCAAGCTCCTAAACTTGGCTCCGATCACGTCCTTCACTCCCTCCATTTCCTGCGTTATCATCTAAGATAGAAGTAGGGCGTTAGACAATATGCCCAGTAGGTACTTCGAGTAGGGTCAACACATGGATTAGTATAACAAAAACACATAGATATAATTAATATCAAAACCATGCAAGTAAATGTAACACCCCAGATTTCCACGTTATCAATATTTACGGAATTTGCCATTTAAATTGTGAATTAACGTATATGAACCTTAGATGGGTAAGGTGTTGGGTCAATGGCTCAATTAAGACCCAACGGTTATGGTATAAGGTTCAATTTAAAGTAAATGGGTAAGGTTCATTTAATTGGGTACAGGTTGTTATTTGGGTCAAAATGCCCAATTGGGACACAATGGGTCGTGTTTGACTTGGTCGACGACCAAGTGAGTCCAAGCTTAATTAGGTTGGGGCTGATTTGAGTTTGAAATGGAATCAAATAATTGAGTTGATTCAAGTGAATTAAATGAGTTGAGTTAAAGAGGTGAGTTGAGTTAAATGGATGAGTTGAGTTAAATGAGTTGGATGGGAAGTTATGGGGATATTCATCTCAAGGGAGTGAAGATGAAGGCGGTTTGTTGTTTCAAAATTCAAACAATGGCATACACTTTGGAGCCTGTTACGCCCCGCCCTTTTCCACCCTTCCGAAAATCAGAGTCTAATTTTTTTTTTTATAAACATGTAAAGTGGAAGAGAGCGGGGAGCGTCACGACCTGAGCTAAGTCCGGACTTCTAAAGTCCGACCCTTAACTGGCCACCCATGTGTGCATGGACTAAGCCCATGAAAAACAATCCACACATGGAACTAAGTAAATCATGCGGAATAATACTAAACTGATTGCGGAATTACACTGTGTAAATAGCAAGTATAAGTCATCCATCCAAAATTACTTAAACTATATAACCATCATCAAACTATTCACAAACCATAGCAAGGTTACTTAATTATTACAAGTCCACATAAAAAGTATTCAAATGTCATTAACTAAACTCCATTCCAACACCCAAGCTTCTATGCTTAGCTTTCCTCATGATCCTCAGCCTTTGTCTTTCCCTTTCCTGCGTCATCCACTAAGGATAGAAATAAGGCGTTAGATCAACGGGCCTAGTAGGTCTTCCGATTAGGGCTACCACATGGTTAGTATAAAAACATGCATATATCATACTATATGATCATCAAAAACTTATAAAACAATGCTATGTATGTATGCACATGTAATGAGTCCCACCCATCACAATTATACATAGCCATCACTTGACGGGACTCTCATCGTCAAGGTAATCCATAGTGCTCTTTCGTTTACTCTTGTTATTACTCTCATCATCAAGATATTCCTTCTGGTGGGACTCTCATCACCTAAGGAGGCCCCACAGTTGCATCACGGACATTCCGACGGAGTGTGGGCTCCGGTTTCCATAACCATCACCCCATGCCATGCATGGATGTCAATGAGTACATACCATTTGTAAATAAATCTTAACATTCAAATCCTATTTGAAACATAATACTTTAACATAAATAACTCACATCAAGATAAAACCAAATATAATATGTGGTCACAAAGAGGTAGGAAACCTACAGAAAGTTCACTTAAGTGTCCGTTCTTCTTAACCGTCACCCATTCAAGACTCGTGCACCGTTCAAGGAGTCCCGATACCTTGTTTATATAACAGCAAGTTAATAACACAACCTTTTGATTTCTATTTACATATAAGTCCCAAAAACCATCTTGTGGGGTTCGGCCATACCCCATGGCCGAACCTCACCCACTTTGAATTTGTCCATTCTTTTTATTTAATCATATTAAACCACCTCATGCTTCAAACATACTTTGGTAGGGTTCAACCATACAACAAGGCCGAACCTTACCACTTTGGTTTTGGACCCCTCTTTTCAAGTCCTTTAATCTTTCCTTCCATTTTTACATTATGGCTTGTATTTACGGTTTTGCCACTAGACCCACCAATGCTTAATCTTTGCTTAATAATCAAAGTCCATATAACCAATCCACCTTGGTGGGGTTCGGCCATACAACATGGCCGAACCTCACTATCTCAAACTTGGTCTATTTCAATCCTTCATTCGTAAGGTTACTTACCCATCAATCCATGTAATTAACTATCCCTTAATCTTTCATCATCTTCATGGTTCCACAAATGCTTAAGTCCATCAAAATTACTCCATGGGTGTATGGCCGAACCCTATGGTTCCTTATTTCGATCTATTTACCCTCTTTCTATTCATGTACCTTCATGATCAATAATACACTCTAACATCATAGTTATACATACTAAAATTCCATCTAAAACATTCATAATGTTCCATGATTATCCCTCAAAAATAGTCGATGGGGTTCGGCCATACACATGGCCGAACCCTATGGTTTTCTTGATTCCAATCTCCCAATAATTATACATGGTTTATTCATTGCAACTTAGCCATAAAAATCAAAAGGGTTCAGCCATCCAATAGCCGACCCAAAATAGTAACTTAACTCCATTTTACAATCCTTTAAAATCTTCATACATGGTATGGTTTTTATCTCTCAAAAACCATACAATTTATCAAATTACTTTCATGGGGTTCGGCCATCCAAAGTGGCCGAACCCTATGATCTATGATTTGAACCCTTTTTAAACACCAAAATCCATGGTTTAACCTTTGATAGATTCGGCATACCATGGCCAAATCATGTTCCCTTTAACCAACTTATTAAACAAAATTCCATGGAGTACTTACCAATCCTCTAAGCCTCTCTTCTTGCCTTTGATCCTTGATTCCTTCCTTCTTGCTCCCTTAATCCTTTAGCTGATTGGGTGCTTGATCAATGGTGAAAACACCAAAGGATGATTCGGCCAAGAGGTAGGTTTTGAGGGAGAGGGAGAGAGAGATGAATTCTATGGTTTCTTGAGATGAAAATCGGCCAAAGGGTGTGGTTTATCCCTTTTGTTAAACAGCCCTCAAACCTCTCAATTACCCTCATTACTTCTTGATCTAACCAAGGAGTCTTTTGACACAAACCAAGGCATCCCTTGGCACTCCCAACGTTTGGTCTTGGGTTTCCATGATGAGATGGAAACCCTCCAAATTCCCAAGGTAAATCTTATCCCATCTCATGGAATTTCATGCATGAAACATTACTCCCAAGCCACCAACGTGTGGGACTTGTCTTTGTGGTGTTTGAGGTCAAGGCAACTCCTCACCTCCCCTCTTGACTCATTTGAATTCAAGGTCTCTTTGGTTTCCAATTGAACTCATCCAACTCATTAGCTCAACTCACCCCATTTAATACCTCTCATTTAATGCACTTGAGTCAACTCCATTATTTGATTTATTTCCAACTCAATTCAGCCCCAACTCAACCTGATTTGACTCACGCTTTGAGCTCACTTGAGGGTCCACACGGTCAACCATGGCAACATGGTCAGCTCGACCCATTGGGTCCCAATTTAGCTCACTGATCCAATTTGACGCCATGAACCATTTATGGGTGGTTTACCCATTTGAATGTGGTTTACACACTTGCATCAAGCTTACCCATTTACCCTTTATTTGATTCCCAATAAATTCAACCTAACCCAATTAAAACTGAGCTCACCCAATGCTCAAATAAGTCTACCTTGACCCATTGGGTCCCAATTGGGTCCTTTGACCCAAATCACCATCTTGACCCAATTAGATGTACATTACCCACTTATTTTAATTTGAACCTTAACATATGTACATTGAATCTTAATTGAACAATGGGTCCCACCATTTTCTCATATATGATCATAACCTTTTAATTTACCATTCCAATGGCATTTTCGTAAATATTGATATCTTTGAAAAATCGGGGTGTTACAGAGCCATGGAGTTTCATCTCATGGATGAAACTCCAAAATGGGAATTAAATGGAAAGGTGGCGGTTTTGTGTTGTTACACAAGCCAAGACAAGGCACACCGTTGGAGCTATGGAGTTTCATCTCATGGATGAAACTCCCAAATGGGAATTAAATGGAAAGGTGGCAGTTTTGTGTTGTTACACAAGCCAAGACAAGGCACACCGTTGGAGCCTTGGGAGTTTCATCTCATGGATGAAACCCCCAAGTGGAGCATTAAGGAGGGAGGTTAAGGAAAATGGGAGTTACACAAAGGGCTTCACCAAAGCTATCACCCTTGGCCGACCACATCATTGGAACAAAACAAATTTGAAATTCATCTCACTCTCTCCCTCTCCCTCTTGGCTGTTTTTCTCTCCTTCAAACCATCTCTTGGCCGACCACTCCTCAAGACAAAAGACTTGGAAAAGTTTTTGATCTCAAGCTATCACTCAAGGCCGATCTCTCTCTCTCTCAACTCTCACTCTCGGCCAAAGAAGTAAGAAGGAAGGAGGAAGAGGCTAAGGAAGGAAAGGATCGGAAGAACAAGTCGGAGCGAAGGAGAACCGGAGGAGTCACGGAACCGGTAGGTATTTTGATAGATTTTTAATAAGTAAGGAAACATGGTCCGGCCATTACATGGCCAAACCTTAAATGGTATATACAAGAATCCCATCAAAGGTTATGATCATGATGATTGGATTTAAAAGAGGAAATATGGAACCATAGGGTTCGGCTATAGTGCACGGGCGAACCCCATGGAAGAAAAATTAATGTACGAATGTGTTGTTTAAAAGGAAAGGATGAACCATAGGGTTCGGCCATGCCCATGGAAGGACATTGGTTATATTTTTTTAATGGATTGGAAAGATGGAAATCATAGAAGTATGCTTATGATTTTAAAAGGTTTTACAGGGTTTTAGATGATGTATGAATGGGAATCATTAAATGTAACACTTCGAAATTCCATTTTATCAATATTTACGGAATTTGCCATTTTAATTGTGAATTAACGGATATGAACCTTAGATGGATAAGGTGTTGGGTCAATGGCCCAATTAGGACCCAACGTTTATGGTATAAGGTTCAATGTAAATTAAATGTGGCTGAATTAAAATGGTAATGCAATATGTCTATAGATGAGGATGACACACACGGATACACAAATCAAGGAGGGATCACAACAAGATTAGGATGTAGCTGATATGGTAGATAATATATTGGCTGGAAATCCTAAAGATTGGGTTTGATATTCAAACATTACATTGGGCGGTGATTGGCTGTATGTAGATATGGTTGCATGTGGTTTCGGTGGTAGCTTCTATGTATAAAAGGGTGTATTTTTAGGATACATACATATAGGGTAAGCATGAATCTAATTTAATTTGATTTGCATTCTAGCATAAAACTGGCTAGATTGTACCTTCATGGGACAGCACATGAGATGTGAATACATGGTAATGTACAACAGGTTCTTGCATGAGAAGCACGAAGGTGGAGTTTGTTGGAATTGGCTTGAATTAAACTCCTAAATTTTCTCTTCAAAATTAGAGAAATTGGGTGACGATGGGAGTCTTAGATTTAAAAGGACTTTGTTTCCTTGAAGGTGTCCTTTTTGGCAAGGTTAGGACACACGATGTTGCTATGTTGCTAGAATAAAAGATCGCATGAGTTGGCTGAGATAAGGAAAGCTGGCTGGTTGAATGGGGTAAAAGTCCATAGAAGGAAGGACTGCTACAATAGTAGTTACTGTCACCGTACAGATCTATTGAAACAACGTTTTGGCAATTGCTAATTCAGGCACCGATTGCACAACTTATATAAGGACTGCTGCAATATCAATTGAGAGATCGATGCGTGTATCATCATTGAGAGACACGATTTTAGAGAAATAAAGCAGGTTGCATAATCTGTGTGAAAGATCAACTAGAAAGAGGCTAAGGAAGGAAATGATCGGAAGAACAAGTCGGAGCGAAGGAAAACCGAAGGGGTCGCGGAACCTGTAAGTATTTGATAATTTTGTTTAAAGAAAGGAACCATAGGGTTCGGCCATGGTGTATGGCCGAACCCCATGGAAGAAAATTGGGGGATGATTACGGTATTGGTAATCCATTCGGGGAATGGATAAGTGTTGAAACAAACAACCAAACGTTCGAATGCAAGACTAGATGGTAATAGTACAAATTGAATGAATTAGAGTAAATCCATCTAAGAGTTACGTGGATGATGTTAAATATGTGGGAATAATGTTAGGAGGGAGTTTCGTGAAGAAAGGACATACAAAATATGCAATGCAGAGGACTGGATTAGCCGATTGAATATGGGATTCAGTCGGCTGAACTAATGGTGGCTGAAATAGAAAATTGTTTCTGGAAGTTTCAGCCGACTAAATCTGGTGATTCAGTCTACTGAACACTGACGTAACGAATAAGAAAAGGATTTTGGAGTGTTTAAGCCGACCGAATCTATGATTCAATTGATTAAAAGATTGCTTATCAAACACGAAAGTTGTCTGTTGAGGATTCAGCCGACTGAATCTATACTGGCCAAACATACAGTCAATTTGATCCAAAGTCAGCCGACTGAATCTTTGATTCAGTCGACTGAAAGAGGATTGACTAGGAATACGAAGGGTTTGACTCGGAGTCAGCTGACTGAATCTGTGATTCAGTCGACTGAAAGGTTACGAGTCAGGGTAAAAACAGCTCTGAGTTAGAGTTTAGCCGACTGAAAGTATATTTCAGTCGACTGAAAGTCTGCAGGTAAGGCAGAGGACTGTATCCAGGATGATTTAGTCGACTGAATTGCTGATTCAATCGACTGAATTGAAAAGTTGATGTTTATGTGATTTTTTCTGAAAATTTCGTTTATCTGGGAGGAGGTAAGGGATGATTTAAATCAAATGGATAATCAAATTGACTTATAAGTATGATTGAATTCATTAAGGTACAGAGTTTTCGCAAAATGATTTACGTTTCGGTTTCGATGTGATCGTCGTACGGGTTCTTCACAAAACAGCAAAGATATTATTGGGAAAGGTAGGATTCCACCTCTTTGAAACCATGGGTTTATGTACAATGTTTTTATCTTATTTTGATGAATTTACGTTGTAAAAGATATGTTTCAAATGTGAGTTTTAATGCTATGTTTACAATATAAAATAACATGTGTTTCATTAGCATCTCATGCATGGTATGGGGTGAAGGATATGTAATCGGAGGGGCCACACTCCGTCGGGGCGTCAGAAAGACCACTGTGGGGATACCTTGATGTGCATTTCCCATCAAGAAGAAACCGGAGGGGCCACACTCCGTCGGGGCGTCCAAAAGACCTATGTGGGGGTACCTTGATGATGAGAATTCCATCAAGAGGTTATTTGTGCTTGTGATGGGTGGGACTCATTGCATTTGACATTATGACATGGCATTGTTTTATATGGTTTTGACTTTATGTTATTATACATGATTTGTACTAACCATGTGTAGACCCTAAATGGAATACCTACTGGGCGCGTTGTTCTAACGCCCTACTTCTACCCTAGTGGATGATACAGGAACGAAGGGAATGATGAACGCGAAAAGGGCCAAGCATAGGAGCTTGGATGCTTTAAGTTTTTAATTTTGTTTAAGTTACTCATGGACTTGTAATTTGAGTAGCTAGAATTCGGCATGTATATTACTTAGATAACTTTGCTATGGTCTGAATGGTTGGTTGGATACTTTAAGTTAAGTTTAATTATAATTAAAGATTTGAAGTACTTTGCTATCTAAAATGGAATAGAATGAGGTTCTATTATATTTCCGCAGTTATGATTTTAATCTGCATGTTTATATTGTTATGCGTGAACCGTTTTCATGGACTTAGTCCATGCACACATAGGGTTGGCCAGTTAAGGGTCGGACTTTAGAAGTTCGGACTTAGCTCACATCGAGACGTCCCGCTCTCTATCACTCTTTTAAAAAAAAAATAGACTCTGATTTTTGGAAAGCGAGTGAAAAAGGGCGAGGCGTTACAGTTGGTATCAGAGCGAACCAGAAAGATTGAATCTTTCGAAGTAACATTAAGACGGTATCATGTCTCACTGACAGCTAAGAATCCCAACTGACCGACTCTTTGGAGTCCGCTGCACGGGGACCGGATTAATTTACTTCGTTAGACTCAGACGAAACATTCAATCTGAGAACAACAATGAATGATAGCAAAGGAAGTACAGTCAAAATAAATGGATTTATCAAACATAGCAAAATAGGATATATTTCTCCAATATACCCGAATTGAGAAACAAACAATAGATACTTCGGGAATTCCCCAAAAACAAAATCAAGAGAGTTTATTTGGAAATTTCCCCAAAAGTAGGAAAATACAAACTTTACAATGAAGACTAAGTCATGATATTTTTCAATGGCTTAGGGAAAAATGCCTCCAAAGAGAAATACCTGACAAAACTAGAAAGAGAAGGAAAAGGAGGTAGAAACCTCTCAACATGAAAAGGAGATAGAAAAATCTCGACATGAAGAGGAAGAACAACCATCCCACCAAGAGGAGGAGGAACAAAGCAGCGTGAATATACCGGTGGTGCCTCCTGAACTACAAAGCTTGGTTTAAGCAGTGGTCACTTCGGTGCTTCAACAACACTTGAACGGGAATGGAACCACCAACGAGACCAATGACAGGAGCATGGTCAGGGACTTCCAGCAACAACGCCCTCCTTATTTCAAAGGGAAAGAAGGGGCTGTTGGAGCAGAAAATTGGCTGAAGAAGATCACTCAGATCTTGACCCTATTCAGGATTTTGAGTCATGCTGACAAGATTTTACTGGCCACGTCACAACTGATCAATGATGCTGGTAAATGGTGGGAGGTGGTAGAGAAACAGCGAGCACTTCTTCCGGAATGAGAGAGGACTGCAATGACTTGGGATCAGTTCTCAGCTACCTTCTTGGATCATTATTTTCCTGAGGAAGAGAAGGAGCTCCAGACTCAAGCTTTTCTATCTTTGGTACAAGGTACCATGACGGTGGCAGAGTACCACCAGGAGTTTCTCAGGTTGTCTTGCTATGCATTTTATATGGTGGATACAGAGTATCGAACGGCACATAAGTTTGAGCGGGGTCTTCGGCCAAGCATTAGGGCCAAGGTAACAATATTCAAGGCAGCGACATTGGCGGAGGTGGTCAGTAGGGCCAACATAGCAGAGCAAGAGAGGGCTGAGTTAGTGCGTTTTGACAACCGCCGAGCTCAGAGTGGGAGGGGTACATTTCAGCCCAACAAGAAGTTCCGACCGAACTTTAGCAGACCCTCACCATCAACTGGGTCAACAGGGGGTTTTCGTCCCAATCATCCCTCCCCATCTGCATCAGTCACTCAAGCTTCCAGAGGGGTGAACAACGGCTTTCATTGTGATCAGCTGGGCCATTTTAAGAGGGAATGCCCACAACTCAACAAACCCTCTTATTCCAGAGGTTCAACTCGCCCACCAGCTAGACCAGCTAATTCACGAGGAGGTAGGACATTTAATGTAATGCCCCGCCCTTTTTCACTCTTCACTTTCTGAAAATCAGAGTCACGACGCGAGGTAAGTCCGAACTTCAAAAGTCCGACCCTTAACTGGCAACCCTATGTGTGCATGGACTAAGTCCATGAAAACGGTTCACACATAACAATATAAACATGCGGATTAAAATCATAACAGTGGAATTATAATAGAACTCAATTCTATTCCATTTCAGATAGCAAAGTACGTCAAGTCTTTAATCATAATTAACATAACATAATTATCCAAATAAACATCCAACCATAGCAAATCATCTAAATTGTTACATGTCCGAAGTCTAGTTACTCAAATTACAAGTCCATAAGTAACTTAATCAAAATATAAACTAAAAACATCCAAGCTCCTATGCTTGGCCTTTTTTGCGTTCATCGTTTCCCTCGTTTCCGGTATCATCCACTATAGTAGAAGTAGGGCGTTAGAACAACGCGCCCAGTGGGTATTCCTATTAGGGCTAACACATGGTTAGTACAAAACATGCATAATAATATCATAACATCAAAAGCCATATAAACCATGTCATGTCATGATGTCAAATGCAATGAGTCCCACCCATCACAAGTACATATAAGTACCCCCACATAGGCCTTTCGGACGCCCTCCTGTTTCTTCTTGATGGAAAAGCATATCAAGGTATCCCACATAGGTTTTTCGGACGCCGCGACGGAGTGTGGGCCCTCCGGTTACATATCTTTCACCCCATGCCATACATGAGATGCTAATGAATCACATGTTATTTTATCATATAAATATAGCATTAAAAACTCACAATTTTAAACACATATTTTGCATCATAAAATTCATGAAAATAAGATAAGAAACATTGTTCATAAAATCCATGGTTTCAAAGAGGTGGAATCCTACCAAAGACCACTACGTGTCCTTGCGCTTTCGTCCGGTAACTGCTCACGATCGTACACACCTTATGAGGTCCCGTTACCTTATAATACATCGACCAATTAAAACCATGTTCCATTTGATTTCCTATTATGTTTAAGTCCACAAACCATTCCTCATGGGGTTCGGTCATACACCATGGCCGACCCATGATCCATCACTTTCACCCTTCATTACAACTTTGCCATTGGTCTAATCCTTAGTTAACATTTCATTCATTTTAATCTACTATGCATAGTTCTTTAATTCAAACACATGATCCATCAAATAGTTCATGGGGCTTGGCCATACGCCATGGCCGAACCCTATGTCCATTATTTTCACCTATTTACAACATTACCATCCATGGCTAACATAACCCATAATCCAATAACATAATCCATAAGCATATATTTGTATCCTCCATTTAATCAATCACTATATTAAGTCCATAACCGATCCATAATACGGCTCCATAAATGATCCATTAACCGTGACATAAAAACCCCAAGTCCACCAAATAATTCTCATGGGGTTCCGTCATACACCATGGCCGAACCCATGGTCTATCATTTATTTACATCCTTGCCATTCATACAAAACCATCATCAATAACCTTCCATGGTTTTCATGATCTAATTGCATCTAAAAACCATCAACCAAACATCTATTTAAAATAAATCATAATTAAAAACCATCATAACCAATGTTCCTCAATGGGGTTCGGCCCTTCATCATGGCCAAACCTTATGGTTCATCAACTTCTCTTAAACCATTTAAACCCATATAAATTTCATATTAATTTTCCATTAAAATACCATATGTTTCCCTTAATTTTTCTTCCATGGGGTTGGGCCATAGTGTATGGCCGAACCCTATGGTTCCATATTTCCTCTTTTAAATCCAATCAAAACATCCTAACCATCCATGGTTTTCATCCTTCTTATAATTATTAAAACAAACAATGTTCCTTCGTGGTTTTCATCCCTCCAAAAGTCATATACCATTACCAACAAACTCCCATGGGGTTCGGCCATACAACCTGGCCGAACCCTATGGTCCATTAATTCTTTTTTAAATCATATATCTAAGATTTCATCATTTGATGGTTCTCATTCATACATTCATCCAAACCTTTTAACACCATTATAAATTATTAACCATCTTTTATTTAATCCCTTCAAAAGAATTCATATTCCTTCCATGGTTTCCAACCCATAAAAATAACCATGTCTTTCCATGGGGTTCGGCCATGCATCATGGCCGAACCCTATGGCCCATCCTTTCCATTAAAAATACTCAAATCAACCCCCAATCTTCTACCATGGGGTTCGGCCATACACCATGGCCGAACCCTATGGTTCCTTTCTTTTAAACAAAATTATCAAAATTACTTACCGGTTCCGCGACTCATACAGTTTTCATTCTCTCCAACGTGTTATTTCGATCCTTTTCTTCCTTAGTCTTTTCCTCCTTCTTCTTGATCTTTCACCCTTGCTGGTTGCCCTCTCCTTCTCTAGTTATGCCGTGAACATCTTCTTGATTTTGTGTGTATTGCAGTGCACCCCTTCCCTCTTTCTTTTATAAATCCTCCACTTAATCCTAATTAGAAGGTACCAAGACCCTTTAAATTAGCCATTGCCTAATGCCGTGCACCCCTTGCTGAAATAGCAATTGCCGTGTAATATACATAGAAGTTGCCGTGCGCCCCTCTTTAAAGATACTCCCACACATCATGCGCATATCTCATATGCGGCTAAGACATCTTATTTATTTAGCAATCCCTTTTTTAAAGATATTGTAGCACATCTTCTTGGATGTGCAAATCCCACACACGACCATGCACAATCTAGAATTAACTTTTAGACATATTCTTTATTTAGATTAGGCAATTGGATGTCATTGCCTAATCCCATCTCATCCATGCGTGTGTGTGTTATCCTCATACATCTCATGTGCATATCCTTAATCTAGATAGATATATGTTTCCATGTCAACCTCACATATATGGGCAAAGTAATCCATATTTAATTTTTAGACATATTGCATACCCTTTTAATTCAACCCCATTTAATTCTATTGAAACATTTTCCACAATCCGTTGGGTCTTAATTGGGCAATGACCCAACACTTTACCCATCTAAAGTCCATATCTAATAATTCACAAATTAAATGGGTAATTTTCATATATATTAATAACTTGAAAATCCATGGTGTTACATTTAACTAGGCAGGATGAGGGCCTACAGGATCTGGATGGTTGTTTACCTTAGCTCCTCCAGCGGCGGAGGATCGCTCTGTGATTCAAGGTATGGCGGTAGTCAGTAGTTCCTACGCCTTTGCTTTATTTGATTCTGGAGCATCCAACTCTTTCATATCTGCTGCATTCATATCTGCAACTGGAACTTTAATACAAAAACTGTCCACATCACTCACAATTGTATCCCCCGTCGGAGACACATCATTGGGGCTTATATGCACAGCAGTGAATACTGAACTCACTCGACTCCGATTTGAGTTCAACTATTTGGTACTCAATATGACTGAGTACGATATTATTTTCGGCATGGACTGGTTGGCTAGCTTTCAGGCCAACATTGATTGCTATCGCCGGAGGGTGACATTTTGGTCACCCGAGGGAAAACAACATGTGGTGCGTACTGACAAACAAAGCAGACTGCATGAAGGGTTGAGTCATCTGGTATTGAACAGTATCAGAATCAATAAGGCACCGGTGGTTGAACTTCAGGCAATAGTAAAGGACTATGGGTATGTATTCCCAAAAGAACTCCCTAGCTTGCCTCCCATGAAGGAGATTAATTTTGAAATCAAGTTGTACCCTGGCACTGCCCCAATGTCATTACCACACTACCGGATGGCACCAGCAGAGATGTCCAAGCTAAAGAAGTAGATTGATGAATTGCTCAGACTGGGTTGCATCTGGAACAGTAAATTGGCTTGGGGAGCTCCAGTCTTATTTGTGAAGAAGAAGGATGGTTCACTCCATATTTGTCGATTACCGAAAAGTGAACCAGCTGACGGTCAGAAACAAGTACCCTCTACCCAGGATCGATGATTTATTTGATCAACTTAGAGGTTCTAGTCATTTCTCTAAGATTGACCTGATGTCCGGATACCATCAAATCCGGGTTAAGGAGGAAGACACAGAAAAAACAACTTTCAGAACGCGGTATGGACTATATGAGTTTGTAGTCATGCCGTTTGGACTCACCAATGCACCGGTTGTGTTCATGGATCTAATGAACATGATTTTCTGTCCTTACTTGGACCAATTTGTCATTGTATTTATTGATGACATTTTGATTTATTCCAAAACTCAGGAAGAACACGCTGAGCACCTGAGGATAGTTCTGGACACTTTGAGGGAGAACAAGTTATATGCCAAAGCCAGCAAGTGTGAATTCTGGCTACTCAAGGTTAACTTCTGGGGACATGTCATATCAGCAGATGGTATAGCCGTGGACCAGGCTAGAGTGGCGGTAGTGGGAGAATGGAAAGGGCCAAAGAATGTAACCGAGATCCGTAGCTTCTTGGGATTGGTTGGTTACTACAGGAAGTTTATCATGGACTTCTCCAAGATTGCATCTCCACTGACCCAACTCACTCAGAAAGGAGTCAAATTTGAGTGGTCAGACGTGTGCAACCGGAGATTTGAAGAGTTGAAGAAGAGACTTACAACTGCACCTATCTTAATTTTGCCAGAAATAGTCAAGGGTTATGAAGTACAATGCGATGCTTCAGGAGAGGGACTTGGGTGCGTCCTCAGTCAAACTCAGCGTGAGGTGGGTTATGGTTCAAGACAATTGAAAATACATGAACGCCTTTATCCTATGCACGATCTGATCTAACTCGCTCTCAAAAACTTGAGACATTATATATATGGCAAGAAATTTGAAGTGTTTTCAGATCATAAGAGCTTGAAGTACTTGTTTGATCAGAAAGAGCTCAACCTGAGGCAACGCAGATGGATGGAATATCTGCAGGATTATGAGTTCGCACTTCGTGATCATCCTGGGAAGGCGAACAAGGTGGCGGACGCCCTCAGCCGCATATGACATGCATCAGTGGCATGTTTGATCAGGACAGAATGGGAGTTGTTGAATACCATACGAAAGTTCAATCTTTATATGAATAACCATGGGAGTATGTACAATTTGATCATACGGTCCAACATGGTTACCAAGATTGAAAAGGAATAGCGGGTAGACCCGGAAATAGAAGAGATATGGGCCAAGATGTCTACTGGTGAAGTCATACCAGAATGGGAGTTAGACCAGGACAGGGTCTTGTATTCCGAGGAAGGATATATGTGCCTAAAAGCTGCAGAAAAGAATTACTGATTGAGGCGCATCCGACCAAACTCTCAATTCATCCGTTTAGCACCAAGATGTATCATGACCTGAAAAGACATTACTGGTGGCACGGACTCAAGAAGGATGTGGCAGAATTTGTGGCTCATTACTTAACGTGTCAGCAGGTTAAGACGAAACATCAGAAGCCACCAGGGTTACTCAAACCCTTACCAGTGCCGGAATGAAAATAGGAGCACATCTCCATGGATTTTGTGACAGGGTTACCAAGGTCTTCAAAGGGCAATGATGCGATATGGGTCGTGGTAGACCGACTGACCAAGTCTGCACATTTTCTTCCCATTATGATGACAGACTCATCTGAGACTTTGGGTCGGCGGTATATCAAGGATATCATCAGATTGTATGGTATTCCTCGAATTATTGTGTCCGATAGAGATGGTCGTTTCACCGGCAGAGTATGGCAGAGTATGCAGTCGGCCATGGGAACAAACCTACTGACTTGCACAACATTCCATCCATAGACTGATGGGCAGTCTGAGAGAACAATGCAAACATTGGAGGATATGCTGAGAGCCTACATGCTAGATTTCAAGGGAGGATGGGAGGATCACTTGCCGTTGGTAGAATTCTCATACAACAACAGCTACCAGGCAAGCCTCCAGATGGCACCATTTGAGGCATTATATGGTAGACCATGTAGATCACCTGTATGCTGGACAGAGGCCGGTGAGCCTGTACTGATTGGACCTGAGTTGTTTGTAGAGAACACAACGCAGATACAGGTAACACAGCAGCATCTATTGATTGCGCAAAGTCGTCAGAAGAGCTACGCTGACAAGAGAAGGAGGTTCCTTGAATTTGAAGTGGGGGACATGGTGTTCTTGAAAGTCTCGCCACGAAAGGGACACCTGAGATTTGGAAAGAAGGGGAAATGGTCGCCAAGATATGTGGGACCATTTTCAATCATAAGAAGGATGGGGAACGTGGCTTATCAATTGGCACTCCCTTCACAGTTGGCATTTTTGCCAGATGTGTTCCCGTAACGCCCCGCCCTTTCCGAGATAAATTCAGCGTATTATTTTTTTTTTTATAAACAGGTAAAGGGCGGTGAGACGTCATGACGCGAGTTAAGTTCAGACTACTCAAGTCTGAACCTTAACTGGCCATCCATGTGTACATGGACTAGACCATGATAACAAACCACACATGGAACTAAACAATGACTTGCGGAATAAACTAAACTAACTGCGGAATTAGGTTGAATAGATAGCAAGTAAAAGTCTTGATTAATGAATAACTTAAACTAATCATCCATTGTTAATGTCAAAAGCAAACCATAACAATGTATTAACTTATTACATGTCCACCAAATATAACTCAAACGACAGTAAATAAGAAGTCCTGTTCAACAATCAAGCTCTTAGGCTTGGCTCCCCTCCCGGTCATCGACCTTCTCTTTCCCCTTCCTTGATCCTGCATTATCCTCTAAGGATAGGATTAGGGCGTTAGATCAACGCACCCAGTCGGCTCCCGATCAGGGCTACCACATGGTCAGCTTATAAATCATGCATATATCCTTATAAATCATGCATATAACAAATATCCGATTATCAAAAACATATAAAAACATGCTATTTATGTATGCAAATGTAATGAGCCCCACCCCATCACACATACATAAAGCATCACTTGACTTGTCTCATATCATCATATTAGTCCTCCTGGCGGGACTCTCATCGCCTAAGGAGACCAATGTGACTCTTATCATCATGTTACTCTTCCTGGTGGGACCCTCACGCCTAAGGAGGACGGTAACTCATATCATCATAATACCCCTCCTGGCGGGACCCTCATCGCCTAAGGAGGTCTCACAATTGCATCACAGCATATCAACGGAGTGCGACTCCGGGTTCCACAATCATCATCCCATGTCCATGCATGAGATGCCAATGCATTGTATGTCATTTGTAAATACATAACTCATCATTTAAAACCACATTTGAAACATAAATCAAATACAACATATCTCATAAAACATAATAAAACCAAATCATAATTGTGGTTACAAGTAGGTAGGAAACCTACTGAAGATTCACTTCAGTGTTCGACCTTTCTTTAGCGTCACTTGCTCACGACTTGTCCGCCGTTCACTTCCGTCACCTTGTGGTGTAACAGTAAATAAATCATACTATCAATTAAATATCCATTGACATCTAAGACCCAAAAATCATCATGTGGGGTTCGGCCATGCCCATGGCCGAACATCACCAACTTAGGATTTAACCTCCTTTTTCATTAAATCAATTCTTAAATACTTAACCTTTAAACATGTCTTGGTAGGGTTCGGCCATACACCATGGCCGAACGATACCACCTTGGTTTAACCCTTCTTTCATGTCCTTTTAAACTTTCTCTAACCATATTTACATTATCACCCTTATTTACAGTTTTGCCACTAGGCTAAACCATATCAAAACCATTGTCATTTTATGGGGTTCGGCCCTATACATGGCCGAACCTTGTAATCCCTTTTATCCATCACCAAATCGTTCTCCATTGGGATATTTTAAACCTTTTTGAACATCATGGAATCAATAACCAATACTACCCATAAACTTAGTCTATTTAACCCATGTAATAGTCCATGACTTGATCCTCATAAACATATTTTTATGTTTCAATAATCATGTAATAAACAGTATAATATTACCGAGTTTTACCATTTAAAAATCATCCAATAACCAACCCAATTTCATGGGGTTCGGCCATGCTCATTGGCCGAACTCTATGACCTTTGGTTTTGAACCTCTTAATCATTCATCTAGGTCGAAATAAAACTTCCATATCCATGTTTTAGCCTTTTTAAAACATGCATTTTAAGTCTAATAAAAACATCTAAAAACAGTCCCACACTTGCATGGTTTTAAATTCCAAAAACCATCCAAATCAACCAATTATTTCCATGGAGTTCGGCCATCAAAAGTGACCGAACCCTATGGTCCATTTCCATCCCTGTTTGACGCCATCTTCCATGGTTTAGACCTTTGACAAATTCGGCCATACATGACCAAATTATGTCATCCAAATTCATAACTTAAAACTCTTTATTTAACATAGATCTATAAAAATACTTACCAAATTTTCCAAGCTTCTCCTCTTGCCTTTGCTCTTTACTTCCTATCCTTCTTTGCCTTCCTTCCTTTGCTGGTTTATGCTTGATCAATTGGTGCAACCAACTCTGCTAGTTCAGCCAAGAAAACGAGTTTGGAGAGAGGGAGAGAGAGATGGGGATTCTTTGGATTTTCAATGTGAAAATCGGCCAACAATGGTGGTCTTTCCCTTTGTACTTCAGCCCCAACTTCCATTCATTTCCCTCATTAAACCTTGGCAAAAACGATGGGATATTGGGTGTCATCCAAGACACCCTTTCATCCAAACGTTGCATCCATTGAAATCAGCCAATACATCTCATTAAATAAGATGATGCCGCCCAACCTTGGTGTCCCTTGGCTTTGGCCAAGGCACCTCTTCATCCAACGGCTGGGATTGATTTCCCCAAGAGTTGTGTGTGATTAAAAACACCTTTCCACTTCCTCTTGACTCACTTGACTCATGATCTTTTTATTCCAACTCAACTCATCCAACTCAACACACTTAATGCACCATATTTGAGTCAACTCTTTTCTTAATTAAAACTCACTCCAAATCAGTCCAACTCGAGCTGCACTAACTCATACTTGAGTTCAATTGAGGGCCCACATCCGTGGTCAACTTGGTCAACCCGACCCATTGGGTCCCCAATCAGCCCTTTGACCCGTTTTGACAATATGACCCATTAATGGGCTGATTTTGCCACTTTTAAATGGTTTTCACTTGTGCATCAAGCCTACGTATTTTTGTTCCACTTGATTTCCAATCAATTCAGCTTGACCCCATTTAATTTGAGCTTAACCAATGGTCAAATCATCCATTATGACCCATTGGATCTCAATTGAGCCCGTTGACCCATTTAGCCATTTTCGACCCAATTGATATAGATTACCCATCCAACCAAATTTGACATTTATAATGTCTTCATATTATCTTAATTTGAGCAATGGGCCCCACCATTTCCTTATTTAACATCACAAACATTTAATTTAACAAACCAGGGGCATTTTCGTAATTATCCACTTCATTGAGAAATTGGGGTGTTACAGTTCCATATATCGATGTTGAGGAAGTACAATCCTGACCCTTCTCATGTACTGAATATACAAGACATAGATGTCCAAAGCAACGTAACATACGTCGAAAAGCATGTCCGAGTAGTGGACACAGAACAAAGGGTATTACGGAACCGAGCAATCGAGTTTGTCAAGGTGGCATGGGATCGACATGGCATTGAGGAAGCCACTTGGGAACTCGAGTCGGAAATGAGAACAGCTCATCCTGAGCTATTCATGTAAATGTTTGAAACCCTACTTCACTCGATTTTCGGGACGAAAATTTTAAAAAGAGGGTTGTATTGTAACACTTCGGAATTCCATGTTATCAATATTTACGGAATTTGCCATTTTAATTGTGAATTAATGGATATGAACCTTAGATGGGTAAGGTGTTGGGTCAATGGCCCAATTAGGACCCAACGGTTATGGTATAAGGTTCAATTTAAATTAAATGGGGCTGAATTAAAATGGTAACGCAATATGTCTATGGATGAGGATGACACACACGCATACACAAATCAATGAGGGATCACAACAAGATTAGGATGTAGCTGATATGGTAGATAAATATTGGCTGGAAATCCTAAAGATTGGGTTTGATATTCGAACATTACAATGGGCGGTGATTGGCTGTATGTAGATATGGTTGCATGTGGTTTCGGTGGTAGCTTCTATGTATAAAAGGGTGTATTTTTAGGATGTACACATATAGGGTAAGCATGAATCTAATTTAATTTGATTTGCATTCTAGCATAAAACTGGCTGGATTGTAGCTTCATGGGATAACACATGAGATGTGTATACATGGTAATGTACAGCAAGTTTTTGCATGACAAGCACGAAGCTGGAGTTTGTTGGAATTGGCTTGAATTAAGTTCCTATATTTTCTCTTCAAAATTAGAGAAATTGGCTGACGATGGGAGTCTTAGATTCAAAAGGACTTTGTTTTCTTGAAGGTGTCCTTTTTGGCAAGGTTAGGACACACGACGTTGCTATGTTGCTAGAAAAAAAGATCGCCTGAGTTGGCTGAGATAAGGAAAGCTGGCTAGTCGAATGGGAGTAAAAGTCCATAGAAGGAAGGACTGCTGCAATAGTAGTTACTGTCACGGTAAAGATCTATTGAGACAACATTTGGGTAATTGCTAATTCAGGCACCGATTGCACAACTTATATAAGGACTGCTGCAATATCAATTGAGAGATCGATGCGTGTATCATCATTGAGAGACATGATTTTAGAGAGATACAGCAGGTTGCATAATCTGTGTGAAAGATCAATAGAAAGAGGCTAAGGAAGGAAATGATCGGAAAAACAAGTCGGAGCGAAGGAAAACCGAAGGAGTTGCGGAACCAGTAAGTATTTGATAATTTTGTTTAAAGAAAGGAACCATAGGGTTCAGCCATGGTGTATGGCCGACCCCCATGGAAGAAAATTGGGGGATGATTATGGTATTGGTAATCCATCCGGGGAATGGATAAGTGTTGAAACAAACAACCATATGTTCGAATGCAAGACTAGATGGTAATAGTACAAATTGAATGAATTAGAGTAAATCCATCTAAGAGTTACGTGGATGATGTTAGATATGTTGGAATAATGTTAGGAGGGAGTTTCATGAAGAAAGGACGAACAAAATATGCAATGCAGAAGACTAACAAAACACTCAGTCGACTAAATCTTTCATTCAGTCGACTGAACTGGTATTGGACGAATCAGAAAAGAGTTTCTGGGAGTTTCAGCCGACTGAAAGTGGATTGACTAGGGATACAAAGGGTTTGACTCGGAGTCAGCCGACTGAAAGGTTACGAGTCAGGGTAAGAACAATTCCGAGTTAGAGTTCAGCCGACAGAAAGTATATTTTAGTCGACTAAAAGTCTGCGGGTAAGCCAGAGGACTGTATCTGGGATGATTCAGTCGACTGAATTACTGATGCAGTCAACTAAATTGAAAAGTTGATGTTTATGTGATTTTTTCTGAAAACTTCCAATTATCTGGGAGGAGGTAAGGGATGATTTAAATCAAATGGATAATCAAATTGACTTATAAGTACGATTGAGTTCATTAAGGTAAAGAGTTTTCGCAAAAGGATTTACGTTTCGGTTTCGACGTGATCGTCGTATGATATCTTCACAAAACAGCAAGGATATTATCCGGAAAGGTAGGATTCCACCACTTAGAAACCATGGGTTTATGTACAATGTTTTTATCTTATTTTGATGAATTTACGTCGTAAAAGATATGTTTCAAATGTGAGTTTTAATGCTATGTTTACAATATAAAATAACATGTGTTTCATTAGCATCTCATGCATGGCATGGGGTGAAGGATATTTAACCGGAGGGGCCACACTCCGTCGGGGCGTCAGAAAGACCACTGTGGGGATACCTTGATGTGCATTTCCCATCAAGAAGAAATCGGAGGGGTCACACTCCGTCGGGGCGTCCGAAAGACCTATGTGGGGGTACCTTGATGATGAGAATTCCATCAACAGGTTATTTGTACTTGTGATGGGTGGGACTCATTGCATTTGACATCATGACATGGCATTGTTTTATATGGTTTTGATTTTATGTTATTATACATGATTTGTACTAACCATGTGTAGACCCTAAATGGAATACCTACTAGGCGCGTTGTTCTAACGCCCTACTTCTACCCTAGTAGATGATACAGGAAACGAAGGGTATGATGAATGCGAAAAAGGCCAAGCATAGGAGCTTGGATGCTTTTACTTTTTAATTCTATTTAAGTTACTCATGGACTTGTAATTTGAATAGCTAGAATTCGTCATGTAATAACTTAGATAACTTTGCTATGGTCTGAATAATTGGTTGGATATTTTAACTTAAGTTTAATTATGATTAAAGACTTGAAGTACTTTGCTATCTAAAATGGAATAGAATGAGGTTCTATTATATTTCTGCAGTTATGATTTTAATCCCCATGTTTATATTGTTATGTGTGAACCATTTTTGTGGACTTCGTCCATGCACACATAGGGTTGGCCAGTTAAGGATCGGACTTTAGAAGTTCAAACTTATCTCGCGTCGTGACGTCCCGCTCTCTATCACTCTTTTTAAAAAAACAAATAGACACTGATTTTCGGAAAGCGAGTGAAAAAGGGCGGGGCGTTACAGTTGGTATCAGAGCGAACCAGAAAGATTGAATCTTTCGTAGTAACATTAAGACGATATCATGTCTCACTGACAGATAAGAATCCCAACTGATCGACTCTTCGGAGTCCGCTGCGTGGGGGCCAGATTAATTTACTTCGTTAGACTCAGACGGAACATTTAATCTGAGAACAACAATGAATGATAGCAAAGGAAGTATAGTCAAAATAAATGGATTTATCAAACATAGAAAAATAAGATATATTTCCCCAATATACCCGAATTGAGAAACAAACAATAGATACTTAGGGAATTCCCCAAAAACAAAATCAAGAGTGTTTATTTGGAAATTTCGCCAAAAGTAGGGAAATACAAAATTTACGATGAAACTAAGTCATGATATTTTTCAATGGCTTAGGGAAAAATGCCTCCAAAAAGAAATACCCAACAAAACCAGAAAGGGAAGGAAAAGGAGGTAGAAACCTCTCAACATGAAAAGAAGATAGAAAAATCTCGACATGAAGAGGAAGAACAACCATCCCACCAAGAGGAGGAGGAACAAAGCAGCGTGAATATACCGGTGGAGCCTCCTGAACTACAAAGCTTGGTTCAAGCGGTGGTCAGTTCGGTGCTTCAACAACACTTGAATGGGAATGGAACCACCAACGAGACCAATGACAGGAGCATGGTCAGGGACTTCCAGCAACAGCGCCCTCCTTATTTCAAAGGGAAAGAAGGGGCTTTCGGAGCAGAAAATTGGCTGAAGAAGATCACTCAGATCCTGACCCTACTCAAGATTTCTAGTTATGCTGACAAGATTTTACTGGCGACGTCACAACTGATCGATGATGCCGGTAAATGGTGGGAGGTGGTAGAGAAGCAGCGAGCACTTCTTTCGGAAGGAGAGAGGACTGCAATGACTTGGGATCAGTTCTCTACTACCTTCTTGGATCATTATTTTCCTGAGGAGGAGAAGGAGTGCCAGACTCAAGCTTTTCTATCTTTGGTATAAGGTACCATGACGGCGGCAGAGTACCACTAGGAGTTTCTCAGTTTGTCTTGCTATGCATTTTATATGGTGGATACAGAGTGTCGAAAGGCACGCAAGTTTGATCGGGGCCTTCGGCCAAGCATTAGGGTAAAGGTAACAATATTCAAGGCAGCTATATTTGCAGATGTGGTCAGTAGGGAAACTATAACAAAGCAAGAGATGGCTGAGTTAGTGTGTTTTGACAACCGCCGAGCTCAGAGTGGGAGGGGTACATTTCAGAAGAATAAGAAAATCCGACCGAACTTTAGCAGACCCTCACCATCCACTAGGTCAATAGGGGGCTTTTGTCCCAATCATCCCTCCCCATCTGCATCAGTCACTCAAGCTTCCAGAGGGGTGAACAACTGCTTTCATTGTGATCAGCCGGGCCATTTTAAGAGGGAATGCCCACAACTCAACAGACCCTCTTATTCCAGAGGTTCATCTCGCCCACCAGCTAGACCAGCTAATTCACGAGGAGGCAGGACATTTAATGTAACGCCCCGCCCTTTTTCACTCTTCTCTTTCAAAAAATCAGAGTCTATTTTTTTCTTAAAAGTGATAGAGAGCAGGACGTCACGACGCATGCTAAGTCTGGACTTCTAAAGTCCGACTCTTAACTGGCTAACCCTATGTGTGCATGGACTAAGTCCATGAAAACGGTTCACACATAACAATATAAACACGCGGATTAAAATCATAACTCCGGAATTATAATAGAACTCAATTCTTTTCCATTTCAGATAGTAAAGTACTTCAAGTCTTTAATCGTAATTAACATAACATAATTATCCAAATAAACATCCAACCATAGCAAACCATCTAAATTATTATATGTCCGAAATCTAGTTACTCAAATTACAAGTCCATAAGTAACTTAATTAAAATATAAACTAAATGCATCCATGCTCCTATGATTGGCCCTTTTCGCGTTCATCGTTCCCTCATTTCTTGTATCATCCACTAGGGTAGAAGTAGGGCGTTAGAACAACGCTCCCAGTAGGTATTCCAATTAGGGCTAACATGGTTAGTACAAAATATGCATAATAATATCATAATGTCAAAAACCATATAAACCATGCCATGTCATGATGTCAAATGCAATGAATCTCACCCATCACAAGTACATATAAGTACCCCCACATAGGTCTTTCGGACGCCCCGACGGAGTGTGGCCCCTCCGGTTTCTTCTTGATGGAAAAACACATCAAGGTATCCCACATAGGTTTTTCGGGCGCCCCGACGGAGTGTGGCCCCTCCGATTACATATCCTTCACCCCATGCCATGCATAAGATGCTAATGAATCACATGTTATTTTATCATATAAACATAGCATTAAAAACTCACAATTTTAAACACATCTTTTACATCATAAAATTCATCAAAATAAGATAAGAAACATTGTTCATAAAATCCATGGTTTCAAAGAGGTGGAATCCTACCAAAGACCACTACGTGTCCTTGCGCTTTCGTCCGATAACCGCTCACGATCGTACACACCTTGTGAGGTCCCGTTACCTTATAATACATCAACCAATTAAAACCATATTCCATTTGATTTCCTATTATGTTTAAGTCCATAAACCATTCCTCATGGGGTTTGGCCATACACATGGCCGAACCCATGATCCATTACTTTCACCCTTCATTACAACTTTGCCATTGGTCTAATCCTTAGTTAACATTTCATTCATTTTAATCTACCATACATAGTTCTTTAATTCAAACACATGATCCATCAAATAGTTCATGGGGCTCAGCCATACACCATGGCCGAACCCTATGTCCATTATTTTCACCTGTTTACAACATTGCCATCCATGGCTAACATAACCCATAATCCAATAACATAATCCATAAGCATATATTTGTATCCTCCAATTAATTCTCCATTTAATCAATCACTATATTAAGTCCATAACAGGTCCATAATACGGCTCCATAATGATCCATTAACTGTGACATAAAAACCCCAAGTCCACCAAATAATTCCCATGGGGTTCAACCATACACCATGGCCTAACCCATGGTCTATCATTTATTTACATCCTTGTCATTCATACAAAACCATCATCAATAACCTTCCATGGTTTTCATGATCTAATTGCATCTAAAAACCATCAACCAAACATCTATTTAAAATAAATCATAATTAAATTTAACAACATCATCCATAAAACATAACCAATGTTCCTCCATGGGGTTCGGCCCTTCATCATGACCGAACCCTATAGTTCATCAACTTCTCTTAAACCATTTAAACCCATATAAATTTCATATTAATTTTCCATTAAAATACCATATGTTTCCCTTAATTTTTCTTCCATGGGGTTGGGCCATAGTGTATGGCCGAACCCTATGGTTCCATATTTCCTCTTTTAAATCCAATCAAAACATTCTAACCATCCATGGTTTTCATCCTTCTTAAAATTATTAAAACAAACAATGTTCCTTCATGGTTTTCATCCCTCCAAAAGTCATATACCATTACCAACAAACTCCCATGGGGTTCGGCCATACAACCTGGCCGAACCCTATGGTCCATTAATTCTTTTTTAAATCATATATCTAAGATTTCATCATTTGATGGTTCTCATTCATACATTCATCCAAACCTTTTAAAACCATTCTTAATTATTAACCATCTTCTATTTAATCCCTTCAAAAGAATTGATATTCCTTCCATGGTTTCCAATGTAACACCCCAATTTCTCAATAAAATGGATAATTACCAAAATGCCCCTGATGTGTTAAATTAATTATTTTGTGATGTTAAGGAAATAGTGGGGCCCATTGCTCAAATTGAGATCGTATGAGCACATTGTGAATGTTAAGTGTGATTGGTTGGGTAATTTATATCAATTGGGTCAAAAATGGCTAAATGGGTCAAAGGGCCCAAATGGGGCCCATCGGGTCTTACTGGATTATTTGACCGTTTTGTGATTTTAAATTAAATGGGGTTAAGCCTATTTGATTGGAAATCAACTGGAGAAAAAATGGGTAGGCTTGATCCATATGTAAAAACCAATTAGAAATGACCAAAATACCATAATTGGGTCATGGAATAAAAAACGGGTCAAGGAGCTAAAGGTGGACCCAACGGGTCGTGTTGACTAAGGTTGACCGTGTGGACCCTCAAGGGAGCTAAAATATGAGTTAAATCAGTTTGAGTGGGACTGAAGTGAGTTGGAATTAAATCAAGTGGTGAGTCAACTCATGTGCATTAAATGAAATGCATTAAGTATGTGAGTTGGGTGAGTTGAGATGGAAATCTAAATGATCTTGAGTTCAAGTGATCAAAATGGAAATTAAAGGGGCTGTAAATCAGTGAGTTGAGTGGGAATTTGAAGAGGTTGGCTGGGTCATAACCACCAAAACAAGTCCCACACGTTGGGGACTTGTTTTGGTGATTTCCATGGTGAATGTTAAATGCAAATGATGGGTTTGAGATGAGTTGCATGGAAAGCTGAATGGCTGCATGGGTAGTTGTCAAGGGGTGCCTTGGATAGCACCCAAGACCCATCGTTTTGTGCATGAATTGATGAGGAAGTGGAGGGGTTTTGGGGGCTGAAATACAAAAGGATTGAACCCCCATGTTTAGCCGATTTTTGTCATTGCAAACCCAAGTTTTTCCCATCTTTCTCTCCCTCTCTCCAATTCGTTTTCTTGGCTGGAACAGCAGAGGTTTTTGGCACCAGTTATTCAAGCTTAAACCAGCAAGGAATTAAGGAAGAAAGGAAGAAATAAGAGGGAGGAAGCAAGGATCAAAGGCAATAAGAAAAGCTTGGAATTTGGTAAGTATTTCCATGGACTTTTGATTAATAAAATGGGTGTGTATTGGGCCATGGTTATGGCCGAATATACCAAGGTTTTAACCTTGATTAATGGAGGTCTAGAAATGGTAAAGATGACCATTGGGTTCGGCCACCATGAAGGGCCGAACCCCATGTAAAAGATTGCTTGGTTTTCATGTTTTGAAACATGAAAACCATGGGTTTTATGGACTGTATTTGGGTTTGATTTAAGGTTCAAATGCATGTTTTAGAAAGGGTTAAAAACATGGATTTGAATGACATAGGGACTGAAGGTGTTACGGGTATAAAAAGCGGTTTAAAACTGATAAGATGGACCATTGGGTTCGACCACTTTGCATGGCCGAACCCGATGGAAACAAGTGGTTGATGTTGATGGTTTTTGGAAATTAAAACCATATAAAATGATGGACTGTTACGGGTGTTTAAATCATGAAACTGGATGTCATGTTTGGGCCATGGAATGGCCGAATGCTTCAAGGAATTAAACCTTGGATTGAGATTGTTTAAAATGGTATAAAAATGTTATTGGGTTCGGCCACTTGGGATGGCCGAAGCCCATGATCTTATTTGGGTAATTGGATGGTTTTTGAAGTGTAAAAACCATACAATACTATGTTGATTATTACATGATTTAATGGACATGTGATGTAAGTTAAAAAGGGTCCAAAACATGGGCATAGGGTTCGGCCACCTTGGATGGCCGAACCCCATAAAAGTGTTTGATAAGTTGGTATGGTTTTTGGTGAAATAAAAACCATACCAATGGTGGAGTTGTTTATGTAATTTAATGGAGTTAAGGTTAAGGTGAAGGATCGGCCAATGTATGGCTGAATCTTATTAATTTTTATGGCTAAGATGCATGATAAATGATGAAAGATTATTAGAAGAATTGAATCCAAAGAACCATGAGGTTCGGCCATGAGAATGGTCGAACCCCATGGGTTGCTTTATGGTTTTTATGTGGTTTACTTAGGGTTATGGTTACTGATTTGGGTCAGCCTTTGGATGGCTGAACCATGTATTGATCATGGTTGAATTAGCATGATTAAACCATGAGTGATCATGGTGATGATTGGATCAAGTGAACCTTAGGGTTCGGCTATGAGTATGGCCGAACCCCATGGCGCTGTTTTGAAATAAATGGGCTGTTTTGAATGGGAACTTATGGTTGTTTTAATTAAGGAAACATACATGATAATTATGGACTATGTAATCAACCATTGATGATGATGGAAAGTGGGATAAAAACCCATAGGATGTGGTTCGGCCATGTGGCATGGCCGAACCCCATCAATGATTATTTGATAGAATTGGGTTAAGTAATAAATGGGATTAAAGTTGATGAATGAAGAACCCCACTAAGTTGGTTTAGACATGGAAAAACTAAAGGATAGCCTAAATGGCATAAATGTAATTATTGATAGAATGATGAATAATGGAAATGATCATAGGGTTGGATGTACGGACACGAACCCCACATGATGTGGATGGTCTTAGATGTGATTAAATAAGTAAATGATGTTATGACTTACTGATTGATATATGGATAAGGTAACGGAACGTGAACGGCGGGCAAGTCGTGATCAAGTGAAAAAGAACAAACACCGAAGCGAATTTTCAGTAGGTTTCCTACCTACTTGTAACCACAGTTTTACCCCAGTTTTCTTTATGAGATTCTTGTTTATTTTATGTGGTTTCAAATGATATATTATGCATTAACAAATGGCATACAGGGATTGGCATCTCATGCATAGACATGGGATGATGAATGACGTTCTACAGTGTTACAATTATGAGTTACGTCCTCCTTAGGCGATGAGAGTCCCGCCAGGAGGACTAATACGTGATATGAATCGAGGCAATGATGAAGAGATGGAAGTGTATTGTGATTTACCTTGACGGTACGAGGCACGTCAAGTGATGGCTATGAATGTACATGATGGGAGAGACTCATTGCATGTGCATACTTCATCGCATTGTTTTACCTATTTTTACTAATCATGTACTATGATATATATGCATGTTTTATATGCTAATCATGTGGTAGCCCTGATCGGGAACCTACTGGGCGTGTTGATCTAACGCCCTAATTCCATCCTCAGAAGAGAATGCAGGTACAAGTAAAGGAAAAGAAAAGGTCGTTGACCGAGAGGGGAGCTAAGCTAAGCCTAAGCGCTTGAATGCTGGAATGAATTTATAATTGCTGTTATTTGATACTTTATTATGGACATGTAATAAAGTAGTTACTTGCTATGGTTTGCTTAGGATATTAACAATGGACGGTTGATTTATGTTATTTATTAATTGAGACTGGTACTGGCTATCTTTTCATTTTATTTTCGCAGTTAATCTAGGTTATTCTGCATGTTGATGTTAGTTCCATGTGTGATTCATTATCATGGTCTAGTCCATGTACACATGGGTGGCCATTTAAGGTTCAGACTTGGGTAGTCTGAACTTAACTCGCGTCGTGACGCCGCCCGCTCTCTTCCGATGTTTATTATTTTTTTTTTAAAAAAAAATTAGACTCTGAATTTCACGGAAAGGGCAGGGTGTTACATCCAACCCAAAAAAATAACCATGTCTTTCCATGGGGTTCGGCCATGCATCATGGCCGAACCCTATGGCCAATCCTTTCCATTAAAAATACTCAAATCAACCCCCAATCTTCTTCCATGGGGTTCGGCCATGGTATGGTTCCTTTCTTCTAAAAAAAATTATCAAAATTACTTACCGGTTCTGCGACTCCTCCGGTTTTCATTCTCTCCGACGTGTTCTTCCAATCCTTTTCTTCCTTAGTATTTTCCTCCTTCTTCTTGATCTTTCACCCTTGCTGGCTGCCCTCTCCTTCTCTAGTTATGCCGTGAACACCTTCTTGATTTTGTGTGTATTCTCGTGCACCCCTTCCCTCTTTCTTTTATAAATCCTCCACTTAATCCTAATTAGAAGGTACCAAGACCCTTTAAATTAGCCATTTCCTAATGCCGTGCACCCCTTGTTAAAATAGCAATTGCCGTGTAATATACATAGAAGTTGTTGTACGCCCCTCTTTAAAGATACTCCCACACATCATGCGCATATCTCATATGCGGCTAAGACATCTTATTTATTTAGCAATCCCCTTTTTAAAGATATTGTAGCACATCTTCTTGGATGTGCAAATCCCACACACGGCCATGCACAATCTATAATTAACTTTTAGACATATTATTTATTTGGATTAGGCAATTGGTTGTCATTGCCTAATCCCATCTCATCCATGCATGTGTGTGTCATCCTCATACATCTCATGCGCATATCCGTAATCTAGATAGATATATGTTTCCATGTCAACCTCACATATATGGGCAAAGTAATCCATATTTAATTTTTAGACATATTGCATACCCTTTTAATTCAACCCCATTTAATTCTACTGAAACCATTTCCACAATCCGTTGGGTCTTAATTGGGCAATGACCCAACACTTTACCCATCTAAAGTCCATATCTAATAATTCATAAATTAAATGAGTAATTTTCATATATATTAATAACTTGAAAATCCAGGGTGTTAAATTTAACCAGGCGGGACAAGGGCCTACATGATCTGGATGGTTGTTTACCATGGTTCCTCCAGCAGCGGAGGATCACTCTGTGATTCAAGGTATGGCGGTAGTCAGTAGTTCCTACGCCTTTGCTTTATTTGATTCTGTAGCATCCCACTCTTTCATATCTGCTGCATTCATATCTGCAACTAGAAATTTAATAAACAAACTGTCCACATCACTCACAATTGTATCCCCCGTCGGAGACACATCATTGGGGCTTATATGCACAGCAGTGAATACTGAACTCTCTGGACACCGATTTGAGTTCAACTATTTGGTACTCGATATGACTAAGTACGATATTATTTTTGGCATGGACTGGTTGGCTAGCTTTCAGGCCAACATTGATTGCTATCGCCGTAACATTTTTGTCACCCATGGGAAAACAACATGTGGTGCGTACTGACAAACAAAACAGACTGCATGAAGGGTTGAGTCATCTGGTATTGAACAGTATCAGAAAATACAAGGCACCGGTGGTTGAACTTCCGGCAATAGTAAAGGACTATGGGGATGTATTCCCAAAAAAACTCCCTAGCTTGCCTCCCATGAGGGAGATTAATTTTGAAATCATGTTGTGCCCTAGCACTGCACAAGTGTCATTACACACTACCGGATGGCACCAGCAGAGGTGTCCAAGCTAAAGAAGCAGATTGATGAGCTGCTCAGACTGGGTTGCATCTGAAACACTACATCGGCTTAGGTAGCTCCGGTTTTATTTGTGAAGAAGAAGGATGGTTCACTCCGTGTGTGTGTGGATTACCGAAAACTGAACCAGCTGACGGTTAGAAACAAGTACCCTTTACCCAGGATCAATGATCTATTTGATCAACTTAGAGGTTCCACTCATTTCTCTAAGATTGACCTGATGTCCAGATACCATCAAATCCGGGTTAGGGAGGAGGACGTAGAAAAGACAGCTTTCAGAACGCGGTATGGACTATATGAGTTTGTAGTCATGCCGTTTGGACTCACCAATGCACCGGCTGTGTTCATGGATCTAATGAATAGGATTTTTTGTCCTTACTTGGACCAATTTGTCATTGTATTTATTGATGACATTTTGATTTATTCCAAAACTCAGGAAGAATACCCTGAGTTAGCCGTGGACCCGGCTAAAGTGGCGGCAGTGGGAGAATAGAAAGCGCCAAAGAATCTAACTGAGATCCGTAGCTTCTTGGGATTGGCTGGTTACTACAGGAAGTTTATCATGGACTTCTGCAAGATTGCATCTCCACTGACCCGACTCACTCAGAAAGGAGTCAAATTTGAGTGGTCAGACGTGTGCAACCGGAGATTTGAAGAGCTGAAGAAAAGACTTATAACTGCCCCTATCTTAATTTTGCCGGAAAGAGGCAAGGGTTATAAAGTACAATGCGATGCTTCAAGAGAGGAACTGGGTGCGTCCTCAGTCAAACTCATCGTTTGGTGGCTTATGGTTCAAGACAATTGAACATACATGAACGGCTTTTATCCTACGCACGATCTTGAACTAGCCGCAGTAGTCTTATCTCTCAAAAGCTGGAGACATTATCTATTTGGCGAGAAATTTGAAGTGTTTTCAGATCATAAAAGCTTGAAGTACTTGTTTGACCAGAAAGAGCTCAACCTGAGGCAACGCAGATGGATGGAATATCTGCAGGATTATGAGTTCGCACTTCGTTATCATCCTTGCAAGGCGAACAAGGTGGCGGATGCCCTTAGCCGCATATCACATGCATCAGTGGCATGTTTGATCAGGACATTGTAACGCCCCGCCCTTTCCGAGAAATCAGAGTCTAATTTTTTTTTTAAATAATAATAAAACATCGGAAGAGAGCGGGTGGCATCACGACGCGAGTTAAGTTCAGACTACTCAAGTCTGAACCTTAACTGACCACCCATGTGTACATGGAATAGACCATGATAATGAATCACACATGGAACTAACATCAACATGCGGAATAAAAAGACTAGATAGCAAGCAACAGTCTCAAACATTAATTAACATAAATCAATCATTCAAAGTTATTAACCTAATCAAACCATAGCAGGGAATGACTTATTACATGTCCAACAAAATATAGTTCAAATGACAGTAATATAAAGAAGTCCAGTCCAACATTCAAGCGCTTAGGCTTGGCTCCCCTCCCGGTCAACGACCTTTTCTTTCCCTTTTCTTGTACCTGTATTCTCCTCTGTGGATAGGATTAGGGCGTTAAATCAATGCGCCCAGTAGGTTCTCGATCAGGGCTACCACATGATTAGCATATAAAACATGTATATATATCATAGTACATGATTAGTAAAAACAGGTAAAACAATGTTATGAAGTATGCACATGCAATGAGACCCTCCCATCATGTACATTCATAGCCATCACTTGACGTGCCTCACACCGACAAGGTATATCACAATACACTTCCATCTCTTCATCATTGACCTGATTCATATCACGTATTAGTCCTCCTGGCGGGACTCTCATCGCCTAAGGAGACCATTGTGACTATGATCACCATGTTACTCCTCCTGGCGGGACTCTCATCGCCTAAGGAGGACGTAACTCAAAACTTGCAACACTGTAGAACCTCATTCATCATCATGTCTATGCATGAGATGCCAATGCTTGTATGCCATTTGTTAATGCATAATATAACATTTGAAAACACATAAAATAAACAAGAGTCTCATAAAGAAAACTGGGGTAAAACTGTGGTTACAAGTAGGTAGGAAGCCTACTGAAACTTTGCTTAAGTGTCCGTTCCTTTTTGAGCTTCACCCGGTCACGACTCGTGCGCCGTTCGAGTTTCGTTACCTTGTCCATATAACAGCAAGTTAACACTCAATATTCTTAACTTCTAATCAAGTCTAGATCCCATAAATCATCTTGTGGGGTTCGGCCATGCCCATGGCCAAACATCACCGACTCTAATTTGGTCTCTCCTTTATTTAATCCTCATTAGACATTACTTATTACAAACATATCTTGGTAGGGTTCGGCCATACACCATGGCCGAACCATACCACTTGGGTTTTGGCCCACAAATCAATTCCTTTGGTCAATCCTTTCATATTGAACTTTGACTAGTATTTACTGTTTTGCCATTGACCGTAAACCATATTGAAACTAACATCCATAACTATTCCTCCTTAGTGGGGTTCGGCCATACTACTTGGCCGAACCTCACCACCTTTCTTTATCCTTTACATCATACATACACACATCTCCCATTCATTATGAATTAGCACAAAGTCCATCAATAATCATTGGTGAGGTTCGGCCATACTACATGGCCAAACCTCACCCTATGTATTTTTATCCCATACTCCCTTATCTATCATGCTTGGTTATTTACTGATATTAAGTACATAAATACATACATGATTCTTGAATCAAAATCATACAACCCAATCAGTAACCATAACCCTAAGTAAACCAAATAAAAACCATAAAGCAACCCATGGGGTTCGGCCATTCACATGGCCGAACCTCATGGTTCTTTGGATACAATTCTTCTAATGATCTTTCATCATTTATCATGCATCTTAGCCATAAGAACAACAAACATATTTCTATTTAAAATCCCATAGAAACCCCATGATATTGCATGGTTTCTAACTCTCCAAATTAATAACAATCATCAATCTCTTTCATGGGGTTCGGCCATTCAAGTTGGCCGAACCCTATGTCCATGAATTGATCTTTCAAACATGCTTTAGGCGTTAATTAAACATGCAATATCAGTATCATATTGCTGCCTTTATACCTCTTAGAAACCATCTAATTAAATTCATCCAAACACGGTCCATAAAAGTCCATGGTTTCCATGTTTCACAACATGAAAACCAACAATCTTTTACATAGGGTTCGGCCCTCCATGGTGGCCGAACCCAATGGTTATTTTTACTATTTTTAAACCTCCAATATTCATGTAAATAATAGTATATTATTACCGAGTTTTACTAATTAAACATCATCCAATAACTAACCCAATTTCATAGGATTCGGCCATGCTCATTGGCCGAACACTATGACCTTTGGTTTTGAAACACTTAACCATTTATCTTAGGTCTGAATCAAGCATCCACATCCATGTTTTAACCTTCTTAAAACATGTATTTTAATCTAATAAAACATATAATAACGTCCCAAATTTATATGGTTTTAATTTCCAAAAACCATCAAAATCAACCACTTGTTTCCATGGGGTTCGGCCATCCAAAGTGGCCGAACCCAATGGTCCATTTCCAATCCTTTTTAGACACCATCTCCCATGGTTTAAACCTATGACAAATTCAGCCATACATGACCAAATTATGTCATCCAAATTCATAACTTAACACTCATATTTTAAACCAAAATCCATAAGAATTCTTACCAAATTTCTCAAGCTTCTTGTCTTGCCTTTTAATCCTTGCTTCCTATCTTTCTTAGCCTCCCTTCCTTTGCTGATTATATGCTTGAACCAATGGTGAAATCACCAAGGTAAAACTCGGCCAAGAGAGTGTGTTCTTGAGTGATGGAAAGAGATGGGAATTCTAAGGCTTTTGCAATGTGAAAATCGGCCAAACATGGGGTTCAATCCTTTTGTATTTCAGCTCCCAAAACCCCTCCACTCCCTCATCAATTCTTTCTCAAATCAAGGAGTCAGCCAAACAAAGCACCCCTTGGCACTCCCAACACACCCTTTGGCAGCCCAATGCAATCTTATCTCATTCCCATGCATTTCATTTAACATTCATCATGGAAATCACCAAAACAAGTCCCCAACGTGTGGGACTTGTTTTGGTTGGTTTGAGACCAAGCTACCTCTTCAAATTCCCACTCAACTCACTGATTTACAGTCCCTTTAATTTCCATTTTGACTCACTTGAACTCAAGGTCATTTAGATTTCCATCTCAACTCACCCAACTCACATACTTAATGCATTTCATTTAATGCACATGAGTTGACTCACCACTTGATTTAATTCCAACTCACTTCAGTCCCACTCAAACTGATTTAACTCATATTTTAGCTCCCTTGGGGGTCCACACAATCAACCATAGTCAACTCGACCCGTTGGGTCCACCTTTAGCTCCTTGACCCATTTTTGACTCCATGACCCAATTATGGGTATTTTGGTCATTTCTAATTGGTTTTTACATATGGATCAAGCCAACCCATTTCTTCTCCACTTGATTTCCAATCAAATCGGCTTAACCCCATTTAATTTAACTTCACAAAACGGTCAAATAATCCAGTAAGACCAGATGGGTCCCATTTGGGCCCTTTGACCCATTTAGCCATTTTTTACCCAACTGATGTAAATTACCCATCCAATCAAACTTAACATTCATAATATGCTCATATGATTTTAATTTGAGCAATGGGCCCCACTATTTCCTTGCTTAACATCACAAAATAATTAATTTAACACATCAGGGGCATTTTGGTAATTATCCATTTCATTGAGAAATTGGAGTGTTACAGACATAATGGGAGATGTTGAATACCATACGAGAGTTTAATTTATATATCAATAACCATGGGAGTATGTATAATTTGATCATATGGTCCAACATGATTACCAAGATTGAAAAGGAACAGCGGGTGGACCCGGAAATAGAAAAGATATGGGCCAAGATGTCTACTGGTGAAGTCATACCGGAATGGGAGTTAAGACCAGGACAGGGTCTTGTATTCCGATGAAGGATATATGTGCCTAAGCTGCAGAAAAGAATTACTAATTGAGGCACATCCGACCAAACTCTCAATTAATCTGGGTAGCACCAAGATGTATCATGACCTGAAGAGACATTACTGGTGGGACGGACTCAAGAAGGATGTGGCAGAATTTGTGGCTCATTGCTTAACGTGTCAGCAGGTTAAGAAGAAACATCAGAAGCCACCAGGGTTACTCAAACCCTTACCAGTGCCGGAATGGAAATTGGAGCACATCTCCATGGATTTTGTGACAGGGTTGCCAAGGTCTTCAAAGGGAAACGATGCGATATGGGTCATGGTAGACCGACTGACCAAGTCTGTACATTTTCTTCCCATTAAGATGACAGACTCATTTTCCGCAAAAGTAGGAAAATACAAAATTTACGATGGAAACTAAGTGATATATTTTTCAATGGCTTAGGGAAAAATGCATACAAAGAGAAATACCCGACAACACCAGAAAGGGAAGGACAAGGAGGTAAAAACCTCTCAACATGAAAAGGAGATAGAAAAAATCTCGACATGAAGAGGAATTACAACCATCCCACCAAGAGGAGGAGGAATAAAGCAGCGTGAATATACCGGTGGTGCCTCCTGAACTACAAAGTTTGGTTCAAGCGGTGGTCACTTAGGTGCTTTAACAACACTTGAATGGGAATGGAACCACCAATGAGACCAATGACAGGAGCATGGTTAGGGACTTCCAGCAACAGTGCTCTCCTTATTTCAAAGGGAAAGAAGGGGCTGTCGGAGCAGAAATTTGGCTGAAGAAGATCACTCTGATCCTGACCCTACTCAAGATTTCGAGTCATGCTGACAAGATTTTACTGGCCACGTCACAACTGATCGATGATGCCGGTAAATGGTGGGAGGTGGTAGAGAAGCAGCGAGCACTTCTTCCGGAAGGAGAGAGGACTGCAATGACTTGGGATCAGTTCTCAGCTACCTTCTTGGATCATTATTTTCCTGAGGAGGAGAAGGTACAACAGACTCAAACTTTTCTATCTTTGGTACAAGGTACCATGATGGTGGCAGAGTACCACCAGAAGTTTCTCAGTTTGTCTTGCTATGCATTTTATATGGTGGATTCAAAGTATCGAAGGGCACACAAGTTTGAGCGGGGGCCTTCGGCCAAGCATTAGGGCAAAGGTAACAATATTCAAGGCAGCTACATCTGTGAAGGTGGTTAGTAGGGCCACTATAGCTGAGCAAGAGATGGCTGAGTTACTGCGTTTTGACAACCGCCGAGGTCAGAGTGGGAGGGGTACATTTCAGCCCAACAAGAAGTTCCGACCGATCTTTAGCAGACCCTCACCATCCACTAGGTCAACAGGGGGCTTTCGTCCCAATCATCCCTCCCCATCTGCATCAGTCACTCAAGCTTCCAGAGGGGTGAACAACTGCTTTCATTGTGATCAGCCGGGCCTGTAACGCCCCGCCCTTTTTCACTTGCCTTTTTCCCATAAATTTAGAGTCTATTTTTTTTTTATAACAGAGTAGAGTGATAGAGCGCGGGACGTCATGACTCGAGCTAAGTCCGAACCTCTAAAGTCCGACCCTTAACTGGCCAACCCTATGTGTGTATGGACTCAGTCTAAGAAAATAGTTTACACATAGCAATATAAACATGCAGAATAAAAGTCATAGCATGATGAATCATAACATCAATTTGGGGAATCATAATAGAACCAAGTTCTATTCTATTGATGGCAAAGTACTTAGTCAATACATCACTTTAATCATCATCCAAATAAAACATCCAACCATAGCAATTCATCTAAGTTATTACATTCTGAAATCTGGATACTCTAAATACAAATCCCTGAGTATCTTAAACAAATATAAAACTAAAAGCGTTCCAAGCTCCTATGCTTGCCCCTTTCCACGTTCACCGTTTCCCTCGTTTCCTGCATCATCCACTAAAGGGTAGAAGTAGGGCGTTAGTACAACGTGCCCAGTAGGTATTCACATTAGGGTTAACACATGGGTTAGTACCAACAATCCAGATATAATATATATCAAAACCAGTTATAATAAATCATTCCATACTTTCAAAACATTGTATCCAAAACATTGTATCCAAAACATTGTATCCAAAACAGTGTATGATAATAGAGATCCAATTATACCGATAAAACCAGAAACCTTGCATGATAATAAAGATCATAATCATGCCGATTCAATGCCATGCCATGCTATCATATGCAATGAATCCCACCCATCATAAAACATAGGGTAATACTCTTGATGGAATTCTCCTCATCAAGGTATCTTCCTGGTGGAATTCTCATCACCAAGGTCTTCTCTCTTGATGGAATTCTCCTCATCAAGGTATTCCCCACAGTTGCCTTAAGGACATTCCGACGGAGTGTGGGCTCTGGTTACTTAGTATCCTCTTGATGGGATTCTCATCATCAAGGTATCCCCTGATGTAATGCTCATCACCAGGGTCTTCATACATAGTATCCTCTTGATGGGATTCTCATCATCAAGGTATCCCCCACTAGTTCTTTACGGACGCCCCGACGAAGTGTGGGTCCCCGGTTACCTGTCATCCCTCCCATGCCATGCATGAGATGCAAATGTCCATATGCTATGCAATTATACAAATCATAGCATTTAAAAGCTCATATTTAAAACACATGTTATTTTATCAAATAAACATAGCATATAAAATATCATTTGAAACATATCATTTGCAATTTAAAATAATTAAATCAAGATAAAAACAATGTACATAAACCCATGGTTTCAAAGAAGTGGAATCCTTCCAAAGACCGCTACGTGTCCTTGCGTCTTTCGTCCGGTAACTGCTCACGATCGTAAACACTTGGTGAGGTCCCGTTACCTTATAATATAGAATCAATTAAAACCAAGTCTCACTTGATTTATAATATTTTAAGTCCATAGACCAATCCCCATGAGGTTCGGCCATACACCATGGCCAAACCCATGGTTTATCATTTTTAGCCGATATTACCAAATTGCCATTGGTCTAATCTTTAATTAACAATTTATTCATTTTAATTACAATATTTCCATTACACTTATCCATAGCCATTTACCTTCCTTATTTTTCATATATTTACAAGATTGTCATCCATGGCTAATATAACCTGTTTTAGCAAGTATTTACTACCTTGCCATTGCCTCCAACAATTTAGGCTAAGGTTCCAACGCATAGATCCATTTGTTTATTTTAAACATCCATAATACTCCCAATAACCCTTTTAAAATAATTCATAACTGATTCCATCAACTTATGTTTGAGTTTCAAAACATAGTTCCAATAATTCTACATAATTACCATATTGCCATCCAAGGCCATAATTCCATTGTTCTCATCCTTCATCCCTTAAAAATACACCCAAACATAAACTCATGACTGATTCTGTAGCGCCCGCCCCTTTTCACCTTAAATCAGAGTCTATTTTTTTTTTAATAGTGACAAAGGGCGCGAACGTCACGACGCGAGTTAATTCCGAGCTTCTAAAGCCCGGCCCTTAACTGGCCAACCCTACGTGTGCGTGGAACGAAGTCCACAAAGAACAGCTCACACGTAGACGTAAGCTCAAGGAATATTACAACTAAGTGCAGAATTAACAATAAAGACTATCCTACAAATTTGAGATAGCAGGGAAGATAACATTCATAATATTACCAAAATATCACAACGTCTCAACTTCCAAAATAAATCAAAATATAAGAAGTAATCTAATTATACAGTCCGATAAGCTAAACTGTTCAAATATACATTTCCCAAAAATAAACTTTAATAAAGTAAACAGTCCGCCTCCCCAAGCTTCTAAGCTTGGCTCCCGTCCCGTCCTTCTGCTCCGTCATTTCCTGCGTCATCAGCTAGGGTAGAAATAGGGCGTTAGACAACACGCCCAGTAGGAATCCGAGTAGGGCTAACACATGGATTAGTGATAACAAAGCATATAGATAATAGTATAACGAAAACCATAAAATGAATGTTATGCCATGGGTGTCTGTGTTATGAATCCCACCCATAATCCATACCATCATGCTGTCATATCCCCCTTGACGGCAAAACCTCGTCAAGATACAAACAATCACAAATCATCCCCCTGGACGGCAAAACCTCGTCCAGATATAAAACAATCACAAATCATCCCCCTGGACGGCAAAACCTCGTCCAGATATAAAACAATCACAAATCGTTCCCCTGGACGGCAAAACCTCGTCTAGATATAAAACAATCATAATTCATCCCCCTGGACGGCAAAACCTCGTCCAGATATAAAATAATCACAAATCATCCCCCTTGATGGAAGAACCATCATCAAGGTATCATAATTACATACAACATCCCTGATACATCAAACACATCAAAATATCTCCATGTCTGTTTATCGGTCGCCCCAAAGGAGCATGGACTCCGGTTTCATTTCATCTTTCCCCTGTCATATCCCTCCCATGTCATGCATGAGATGTAGATGCCATATGCCATGTAATGAATATAATAATAAACCATGACATTTAAAAAAAATCCCATCAATAAAACATATAACTTGATTACCCAAAATAGATCAAGCAAAGCCTCAATAATGACATCATAGCATTAAAACCCATTTTAAATCAATCATATGCTTACCGGAAATAAAATAAAAACCCCTACATAATACATAATTCAAAACCAAAAACATACCATATAATTTCCAAACTAATTCAAAGAAACCATCACTCAATCCATGGCTTACAAAAATGTAGGAATCCTACCGAATACCGACTAGCGTTCTTTCGTCCGTTTCCGTCTGACAGACCCGGTCGCCGATCACGCACCGCTTACGATGTCCGGTACCTTATTATACATATCAATTAGTCCATGTATTAACCATTTAAGTCCATAAATCACATCTTAGTGAGGTTCGGCCATGGTAGTTTTGCGGGTCCCATTTAGTCCATTAAATATTTTAATCATATGAGTCTAAAAACCAGCCACCCTAGGCTTTATTAATCACTCATAAGGTTGTTACTTAGAGTCCGTAAGTCCATGACCACCTCCCATGGGTTTCTTCATTTTGGCCAATATTTACGGTTTTGCCACTACCCTTCCATGGTTACTCATTTACTTAATCCATGTACATTATGGTCCATAATTGATCCATAACTTAGACCCATTAATTGATTCACAAAATGGTTCCATTGATGTCTCATTAACCATGATATGCATATTAATAATTTAGTCCTTAACTTAGACTAATTTTTCCATTCATCCAACCACATACACACACCCTTCCTTAGTCCATAACATGACTTACAATTGAATCATCATTCTTAACCACATCTTGGGTCCCTAATTGATCCATCAACCATACAACAAGACCACTTACCTCAACCATCTAATTAACCTAATTCCATTAATTTTTAAACACATGCCACAACCTTAAACCTTAGCCCAAAGAGGACTCTCAATGAGTCATGGGCTTTATTAAAACTAGCCCCTTTAATTCAACCTAATCCCCACTTTTCCTTGGGTCTTTTTCACCACATTTAGATCCATAATAAGCCTCCCATGAGGAGGTTTACATCATGCATTTAAATCATCAACTTTGATCATCACTTGATACATTCTTGAGTCCATTAATGACCCTTTAATCATGACCTATTCCCCATTAATTTAAACACACACATAAGTCCAACTACGAGGGATTTTAACTCATACATTTAAATCATCCTTCCTTAATCATCATGAAATACATTTTGGTCCATTAGTTTAACCATAACTCCCATTTATTTTTTCATGGTTCCAAAAACCAAATTCATCCCAATCTCCCCATTGAAATCACTTAGCCACCTTCCATGATTTCCTTCACTAAAAACCCCTTAAAATTTACAAACCTTTGACCCCTTTTAAGCCTCCAATTTATTAGTACATTATTCCATACCTTCCATCCTTCCAAACTCATTTAAATTTACAAACACATAACCCTAAAAACTCCATTAAAGATCCTTAATTACCTACATTTAACCATTAAAATCTTAAAACCCTAAATCATCCTCCATGGCTTCCATTATTTATAAACCCTAATAATTCACTTAAACACCTACCATTTTTGAGGTCTTTAACATCATTCACATCTCCCATGCATTTCCTCATTTAAACCCCTTTAAAATTATCACCACATTTAATCATTAGCACCTTAAAAAAAACATAAACCATCTTTCCATGATTTTCATTCAAGATCCCTTTAAAAAGAACTACCACAGTTAATCATTAAACACTTACAAACCCTAAATCATCCTCCATTCTTTTCCTCATTAAAACTCTTTAACTTCACTAACATTTATTCACTAACATCTTAAAATCATAAATCCCCCTTCCATGGTTTTGACCTTAAAAACCCCATTTAAGCTTACTTAATTACTCACCATAATTCCTTCCAAAAATCACACACATTTCATGCTTAAATAAATTTCATTACATAATGTCCTTAATGTATTTATTTTTCCTTAACCTAATTTATCCACTTTTCCATCCTTCCATTTGATGGATTTGAGATCCAAGGCCTATGATTATTTGGCCACCATCAAATTTAACAAGAATGGATCCCAAAACTTAAATCCTAAAAATCCAAATCTCTTGTTTAGGAATTACTTACAATCCGACGCGCCTCCTCCGACTTCTGTCACTCCCGTCGGCTTCTTTGGCCTCCTTTCTTCTTCCTCTCCTTGTTTGAACGGCTAAGATGCTTGATCCATGGTGAAAACACCATAGCTTGGGTTTGGCCATGATAGGGTTTGATTTGAGAGAGAGAAGGAGGAAAAGATGGAGATAAATAACCCAAGGTCTTGATCTTGGAGTGATGAGCCCAAGCTTACGCCTTTCTCCTCTCTTTTCTTCCAAGCTTTTCTTATTCTTTCTCTTGGTTTTCTTCCTCTCCTTTTCCTTGGGTGTGGGACGGTGGTGGAGAACAAGAGAGGGAGAGAGTATGAGATCGTTGGAGTGGAGAGAATGAGATGAAAAGTCATCTCATCTCTTGGTTGTCTAAAATACACTCCACAATAACTCTCCCACCAACCAAACTTAGATATTTTTCATGCTTTTTGACCCCAACCACATTACCCAACGTTTTTTTTCTTTTTGCCTTAAGATAAGATGGTTTTTGGTTTTCCACCTTTTGACCATTTGACCCTCATTTGAATAATTTAATCATTTAATTAATTAGATAATTAGGTTAAGTTAATTCCCATTTAATTTAATTCCATTAAATTTCTTCCATAAAATCCACCCATGGTTGACCAAGCCAACCATGGTGGCCGGCCCCACCAATTCTTGGTCCACACGCCACCTCACTTAGTGAGGTGGAGGTGGGTCCCAATTGGCCACATCACCTTGGCTTAATTCAAATTAACTTAGGTGATTTAAATTTAATTCAACCCATTCCAACTAATTGGATCATCATTGGGGCCCATGGCCCAATTACATTCACCCTTACCCATTTACCTTAGGGCTTACATCATCTTGATCCATTGGGTCCCAATTGGGTATTGGGCCCAATTTGACCATCCTTGGCCCAATTGACCACCATTGACCCTTTAAGTAAACTTAAATCCAATCCATAATCCATTGGGCCCTAGTTGGGCCTTTGTCCACATTTTGATCCATTTACTATCTATTCCATCCAATTTCCAAATTCCACCATAAAAAAATAAATAATAACACATATATATTACTTTACAAATTCCGGGCCATTACAGATTCATAAATTTTATACAATTATACATAACACTCCAATAATCCACAACGATAGATCCATAAATAAAACCTTCCCTTACTTTAATCATATTAGGCTCATTCAAGACCCATAAAAATTGGTTCATCATCTTAGGTCCATAAATGACCCATAATCTATATCAAGTCCACAAAATCCATAATCATTCAAGGTCCATGCTTAGATAGTTCATAAATAGAAACTTCCTAAATTTAATATATAAATTCCATACTTAGAAAGTTTCCAACTTTAATCTCCACGTTCCATATTTAGAAGGTTTCCATACTTAGATAGCTTCTAATTTAATCTCCACTTTCCTTAATTAGAAAACTTTCCAATTTAATCTTTACCTTTCAAAATTAGAGACTTTCCAATTTAATCTCTACTTTCCAAAATTAGATACTTACTAATTTAAACTCCATCTTCCAAACTTAGAAACTTACTAATTTAATAACCATTCTCCATATTTAGAAGGTTTCCAAACTTTGCATGCATCTTTCCATGCTTGGATAGTTTCTAAATTTAGATTCCATAATTAGAAAGTTTCCATTAAACCAATCAAAATCCATCAACCTTAACAAAACAACTCCATGGGGTTCGGCCATACACCATGGCCGAACCCTATGGTTCACCATCCTTTTTATTAAAAGATTTAAACACCTCTTAACCAACTCCAATCAAATTCCTTTAATAAATTAAATCCATAAATATAGCTGGTGGGGTTTGGCCACACACTATGGCCGAACCTCACCCCTTCCTTTTTAAAACATGTAGAATTAGTCCATGGTTTCCATCCTTAAAATTTCATACATTAACCATAATAATATGATCATGTTTCTTCTATAAAATCACCAAAACCCTTCCATGGGGTTCGGCCATGCACCATGGCCGAACCCTATGGTTCATCCATGATCATCTCTTAATTCTTCTTCCATGGGGTTCGGCCATACGCCTTGGCCGAACCCTATGGTTCCTTATCTTAAATAAACAAAGATCATAAGATCACTTACCGGTTCTGCGACTCCTTCAGTTTTCTTTCGGTGGATCTTGTTCTTCCAATCCTTCTCCATTCCTTAGTCTTTTCTTGTGGATGCCGTGAACCACTTTGTGTTGCTTCTCTTGTGCTTGCTGCTGCCTCTCTTCCTTTGATAATGATTGTCGTGCATGAGAGTTTGAGAGAGAGAGAGAGAAAAAAATTGGAGAAAGATGTGAAATCCATGCGCCCATGTCCTTCTCTCCTTTTATTATTTTCCCTTGGTTCCATCTTTAGAAGTTGCTTAAGATAATACTCACTCCAATGCCGTGTATCCCTTGCTTAAATCATTATTGTCGTGTGCACTTGCTATGGTACTTTCTTTTATAAAAAGCTCCACTTAATCCCATATTTAGAAGGTAACATGTGCCCTTCCTTGCCTTCTTTTATTAAACCTCTCTTGGATCCCAACTTAGACAAAGCCTTGCGCCTCTTGCTTCTCTTTCTTTTAATAAATAACACTCCACATGGCCACCCTTATTTGAAATAGCCATTGACTTAATTAATCTTCCAATCAGTCCTATCTTATTAAAATAGCAAGACCCTTAAGCTTAGCCATTCTTAATCCTCAATTTAGAATGTGCTATGCGCCCATTGTGTTTAACAGTTGCCTCTTTATAAAATCTCCATTTAATCCCAAAATAGAAAGTGCCATTTTAATCAAGGAAAGACCCTTCTTTAGGGACTCCAACCCATGCGCATATCTCATATGCGGCTAAGACAATCTCTATTTCTAATCTTATATATCTCATCTCATCCAAAATATTATGCGTATATAACCCCCTTGATTTTTGTGATATAAAGTCTTATATTCGGCAATGCATTCTTTTATCTATTTAATTTTGCATTACTAAAATAATTCAACCCATTTAAATTTATTTGAAACCATTTATCAAAATCGTTAGGTCTTAATTGGGCAAAGACCCAATATTTTTCTCATCTAAGAACCATATCTAAAAATCTATAAGTTAAATGGGTAATTTTCATAAATATTTATAACTTGAAAATCCGGGATATTACAGGGCCATTTTAAGAGGGAATGCCCACAACTCAACAAACCCTCTTATTCCAAAGGTTCATCTCGCCCACCAACTAGACCAGCTAATTCACGAGGAGGCAGGACATTTAATGTAACGCCCAGCCCTTTTTCACTCTTCGCTTTCAGAAAATCATAGTCTATTTTTTTAAAAAGAAGTGATAGAGAGTAGGACGTCACGACACGAGCTAAGTCTGAACTTTTAAAGTTCGACCCTTAACTGGCCAACCCTATGTGTGCATGGACTAAGTCCATGAAAACGGTTCACACATAACAATATAAAGATGCGAATTAAAATCATAATTGCGGAATTTTATCATAGAACTCAATTCTTTTCCATTTCAGATAGTAAAGTACGTCAAGTCTTTAATAGCATGGATTTGAAGTACTTTGCTATCTAAAATGGAATAGAATGAGGTTCTATTAAATTTCCATAGTTATGATTTTAATCCGCATGTTTATATTGTTATGTGTGAACCATGTTCGTGGACTTAATCCATGCACACATAGGGTTGGCCAGTTAAGGGTTGGACTTTAGAAGTTCGGACTTAACTCGCGTCGTGGCGTCCCGCTCTCTATCACTCATTTTAAAAAAAAATAGACTCTGATTTTCGGAAAGCGAGTGAAAAAGGGCGGGGCATTACATTAAAAGCCCAAACCATATGGGTATGATACAATTTTAGGGAAAATAAGGAACCATAGGGTTCTACCATTTTGTATGGCCGAACCCCATGGAAGAGTATTTGATGATCATGGAAGATTTAAATGAAGTCATGTGTATGGACTTGGAATTGTAAATAAAGATCCAAGGATATGATATAAACCTTCCCATGGAGGGACTTGTTTATGAACTTAAGATGATAAAATATGGAGATAAGATATCATGGGTTCGGCCATAGTGTATGGCCGAACCCCATGAACCATTTAATGAACCATTTGATGGAACATGTTAAAGGAACATTTAGAGTTGTTATGCATGTTTAAATGAATGGAGGATTGAACAAGGAAATAAGGGATTTAATTATATATATCTATGTGTTCATGGATTATGTTAATGGTTATGGATTTGTATAAATGGTAAAGTTGTAAATATAGGCAAGAAAATGAAAGATCATGGGTTCTGCCATGGTGTATGGCCGAACCCCATGAGGAATGTTTTATGAAGTTAGGTGGTTACCAATGGTAGATGATTAATTGTTAAGTTATTAACTAAGTGGTGATAGAGTAAAAGATCAAGGAGGGACCAAATCAAGTGAGTGAGGTTCGGTATGTTGTATGGCCGAACCCAACTAAGGTTGGTTTATGGATTTATGTTAAGGGTTTAAATGATTAACTTAGTGATGAATGATTAATAAATCAAGAAAGGCACTAAAACCAAGTGAGTGAGGTTCGGCCATGGTGTATGGCCGAACCCCACAAAGTGTGTGGTGGATATAGAGTATCGAAGGGCACGCAAGTTTGAGCAGGGCCTTCGGCCAAGCATTAGGGACAAGGTAACCATATTCAAGGCAGCTACATTGGCAGAGGTGGTCAGCAGGGCCACTATAGCAGAGCAAGAGATGGCTGAGTTAGTGGTTTTTAACAACTGCCGAGCTCAGAGTGGGAGGGGTACATTTCAGCCCAACAAGAAGTTCCGACCAAACTTTAGCAGACCCTCACCATCCACTGGGTCAACAGGGGGCTTTCGTCCCAATCATCCCTCCCCATCTGTATCAGTCACTCAGGCTCCCAGAGGGGTGAACAACTGCATTCATTGTGATCAGCCGAGCCATTTTAAGAAGGAATGCCTACAACTCAACAAACCTTCTTATTCCAGAGGTTCATTTCGCCCACCAGCTAGGCTAGCTAATTCACGGGGAGGCAGGGCTTATAATCAGGCGGGATGGGGGCCTAACCCTATTGGATCTGGACGGTTGTTTACTCTAGCTCCTCCAGCAGCAGTGGATCACTCTGTGATTTAAGGTATGGCTGTAGTCAGCAGTTCTTACACCTTTGCTTTATTTGATTCTGGAGCATCCCACTCCTTCATATCTGCTGCATTTATGACTGCTACTGGAACATTAGTACAAAAATTGTCCACATCACTCACCATTATATCCCCCGACGGAGACACGTCATTGGGGCTTATATGCACAGCAATGAATACTGAACTCGCTGGACTCAGATTTGAGTTCAACTATTTGGTACTCGATATGACAGAGTACAATATTATCTTCGGCATGGATTGGTTGGCAAGCTTTCAGGCCAGCATTGATTGTTATCGCCGTAGGGTGACATTTTGGTCACCCGAGGGAAAACAATATGTGGTGCGTACTGACAAACAAAGCAGACTGCATGAAGGGTTAAACCACATGGTATTGAACAATATTAGAATCAACAAGGCAACGGTGGCTGAACTTCCAGCAATGGTAAAGGACTATACGAATGTATTCCCAAAAGAACTCCCTGGCTTGCCACCCATGAGGGAGATTAATTTTGAAATCAAGTTGTACCCTGGAACTTCTCCAGTGTCATTACCACATTACCAGATGGCACCAGCTCAGATGTCCGAGCTAAAGAAGAAAATTGATGAACTGCTCAGATTGGGGTGCATTCGGAACATTGCATTGTCTTGGGGAGCTCCGGTGTTGTTCGTGAAGAAGGAGGACGGTACACTCCGAATGTGTGTGGATTACCGGAAACTGAACCAGCTAACTGTCCGGAACAAGTACCCTTTACCCAGGATCGATGATCTATTCGATCAACTGAGGGGTTCCAGACATTTTTCAAAGATTGATCTGATGTCTAGATACCATCAAATCTGGGTTAAGGAAGAGGACATAGAGAAGACAGTTTTTAGAACACGGTATGGACTATATGAGTTTGTGGTCATGCCGTTTGGACTCACCATGCACCGGTTGTGTTCATGGATCTGATGAACAAGATTTTTCGTCCTTACTTAGACCAATTTGTCATTGTATTTATTAATGACATTTTGATTTATTCCAAAACTCAGGAAGAACATGCTGAGCACCTGAGGATAGTTCTGGACATTTTGAGGAAGAACAAGTTATATGCCAAAGCCAGCAAGTGTGAATTCTGGCTACCCAAGGTTAACTTCTAGGGGCATGTTATATCAGCAGAAGGTATAGCCGTGGACCCGGCTAGAGTGGCGGTAGTGAGAGAATGGAAAGCACTGAGGAATGTAACCGAGATCCGTAGCTTCTTGGGATTGGCGGGTTACTACAGGAAGTTTATCATGGACTTCTCCAAGATTGCCTCTCCACTTACCCGACTCACTCAGAAAAGGGGTCAAATTTGAGTGGTCAGATGTGTGCAACCGGAGAATTAAGGATCTAAAAGATAGACTTAGAACGGCTCTTATTTTGATTTTGCCAGAAAGTGGCAAGGGTTATGAGGTACAATGCTATGCTTCAGGTCAGGGACATGGGTGTGTCCTCAGTCAAACTCATTGTGTGGTCGCTTATGGTTCAAGACAATTAAAAATACATGAACGCCTCTATCCCACGCATGATCTGGAACTAGCCGCAGTGGTCTTCGCTCTCAAAAGCTGGAGACACTACCTATATGGCGAGAAATTTGAAGTGTTTTCAAATCATAAAAGCTTGAAGTACTTGTTTGATCAGAAAGAGCTCAACCTGAGGCAGCGCAGATGGATGGAATATCAGCAGGATTATGAGTTCGCGCTTCGTTATCACCCTGGCAAGGTGAACAAAGTGGCAGAAGCCCTCAACGTATATCACATGCATCAATGGCATGTTTGATCAGGACAGAATGAGAGATGCTGAATACCATACGAGAGTTCAATCTTTATATCAGTAACCATGCGAGTATGTACAATTTGATCATACGGTCCAACATGGTCTCCAAGATTGAATAGGGGCAGCGAGCAGATCCGGAAATGGAGTATAAATGGGCCAAGATGTCTCCTGGCATGGTCATACCGGAATGGGAATTACGACCAAGACAGGGTCTTGTATTCCGGGGTAGGATATATGCGCCTAAGAGCTGCAGAAGAGAGTTACTGATTGAGGTACACCAGACCAAACTCTCTATTCATCCGGGTAGCACAAAGATGTATCATGACCTGAAGAGGCATTACTGGTGGCACGGATTCAAGAGGGATGTGGTAGAATTTGTGGCTTATTGCTTAACTTGTCAGTAAATTAAGACATAACATCAGAAGCCACCAGGGTTACTAAAACCCTTACCAGTGCCGGAATGGAAATGGGAGCACATCTCCATTGATTTTGTAATAGGGTTGCCAAGGTCCTCAAAGGGCAACGATGCGATATGGGTCGTGGTAGACCGATTGACTAAGTCTGCACACTTTATTCCCATCAAGATGACAGATTCATCTGAGACCTTGGGTCGACGGTATATCAAGGATATCATCAGATTACATGGTATTCCTCGGACTATTGTGTCCGACAGAGATGGCTGTTTCACCTGTAGAGTATGGCAGAGTATGCAGTCGATCATGGGAACAGATCTACTAACTAGTACAACATTCCATCCACATACTGATGGGCAGTCTCAGAGGACAATACAAACATTGGAGGATATGCTGAGAGCATGCATGCTAGATTTCAAGGGTGGATGGGAGGATGACTTGTCGTTGGTAGAATTCTCATACAACAACAGTTACCAGGCAAGCCTCCAGATGGCTCCATTCGAGGCCTTATATGGTAGACCATGTAGATCACTTGTGTGCTGGACAGAGGCCGGTGAGCCTGCACTGATTGGACCTGAGTTAGTCGTAGAGACTACAACGCAGGTACAGTTGATACGGCAGCATCTATTGGCTGCATAGAGTCGTCAGAAAAGCTATGCTGACAAGAGGAGGAGGTTCCTTGAATTTGAAGTGGGGGACATGGTGTTCTTGAAAGTCTCACCACGAAAGGGACACATGAGATTTGGAAAGAAGGGGAAACTGTCGTCAAGATATGTGGGACCGTTTTCAATCATAAGGAGGATGGGGGAAGCGGCATATCAATTGGCACTTCCTTCACAATTGGCTTCTTTGCACGATGTGTTCCATATATCGATGTTGAGGAAGTACAATCCTGACCCCTCTCATGTACTGAATGTACAAGATATAGAGGTACAAAGAGACGTGACATACGTCGAGAAGCCTGTGAGACTGGTGGAGACAGAGCAAAGGGTATTACAAAATCGAGCGATTCAGTTCGTCAAGGTGGTATGGGATCGACATAGTATTGAGGAAGCCACTTGGGAACTCGAGTCGGAAATGAGAGCAGCTCATCCTGAGCTATTTATGTAAATGTTTGAAACTCTATCTCGCTCGATTTACGAGACAAAAATTTTAAAAAGAGGGTTGTATTGTAACACCCCCATATTTCCAAGTTATCAATATTTACGGAATTTGCTATTTAAATTGTGAATTAACGTAGATGAACCTTAGATGGGTAAGGTGTTGGGTCAATGGCTCAATTAAGACCCAACGGTTATGGTATAAGGTTCAATTTAAAGTAAATGGGTAAGGTGCATTTAATTGGGTCAAGGTTGTTATTTTGGTCAAAATGCCCAATTGGGACCCAATGGGTCGTGTTTGACTTGGTTGACCACCAAGTGAGTCCAAGCTTAATTAGGTTGGGGCTGATTTGAGTTGGAAATGGAATCAAATAATTGAGTTCATTCAAGTGAATTAAATGAGTTGAATTAAAGAGGTGAGTTGAGTTAAATGAGTTGGATGGGAAGTTATGGGGATATTCATCTCATGGATGAAACTCCAAAATGGGAATTAAATGGAAAGGTGGCGGTTTTGTGTTGTTACACAAGCCAAGACAAGGCACACCGTTGGAGCTATGGAGTTTCATCTCATGGATGAAACTCCCAAATGGGAATTAAATGGAAAGGTGGCGGTTTTGTGTTGTTACACAAGCCAAGACAAAGCACACAGTTGGAGCCTTGGGAGTTTCATCTCATGGATGAAACCCCCAAGTGGAGCATTAAGGAGAGAGGTTAAGGAAAATGGGAGTTACACAAAGGGCTTCACCAAAGCTATCACCCTTGGCCGACCACATCATTGGAACAAAACAAATTTGAAATTCATCTCACTCTCTCCCTCTCCCTCTTGGCTGTTTTTCTCTCCTTCAAACCATCTCTTGGCCGACCACTACTCAAGACAAAAGACTTGGAAAAGTTTTTGATCTGAAGCTATCACTTAAGGCCGATCTCTCTCTCTCTCTCTCTCAAGTCTCACTCTCGGCCAAAGAGTAAGAAGGAAGGAGGAAGAGGCTAAGGAAGGAAAGGATCGAAAGAACAAGTTGGATCAAAGGAGAACCGGAGGAGTCGCTGAACCGGTAGGTATTTTGATAGGTTTTTAATAAGTAAGGAAACATGGTCCGGCCATTACATGGCCAAACCTTAAATGGTATATATAAGAATTCCATCAAAGGTTATGATCATGGTGATTGCATTTAAAAGAGGAAATATGTGACCATAGGGTTCGGTCATAGTGCATGGCCGAACCCCATGGAAGAAAAATTAATGGACGAATGTGTTGTTTTAAGGGAAAGGATGAACCATAGGGTTCGGCCATGGTGCATGGCTGAACCCCATGGAAGGACATTGGTTATATTTTTTTAATGGATTGGAAAGATGGAAATCATAGATGCATGCTTATGATTTTAAAAGGTTTTAAAGGGTTTTAGATGGACGTATGAATGGGAATCATTAAAAGACCAAACCATATGGGTATGATACAATTTTAAGGAAAATAAGGAACCATAGGGTTCTGCCATGTTGTATGGCCGAACCCATGGAAGAGTATTTGATGATCATGGAAGATTTAAATGAAGTCATGTGTATGGACTTGGAATTGTAAATAAAGATCCAAGGATATGATATAAACCTTCTCATGGAGGGACTTGTTTATGAACTTAAGATGATAAAATATGGAGATAAGATATCATGGGTTCGACCATAGTGTATGGTCAAACCCCATGAACCATTTAATGAACCATTTGATGGAACATGTTAAAGGAACATTTAGAGTTGTTATGCATGTTTAAATGAATGGAGGATTGAACAAGGAAATAAGGGATTTAATTATATATATCTATGTTCATGGATTATGTTAATGGTTATGGATTTGTATAAATGGCAAAGTTGTAAATATAGGCAAGAAAATGAAAGATCATGGGTTCGGCCATGGTGTATGGCCGAACCCCATGAGGAATGTTTTATGGAGTTAGGTGGTTACCAATGGTAGATGATTAATTGTTAAGTTATTAACTAAGTGGTGATGGAGTAAAAGATCAAGGAGGGACCAAATCAAGTGAGTGAGGCTCGGCCATGTTGTATGGCCGAACCCCACTAAGGTTGGTTTATGGATTTATGTTAAGGGTTTAAATGATTAACTTAGTGATGAATGATTAATAAATCAAGAGAGGCACTAAAACCAAGTGAGTGAGGTTCGGCCATGGTGTATGGCCGAACGCCACAAAGTGTGTTTATGGATTTGGACGTTATTGTAAATCAAATGGGACTTTAGTTTGACTTGTTGATATGTAACGAGGTGAAGGGACCTCACAAACGATATACAGTTGTGAATGGTTTTCGGATAAGAACGCAAGGTCAAACTAGTTGTCATTGGTAGGATTCTACCTCTTTGAAACCATGGTTTTGTGTATGACGGTTTTAATCTTATTTTGATGAAGTTATGTTGTAAATGATATGTTCCAAATGTGAGTTTTAATGCTATGTTTATAATATAAAATAGCGTGTGTTTCATTAGCATCTCATGCATGGCATGGGTGAAGGATTGGTAACCGGAGGCCACATTCCGATGGGGCGTCCGTAAGACCACTGTGGGGGATACCTTGATGTGTATTATCCCATCAAGAGGTAACCGGAGGCCACACTCCGACAGGGCATCCGTATGACCACTTTGGGGATACCTTGATGAGGAGAATTCCATCAAGAGGATATATTTGATTGTGATGGGTGGGACTCATTGCATAAGACATGGCATGGCATTGTTTTTACATGGTTTTATGATTATGTTATATATATGGTTTTTGTACTCACCATGTGTTAGCCTTACTTGGAATTCCTACTGGGCGCATTGTTTTAACACCCTACTTCTACCCTAGTGAGTGACACAGGAAATGAAGGAAACGATGAGCGAGATCGGAGCCAAGCACAGGAGCTTGGGTGTCTTTTATTATATTTTATTTAAGTTACTCATGGACTTGTAATTTGAGTAGCCAGAATTCGGCATGTAATAACTTAGTTAATTTTGGAATGGTTTGAATGGTTTATTTTGGATATTTAATTTAAGGTAATTTGGTTAAGTGACGAAGTACTTTGCTATCTAAAATGGACTAGATTTAGGTTCTATTATAATCCGTAGTTTATGAGTTAATCCGCATGTATATATTATTATGTGTGAACCATATTCATGGACTTAGTCCATGCACACATAGGGTCGGCCAGTTAAGGGTCGGACTTTAGAAGTTCGGACTTAGTTCGCGTCGTGACGTCCCGCTCTTTATCACTTTTTTTTAAAAAAAAAAATAGATTCTGATTTTCGGAAAGCGATTGAAAAAGAGCAAGGCGTTACAGTAAATGCCATGCCATGGGTGTCATATGCCATGAGTCCCACCCATCATTCATATCATAATCACATAATATCCCTCTTGATGGAAAATGCACATCAAGGTATCCCCACGTTTGTTTATCGGTCGCCTCGATGGAGCGTGGACTCCGGTTACAACCACAATCACATAATATCCCTCTTGATGGAAAACCCTCATCAAGGTATCAAAATCACATAGTATCCCTCTTGATGGATAATGCACATCAAGGTATCCCCATGTTTGTTTATCAGTCGCCCCGACGGAGAGTGGACTCCAGTTACATCTCCAATCATAGTACCCCTCTTGATGGATAATGCACATCAAGGTATCCCCACGTTTGTCTATCGGTCGCCCCGATGGAGCGTGGACTCCGGATTCACTTCATCCTTCCCATGCCATACATGAGATGCAAGTACAACATGCTATGTAATAATAATAACATCATAGCATTAAAATCCCATCATTAAGTCATAACATTTGATACCAAAATAATTCAAGTGAAACATTCACATATACTTATTCCATGGTTTTCAATAACGTAGGAATCCTACCAATGACCAACTAATGTGTCCTTGCGTTTTCGTCTGAAAACCGCTAACCCATCGTACACCACTTGTGAGGTCCCATTGCCTTATTACATATCAATAAGTCAAACCAATGTTCCATTTAATTTCCAACCATACTTAAGACCACAAAATACCTTAGTGGGGTTCGGCGATACAACATGGCCGAACCTCACTGCCTTGGTTTTGGGCCCTTGTTTTAATTAAGTCCAAGATCATTCCATTAGTTTTACACTAATGAAAGCCCTAAGTCCACAAAAACATTCCCCATGGGGTTCGGCCATACACCATGGCCGAACCCATGGTCTTTCATTTTAACCATTTTGACATCTTTGCCATTATTTCCTTCCATAGCTGGTCACCTAATTCATTCACCCATAACTTAGGTCCAAAACATAGATCTATAGCTAAACATTACATGCATGGATCCACAAATGATCCATAAACATAGATCCATAAATGATTCATTAATCATGACATAAATCCCTAACAAATGCTTCCATTCCTTAGCTTGATAATCCATTCATTTAAACATGCAGGCGTAGATCCATAATGTCCATAAAATGGTTCATGGGGTTCGACCATACAACATGGCCGAACCCATGGTGTCTCATTTCTATCCCCCTTTAAATCATTTACAACATTTAGACCCATAAACAAAGTCCCTTCATCGGGGTGTTTAATCATACACTTAGGTCATCATTTTACAACCCAAATCCATCAACATGTCTTCCATCTTTTTTAAGGTCCAAATATATCTAAGTCCATCAACATCCCTCCATGGGGTTCGGCCATACAACATGGCCTAACCCATGGTCCATGGTTCTTCATCATTTACAACCTTTGAGACCATTTAAAATGATTACCATTGCTCCATTATTTCCCTCCTTTAAAACCCTTTAATATCACCAATGTACATCCATTTAAAACCTTTTAAAAACAATAATACACTTCCATGGGGTTCGGCCATACAACATGGCCGAACCCTATGGTTCATCACTTACCCTTAAAAATCACATACTTATGAATATATCCCTGGATGGGCTTCGGACCTACATCATGGCCGAACCTCATCCAAATCCTTTTTAGTTCTCATGATCCATATACATAGAAATCTAGGGTTTGGCCATGCAAGGGCCAAACCATGATCTTGATCATATACCTTATCTTAGACATGCATGAGGTCCTTTCCATATATCTATAACAATTACGGTTCGGCCATGCAAGGGCCGAACCATGATCCTTGACCATTTTTCATGCATAAGCCATGCATGCATACATAGACCATATATACATAGTGTCCTTAGTAATCCATCTTACCCATTAGGGTTTTGTACATTTTCCCATCTCATTCCTTGGATGGATTTTACATCCATGGCCCATAACATTTTTGGCCAACTTTCCAATCCAAGATGAAATGTTCCCTTAACCTCTTTCCAATTCATAAAGTTTGTCAAATACTACTTACCGATTCCGCGACTCCTCCGGTTTCTTTCACTCCTTCTTGCTCCTCCGATCTTGTCTTTCCTTAGTCCTTCTTCTTTCTTCCTCCTTGATCTTCGGCCAAGAGTGTGTTGAGGTCTTGAGATGAAAACCCAAAGAGAGGGTTCGGCCAAAAAGTGTAGGTTTGAGAGAGGGAGAGGAGGAGAGAATAGAAACCCTAAGTCTTTCCTTGTTCAATGAGAGGGTCGGCCTTGAGTGGGAGGGAGAGGAGCTTGAGATCCAAATTTCTCTAAGTCTTTTTCTTCTTTCTCTTAGAGTGAGGGTCGGCCTTGAGAGAGAGGGAGAGAGTGAGATGAGATGAATGAGATCAAAGTCTCCATTCCATCTTGTCTACGGTTTGCTTGGGTTAGACTCCACCCTCATCAATGTGGAGTCTTCCCCATGGGCTCTTTGACCAAACAAGAGGGTGCATGCCCTCCACATGGCACACACCACTCTCCTCCCCAACGGTTTTGGTTTGCTTTCCTTGGGTGGTTTGCATGAGATGAAACCACCACCTCTCCTTTGGCCAATGTATGGTCTTGCATGTCCTCATTTTAGGCTTCTTGTCTAGCCAAGGGGGTGCATGCCCTCCACATGGCACACACCACCCCCATGTCCAACGGTTTTAGCTTCGTTGTTTCCTTTGGTGGTTTGGTGGTTTCCATGAGATGAAACCACCACCTCACCTTTGACCAATGTATGGTCTCCACCTAAGCTTTTGGTCTAGCCAAGGGGGGAGCATGGCCTCCACATGGCACATACCACTCCCATGCCCAACGGTTTTGACTTCTTTGTTTCCTTGGGTGGTTTGGTGGTTTCCATGAGATGAAACCACCCACTTGACTCACTACATCTTTTGGTCTTTTAGGTGACTCACTCCATTTAATGTAACTCAACTCCCAACTCAAGCATTGATTTTATTTCCATCTAACTTAGGTGATTCAACTAAATAATTTAATTCCACCTATTTCATTTGATTCACTTTAATTCATCTATAAATTAATCCATGGTTGACGTGGTCGGCCCCACATGTGTCTTGGTCTACATGCCACCCCACTTGATGAAATGGAGTTGGGTCCCACTTGGCTATGCCACTTGGATTTCCACTCCTACACTTGCCACCTCACTTAATGAGGTGGACCCCATGCAGTTGATCACAATTGGGTCCATGACCCAATTAAATCCATTTCTTACCCATTTACCCTAATGCTCAATCCATCTTGACCCATTGGGTCCCAATTGGGCATTTGACACAATTGACCATCGTTGACCCAATTAATTGGAAATAATCCAATCCATGGTCCATTGGACCATACTTGGGCCATTGCCCCAACTTTGATCCATCTAACATCCATTTCATAAAAAATTCTTAATTTCAACAATTAAAATAAATAATAGCCAATATGTTTCTTGATTTAAAAATCCGGACTATTACAAATGGTGGAAGGTCATAGAACATCAGTAAGCACAGACTCCAGCGGCGGATAGAGCAGAGATGACTTGGGACCAGTTCACTGGGATGTTTTTGGACCATTACTTTCCAGAGGAAGAGAATGAGCGCCAGACACAAACATTCATAGCCTTGGCCCAGGTCCCCATGACCGTCGCAGATTACTATCAAGAATTCCTCCGTCTATCATGCTATGCTCTATACATCGTGGACATGGAATATAAGAAGGCCCGAAAGTTTGAGCGAGGCCTACAACCAAGCATTAGAGCCAAAGTCACTATTTTCAAATCAGCTACTTTGGTAGAAGTGGTCAGTCGAGCCAGCATAGCCTAACAAGAGCTGATGGAGACAGTCAGATTTGTGGAGAACAAACGAAGTTAGAGCGGGGGAAATTCTTTTTCACCTTCGCAAAAAATTCACACCCAACATTGGGAGACCCTCAACCTCTACTGGTTCCACTGGTAGTTTTCGTCCGAGTCAGCCCTCCACATCAGGATTAGTCTCTCAGTCTCCTCAAAGTGTTATCACTTGTTATCAGTGTGGCTAGCAGGACCATATCAAGAGGGAGTGTCCACAGAACAGCAGACCTTCTCATTACAGGGGTTCTTTCCGTCCTCCAACTCAGCCAACTCAGTCGCAAGCATCCAAGGCACACAACCAGACAGGACGGACACCCATTCCGACAGCATCTGGACGGCTATATACTTTAGTCCCTCCTCCAAGGACAGTGGATCACTCGGTGATTCAAGGTATGGCAGTAATTGGTAGTTTTGATGCTTTTGCGTTATTTGATTCAGGAGCATCCCATTCTTTTATATCTGCTACTGGTACCTTAGTACAACAACTATCCACTACACTCACTATTGTATCCCTTATTGGAGACACGTCACTGGGTCTAATCTGCACCTCCATAGATACTGAACTTGTTGAGTTCAGATTTAAATTCAACTATATGGTACTCAAGATGACAGAATACGACATCATATTTGGCATGGACTGGTTGTCTACCTTTCAGGCTGGCATTGACTGTCACCTTCGCAGACTGATATTCTGGTCACCCAAGGGAAAACAGTTTATAGTACATGCCAACAAACAGAACATTACTATGACCAGAAATTACATGAAGAAATGAACCATCTCGTACTGAATAGTATTAGACTAGACAAGGCGCCGGTGACTGAACTACCTGCTGTAGTGAAAGAATACGGAGGGGTATTTCCGACAGAACTCGTTGGTTTACCTCCAAAAAGGGAGATTGACTTCGAGATTAAGCTTTATCATGGCACTACTCCTGTATCAATGCCTCATTACAGGATGGCCCCTACAAAAATGTCAGAGATGAAGAAAGAAATTGATGAGTTTCTCAGACTGGGATTCATCTGACACAACACCTCATCTTGGGGAGCACCAGTATTGTTCGTAAAGAAGAAAGATGGCACTCTTCAAATGTGTGTGGATTACAGGAAGTTAAATCAACTGACTGTCAGGAACAAGTACCCTCTGTCCAGAATTGATGATCTGTTTGATCAACTCAGAGGCTCCAGCCATTTCTCCAAGATTGATTTTATGGCATGCTACCATCAAATCCATGCCAGGAATGAAGACATAGAAAAGACGCCTTTCAAAACTCGGTATGGACTGTACGAATATGTGGTCATGCCTTTTGGACTCACAAATGCACCAGCCGTGTTCATGGATCTGGTAAACAGAATATTCCGTCCTTATCTGGATAAATTCGTAATTGTCTTCATTGACGATATTCTGGTTTATTCCACCAACCGGGAGAAGCATGCTGAGCATCTGAGAATAGTCCTGGACACACTGAAGAAGAATCAGTTATATGCCAAAGCAAGCAAGTGCGAGTTCGAGCTATCTGAGGTCAACTTATTGGGACACGTCATATCAGCAGAAGGAATAACTATGGACCCGGCTAAAGTGGTAGCGGTTAGAGACTAGAACGCTCGGAAGAATGTGTCCGAAATCTGCAGCTTTCTGGGATTGGCTGGCTACTATCGGAAATTTATTATGGACTTCTCCAAGATTGCGGCTCCACTCACTTGACTAACTCAGAAAGGAGTCAAATTTGAATGGTCGGACGTGTGCAATCGAACATTTGAGGATCTGAAACAGAATCTTACCACCGCTCCCATTATGATTTTGCAGGAGAGAGGCAAGGGATATGAAGTATACTGTGATGCTTCAGGAGAAGGACTTGGGTTCTCTCTCACTCAAAGTCATCATGTGGTGGCATATGGTTCAAGGCAACTAAACATCCATGAACGCAACTATCCCACTCATGATCTAGAACTAACTGTAGTGGTCTTCGCTCTCAAAAGCTGGAGACACTATCTATATGGTGAGAATTTGAGGTGTTTTCAGACCATAAGAGCTTAAAATATCTGGTCGATCAAAAGGAGCTCAATTTGAGACAATGCAGATGGATGGAGTACCTGTAAGACTATGAATTTGCATTGCGATATCACTCTAGCAAGGTAAACAAAGTGACGGATGCCCTCAGCCGCATTTCACATGCAACTGTGGCCAGTTTGATTATGAAAGAGTGGGAAATGCTGACGACCGTTAGAGAGTTCAATTTGCACATCAAAAATTGTGGGAACATGTATAATCTGATGGTACAGTCCAGTATGGTTTCCAAGATTGAACAAGAACAGCGGACAGATCCTGAAATGGCAGAAATTTGGGCCAAGATGTCGACTGGAGAGATCATACAATAATGGGAATTACGACCTGGACAAGGTCTCTTATTCCGAGGCAGTACATATGTACCTCAAGGCTGCAGGAAAGAGTTGTTGACAGAAGCTCATCAATCAAAGCTCTCCATCCATCCGGGTAGCACCAAAATGTGTACCATGATTTGAAAAGGCATTATTGGTGGCATGGACTCAAAAGAGACGTGGCCGACTTTGTCTCTCACTGCCTTACTTGTCAGCAAGTCAAGACAGAACATCAGAAGCCGCTAGGGCTGATCAAACCTCTACCTGTGCCCGAATGGAAGTGGGAACACATTGTCATGGACTTTGTGACAGGGCTGCCAAGGTCTTCAAAAGCTAATGATTCAATCGGGTTATAGTGGACAGTCTGACCAAGTCTGCACATTTTCTCCCTATCAAGATGACAGACTCGTCTGAGACTTTGGGACGGCGGTATATCAGGGATATCATCAGGCTTTATGGTATACCTAGGACTATTGTGTCTGACACAGATGGCAAATTCACTGGCAGGGTGTGGGAGAGCATGCAGTAGGCTATGGGGACAAATTTGTTATACAGCACAGCTTTCCATCCACAGACCGACGGTCAGTCACAGCGAACAATATAAACATTGGAGGATATGCTGAAAGCCTGTATGGTAGACTTCAAGGGCAGTTGGGAAAATCACCTACCACTGGTCGAGTTCTCATACAACAATAGTTACCAGGCAAGCCTCAAGATGCCTCCAATTGAGGCATTGTATGGTAGACCTTGCAGACCCCCAGTGTATTGGACAAAGACTGGGGAGCCTACTCTAATTGGACTTGATCTGGTTGCAGAGACCATGAAACAGATCAAGGTGAAACGACAACATCTACTCATGGCGCAGAGTCGTCAGAAGAGCTACACTGACAACAGAAGAAGATCTCTTGAGTTTGAAGTGGGAGACTAGGTATTCTTGAAGGTCTCGCCATGAAAGGGACACATGAGGTTTGGAAGGAAGGGAAGTTGTCACCCAGATTTGTGGGACCCTTTCCAATCCATGAGAAAGTAGGGGAAGTGGCCTATCGTCTGATACTCCCTCCACAGTTGTCAGGACTGCACAATTTATTCCATGTTTCCATGCTTAGGAAGTACAACTCTGACCCATCACATGTGTTGAATGTGCAAGACATAGAAGTGCAAAGCGACGTATCTTACATCGAGAGACCTGTTCGAGTAATGGATACGGAGCAAATGGTGTTACGGACCAGAGAGATTCCATTCGTCAAAGTGGTATAGGACCGACACGGTAATGAGGGAACCAATTGGGAACTGGAGTAAAAAATGAGAGCAGCTCATCCTGAACTATTTGTATAATTTGTTTGAAACCTTACTTCGGTCGATTTTCCGGACAAAAATTTCAAAAAGAGGGTAATATTGTAATACCCCGGATTTTCCTTTTTTTATAATTTATTGGATTGGCCCACTTGGATTGCAATTTAATTGAATTTGAGATTAAAAATTTGAAATAGACATTAGATGGGCAAGGAAATGGGTCAATTACCCAATTAAGACCCAATGGATCATGGGTGATCTTCATTTAAAAATAATTCGGTAAAGTTAGTTAAGTTAGTTGAATTGGATAAGTTAATGCATTTAATGCATTAAAGTCCACCTCATCAAGTGAGGTGGCATGTGAGTGATGTGGCATTGCCATGTGGCATTCATGTCATCACATGGAAACCAAATAAGCAAGGATGCCACGTTATCAACTGACATGGCCAAAGTGTGACCCAAGTACCATGTGGTGACCAAGTCACCACATGCATGGCCGACCATGGCATGGGTTGACACGGTCAACCACTTTTGGAGTTTAAGTCTTGAATTAAGGGTCTTGCTTAAGTTGAGAAGATGAAGAGAAGAGATGGTAGGCTAGGATCTCATCCATCTCATCTAAGGGAAGATAAAGGGTAGAGATTAAAAGATGGGGTAGCTTGTCTACGTACATTGTAATTTGACACTTGAGAACCCAAGGGTCTTCATCTCAAAAGCCATGAAGACACCCTTGGGAAGCGAAGGGACTCTTTGGTTAAACTAAGAGTCTCCTTGCTTAGACGAAGCCATAATGAGAGGGAGGGAAGAGTTTTAGTTTTAATACAAAAACACAAACCCAAGGGCACTTCAAACCCCTTGGCTGACTCCTGCTCCTTTGAGCAAGAGTTTCCTCCCCTCTCCTCTCTCTCCCACCTCTACCTCCATACACTTGGAGACTTTGAGTCAGAAAGAAAGAAGAAAAAGAATTAAAGAAGAAGAGAAAGATCAAATGAAAAGAATGAGATTAAAGGAAGGTATGTCTAAGATTTAATAATATGGGAATAAATTTAAGGAAAACATAGGTTAGGCCATGGTATGGCCGAAATCATGGGTTCCATGATTGGCTGGAAAGAATGGTCAAAATTGTTATAAGGCCATGGAGTTAGAAATCCATCCAAAGGATGGTTATGGGTTGAAACAAAACAACCATAAGATTAAATTAGAACCCGTGCCATGATACTATGATTGGATGGATTATGAAAAACCCTAACATTAGCTAGTGGGTAGGATAAATTTACTAAGTGAAGTATGGAAGATGAAATCCATGTTTAATTATGATAAAGGATGGATTTCAAGGAGAAGGGGCTTACAATGCATGCAAACAAAAGGATCTGACACAAAGTCAGTCGACTGAATCTTATGGTTCAGTCGACTGAAAGTGTTCTGGCAAGCACACAAAGGATCTGTCCCAAAGTCAGCCGACTGAATCTTATGATTCAGTCAACTGAAAGTGTACTGGCCGAGCACACAAAGGATTTGTCCCAAAGTCAGCCAACTGAATCTTATGATTCAGTCGATTGAAAGTATACTGACCAAGCATGTATGAGATCTCGTTGTGTTTCAGCTGACTGAATCTGGAATTCAGTCGACTGAATTACAAAGTTTTATTTTGAATTATCCTCCAGAGCCTCTTGTAAGATGGAAGGGGTGATGAAATTAAAATGGGAAATCAAACTAATATATATGGTTGAATTTGATAAGTTAAAGAGGTTCGCAAAGGGATTACGATTGATCTCACGCGACCGTTAGTGTTATCCTTGCAAGACAATAAAGGATAGTATATTGGACATTGGTAGGATTTCTACTTCATTGAGAACACTATGGAATATATTATGACACTTGTTTGATTCAAAATATGATGAATGCATTGGCTAAATAAATAATATATGATTATGAGTTGATTTTCAATGATATTATGTATTTTTAATGTAAAGGAATTGTTGCGTACATTACCTCATGCATGACATGGGAGGAAACACATATGACCAGCAAGCCAAGTGTTGAGCGGTCCGGACATAACTTGGGCTTGAGATTAGCTTATATGAAGCTTATGAACTGTTGAGATTTGGCCGCATTCGGTTGATAAAAAAGTACGGCATAATTGGGCCAAAGAGCTCTTGGGTAGTCAGTCCCGAAATCCTGCGCAAAGGGAGGAGATCACACTCTATCAGTAATCCCGATTAATTTGTTGATGGGTATACAGTGCATTGGTTGTTGCCGCCTCAAACACTATGCAAAATTGGCCAAGGAAAACATTGATTGATTTATGATGTGATTGAGTATGAACATTGGTGGGATTTCATTTGGCATTGACACCCATGACAGGATACTTATGTTAGCATGAATAAGATATGGACATTATGCATTGTTTTATTACTTACAAGATGTTTTACAAATATGACAGTAATGATGTATAAACCCTTGATTTATGATAATTCTAATATTACTCTTATGTGTACCATAGCATGATTACGGTATGGAATACCTACTGGGCATGTTGACTAATGCCCTACTTCTTCCCTATAGATGATGGAATATGAAATGATAAAGAAAAGGACGTGGGACCGGAAAGGAGTCAAGCGTAGGAACTTGGGAAGATTTAATTTTAAATTACTTAATTTTGATTACAATGATGTATTCGGAGGACTTACATTTTGGATTGTAATAACTTATAAGTTATTTGCTATGGTTTGATAATCCTTAAGTTTATTGGAATATTATGGTGATTGGCTTTCCTTACCTAATGATGACAAGAGAATGAATAACATCTTATTCATATAAATTATTTCGCAAGTATTAAGAAAAGCGTGTGAAAATGTTTTAGTGGAATTAGTCCATGCACATGTAATAGTGGCCAGTGAAAGGTCTTGTTTTGGAAACTCGGACTTGACTCGTGTCGTGACGACCTATCCTTTCTCACTTATTTTTAAAAAAATATATACTCTGATTTATACAAGTAGAAAAAAGGGCGGGGCGTTACGGTCTCCCCTTTCAGACATTGTTCTAAAATCCAACAGTACCGACCTGTCTATTCCTCCGACTAGTCTATCCTTCAACCTGGGTTCTAACCTGAAGGATGACTAGGTATTTTGTGTGTGTGTGTGTGTGTGTGTGTGTGCTTGCAATGTTCATAGTTTTTCAAGCTTTGCTTATACACCTTTTAATGCCAGTGATGATACCTACATTCACACGGTTTCTGTGCCATTTGAAGATTCAATTCCCTCTTCTGAAAATAGGCACATATCATGGATTACGGATCTCCTTTCTGAATCCAAATCGATCCAAGATTCTTGCACACATTTAATTCACCAATTTAAGTATATTGTCCAAGTGTGTGATGTCATAAGATGCTGCATTTCCAAGTTTTAGCAAGGCAAGGCATATATGAACATAATTCATTCCACATAATGTAGAAATTAATGTTTATTGGAATGAAAATCAAAGCACACTAATCATACATCATTTTCTATTTTTGAATATGGTTACCGAGCATATGGAAATGAAGTATGATGTTACGCACACAACTCCTATGCATGTTATCATGTTATTACCCAAAACATGATAAACACTTTTACCATTCTTCCAATTCCTTCAAAAGAGGTGGTAGATAAATGGATTTTGACAAGCACTTTTGGTAGGTTACACCAAAGATAATCCATTTAACGGTATAGAGCATGTTTCATTCCACATGGGATTCACAAGTTTAGAAACTTGGAATGAAACGACACTGTGTATGTGTACCATACACACCCTATGCTTGAGGTAATGCACATATTACATTCATTTCCAAAAGATGTACAAATCGCATGGCATATGAAATGAAATGAGATAAGTATATTCCAATACAAGAATGCATACCAACATGTACATCACAAATCTTACAATAGATCAATCCAACAATCAAACAAGAGCATGGATCGAATGTAAGATGCCGATTCCAAAACATGTTTCAAATGTGGTACCAACAGTGGTATCCCTTCACACATTTGAACTTAACATTGTAAGACTTGGAATCTATGTAACGGCCTGTCCCTTTTCACTCGCCGAAAATCAGAGTCTTTTTTTTTATGAAATAAAAGAATGAGAGAGAACGGGACGTCGCGACACGAGCTAAGTCCAGGCTTCCAAAGTCCGGCCCTTATCTGGCCAACCAAACTTGTGCGTGGACTGAGTCCACTAAAACAACTCACGCGCTTTAAAGCTATACTTGCGAAATAAACCTATTACGGAAATATCATTTGATTACATAAACCAACCATAACCTTTAATTAGCAAGGAAGTCAATCACCCAAAACTTAATTGAAACTTAATATCCGAAGGTAACGCCAAACCATAACAGAATAATATCAAGTCATACAATCCCAAACTGCAATTAACTCAAACACACTGTCCAAACTAAAACTTAAGAATAAGCAACAAGCTGCCCAAGCTCCTAAGCTTGGCTCCTTTCGCGTCCATCGTCCATTCCATTCCATGTACCATCATCTAAGGTAGAAGTAGGGCGTTAGTCAACACGCCCAGTAGGTATTCCGAGTAGAGTTATACACAAAGGATTAGTATGTAATTAAGATACAAAACATCATACTGTACTTGTAAAACATAATACCTAAAAACAGAGCATGATAATAATGACCATAATCATGCTGATAAAACCTAAACAGTGCATGATACTCATAACAAAATCATGCCAATGTAATGCCATGGGTGTCATATGCCATGAATCCCACCCATCATCCATATCACAATCACATAGTATTCCTCTTGATGGATAATCCACATCAAGGTATCCCCACAAATGCCTTATCGGTTGTCCTGAACGGGAGCGTGGACTCCAGTTACAATTCTAACACAGTATATTCCTCTTGATGGATAATACACATCAAGGTATCCCCACGAATGCCGTATTGGTCGGCCCGAACGGAGCGTGGACTCCGGATACAATTCAAACATAGTATATTCCTCTTGATGGATAATCCACATCAAGGTATCCCCACGAATTCCTTATTGGTCGCCCCGAACGGAGCGTGGACTCCGGCTACGATTCAAACATAGTACATCTCTCCCCACGAATGCCTTATCGGTCGCCCCGAATGGAGCGTGGACTCCGGTTACAATTCAATCATACATCCATTGGAATCAGTGTAGATTCCTCCCCACGGTTGTTTATCGGAAATCCGAATCTAGCGTGTACTCCCCTCATTTGTTCCCTCCCATGCCATGCATGAAATCCAAGTGCAAACATGCTATGTAATAATAAACATCATAGCATTAAAATCCCATAGTTGAAACATAGTATTTTGATACCAAAATTAACATAGAAGTAAAAACATCACATATACATAAATCCAGTGTATCAATAAGGTAGGAATCCTACCAATGTCCAAATACCGGGTCCTTGTGTTTCCGTCCAAAAATCGATTACCGATCGCGTCAAGCCTATCGTACACAGTTTGTGAAATCCTGTTACCTTATTACATTTAACACATATACATGTATCAATTTGGTGATCCATTTAATTCCATCAACCCCTACATCATCCTAGGTTCATCTCTTTTTACCATCCTAGTCTTTTATCTGGTTAAGTCCACTAAGAGGTTTCCATCATACATTGGGGCTGAACCATGTTTTAAGTCCACAAAAATGCCTTAGTGGGGTTCGGCCATACAACATGGCCGAACCTCACTCTCTTGGTTTTGGGCCTCTCTTTCTAGTCCTTTGATCATTTTAATCAATGGGGGTCCAAGATCATTCCATCTTTTGATTTATTAATCCCATCACATTAGTTCTGTAATGGCCCGGAAATTTTAAATTAATATAAATGTGGATATTATTTATTTTGATGATGAAAATTGGAAAATTGGTGGAATAAATGGTAATGGGCCAAAATTGGACAAAGGCCCAAGTATGGCCCAATGGGCTATGGAGTTGATTTAAATTCATTTAAAGGGGCAATGGGGATTAAATGGGTCAAGAATGGTCAAATTGGGTCACATATCCATTTGGGACCCAATGGGTCAAGGTAATTAAGCTCTAAGGTAATGGGTAAAATGAAAATGTAATTGGGCCATGGGCCCAATGATGATCCAATTGGTTGGAGTCGGCTTAATGAAATTTAAATCACCTACGTTAGTTTGGATTAAGTCAAGGTGATGTGGCCAAGTGGGACCCACCTTCACCTCACCAAGTGAGGTGGCGTGTGGACCCAAGGTTGCTGGGGCCGACCACCATGGTTGAATTGGTCAACCATGGGTGGATTTATAAAGATGATGATTTAAGTAAATGGGAATTAAAGTAACTAAAATATCTAAATATTAAATGATTAAAATTATCCAAATGAAGTGGTCAAAGTGGGGTCAAAAGGTGAAAACCAAATCACCTCATGTTAAGAAGTGAAACACGTTGGGACTTAAGGGTGGTGGAGTCATAAGCCATAAAGCAAGATAAATATCTTGTTGGTTGGTGAAAATAATTAATGTAAAGTGTGATTTTAAGTCACCAAATGGGGATAAGTCTTGAGTTTCTTTCCCATTTCTTATCCTCTCTTCATTGTTACTCTCTCCATTTTTCATTCTCCATTGCCGTCCCATGCTCCAAGTGAAGGAGAGAAAGAGAGCTAAGGAGAAGAGAAGAGAAGGAGAGAAGAAAAAAATGGAAATTTAAGCAAAATCACTCTAAGATCAAGGTTATCATCTCCCCTCTCATCATCTTTCCCTCTCCATCTCTCAATACAAACCCTAACTTGGCCGATCCTAAGGTTGGGGGTTGCCACCATTGATCAAGAATCTTGACCTACCAAAGATCAAGAGGAAGGAGAGAGGAGGCTAAGGAAACCGTCGGGAGTGACGGAAGTCGGAGGAGACGACGGATTGTGAGTATTTCTTAAACAAGAAATTTTGGATTCTTAGGGTTTAAGAATTGGGATTTATTTTTGTAAAATTAATGGTGGTTAAATAAGTTTATGCCATAGATTTTAAGTCAATCAAATGAAAGGGTGGAAGGTGGAGGAAACCCTAAATGGGCAAATTAGGGTTAGGGAAAAGAAATAAATAAATGTATTAAGTGCATTTTGTAATTTATTAAATTAAGCATGGAATTGGGTGATTAGAAGAAAATCATGGGCCATAGGATTCAGCCATGTAGTATGGCCGAACCCCATGGTGGGTGATTTGGTGGTTGATTTAATTGGTTAGGGTTTTAAAGAATGGAAGACAATGAGGGTTTTTAGCTAATGAAAATTAGGGTTTTAAATGAATGAATGTGGGTAAGTTTAAAAATGGTTTTATGATAAAAATGCAAAGGGGTTTTATGGCTTTGAATTGTATGGATGGAATGAATCTTGAACCATGGGTTCGGCCATGGTATATGTAATGGCCCGGAATTTGTAAATTAATATAAAGGTGGATATTATTTATTTTAATGATAGAAATTGAGAATTTTAATGGAATAAATGTTAAGTGAATCAAAAATTTGGGCAAAGGCCCAAGTATGGTCTAATGGACCATGGGTTGGATGAAATTTATTTAATTGGTCAATAATGATCACTGTAATGGCCCGAAATTTGTAAATCAAAATATATGGGTTATTATTTATTTTAATGGTGGAAATTGGGAAAACTGATGGAATAGATGGTAAATGGACCAAAATTTGGACAAAGGCCTAACTCGGGCCCAATGGATTATGGATTGGATTTAAATTCATTTAAGGGGTCACTGATGGTCAATTGGGCCAAGGATGATCAAATTGAGCCCAATACCCACTTGGGACCCAATGGATTAAGATAATGTAACCCCTAAGATAAATGGGTATGGATAAATGTAATTGGGCCATGGGCCCAATGATGATCCAATTGGTCGGAATGGACTTAGTTAAAGCTAAATCACCTAAGTTGGTGATGGAATTAGACCAAGGTAACATGGTCCATTGGGACCCACCTCCACCTCACCAAATGAGGTGGCATGTGGACCAAGGATTGGTGGGGCCGTCCACCATGGTTGAATTGGTCAACCATGGGAAGATGCATGAAGGAGTTTAAGTAAATGGAATTAAGTTAACCTAATTATCTAATTAATTAAATGATTAAATTATTCAAATGAGGGTCAAATGGTCAAAAGGTGGAAAACCAAAGCCATCCTATCTTAACGCAAAAACAAAAAATGTTTGGTAATGTGGTTGGGTCAAAAAAGCATGAAAAATATCTAAGTTTGGTTGGTGGGAAATTTATGTTAAAAGTGTAAAGTAAGCTACCTTTGGATAAGATGGGATTTCATCTTATCCCATTCTCATTTTTTTACTCACTCCATCTCTCCCACACCACCGTCCCTCATTCTAAGGAAAAAGAAGAAGAAAAATTTGGAAGAGAAGAAAAGAAGAAGAGAAGAAGAGAAGAAAGGGTTAAGTTTGGGCGCTCCACCTCAAGGCCAAGGAAGCTAGTCACCTCTTTATCCTCTCCTCCCTTTTCTCTCTCAAATCAAACCCTGTCATGGCCAAACCCAAGCTTGGGGGTTCTCACCATTGATCAAGCATTTTGACCGACCAAAGATCAAGAGGAAGGAGAAAGGAGGCTAAGGAAGCCGACGGGAGTGGCAAAAGTCGGAGGAGGAGTCGGATTGTAAGTATTTTCTTAAACAAGAAATTTTGGATTCTTTTTAGGGTTTAAGATTTGGGATTCAATTTGTAAATTTAATGGTGGCCAAATGATTTTATGCCATGGATTTTAAATCCGTCAATTTGAAGGATGGAAAGTGGACCAAACCCTAATGGGTAAATTAGGGTTAGGTTAACGAAAAATAAATGGATTGATTGCATTGTGTAATTAGGTATTAATCAAGCATGGAAAAAGGGTTGATGAATTAAGTAGGGGTTTAAGGTTTAAAGCTATGGAGAATGTTTATAATTTTTAGTGTTGTAAATAATGGAATGTGGTGAATTTTGTAAAGAGATTTTAAATGAGAGAATCATAGGAGATGGAAGATAAATTTTAATGACCTCAAAAAGAATGGTTTAGGGTTTTAAGTGCTTGATGATTAAATGTAGGTAATGTATGATTTTTTTTTTTAGGGTTTTAAGGAATGGATGACATTATGTAATGTAGTTAAATTGATTAAGCAATGGACATATGTAAATATTTTTGGAAGTGAGGATTGGTGAAGGAATCAAAGGCCATAGGGTTCGGCCATGTAGTATGGCCGAACCCCATGGTAAATAATTGAGGAAATTTTAATGGGGTGTTAGGGTTAAAATTTTGGAGGATGAATTATAGTTTTAGGGTTTAATGATTAAATGTTGGAAAATTGTTTAAAGGGATGGTAAATGAAGAAATGCATGGGAGAAGTGAATGATGTTGATGGCCTTAACAATGGTAGATGATGGAGTATTTTATTAGGGTTATAAGAATGGAAGCATGGAGAATGATTTAGGGTTTTGATGTTATTAATGATTAAATGTATGTAATTTTTGAAGAGGTTTTTATGATGGAATTCATGGATGAATGTAATTGTGTTGTGGTCTAAAATGGCATAAAGGAATATTGGATCATGAACCATGGGTTCGGCCATGGTGAATGGCCGAACCCTATGGTGGTGTAAAGGTAGCTTTAAATGAGTACAAAAAAAAAAAATGGGGAAAATGACGGTTTTATAATGGCTCCAAATGTGTAGATAGGCCAAAGAAAGAAATGGGAAAAAGACATCATGGGTTCGGCCATGGTGTATGGCCGAACCCATGACCCATTTGTGGGTAAACTTATGGATAATTTTGGTATGATGTATGTGAGAAATGAATGAGGATTAGAGTGTTTAAGTGGCTATATTTTAGTGTTGTTAGTTGTAATGGAAATGTGATTAAGGAATGATAAGTCAAGTGTATGGTTTAGGTTCTCTCAATGGAGGGACTTACTTACTTATGATGAATTTAATGTGTAACCAAAGACCAAGGACAATGGAGATTTGGTTAAGTTTAAAGGGCTGAATTTTAATGACTCAATTGTAGATCATTATGGCCTAAGGTTAATGTGTTTGTACATGTTTAAAGTAATGGACTTTAGGTTAAATTAAGTGGCTGACTTTAATGATTTTAAGATATGGGTGATGGGTCATTGATGGATCCAAATCTATGAATCATCTATGGACTTAATCATGCATGGATGAATGAGTGATTAACCATGGAGAAGAGGTAGTGGCAAAACCGTAAATAATGGCTAAAATGAAGAAACTCCATGGGAGATGATCATGGGTTTAGGGATTCTAAGTAATAGCATTATGTAGGGTGAAATAAAGCCTGGGAGGCTGATTTTACACTCATGTAATTAAAATGTCTAATGGATTAAGCGGGACCCACAAAACCTAAATAGTGACCGATTGTTCATATGGACTGATTACGTGTATGTAATAAAGTATTGGACATCGCAAGCGGTGCGTGATCGGCGACCGGGTCTGTCGGACTGAAACAGAAGAAAGAACGCTAGTCGGTATTCGGTAGGATTCTAACCTTTTTGGAAGCCATGGATTGAGTGATGGTTTCTTTGAACTATTTTGGAAATTATATGGATTGTTTTAAGATTGGTTTTGAATTATGTATTATGTAGGGGTTTTTACTTGATTTATTCTGGTAAGCATATGATTGGTTTAAAATGGGTCTTAAAGCTATTATGTGTTTATTGAGGCTTTACTTGATCTACTTTTGATAATCAAGTTATATGTTTGATTGATGGGATTTTTAAATGTCATGGTTGTTATTATATTCATTACATGGCATATGGCATCTACATCTCATGCATGGCATGGGAGGGATATGACAGGGGAAGGATGAAATGAAACCGGAGTCCATGCTCCGTCAGGGCGACCGATAAACAACCATGGGGATATTCTGATGTGTTTGATTCGTCAGGGAAGTTACTATGGGCTCTATGATATGTTGATAAGGTTATTCAAACAAAAATGTTACTATGTGTTATTATACCTTGATGATGGTTTTTCCATCAAGGGGATGTTGTATTTATTGTTATACCTTGATGATGGTTCTTCCATCAAGGGGGATGCCTAGTGTGGACCGTATCTTGATGAGGCTTTTCCATCAAGAGGGTCATGGCACGATGATGGTATGGATTTTATTTGGAACACTAGGTATGGTTGAAAAAGGGACATTGTACAATGATGATGAGATTGATGGGTGGGATTTATGACATAGAACACCCATTGCATGACATTGCCCAAAGTGCATGGTTTTATTATAATATTATCTATATGCTTTGTTGTCACTAATCCATGTGTTAGCCCTACTCGGAGTCCTACTGGGCGCGTTGTCTAACGCCCTACTTCTACCCTAGTTGATGACGCAGGAGGTGGCGAAGCGGAAGGACGAGACGAGAGCCAAGCTAAGGAGCTTGGAAAGGCGTGCTAGATAGTTACTAATGTTTATTTTGGATAATGTAATTTGAAATAGTTTAGCTTGTCGGAAATGTAATATCTTAGACTTATTGCTATGTTTTGGATTTTGTGGTAGACATATGATGTTATGGCATTTTGGTAATAAAATGATGAAATCTTCCCTGCTATCTAGAAAGAAAAATTGGTAGGATAGTCTGTAATGTCTTTCCGCATTTAATGTAACTTTCCGTGAGATTTCTTCTACGGGTGAACTATTCTCTATGGACTCCGTTCCATGCACCCTTAGGGTTGGCCAGTTAAGGGCTGGGCTTTAGAAGCTCGGACTTAACTCGCGTCGTGACGTCCGCGCCTTTGTCACTTTAAAAAAAAAAAAGACTCTGATTTTCGGTGAAAAGGGGCGGGTGTTACAGTATATGGCCGAACCCTATGGTGATGAAATGGTGATCAAATGATGGGTTTAAAGGATAGAAAAGATGGATTTAATATTTTGGTGAATGTAGGTATTTTGGAGCAATGAATGACGGATCATGAGCCATGGGTTCGGCCATGGAGTATGGCCGAACCCTATGGTGATCAAATGATGGAATGAAGGGTTATGAATAATGGAAAATAAATGGAAATGTTAGTAGTTTTGATGAACCCAAGAGATAAAACCAATGTGATCAAATGAGTGATTTAAATGAATGGTGAAATCCCCATATGGAGGGACTTGTGATAAATTCAAATGTGAACAATGGACCCAAAGAAAAAAATGGGAAAAGGACACCATGGGTTCGGCCATGGTGTATGGCCGAACCCATGGCCCATTTATGAGTCTTTTGATGGGTTAGGTTGGAGTATGAATGTGTAGATTGATTGGGATTTGGTTAAGTTAAGGACTTATCTTTAATGAGTTCATATTATGGTTGATAGACCACTAATAGATCTAAGTTATGGATCAATTTTTGGACTTAATCATGCCTAAATAAATGAGTAATTAATCATGTAAAAGAGTAGTGGCAAAAATGGTAAATATTGGCTAAAATTGAAGAAAACCACTAAAATATGATTTATGGGCTTAGAAACGGTTAAAACTTGGACTGATTTGGTAATTTAATAAGGTATCGGATAGCGCGAGCGGTACGCGAGTCGGTAGCCGGATTGTTGGACGAAAATGAAAAAGGGACGCGAGTCGGTATTCGGTAGGATTCCTACCTCCTTGTAAGCCATGGATATGTGATGGTATCTTTATCTTATTTTGTGGACTATGGGATTTATTTTATGATAGGTTTTCACGATTATGAATGTTATGTTCAATACTATGATTTATATTTTAAGATGATGCATTATATGCCAAGGCTATGTATGATATACTAGAGTTATGAGATATATATATATATTACATAGCATAATGCATTACATCGCATGCACGGCATGGGCGGGAAAATAATGGAACCGGAGTCCATGCTCCGTCGGGGCGACCGAGAACAGGCATGGGGACACCTTGACGAGGTTTTGTTCCGTCAAGAGGGATATGATATTATATGGTTTGGATGATGGGTGGGATGCATAACATAGACACTCATCATACGGCAATTACTTTATAGTTTCATTATATAATGGTTTATCAGCTTTCATTGGGTTATTATCTGTATGTCGTTATTACTAATCCATGTGCTAGTCCTACTCGGAGTCGTACTGGGCGTGTGTTCTAACGCCCTACTTCGACCCTAGCTAACGATGCAGGAGATGGCAGAACGGAAAGGCGAGACGGCAGCCAAGCTTAGGAGCTTGGGGAGGCGGCTACTTAGTTTAATTATTTCATTTTGGAAATGTAAATTGAGTAAATTAGCTTGTCGGAATGTAATAACTTAGATGGCTTGCTATGTTTAGATTTTATTTTTGGACAATACAGTTTAATGGCAGTTTAGTAATTATACGGATGTTTCTTCCCTGCTATTTGAAAATTGGTAGGATAGTCTCTATTATCATTCCACATGTAATTTTATATTCCGCGAGCTTACTTTCTACGCGTGAACCGTACTCGTGGACTTAGTTCCACGCAAGCGTAGGGTTGGCCAGTTAAGGGCCGGGCTTTAGAAGCTCGGAACTTAACTCGCGTTGTAAGGGCCCGGAATTTTTAAATTAATAAAAATGTGGATATAAGTTAATTTAATGATGAAAATTGGGAAATTGGTGGGATAAAAGGTAATGGGTCAAAATTTGGACAAAGGCACAAGTATGGCCCAATAGACTAATGTTTGGATTTAAATTTATTTAAATGGTTAATGAGGGTTAAATGGGTCAAGAATGGTCAAATTGGGTCAAATACCCATTTGGGACCCAATGGGTCAAGATGGTTGTGCTCTAAGGTAAATGGGCTAGATGGAAGTGTAATTGGGCCATGGGCCCAATGGGGATCCATTTAGAGTGAATTCAATGAAATTAAATCACCTAAGTGGTTTAAAAAAATTAAACCAAGATGGTGTGGCCAAGTGGGACCCACCTCCACCTCATCAAGTGAGGTGGCGTGTGGGTCAATGTTTGGTGGGGCCGACCACCATGGTTGATTTGGTCAACCATGGGTGGAATAATAGAATTAGGTTAAGTATAATGAGTTAACCTAAGGTGATTAAATAAATAAATGGGAATTAAAGTAACTAAATATTAAATGATTAAAAATTATAAAAATAAAGTGGTCAAATGGGAGACCAAGCTACCCCACTTCAAATGAGAAAAAAACGTTGTGCTTGGGTGGTGGTTTGGATAACCACCACCATAAAGCAAATAAAATATCTAAAAAAAAAATATATCTTAAGGTTGGTGGGATCATTAAATTAAAGTGAAAAAATGGAGATAAGTCTTATTGGTTATCTCATTCTCATTTTTTCTTCACAAACTCCATCCTTCCCATTTCCCATTGCCGTCCCATGCTCTAAGGAAGGAGAGGAAGAGAGTCAAGGAGAAGAGAAGAGAAGGAGAGAAGAAAAAAGTGGAAATTGGAGGGAAATCACTCTAAGGTTAGGGTTTAACATCTCTCCTCTCATGATTTTTCCCTCTTTCTCTCTCACACAAACCCTACCATGGCCGATTCTAGGGTTGGGTATTGCCACCATTAATCAAGAGTCTTGACCTATCAGAGATCAAGAGGAAGGAGAGAGGAGGCTAAGGAGACCGACAGGAGCGGCGGAAATCAGAGGAGACGTCGGATTATGAGTATTTCTTAAACAAGAAATTTTGGATGTTTAGGGTCTAAGAATTGGAATTTATTTTTGTAGAATTTAATGGTGGTTACGTAAATGTGTGTCATGGATGTTAAACCCATCAAATGAGAGGGTGGAAGATGGAGGAAACCCTAAATGGGTAAATTAGGGTTAGGGAAAGAAAATGAATAAATGGGTTATGTGCATTATGTAAATTATGAGATTAAGCATAGAATGGGATGATTGGAAGAAAAATTATTGGCCATAGGGTTCGGCCATGTAGCATGGCCGAACCCCATGGTGGGTGATTAGCCATTTGATGTAAAATGGTTAAGGTTAATGAATGGAAGATAATGAAGGTGGCTAATGGATTTTTGGGTTGTAAATGAATGAATGTGGATGAGTATTAAAATGGTTTTATTATGAAAAATGCAATGGGATTTTATGGCATTAAGAAGGCATAAAAGAGAAGGAATTGTGAACCATGGGTTCGGCCATGGTGCATGGCCGAACCCTAGGTTGTTATGTGTGAAATTAGCTAGGGTTTTAGGGTTTAAAAAGCCATGGAAAATGGGAAGATGGGTGGATTTAATATTTTGGGTGAATATAGGTATTATGGAGCAATGAATCATGAATCATGAACCATGGGTTCGGCCATGTACCATGGCCGAACCCTATGGTGATGAAATGATGATTAAATGGTGAGTTTAAAGGATAATGTGTTGATGAATTTTGGGTTTCAAATGAACAAAAGTAATGATCCAAATGGGGCTAAGAATATGATTTAGTTGCATGATGTAAACCCCTCAAGGAGGGATTATTGGTGGATCTAAAATGTAACAATGGACCCAAGAAAAAAAGGGGAAAGGACACCATGGGTTCGGCCATGGTGTATGGCCGAACCCATGGCCCAATTGGGATCCATTTGGTGGGTTAAATTGGATGATGAATGGTGATTTAAATGCATGATGTAAACCTCTCATGGGAAGACTTGTGATAGATCTAAAATATGCCAAAAGATTCAAGGGAAATGGGGAACAAGACATCATGGGTTCGGCCATGGTGTGTGGCCGAACCCATGACCCATTTTGTAGGTCATTGTATGAGCTAAGGTTGGGTCCATGTTTGTGTTTAAATGATGGAGAATCTTATTAAATGAGATGGCTGATTGTGTTTCATGTTGAGTCATGGTTAGTGAATCCTTAATGGATCTAAGTTATGGATGAATTTTAGACTTAAAATATACATGAATAGAGAAGATATTAAACCATGGAAGTTTAGTGGCATAACCGTAATTATGGGCCACAATGAAGAACCACAGCCGAACCCCATGTATGTTGGACATGAACTTGGGTGCATTAAGATGACCTTATGAATGATTAAATTAAGCTTGGGGTTGATGCATTTTAGTTTCATAAATTAGAATGCTTAAAGGGCTAAAATTTGGAATTATCATGTGTTTAAATCAATGGAAATGAGGCTAAGTTAAGGGCTGATTTTTAATGATCTTGTAACGTGGTTAGGGATCATTAATGGACCTAGGTTGTGGATCAATTTTTGGACTTAATCATGCATGGATAAATGGGTGATTAACCATGGAAAATGAGGTAGTGGCAAAACCGTAATTAAATGCCAAATTCAAGAATTCCATGGATATTGATCATGGAATGAGGGGCTCTAATGTAATAACCTTATAAGTAGTTGATCAAGCCTAGGGTGGCCAAATTTTAAGACTTATGGGAGTAAAAGGTTTAATAGATGACATGGGACCGGACCCACAAAACCTAAATAGTGACCTATTTTTCATATGGGCTTAGAAATGGTTAAAACATGGACTAATGATAAATGTGTAATAAGGTACTGGACATCGCAGGCGGTGCGCGATCGGCGATCGGGTTTATCGAACGAAAAACGTAAAAGGACGCGAGTCGGTATTCGGTAGGATTCCGACATTTTTGTAAGCCATGGATTGGGTAATGTTTTCTTTAATTTATTTTGGAAAGCATGTGGTTGCCTTTAAGGTGAGTTTTGGATTATGTATCTTGTGATGTTTTCCTTTAAATTATATTGGAAATCATGTGAATGTCTTAAGATGGGTTTTGGATTAAATATTATGGGATGTTTTTCCCTTTGATTTATTTGATAATCAAGTAATTGTTTTAAGATGGGTTTTTGTGTTACTATCGAACTACATATATTACATGGCACATGGCATCTACATCTCATGCATGGCATGGGAGGGATATGACAGGGAAAGATGAAATGAAACCGGAGTCCATGCTCCGTCGGGACGACCGATAAACGCATGGGGATGTTCATTATATATTATTATACCTTGATGATGGTTTTCCATCAAGGGGGATGTTGTATTTATTGTTATACCTTGATGATCGCTCTTCCATCAAGGGGGATGCCTAGTGTGGATCGCATCTTGATGAGGCTTTTCCATCAAGAGGATCATGGCACGATGATGGTATGGATTTTATTTGGAACACTATGTATGGTTGAAAAAGGGACATTATACGATGAGGATGAGATGGATGGGTGGGGTTCATGACATAGAACACCCATTGCATAACATTGTCCAAAGTGCATGGTTTTGCTATAATATTATCTGCATGCTGTTATTACTAATCCATGTGCTAGCCCTACTCGGAGTCCTACTGGGCGCGTGGTCTAACGCCCTACTTCTACCCTACCTGATGATGCAGGAGGTGGCGAAACGGAAGGACGGGACGGGAGTCAAGCTTAGGAGCTTGGGAAGGCAGATTAATTATGTTGTTTAAGTGTATGTTGGAAAAATGTAATTTGAGTAGCTTAGCTTGTCGGAATGTAATAAATTAGATTACTGGCTATGTTTTGGGATTTTATTATGGACATTATGGTTTTAAGGTATTATAGAAATTTACATGAATGTTATCTTCCCTGCTATCTCAAATCTGTAGGATAGTATTTGTTGTTAATTCCGTACTGAGAAGTCATATTCCTTGAGCTTACGTCTACGCAAGAACTGTACTCGTGGACTTGGCTCCACGCACGGGTAGGGTTGGCCAGTTAAGGGCCGGGCTTTAGAAGCTCAGACTTAACTCGCGTCGTGACGTCCGAGCCCTTTGCCACTTTTCTTTTCTTTTAAAAAAAATAGACTCTGATATTTCAGTGAAAAGGGCCGGGCGTTACACGCGTCGTGACGTCCGTGGCCTTTATCACTTTAAAAAAAATAAAAATAAATTTAGACTCTGATTTCGGTGAAAAGGGGCGGGCGTTACAGTTGGTATCAGAGCGAACTCGGAAGAATGAATCTCTCGAAGTAAGATTAAGACGGTTGCATGTCTCATTGGCAGCTAAGAATCCCAACCGACCGACTCTTCAGAGTCCGCTGCACGGGGGCCGGGTTAATTTACTTCGATTGACTCAAACTGAAGTATTCAATCTGAGAACAACGTTTGACAAAGAGGAATGATAGCAAGGGAAGAAAGATTCATTCTAGTAGAGATTTATCAAAACATAGCAAGATAGGGTTGAATTTCCCCGGAAAGGAGAACGTAGTATTTTGATACTTAGGATTTTTCCCCCAAATTTGAACAGCAAACAATAGGAATTTAGAGATTTCCCCCAGAAACAAAAAAAAACCAAGTGTGCATATTTGGCAATTTCCCTCAAATGGGAAAAAAAAAAAAAACTTTTGATACCTAGGAAGTTTTTTTCTCAAAATATGTGAATACAACAGCTCTATGAAAGAATTGAATCAATAAATATTTTGATGGTTTAGGAAATGCCTCCAAGGAGAAGGACCCAACGAAACCTTCGGGTAGAGGAAGAGGTGCCACCACTCGTCGGGAAGAGGGAGTACCACCACCTCATCAAGAGGAGGTACCACCGCCTCATCAAGCAGAGGGACAGAATAGTATAAACATACAAGGTGTACCTCCCGAGCTACAAGACATAGTTCAGGTGGCTGTCGCTTCTGCTCTACAACAACACCTGGGCGGAAGTGCGACCACCAGCACACCAGTAAACGAAAGATGGTCAAAGACTTCTAGCAACAGCGCCCTCCCTACTTCAGAGGAAAAGAAGGGGCTGTAGGAGTAGATCATTGGTTAAAGAAGATCACTCAGATCTTGAATCTGCTTCAGGTTTCCAGTCCGGCTGACAGAATCTTACTGGCAACATCTCAACTGTTGAGGATGCCGGCAATTGGTGGGAAGTGGTGGAAAAACAACGAACACTGGTGCCTGAAAGGGAAAGAATTGCCATGACTTGGGAATGGTTCTCAGCCACTTTTCTAGAACAGTATTTTCTGGAGGAAGAAAGAGAGAACCAGACTGAAACTTTTATATCATTAGTACAAGGCAATATGACAGTGGCAGAGTACCATAGGGAGTTCCTTCGTCTATCTGTCTACGCATTCTATATGGTGGATACTGAGCACCGGAGGGCCCGTAAGTTTGAACGGGGCCTTCGGCCGAGCATCAAGGCTAGGGTGACAGTATTCAAGGAACCTACATTGGCAGGGGTGGTCAGTAGGGCCACTATAGTGGAGCGGGAATTGAATGAGATAGCGCGGCCTGACAACCGCCGAGGGCAGAGTGGTCGGGGCGCATTTCAAACAAACAAGAGGTTCCGCCCGAGTTTCAGCAGACCCTCATCCTCTACTAGATCTACAGGGGACTTTCGCCCCAATCAGCCCTCCCCATCAGCGTCAGTCACTCAGGTCCCTCGGGGTGGGAGCACTTGCTATCAGTGTGGGCAACAGGGCCACTTCAAGAGAGAATGTCCACAGCTCAACAGACCCTTTAATTTCAGGGGTTCTTCCCGCCCCCCAGCTAAGCCAGCTCAGTCGCGAGGAGGCAGAGCGTACAACTAGGTGGGGCGGGCGACAAACCCTACAGGATCTGGACGACTTTTTGCCATACCTTCTCCAGTAGTGGTGGATCACTCGGTGATGTAAGGTATGGCCGTAGTTGGTAGTTCCTATGCTATTACATTATTTGATTCTGGAGCTTCCCATTCATTTATATCTGCTGCAGAACCTGTCCACCTCACTTACCATTGTGTCCCCCGTCGGAGACACATCTTTGGGACTCATCTGCACTGGATTAAACACTGAACTCGCTGGATTCCGATTCGAGTTCAACTATTTAGTAATCGATATGGCTGAGTACGATGTTATATTTGGTATGGACTGGTTGGCTACATATCAGGCCCATATTGATTGCCATCTTCGTAGGGTGATATTTTGGTCACCTGAGGGAAAGCGGTATATAGTACCCGCTGATAGACAAGGTATTCCTAGAAGACTGCAGGAAGAATTGAACCACCTTGTCTTGAACAGCATTAAGTTAGATAGAGCACCAGGGTTGAACTTCCTGCGGTAGTAGCAGAGTTTGCCGAAGTATTTCCAACAGAGCTCCGTGGTTTGCCACCCAATAGGGAGATAAACTTTGAGATCAAGTTATATCCCTGCACTGCTCCAGTATCGTTGCCACATTATAGGATGGCACCAGCTGAGATGACCGAGTTGAAGAAGCAGATTGATGAACTGCTTAGATTGGGTTTTATTCGGAATAGCAAATCAGCATGGGGAGCCCCGGTATTATTTGTGAAAAAGAAGGACGGTACCCTTCGGATGTGTGTGGATTATAGAAAATTGAACCAACTGACTGTTAGGAACAAGTATCCCCTACCCATGGTTCAAGATTCATTCCATCCATACATTTCAAAGACATAAAACCCCTTTACATTTTTATCATAAAACCATTTTTAAACTTACCCACATTCATTCATTTAAAACCCTAATTTTCATTAGCTAAAACCCTCATTGTCTTCCATTCTTTAAAACCCTAACCAATTAAATCAACCACCAAATCACCCACCATGGGCTTCGGCCATACTACATGGCCGAACCCTATGGCCCATGATTTTCTTCCAATCACCCAATTCCATGCTTAATTTAATAAATTACAAAATGCACTTAATACATTTATTTATTTCTTTTCCCTAACCCTAATTTGCCCATTTAGGGTTTCCTCCACTTTCCACCCTTTCATTTGATGGACTTAAAATCCATGGCATAAACTTATTTAACCACCATTAATTTTACAAAAATAAATCCCAATTCTTAAACCCTAAAAATCCAAAATTTCTTGTTTAAGAAATACTCACAATCCGTCGTCTCCTCCGACTTCCGCCACTCCCGTCGGTTTCCTTAGCCTCCTCTCTCCTTCCTCTTGATCTTTGGTAGGTCAAAATGCTTGATCAATGGTGGCAACCCCAACCTTAGGATCGGCCAAGTTAGGGTTTGTATTGAGAGATGGAGAGGGAAAGATGATGAGAGGGGAGATGATAACCTTGATTTTAGAGTGATTTTGCTTAAATTTCTACTTTTTTTCTTCTCTCCTTCTCTTCTCTTCTCCTTAGCTCTCTTTCTCTCCTTCACTTGGAGCATGGGACGGCAATGGAGAATGAAAAAAATGGAGAGAGTAACAATGAAGAGAGGATAAGAAATGAGAAAAGAATTCAAGGCTTATCCCCATTTGTGGCCTAACTTACACTTTGCATTAATTATTCTACCAACCTTAAGATATTTTAAAGATATTTAAATTGCTTTATGGTGGTGGTTATCTAAACCACCACCAAGCCCAACGTGTTTTATATTTGAGGTCGGGTAGCTTGGTCTCCCATTTGACCAATTTAACCCCATTTGCTTAACTTAATCACTTGATTAATTAAATTATTAATTTAGGTTAATTTATTTCCACTTAACCTAATTTCACCTCTTTAAATTACCTTCATACTTCCATCCATGGTTGACTAATTCCACCATGGTGGCCGGCCCCACCAAACCTTGGGTTCACACGCCACCTCATTTGGTGAGGTGGAGGTGGGTCCCACTTGGCCACATCACCTTGGTTTAATTCTAAATTAACTTAGGTGATTTAAATTTCATTCAATTCATGCTAAATGGATCCCCATTGGGCCCATGACCCAATTACATTTTCATCTTACCCATTTACCTTAGAACTTAACTACCTTGACCCATTGGGTCCAAAATGGGCATTTGACCTAATTTGACCATTCTTGACCCATCTAACCCTCATTGCCCCTTTAAATGAATTTAAATCAACTCCACAGTCCATTGGGCCATACTTGGGCCTTTGTCCAAGTTTTGGCCCATTTACCATTTATTCCATCAATTTCCCAATTTTCATCCTTAAAATAAATAATATCCACATATTTATTGATTTAAAAATTTCGGGCCATTACACCTCCACATGGGTTCTTTGTCTAGCCAAGAGGGTGCATGCCCTCCACATGGCATACACCACCCTCTTTTTAAAATTTTCGTCCCAAAAATCGAGCGAAGTAGGGTTCCAAAATATATTACATAAACAAGTCGGGGTGAGCTGTTCTCATCTCCGATTCGAGTTCCCAAGTGGCCTCTTCAATACCATGTCAATCCCATATCACTTTGACGAACTGAATCGCTTGGTTTCGTAACACCCTTTTCTTCTGTCTCATGTTATATCTTTTTCTCGTGAGCCATTTGTGATCTCACATAGATCAATCTACTCTGTTTCACTTTACCTGCTCTCATGATATTTTCCATACGTACTTGCTCAATACGTTCTTTCATCTACTCTCTATGTGAGGTAGCCTGTCAATGCGAGCCTATGCTCAAAGCTTTTTCTGATTCCATTTCACTAGGTTTCTAGTTGCACTCTCCTAGAACTCAATCGGCTAACTACAGAGTCAGCTAGCTAGACTAACTCGGAAGTCGCCCGTAGCTTCCCATTCGTGTTTCACTATACTCTTATCTTTTCTGTTAAATACATCTCCAAAATTTTGCACATCTTCATTTGTACATATGTCACTATGTGACTAACACCTTTTGTTCCAACTTCCACAATACCGATACCCGACATCAATCCAAACCACCATGGAAACTATCATCCACATTTATTCTCATCCATCCCTGGTATCTTTCTTTCAGTAAATACCATCTATCCCTATTTTATAATTGTCAATGAATATAACCCACCAATGGGTATAATCCATTCATGAAAACCATCCATCCTTAGTATTACTCTGACCATGAGTATCATCTATCCACAGTCAATAACCATCCATGAATATAACCCACCTATGGGTATAATCCATTCATGGAAACAATTCATCCTTGGTATCACTCGTTCTAGGAGTATCATCTATCCATGATTAATGTCCGTAGGAACAACATTCGAATGAATTACTAAGTGACTGTGGTAACAATATCCAATAAAAAATGTATCCCGACCCCTTGCAAGACTTAGGGCTCATGACTTACTAAGCGGAAGACCCATGTCCAACGTGATCCGGTCTACCTTGCCCTGCATCCCTTCACCTCATAGGTGATTCAGTCAAGCTCTAAGGCGGTCGATCCACGTCTGACGAAACTAGTACCACCCCCACGGGGTAAAATAGTACCTAGCTCTGCGCATTTCGCACATCAAATGTGCAAAATAACCGTGAGAGCGTCCTCCAACGCGAAGCCTGCGAGTGACCCACTCCTCAACGGTAACCCTACAGGACCAAGTCTCCATACTTCATATCAAGGCTTCCACAGTCCCAATCATCAAAATCACGTGAGGGACGCACCCATACCACGTCTTAGTATAATCAAGTGACCTCGTCACCTTTACCATGAAACTACTATATCTATGGTGGGGTCGATATACCCACCAATTGTCATCATCGACTCATTGATCGACTTAGTTTCTCATTAGAATCTATGTTCACATACTTGGGGAAATTCCCTGATCATCATCTTGTATTTCTTGTTTTGGGGAGTTTTCCTATGTATCACGTAATATCTCCTGTTTGGGGAACTTTCCTATGTATCACATCACGTATCTTGTTTGGGGAAATTGCCAAATCATCACTCTTTGTTTTCCTTTGTTTCTGGGGGAAATCTCTAAATTCCTCTTGTTTGTTTCTCAATGTGGGGATATCGGGGTAGTGTATCCTACTTTGCTATGTTTGATATATCCAAATTTGATGACTGTACTTGCTTTGCTATCTTTCATTGTTGTTCTCAGATTGATTGTTCAGATTGAGTCAATCGAAGTAAATTAATCTGGCTCCCAGTCAGCGGACTCCAAAGAGTCAGTCAGTTGGGATTCTTATCTGTCAGTGAGACATGAAACCGTCTTAATCTTACTTCGAGGATTCAACTTCCCGTTTCGCTCTGATACCAACTGTAACGCCCCGCCCTTTTCCACCCTTCCGAAAATCTGAGTCTATTTTTTTTTTTTATAAATATGTAAAGTGGAAGAGAGCGGGGAGCGTCACGACGCGAGCTAAGTCCGGACTTCCAAGTCCGACCCTTAACTGGCCACCCATGTGTGCGGGGACTAAGCCCATGAAAACCAATCCACACATGGAACTAAGTAAAACTTGCGGAATATACATAACTGAATTGCAGAATAAGCTGTTTAGATAGCAAGTACAAGTCATAATTACTTTAAACTAAACATTCATTCAAACTAAATCAAACCATAGAATTATTCTAAGTTATTACATATCCTTGCAAGCATAAACAAAATATCCATATAAAAATTCCATTCAGACACCCAAGCTTCTATGCTTAGTTTCCTTCGCGATCCTTGACCTTTCCTTTTCCCTTTCATGCGTCATCCACTAGTGTAGAAGTAGGGCGTTAGACAACGCGCCCAGTAGGTATTCCGATTAGGGCTAACACATGGGTTAGTATTTAAAATTCAGATATAATATACCATATCATACTTATAAAACATCGTATCAAAATCATGTATGATAACAGAGATCCAATCATACAGATAAAAACCAGTAAAGTTGCATGATAATAAAGATCATATCATGCCGATTCAATGCCATGTCATGCTAGCATATGTCTTATGCAATGAGTTCCACCCATCACATACATATAATCTCTTGATAGTATTCACATCTCTTGATAGTATTTACATCTCTTGATAGTATTCACCACATCAAATTACTCCTCACGACTTACGGACGCCCCGACGGAGCGTGGATCTCCTGTTAAAGTATCCTCATGGTGGGACTCTCACCACCTAAGGAGGCCCCACAGTTGCATCACGGACATTCCGATGGAGTGTTCTCCCCCCCCCCCCCCAAGTGCCATGCATCAGATGCAAATGCCAACATGCTACAGAATATTACAAAACATAGTATGAAAATCCCATAATTGCAACATGTGGTTTGATACCAAAATAACTTATCAAACATGAAATAAAATCATCAAAAGTACATAATATATATCCATGGTTTTAATGATGTAGGAATCCTACCAAAAGACCGCTCAAGTGTCCTTTGCTTCTTAATCCGTCACCCGTTCACGACTTGTGCACCGTTTAAGTAGTCATGATACCTTGTTTATATAACAGCAAGTCAAGATACTAATCATTTAATTTCCATTTAAATCTAAGTCCCAAAAACCATCTTGTGGGGTTCGGCCATACCCATGGCCGAACCTCACCCACTTTGGATTTGATCTTCCTTTTCATTTGATCACTACTATCCATATAACTTACATAAACACCTTATATTAAATAATATACCTTGGTAGGGTTCGGCCATACAGCATGGCCGAACCATACCACTTTGGTTTGACCCCTCTTTCAAGTCCTTTAATCCTTCATTCCATTATAACTTGTATTTACGGTTTTGCCACTAACTAACCCTTGTTTTATTTTGCTAACCACCATCATCCAAAACAAATCCACCTTAGTCGGGTTCGGCTATACAACATGGCCGAACCTCACTACCTCAAACTTGGTCCTTTAGTCCTTTATACTTAAGATTAGTTACCAATGTATCCATGTAATTAACTAGCCCTTAATCTTCCATTATTTCCTTAATTCCAAAATTACTTACATCCATCAAAATCACTCCATGAGTATGGCCGAACCCTATGGTGCTTTATTTCTATCTATTTACATACTACAAATCCATTTATCATTCCCAAGTTTGTTCTTATCTTTAAACACCCATAAAAATGACCCATGGGGTTCGGCCATACACGTGGCCGAACCCTATGCTTCTCTTGATGCAAATCTTCCATCCTTTGTGTATGGTTCATATTCAACATTTTAACCATAATCTTAATATGGTTCAACCATCCAATAGACAATCTAAAACATCAATTTTTATTCCAAATAAAACACTTAAAAACTCTCATACATTGGTATGGTTTTTATCTCTCCAAAAACCATACAAAATTATCAAATCCTTTCATGGGGTTCGGCTATTCAAAGTGGCCGAACCCTATGACCCATGATTTGAACCCTTTAACATACATCTTATGTCTAATTAAAACATCTAAAAGTGTCCATCATATTGCATGGTTTTTAACTTTAAAAAATCATCAACATAACCAAATTATTTCATGGGGTTCGGCCATCCCAAGTGGCCGAATCCTATGATCCTCTTTTTATCCTTTTTATACTTCACCATCCAAGGTTTAAACCCTTGATGGATTCGGTCATAACATGGCCAAATCATAACATTCAAATCTATGATCTAAACCCTTTATAATATCGGAAAAACCCTTCATGGTTATTTATTTTTTTCTTCATAAAATTAGATTAGCATGATCACCTTCTTTGATGGCGTTCGGCCATACCCTTGGCCGAACCTCATCCACCATTTTCTTTATCTTTGAAGGTTCTTATCATTTTAACTTAGGGTTTGGCCAAAGACCAAACCATGATCCTTGATCATGATAATTAACAAAACCTAATGAAGTACTTACCAATCCATACTCTTCCAATTTTCCTTGATCCTTCTTGCTTCCTATCTTCCTTAGCCTCCCTTAGTCCTTAGCTGATTGTGTGCTTGATCAATGGTGAAAACACCAAAGGATGATTCGGCCAAGAGATAGGTTTTGAGAGAGAGAGAGAGAGAGAGATGAAGTTCTAAGGTTTCTTTGTGATCAAATGTGGCCAAAAGGTGTGTTGCATCTCTTTTGTATATCAGCCCTCAAACCTCTCATTTTCCCTCATAAATTCTTGATCTAACCAAGGAGTCTTTTGATACTAACTAAGGCATCCCTTGGCATTCCCAACGTTAGGCTTTGGGTTTCCATCATGAGATGGAAACCCTCCAAATTCCCCATGTGATTCTTATCCCATTCCATTAAATCTCATGCATGGGAAACCACTCCATGCCACCAACGTGTGGGAGTTTGCCTTTCTGGTGTTTGAGATCAAGGCAACTCCTCACCTCCCCATTTGTCTCACTTGAATTACAAGGTCCCTTTGGTTTCCATTTTAACTCACCCAACTCATTAGCTCAACTCACCCCATTTAATACCACTCATTTAATGCACTTGAGTCAACTCCATTGTTTGATTCAAATCCAACTCACTTCAGCCCTAACTCAACCTGATTTGACTCACCCTTTGAGCTCACTTGAGGGTCCACACTGTCAACGTGGTCAACATGGTCAACTCGACCCATTGGGTCCCAACTTAGTTTATTGATCCAATTTGGCGCCTTGACCCATTTATGGGTGGTTTACCCATTTAAATGTGGTTTACATATTTGCATCCAGCCTACCTATTTATCCTTCATTTAATTCCAAATCAATTCAGCCTAACTCAATTAAGATTGGGCTCATCCAATGGTCAAATGAGTCCATCATGACCCATTGGGTCCCAATTGGGTCCTTTGACCCAAATAACCATCTTGACCCAATTAGATGTACATTACCCATCTAATTTAATTTGATCCTTATAATATGCACATTGGGTCTTAATTTGAACAATGGGCCCCACCATTTTCTCATCTACGATCATATCTTTTTAATTTACCGTTCCAATGGCATTTTTGTAAATATTAATCTCTTTGAAAAGTAGGGGTGTTACAGTGGAGTTGGGTCCCACTTGGCTATGCCACTTGGATAATTCCTCATATACTTGCCACCTCACTTACTGAGGTGGACCCCATGCCTTTGATCTTAATTGGCTCCATGACCCGATTAAATCCATTCCTTACCCATTTACCCTAATCATCAATCCATCTTGACCCATTGGGTCCCAATTGGGCATTTGACCCAATTGACCACATTGACCCAATTAAGTAGAATTAATCCTATCCATGATCCACAGGATCATACTTGGGCCATTGCCCCAACTTTTATCCATCTAACATCCATTCCATCTATAAATCTTAATTTAACACTTAAAATAGATGATACCTAATATAATAATGCATTTGAAAACCCGGGATGTTACAATCAAAGTCCACAATCCAGTGATGGCCTTTTATCAAATCTGGTCTTTAATCTTGGGTGCCTTCCCATTTGATCTTATGGTTCAACATACCAGATTTTGTACCATAATGTTGGTATTTAAACATCTCGGTATACGCCCATATAGGACACTTGGAGGTTACTACTTTCCTCAAGTTCCTTTTTCTCCATCCTCTTATTCTCTTAGAGGATATAGCTTGGATTTTTTCAATGGATGAATTCAATCAATCGCCTATATTTTCAGCACACGAATTGATCGATAGGTGTTGTTATCCATTGGACTAGAAGAGGAGATTTTTCAGTGGATTCTTTCAGCCTCTTTTGCTGTCTCATGTCTTTTAAATATTTTGACAGCATATCATGAAACAACACTGATCAATTCTACATATGTTTGGTTTACATCCATAGCCAATTCATCACTAGTCCAAGCAATTTTTGGTCTTTGGGCTGAGTGGCCACGGAAGTTGAAGGTTTATCCAATACCTCTTCCATAGGTACAGACCACTTTTTATTCATCTATTTCCAATCATGTTTAATGATGAAAACATTTCATCAAAAACAGAGGTTTGGAAACATCATGGCATTCTCTTACAACCATTGTTCTAGCACGGATCAATTCGGATGGTTAGATCCTTTCTCCAGTGCACGTGGCTCTGATACCAATTGAAAGTTCCCATTTTCAATGTACTAGAACATCATGATTGACCCTAGAGAAGAGGGGAGAGGGAAAGAAGGGGGGAGGGGGGGGGGGGGGGGGGGGGGGGGGGGGGGGGGGGGGGGGGGGGGGGGGGAACAGGTCAATCCCATTTTTAGCAGTGTTTACAAATTTCTTGATTATTTTGAGTGCAGAGGAATAATTAATCAAGATAATTGTTTAGTGTGATGGATTTGTTTATTCAATTCTTTAAACATTCACACTAAGATTTTGGCCCCTTTGCAAAAAGTTTGATTATCGATACTCATGCACAATGTATAGAATAAGATAATCGATATGCAAAGCAATGTGTGTTAAGAAGAATACGTAAACATTAAATACAAACACACAAAGATCAAACTTCATCAGACCAATTTAAAGTGGTTTGGTTAGCCAACCTACATCCACTGTTAGGGCTCACTAAACCTTGAGCTATCCCCGAAAACCACTAAGTGGGGACTTACACTGTCACAATTAGAGTAGTAATTCAACCTGACTCAATCGGCTGAGAATTTCACCCACCACTATCGAATAGGAATTCCGCCCACCACTGTGCTGGAGACTCCGCTCCAGAGTTTTTTATAGTGGTTCTGGAGTACCTCTCCTTAATCAACTTCTGGAAAAAAGGTTTTAAAGAAAATTAAAACGAAAAAGCACTTGCTTATGAAGCTCTTTCTCCTGATGTTAGCCAACCTACATCCACTGTTAGGACTCATTCAACCTTGATCTATCCCCAAAATCCACTAAGTGGGGACTTACACCCTCATAATTAGATTAGGAATTCCACCTCATTAAATCGGCTAGGAATTTCACCTATCACAGCCGAATAGGAATTCTACCTATCCATTTGGCTGGGAATTCCACCCACCACTATGCTGGAGACTTCGCTCTGGAGTTTTTTATAGTGGTCCCAGAGTACCTCTCTTTAATCCATTTTTAGAACAAATGTTTTAAAGAAAATTAAAACTAAGAAGCACTTGCCTTTAAAACTCTTTCTCCTGATGTGTGAGCCTTCAAGGTCCCACCCAATGTGTGCCGACGCTCCTCCTTGTAGTCGCTGTTGAGCAATCACAATCCAGGGTGTGAAGGAAATTGGTTCTACTAAAGGTTTCCTATTTTAAGGTTCCCTCCTTCTCAGTTTCTAACTCAATCTTCAGATTGGTTGTTTATGATTTTTTCTCCTTCCTCTCTCTCTCTCACAACTCAATACATCTGATTGCTTGTATTTGATTCCCCTAGTGTAAGCACGACAGAGAGAGTGATCCTTCTGTTGGCCCATGTTAAGCTCACTGATAAAAAAGAGGGTCCAACTGAATCTTTCGAAGGATACCAACTGGTTGCATAAAGATTGGTTTATATAGCATAGGCAACCAGTTGTAGTAATGGTAATGTACCGACAGGTCAGTTCCACCGAGGGGTCAGTGAGTAGAAATGACCATTACAAACCCAACCTTTGTCCATTAATTGCACTCCCAACGGTAATATTCTTTCTCGGTCGACATGTCGTTGTCACCGATGGGTCGACACTTATGATATCGAAGGGTCGGTCCATACAAAAGGCTCGTTCTAGTGCAAATCATGCTTGACAGTAGTTTCTTCTCTTAGAAACTAGTTATCCATAACAACCTATTGCCCTGTACTGAGGAGTCGGTCTTGGTACTCTCGATCAGTCTATGATTGCCGATATGTCTGTTTCTTTGAGAGTCCACAAGAGTTCAAGAATTCTAGAACTCATGATCTTGATCGAGAAGTTGTTAACCACGATGGGTCGTTTCAGCCTTTCACCGAGGGGTCGGTGTATATGAGACTCTTCAATCAGAGGCATACCCAGAATGATAGTACAATGATCTAGAACATATGTCAATCTGGCCAACCAGTCTTTAACCACAATGGGTCAATCATGTCTCTACCGAGGGGTCAGTAAGAACGACTGGTCGAGCTGACAGTGAAACCAAATACATATTTCCAAGTTGGGTTCCAATTCACTGTTAGCCTTCCTCTTTAAGTTTTTTTATGATTCAACCATTTGTTCCACTAAACCTAGGGATAGTCCTCTCTAAGGTGTGGGTACCACCTAAAGTCATCTATGACCATTTTTCCTGCTTGTGATTGCCATAACAATGAGCTTCAATCCGGTAGAGCATGATCTTTTCACTTGATCATCTTGGGTATTTAAGCTTCTAGCAAGTGCTTCTTTCCGTGTCATGGAATTGACAAACATAAGGACTTGGCCAAGCCGAGGCACTAACAAATGTGCAATGTATTATGCCATGGGTGCCATGATTCTTGCATATCCTAGTCATGCCCCATGCATATGCATAAAATTTATCTTCCTCTTCCTCTCTTTGGTGCAAATCTCTTTTGAAAGCTCAGAAGGAGGAGGAAAAGGATAAAAGAAGATAATGGAGGAAAAGAGGTAGAGATGGAGCCCTAGCTTTTCCTCCTCTCCTTATTGTTTTTTCCTCTAACTTATCCTCCTTTTGTTTTTTCCTCTACCTTATCCTCCTTTTGTTTTTTCCTCTACCTTATCCTCCTTTTTCTTTTTAGTTAAAAAACAAATACTAAAGGTGATGAGGTGGAGAGCACTTATTGGTCTAAACTAAAGGTGGGGTGTTGAGGTGGAGAACACTTATTGGTCTAAACTAAAGGTGGGGTGGTGATGTGGCTTTCATCCTTATCTTGCCATGTGGCATGACACCTCACCACTCTTCGCCACGTCATCGCTTATTTGGCACGCCTGTCACATCATTAATTAAAAATTAATTCCATTGATTATTATCAAAATTAAATTAGTAACTTAATTAAATCACCCTTAATCTCTATTAATTAACTAATTACCAAAATTTCATCATTTAATTTAATTAATTATATTCCACTCTACTTTCAAAATGATTTAACTAAATCATCCCTTAACTTAGTCTTTCTTAAATCTCGCTTAATTACTCCATCATCCCTCTACTCTCACATTCTTATGTAATTATTTCTTTCCTTATTTGACCTAGTACATAGTATCAGCCCTATTCATTCCTCATCATTAAAGGAAATTATATTGATTTACCGGATTAAAATTCTCGGGTGTTACATCTAGTTTGATTTTATTAAATCATCTTACTTGTGAAGTGCATTAAAGAGGGTGTACTTTTGAACCAATATAAAAAATAAAGGGTTTACTCTAGGATAGGTGGTAGGTAAAATTCCCAACCAGTTGGTTTGGTGGAATTCCTAATCTATTTAGTGTGAGCGTAATTCCCCACTTAGTGAATTACGGATAGCCTAAGTTTGGATGAGTCCATCAGTGGTTGTAGGAGGGTTTACTCCTATCAACTATAAATTTGGTCTTGTGATGTTAGAGCTATATTCTTGAATTGTTACTTAATCACAATTGCTAACACACACACATCTTGATTAATTATTTATCCGCTGCAAAATTGTTTATTTAATAAAGAAATTTTAAAGGACCAACGAATTTGGGATTGCCCTATCCACCCCCCCCCCCCCCCCCCCCTCCCTCTCTAAGGTCAATCTTGTTCTAGCTACCGAGACTTTCAATTGTAATGCTACCAAGATGAACCACAAACTTAGAGTAATGATAGTGATTGAGTATTTTTCTCTGCACTCTTCAGATTCTGGTTCAAATAGTCGTCCTTTGAAAGTTAAACCTCTATCTGGTCTATTCTTCCAATTTTCCAATTCCACTCCATTAGATAGTTGTGTTATCACTTCCTGGGCTTCGTGATCACTTTGTTGTCTTTCCAATAGGACTCCGATTATTTCAAGTTGCAACACTAGATTCTGAATCCATGTTGACTCCCTGCTTTCAACTAATTCCAAATCATAGTCGGACAAGACTTCCAGTAACTTCCATTGTAAAGATGCTACTTAGACAATATCACCACGTGACTTCTTGCTTAAGGCATTTACCACCACGTTAGCTTCTTTGGATGGTAGGAGAGTTTATAGTTATAATCTCCTAAATATTTCATCCATCTCCGTTGCCTCATATTTAAATCCTTCTGAGTAAATAGATACTTGAAACTATGGTGCTCAGAATAGACATTAAATCGCTCACCATACAGGTAATGTCTCCACAGTTTCAGTACGAACACCACAGCTGACAATTTGAGATCGTACGTTGTGATGTTTTGCTCATGTCCTTCCAACTGTCTAGATCTATAAGCAACAATTTTCCCTTCTTGCATCCCAATCCAAGTTTAGAAGCATCACAATAGACCTCGTAACCGGATCCCTGTTCTGGTATAATCAGCACATGAGAGGTGGTTAGCTTCTTTTTAAGGTCCTTAAATAATTTCTCACAGTCATTTGTCCACTCAAATCAGACATCTTTCCGTGTCAAACGAGTCTTTGGCACTGTAATCTTAGAGAAATGTGGGATAAATTTTCGGTAATATCCAGCCAAATTGAGAAAACTTAGGATTTTCGTGGTATTTTAGGTTTTTCCTAGTTCATAATTGTCTCCATTTTCGCTGGATCTACTAAAATCCCATCGGCCGACACCACATGTCCAAGAAATTTGACTTGGGTTAGCCAAAATTCACATTTACTGAGCTTGGTTTACATTTCGTGATCCCACAACGTTCGCAAAACGATACATAGATGTTGTTCGTGCTCCTCTTCCAAAGGTGAATATTATCAGAATGTCGTCGATGAAGACGATTACAAACTCTCGCAAGTAGGGTCGAAAGATCCGATACATCAAATCCATGAAGGTCGCTGGTGCATTTGTTACTCCAAATGGCATGACCAAAAATTCATACAGGGCATACTGAGTGCGGAACGCTGCCTTCGGAATATCTTCCTCCCTGACTCGGAGTTGGTGATATCCCGATCACAAGTCAATCTTCGAGAAACACCTTAATCCCCTCAACAAATCGAATAAATCATCTATTCTAGGCAATGGATATTAATTCTTTATAGTGACCTGATTCAAAGGTCGGTAGTCTATGCACATCCTCAATGATCCGTCCTTTTTCCTTACAAAGAGTGCAAGTACGCCCCAAGGCGAAGTGCTCAGACGGATAAAACCAAGTTGGAGACGTTCATTTGTCTGTTTTGCCAACTCTTTCTGTTCTGTTAGTGTCATCGTGTAGGGTTCCATGGATATAGGAGTTGTTCCAAGCTATAAATCAATCATAAAATCAATCTCTTGGGGTGGAGGCAAACTATTGAGCTTAACCGGAAAAACATCTGGAAATTCACAAACCACCCAAGGTAAACTATATTCCATTCCTTCCACATCCTCCCGTCCCATATTAGCCACTACTCTACCAGGGTAGGCCTTGAAACTAGAGAACTTCACTCTCATATTATCATATGGTATCAATTTCTCCCCAAACCTATCTTTTGTTGGAGATATCCCATACACCTTTCTTTGCAAACAATCTATCATAATTTGATGTGTAATTAACCAATCCATGCCCAAGATGACATCGAAATCCATAATCTCTATCACAAAGAAGTCATATATTAAATCTAAGTCGCCCATTTTTAGAATACAGGATCTGCATACCCGATCGACTCGTTCCACTTTTCCTAATGGTGACATCAACGTTAAAGGTCTAGAGGAAACTACTGAGGGTACACCCAATTTATCTCGACATGATTTAGAGATGAATGAATGAGAAACATCAGTATCAACTAATATTTGTACCATGAAACTAAAGAGAGGTAAGGTACCTTCCATCACAGTGTTCTCAGCTGGTTCTTCCTCCCGAGTTCCCATGGTGTAAACCATCCCTCGAGTTGTCTGAGGGCGTCCCTGTCCTCTGGGTTGACCGACCTTTGTGGCACACTTCCAGATGCTACTGAACCTTTGGAGGGTGGCGGAGTAGATTGCATCTGAGACTGTACTAATCTTACACTCTGAGTAGATCCTGCCACATTTCTCTGATTATCAGGATAAGGACAATCTTTGATGTAGTGTCCCGCCTGCTTGCAACTGAAACATGCTAGACTATCAGCTGTTGGAGCATTGTTCCAAGGACACTGTTTCACTGTGTGACCTAGCTGGATACACGTGTAACATATCTCTTGTTTCGGTCCAGGGTTACTAGTCTGGCCCACACATGTTTGTTCTTTCTTGGAAAATGAACCCTTGTTAAATTTCCTCCTTTTGTTAGGCAAAGAGGGGTTTCTGAGATTTCTTGGATGAGAGCGGTCCACATTCTTGTTGGTTGTGTCAACAGTTTCCACAATAAAAAAGCTTAGTTGATTGCTTTTTCTAGAGTGGCAAATTGCATTCCTTCCAATTGTAGTTGAAAGTTCTCCCTTTGGTGCTACAACACGATTGACCCTTGAGAGAGAGAGAGAGAGAGAGAGAGGGGGGGGGAGGGGTGGGTGAATAGGTCAATCCCAAAAACGTTGAACCTTTTAAAATTACTTGATTGATTAAATTTTGTGTAGCAAATATTGCAATAAAGTGTTTGTGTTTTAGCAATAGTGATTATCAATCAACATAATAAATTAGCCTAACACCATAAGAACAAGGACACAAGATTATAGTGGTTCGGTTAGCCAACCTACATCCACTGGTAGGACTAACTCAACCTTGAGCTATCCCCAAACCACTAAATGGGGACTTGCACCCTTACAATTAGAGTAGGAATTCCATCTCACTCATTTTTGGCTGAGAATTTCACCCACCACATGCAGAATAGGAATTCCACCTATTCAAATTGGCTGGGAATTCCACCGACCACATGTGTAAGATACGACGCTCCAGATATTTTATAGTGATTACGGAGCCAAGACTTTTTAATCCACTTTCCCAGGATAAAAGGTTTTAAACAAAATTTAAACCAAGAAGTATAACACCCCGGATTTTCAATTCATGAATATATATGGAAATTGTCCATTTAATTTGAGAATTAATGGAGATGGACCTTAGATGGGTAAGGAGTTGGATCAATTGTCCAATTAAGACCCAATGGATTATAGATAAGGTTCAATTGAAATAAATGGGTAAGATTTATTTAATTGGGTCAAGGTGGTCAATTGGGTCAAATGCCCAATTGGGACCCAATGGGTCATTTATGAGCTAATTAGAAGTAAATGGGTAAGGTTTGATAATTGAGTCTAATAACCAATTAAGATACAAGACATGAGATCCACCTCATCAAGTGAGGTGGCATGTAAATGAAATGGCTAAGTGGGACCCTAAATACTATATGGTTCATAGTCGGCTAAGCCATGGTTGACTTGGTCAACCATGGGTGAGATCAATAGAGTTGAGTTGATGAATGAGTTCAAGTGGGATAAATAATGCTTGAGTTGGAAAGTGAATTCAAACGAGTTGAGAATTTATTAATGTGAGTTCAAGTGCTTCAGTTGGAAAATGAGTTCATTTAAGTTGAGTTGAGTTGAAATGAAATGAGTGGAGTGGGAAGATGGAGGGTTTCCATCTCAAAGGAGGAAACCCAAAAGGCACAATCAAGGTGTACACGTTGGAGATGAATGGATGCCATGGTGAAGACCAAAGGACACCTTGGTTGGTCAATAGTTTAGATGGGGGGGTTTCCATCTTGAATGCACAAGTTGGGAAGGTGGAGGGTTTCATCTCATGAGATGAAACCCATGGATACACGTTGGGGAGATGGAGGGTTTCCATCTCATGATGGAAACCCAAGGGACACATGGTTGGAGAGTTTCATCTCATGGGATGAAACTCCCAAAGGAAACATTAATGAGGGGTGAAGGGTTTTGGTTATTATAAAGGGGCATAACCCAATAGACACCACCCTTGGCTGAATTCCATTGTACAACAAAGAGAGTTCTTTTCTTCATCTCTCTCTCCCTCTCTCAAGCTTGGCCGATTCCTCACAAGGAAAGAAAAAGACTTAGAGTTTTCTCCCATTGTCTTCTATCTCTCTCTCTCTCTCTCAAACCTCTTCCTTGGCCAACCACTCTAAGGATTGTTATCTTAATCAAGCACCACTCTTTGGCTGAAGATCAAGGAGGAAGAAAGGAAAGACTAAGGAACAAAAGATGATCAAGGAGGAGAAAGAAAAGACCAAGGAACGAAAGAAGATCGGAGGAGTCGCGGAATTGGTATGTATGGTTTATTAATTAAAGGGAGGCTAAGGGAGCATTCCATAGAAATTGGAAATGGTTGTCCAAAATATTAGAGGCTATGGATTTAAGATCCATTCAAAGAAAGGCAAAATGAGGTTCGGCCATGTTGTATGGCTGAACCCCATCAAGTGATTTAACCATGGGTTTATGATTATTTAGAAGAAATTGATGAACCATAGGGTTCGGCCATGTTGTATGGCCGAACCCATGGAAGAATATCATTGGTTTAAATGGGTTTTAAAGGATGAAATGATGGAAGTATATTATAAATGTTAACGGTTTTAAAGGGGTTAGACCATGGTAGGATGAAAACAAAGGACCACATGGCCGAACCCGATGAATTATTTTGATGAGTCATTTTGGTAGATCTATACATGATAAGTGATTGAATGACCAAGTTAAGAAAGGAGGGTTAAAATGGAAAGAAGATGGAATGAAAGAACCATGGGTTCGGCCATGTTGTATGGCCGAACCCCATGGATAATATTTGATGGATTTAGGTGTTGTTTTTTATTAAGTTAAATGATTAACTTAAGTGATGGGATTAATAAATCAAAGAATGGATGGTGTTGGACCCATGTTGTGTAAAATAAAACAAGGGTTAAAAAGGGGGTCAAAAACTAAAGAGTGAGGTTCGGCCATGTTGTATGGCCGAACCCCACAAGTGAGCTTTGGTGGACAGTGGACAGTGGACAGTGGGTAGTGGACGGTGGACAGTGGACAGTGGACAGTGGGTAGTGGACAGTGGACAGTGGGTAGTGGATAGTGGATAGTGGACAATGGACAGTCGATAGTGGACAGCGGGTAGTGGACAGCGGGTAACCTACTGATTTTATATATGAAATATTTATATGATTTTCCAAATGGTTAGGTTAAATTGGAAGGTTGAAGGGAATGGTTTAAATGAATTGGAATAATTAAATTGGTTATTTTATGGAATTAAATGGATTACCAAATTGACATATGTATATGTTAAATGTAATATGGTAACGGGATTTCACAAACGGTGAATGATCCGCTTGACGCGATCGGTGATCGATTTTTTTACGGAAACACGAGGACCCGTTATTGGGATGTTGGTAGGATTCCTACCTTATTGAAAACCATGGAATATGTATATATGATGATTTTAATTCATGTTTTAATGAGTTATTTTGTTATCAAATGATATGTTTCAATTATGGAATTTTAAATGCTATGATGTTTATTATCACATAGCATGTTGTCATTTGCATCTCATGCATGGCATGGGAGGGATCAAATGTAACCGAAGATCCACGCTCCGTCGGGGCGTCCGTAAGACATTCGTGGGGGTACCTTGATGTGCATTATCCATTAAGAGGGATGTATGATTGATTTGTAACCAGAGATCACGCTCTGCCGGAGAGTCCGTAAGGCATTCATGGGGATACCTTGATGAGGATTTTCCATCAAGAGGGTATTATGTGATTGTGATATGGGTGATGGGTGGGACTCATGGCATATGACACCCATGGCATAACATTGAATCAGCATGATTCTGATCTCTATTATCATGCACTGTTTCTGGTTTTTATCTGTATGATTGGATCTCTATTATCATATACTGTTTTGGATACGATGTTTTACAAGTACGGCATGATGTATTATATCTAGATTTTTATACTAACCCATGTGTTTGACCCTACTTGGAGTACCTACTGGGCGCGTTGTCTAACGCCCTACTTCTACTTTAGATGATGACACAAGAAATGGATGGAACGAAAGATGTGATCGGAACCAAGCTTAGGAGCTTGGATAATTTAGTTTCACTCTATTTAAGTTTATTCATGGACAATGTAATTTGAGTAGCTAGTATTTGGGAATGTAATAGCTTAGACTATGTGTTATGGATCGAATGATGATTAATCTGGATTAAGTTAATTTATATTGATTGCCTTCCTTGCTAAGTAAATGTTGTAATCCGATGTTATTTCCCCAATGAGTATTCCGCAAGTCGTAGTATCACGTGTGAAATGTTTTAATGGACTTGGCCACGCACACACATGATTGGCTAGTTAAGGGTCAGGCTTTGGAAGCTCGGACTTAGCTCGCGTAGTGAAGTTCCTGTTCTCTTTCACTCTTCACTTTAAAAAAAAACATAGACTCTGATTTTTAGCGAGTGAAAAAAGGCGGGGCGTTACAAGAAGCACTAGCCTTTGTAGATCTTTCTCGGTGATGTGTGTTTCTCAAAGATCCACCCAATCTGTTCCCGAGTTAATCTCGATGTTCCTCCTCATAGCCATCGTTGAGCAATCACAATCTCAAGGTGACTAGGAAATTGGTTCTACCAATATCTATCCTAGTTGTATATCATTTCCCCTCTCCCTCTTTTCACAACCTCAATCACTATGATTGGTTGTTTTAGATTTCCCAAGTGTAGGCACAAAAGAGAGAGTGATCCTTTTGTTGGCCCTTTTTTAAGCTCACTAATAATGATGAGGGTCGAACGGATTTGCCAAAGGATGTGAAACGGTTGTATTTATAGAGAAGGCAACCTGTTTCAGAAACTATCATGTACCGATAGGTCTGGTGCACCGAAGGGTCCGTGACTACAAATATTACCGTTCAACCACTTGGCCGTTGCACATTAAATGCATTCCTAATAGAATAATTTAAAACCGCTGACATGTTTGTGTCACCGATGGGTCGATAGTCATGGCACGGAGAGGTCGGTCCATACGAGGGTCTCGATCTGGGGCAACACCATGCAGACAGTGTTTCATGTCCCGAAACTTGTCCTACCCAGAACGACCTGTCGCCCTTTACCGAAGGGTCGATCCTGGTACTCTCGTGAGTCCACTTGAGTTCTAAGTTTCAGAACTCATAAGTTATCATCGACGAGTCGTTTAACCACGAAGGGTTGTTAAGTTCATCACCGGGGGGTCGGTACATACGAGACTCTAGATCAGAGGCATATCCAGAATGACAATTCAATGTTCCAGAACCATTGTCAATCTAGCTTACCAGTCCATGACCACGATGGGTCGATTCTGTCTCCACCGAGGGGTCGGTGAGAACGACTAGTCGAGCTGACAATGAACTTAATTCATATTTTCGTGATCGCTTCCAATTCACTGTCAAGCTTCCTCTCTAGGCTTTTTATGATTTTACCATTTGTTCAACTAAGCCTAGGAATGGTCCTCCTAAGGTGTGGGTTCCACCTGAAGTTATCTATGGCCATAATACATGTTTTGTGATTGCCATAATGATGATCTTTAATCTGGTGGAGTATGATCTTCAATCTTATCACCTTGAGTTTTCAATCTTCAAGCAAGTGTTTCTTCCCGATTCATGGATTTGACAAACTTAGGGACTCGGCAAAGCCGGGGCACTAACATTAGTGTTGGATCTTCTCCTCTTCATTATCGAAGAGTCGCAGTGTGTACTGACAGAGATTCAGGAATTTTGAAATGTACTGGGCTGCTTCAGTTTGAGGAATTGTTTTCTCTTATCGTCTTTCACTATTTTAGGATAGTAGCGGGGCAAGAAAAGCGAGGGAGAATTCCTCCCAAGTTATCGGTTCCCGGTTTCTTACATTATGCCTGAACTCCCACCATTTGTGCGCATCTCCTTCGAGCTGATAGGTGGCTAGTGTCACCTTATGATCTTCAGTAATAGCTAATGTGTCGAAGATTCGACAAATCTGGTTGATCAAGTTTTCAACCTCGTGGGATCCGCATTCCCTGAAAAGGTCGGTGGTTTTAGCTGTTTAAAATTTTCCAGAGCTGCGGTAGCTCTTCCTTCGGGGGTCCTTTCCCGCGGTCGGTGGACATCATCCACTATCCTTTGCGAAGCTTCCACCGTGATACGTACAACATCTAGGGGTCAGGTCGGTTTTTGGTGGGTGGAACTGCATTTTCCCCTTGACTCCCTGATTCTGCAGTTGATCCAAACATTTCATGTAGTCATCATTATATTAACATAATTCATTCAACAAAATTTTATCAAGTCACAAGATAAACAAACATACTTTATATATAACATATTAGAGGAGTTACATAGTCTCCATACATGTCAGTTTACAAAAGAGTATATTCTTACATTTTTTCTTCCACGAAAGTTTCCCTAAAAGGTTTCGTTCCTAGGATCTTACCCATCATTTTTACATTTTACATGTATATTTTCACAACCATTCTCTCTTAAACTGGTTCTATCTCTATCCTTCTTTCTAGTCTCCCCCAACCGAAGACAAGTCTTCAGAACTGAGTCCTGACAGATATGGGCAAACCTCTTTCTGGTGACTAGGTTCTCCACAGAACTGACATGGAATAGGTACTGTAACTATCATGAAGGGACGGAAAGTTCCCATATGCATGCCTGATCATTCCACATATTGAACAAAGTTGATCATAGGAGTAGAGACTGTAACGACCCGACCCATATACAGGGCTTAGGGCTCAAACTCAGCAAGATATTGTCCACTCTGGGCCTCGCACACAAGCGAGTCCTCACGGTTTTGCCTTTGGGCCCGGGCCCATCTGGCCCGGCCCAAAACGCGTCATGCTAGTTTAATGGGTTTTGGCCTCTTAAATACCCCCTCCATTTAGCCTCCACTACCGATGTGGGACTCTTCTCACATCGGTGGCAGGGTTTCACAATCACCCCAACTAAGCCTCGAGCCGCCCCCGGCTCGACCCGACTTAGCTCAACAACACTAGGGAAGGAGGAAAGGCCCACACAGTCCGAGAGTTAAACTGAGGCTCTGATACCATTTGTAACGACCCGACCCATATACAGGGCTTAGGGCTCAAACTCAGCAAGATATTGTCCGCTCTGGGCCTCCCACACAAGCGAGCCTGCACGGTTTTGCCTATGGGCCCGGGCCCATCTGGCCCGGCCCAAAACGCGTCATGCTAGTTTAATGGGTTTTGGCCTCTTAAATACCCCCTCCATTTAGCCTCCACTACCGATGTGGGACTCTTCCCACATCGGTGGCAGGGTTTCACAGAGACAATATTCAATCGTGTGTCCTGGCTGCTGACAGTTTAATCATACAACCTCAAGTATTGGTTCCACAACAGGTGGTCCTAGTGCAATATCTAATGGAGGAAGTTTTGGTTCCATAACTGGTGGTGCAATTAAGGGTTTCATAACTGGTGGTGAAATTAAGGGTTCTATCACATGGGCTTCTGGCTCCTCGACTGGTGGTGAGGCTGTATCAGGAGGATACTAGGATTGAAAGTCCCTTTCATATGGTGCTAAAACACGATTTGTCCCTAAGGGTGGGGGGGATGAATAGGTCAATCCCAGTTTCCATGGTGTTTACAAACATCTTGATTGTTTAATGTTGAAGTGTAGTGGAATAAGAACATTATTCAAGAGATTTGTTTAGTGTGATAAATTTTTATAATTTCTTTAAACAATCACACTAAGTTTCGAACCATTTGCATATTGCTTAATTATCCATGATTGTGCACAATGTAAAAATGAAGACAATCAAATGCAAAGTGATGTGTGTTGAAAAGAGTGCTTAAATACTAAACACAAACACACAAAGATCAAACACCATAAGACCAAATTTGTTGTGGTTCAGTTAGCCAGCCTACATCAACTGTTAAGACTCGTTCAACCTTAAGCTATCCCCAAATTCACTAAGTGGGGACTAACACCCTCACAATTAGAGTAGGAATTCCACCTCACTGAATTACATGGGAATTCCACCCACCACAGTGTTACAGACGATGCTCTAGAATTTTTTATAGTGGTTCTAGAGCCAATCATCCTTAATCCACTTTCAAGACTAAGGTTTTAAATAAAAATTAAAACCAATTAGCACTTGCCTTTGAAGCTTTTTCTCGTTGATGTACACTTCTTGAAGATCCCACCCAATGTGTACTGACACTTCTCCTTGTAGCCGTCGTAAATCAATCACAATTCTAGGGTGAAATGGAAACTGGTTTTGCGAGAGTTTTCTTAGTTAATTTTCCTTTCTCCTCTCTCTCACAAACTCAATCCATAAGATTGGTTGTATTTGAGACCCCAAGTGTAAGTACGAGAGATAGAGTGATCCTTCAGATGGACCTTGTTTAAGCTCACCGATAATGATGAGGGTCGAACTGATTTGCCAAAGGATACCCACTGGTTGTACAAAGATTGGTATTTATAGACACGACAACCAGTTACAGCAACGATAATGTACCGACAGGTCGGGTACACCGAGGGGTCGGTGACTAGAAATGTTACTGTTCAACAACCCGACCGTTGCGCATTAATGCACTTCCAATGGTATAATTCTTTCTCGTTCGACTTGTCAGTGTCGCCGATGGGTCGACAGTCATGGCACTGATAGGTTGGTCCGTACGAGAGACTCGGTCTGGGGAAACACCATGCTGACAAAGTTTCATGTCTAGAAACCAGTCTTACCTAGACCGACCTGTTGCCCTTTACCTAGGGGTCGGTCATGGTACTCTCGATCGGTTTTGAACTACCGATATGTTTGTTTTCTCGAGAGCCCACTTGAGTTCTATGTTCTAGAACTCATAAATCTTTGTCGAAGAGTCGTTCACCACGATGGGTCGTTTCAACCTTTCACGGAGGGGTCGATGCATACGAGACTCTCGATCAGAGGTATATCCAAAATGATAGTTCTATGATACAAAACCTTTGTCAATCTGGCCGACCAGTCCTTGACCCCTATTGGTAGATCTTGTCTCCACCGAGGGTTCGGTGAGAACGACTGGTGGAGCTGACAGTGAAACCAAATACATATTTCCAAGTTGGGTTCCAATTCACTATCAAGCTTTCTCTCTAGGAATGGTCCTCTCTAAGGTGTGGGTACCATAAAGTCATCTATGGTTAAATACATTTTTTATGATTACCATAACGATGAGCTTTAATCCTGTGGAGCATGATCTTCCATCTTGATCATCTTGGGTCTTCAAGTTTCTACTAAGTGCTTTTTCACGAGTCATGAAATTGAAAAACTTAGGGACTCAGTAAGCCGTGATACTAACAATCTCCCCCTTTGTCAATTTAATGACAAAACCTAGGAGCTAACTCAATTACAATCCCACCCTTATTACATCACATTTGAATACAAAATATTAATCTGTTTGCATGTACATATTCAAATGGAAAACAATATTATGTTCTTTGCATATTCTTGTTCAGCTTGGTTCATATCATGATTTCTTGTTTCAGCACATAAGCAAGCAACACTTGAAAATCATTAAAGGGGTTAGTCCCAAAACATAAATATGCATTCATGGATTAAACAAGATTAGTATTCATTCTCCCCCATGTAACGCCCCGCCCTTTTTCACTCTACGCTTTCCGAAAATCAGAGTCTATTTTTTTTTTAAATAACATAAGTGAGCCAGAGCGGGACGTCATGACAGGAGCTAAGTTCGAACTTCTAAAGTCCGACCCTTAACTGGCCAACACTATGTGTACATGGACTCAGTCCATGAAAACGGTTCACACATAACAATATAAACATGCGGAATAAAATCATAACTGTAGAATTATAATAGAACCTAGTTCTATTCCATTTCAGATAGCAAAGTATGTCAAGTCCTTAATCATAATTAATATAACATAATTATCCAAATAAACATCCAACCATAGCAATCATCTAAATTATTACATGTCCGAAGTCTAGTTACTCAAAATACAAGTCCATAAGTAACTTAATTAAAATATAAACTAAAAGCATCCAAGCTCCTATGCTTGGCCTTTTTCGCGTTCAGCGTTCCCCTCATTTCCTGTATCATCCAATAGGATAGAAGTAGGGCGTTAGAACAACGCGCCCAGTAGGTATTCCAATTAGGGTTAACACATGGTTAGTACAAAACATGCATATAATAACATAAAGTCCAAAAACCATATAAACCATTCCATGTCATGATGTCAAATGCAATAAGTCCCACCCATCACAAGTACATATAAGTACCCCCACATAGGTCTTTCGGACGCCCCGACGGAGTGTCGCCCCTCCGATTTCTTCTTGATGGAAAAGCACATCAAGGTACCCCACATAGGTTTTTCGGACGCCCCGACGGAGTGTGGCCCCTCCAGTTACATATCTTTCACCCCATGCCATGCATGAGATGCCAATGAAACACATGTTATTTTATATAATAAACATAGCATTAAAATTCACAATTTGAAAGCCATCTTTTACATCATAAAATTCATAAAAAATAAGATAAGAAACATTGTACATAATCCATGGTTTCAAAGAGGTGGAATCCTACCAAAGACCAGTACGTGTCCTTGCGCTTTCGTCCTGTAACCGCTTACGATCGTACACACCTTGTGAGGTCCCGTTACCTTATAATACATCAATCAATTAAAACAATGTTCCATTTGATTTCCTATTATGTTCAAGTCCATAAACCATTCCTCATGGGGTTCGGCTATACACCATGGCCGAACCCATGATCTTTCATTTTTACTTATATTTACAACAATGCCATTCATACCACTTTTATTCATTAATCTAATGATAAACAAATTAATCATCTAAGATACATCAAACCTTCAGTTTAGCAAACATTCCCCATGGGGTTCGGCCATACACCATGGCCGAACCCATGGTCCATTGATTTCACTTAATTACATCCTTGCCATTATTCTATCCATGGCTATTTACCTTGCTTATTTTCATAAGGCTTATGTTCCAAAAATGATCCAAATACATAATCCAAATACATAATCCATCAAATAGTTCATGGGGTTCGGCCATACACCATGGCCGAACCCTATGTCCATTATTTTCACATATTTACAACATTGCCATCCATGGCTAACATAACCCATAATCCAATAACATAATCCATAAGCATATATTTGTATCCTCCAATTAATTCTCCATTTAATCAATCACTATATTTTGTCCATAACCGATTCCTTAATCCAAACATGATCCACCAAATATTTCCCATGTGGTTCGGCCATACACCATGGCCGAACCCATGGTCTTTCATTTTAGACCATATTTACATTTTTGCCATTACCTTATGTGTATGTCCAAACCGATCCATAATATTGATTCATGGGGTTCGGCCAAACACCATGGCCGAACCCTATGATGTCTAACTTTCCAATTTCATCAATTCCCATTCTTGAATCCATAATTCAAGGTTCCTTCCTTTTTGATCCAAAAGTCCATAATTAGAAACTTTCTAATTTAATAACCATCTTCCATAAAATAAACCCTAGTGGGGTTCGACCATACACCATGGCCGAACCTCACTCATAGAGATAATCCAACCGTTCCCACCACTTTTCTAAATTAATAACATCTTCCATGGGGTTCGGCCATACACCATGGCCGAACCCTATGGTTCAAAATCTTCTCTTTAAAAATCATTCATCCTTGATCTTCCGTGATCTAACTACATGTAATCAATTCTATATTTCTCCATGTAAAACCTTTTAAAAATATGAATAATTTTCCATGGAGTTCATCCTTCAAAAACCCATAAACATTACCAACACACCTCCATGGGGTTCGGCCATGATGGTTCTTTACATTCATCCAAACCTTGTAAAACCTTTTAAAACCATAAGTATAACTCTATGATTTTCATCCTCCAAACTTCCATTAAAAATCACCAAAGTCCTTCCATGGGGTTCGGCCATACAACATGGCCGAACCCTATGGTTCATCCCTTTTCATTAAAATTATTATAATCAACCCCCAATCTTCTTCCATGGGGTTCGGCCATACACCATGGCCGAACCCTATGGTTCCTTATCTTAAACAAAATTATCAAATACTAACCGGTTTCGCGACTCCTTCGGTTTTCCTTCGCTTGTTCTTGCTCTTCCAATCTTCTTCTTCCTTAGCCTCTTTCCACTTCTTCTTGATCTTTCCCACTTGTGGGCTGCCTTTTCTTCCTTTGAATAATGCCGAGAATGAGACTTGAGAGGGAAAGAAAGTTCGGCCTTGGTGTGTGTATTGTCGTGCGCCCCTTCCCTCTTTCTTTAATAAAACCTCCATTTGGTCCCATATTTAGAAGGTGCCATGCGCCCCTTCAATTTAGTAGTTGCCTAATGCCATTTTTATCCAAGGAAATAGACACCATTGAGCGCATCCTCTTGGATATGGATATCTCCTATACACGACTAAGACATCTTCTGTATTTAGCAATTCCCCTTGTATCACTCTTAATCAAGGGAAGACCCCTTTTTGAAAATGATCTTATGCGCATTAACTTGGATATGCAAATCTCATATTCGGCCAAGCAATAGCCCATACACGGCCATGCAACCTTTATTTAATTTTTAGACACATTGTATTACCTTTTTAATTCAACCCCATTTAATTTAAATTGAAACCATTTCCACAACCGTTGGGTCTTAATTGGGCAATGACCCGACACTTTACCTATATAAGGTCCATATCTAATAATTCACAAATTAAATGGGTAATTTTCATATATATTAATAACTTGAAAATCCGGGGTGTTATACCCCACACACCAATGATTTCCTAGAAACCAACACTAGTTGTTAGTGTTGAGAATATTTTTTTCCCCAATCTTCTTTGAGTTTGATCTTCCAAACTCCTAGCCATAGACATTCCCTTATGTCCATTGGTTTCTTCATATTTCTCTCCCTTATGGCTCTCTCTTTAAAGAGACCCAAGTACTTAGGCTTCACTAATTACTTCTCATACTTGGTTTTGATGTCTTTATAGCTTCTACTAATTTTACTCCCATTTTGTCATACAATTGACAAAGATTAGTATGCAGACATCGATTATCCAGCCCCCCCCCCCCCCCCCCCCCCCCCCCCCATGCTTTTTGCATTTAGTGCTTCTATGAGTTCATTTCAAAACACATTTACTCAGTAATAGCCCAGATTTTTAATGCAATAAATATATTGGCTATTATTTATTTTAATTGTTGAAAATTAAGATTCATTGATGAGATGGATGTTGGATGGATCAAAGTTGGGGCAATGGCCCAAGTATGGTCCAATTGACCATGGATATGATTCATTTTATTTAATTGGGCCAATGTGGTCAATTGGGTCAAATACCCAATTGGGACCCAATGGGTCAAGATGGATTGATGATTAGGGTAAATGGGTAAGGAATGGATTTAGATTCATAGATGGAATGAATGTTAGATGGATCAAAGTTGAGGCAATGGCCCAAGTATGGTCCAATGGACCATGGATAGGATTAATTCCATCTAATTGGGTCAATGATGGTCAATTGGGTCAAATGCCCAATTGGGACCCAATGGGTCAGGATGGATTGATGATTAGGGTAAATGGGTAAGGAATAGATTTAATCAGGTCTTGGACCCAATTATGGTCAAAAGGCATGGGGTCCACCTCATCAAGTGAGGTGGCAAATGTATAAGGAATTATCCAAGTGTCATGACCAAGCGGGACCCAACTCCACCTCATCAAGTGAGGTGGCGTGTGGACCAAGGTACTAGTGGGACCGGCCACCATGGTTGATTGGGTCAACCATGGGTGAGTTCATGGGTGAATTAAAGAGGATCAAGTGTAGGAGTGGATATCCAAGTGGCATGGCCAAGTGGGACCCAACTCCACCTTATCAGGTGAGGTGGCGTGTGGACCAAGACACATGTGGGGCCAGCCTCATGGATGAATTAAAGAGAATTAAGTGAAGTAAGTTGAATTAAATTATTTAATTAAATCACCTAAGTTAGATATAAATTCAAATGATTGAGTTGGGAATTGAGTTGCATTTAAATGGAGTGAGTCAAATGGGGGTGAGTCACATAAAAGATCAAAAGATGGAGTGAGTCAAAGAGGGTGTTCCATCTCATGGAAACCACGAAGCCCAAAACCGTTTTTAGGGTGGTATGTGCCATGTGGAGGCATGCAAGACCATGGTTGGTCAAAGAAGAGGTGGTGGTTCCACCTCAAGCAAACCACCAAGCCACCAAAGGAAACCATCAAGCCCAAAACAATTTTTAGGGTGGTGTGTGCCATGTGGAGGCATCCAAGACCATGGTTGGTCAAAGGAGAGGTGGGTGGTTTCATCTCATGCAAACCACTCCACCAAAAACCGTTGGATGAGGGTGGTGTGTGCCATGTGGAGGGCATGCACCCCTTTTGGCTAGACAAGAAGCTTAAATGGAGGACATGCAAGACTATGCATTGGGCAAAAGAGAGGTGTGGTTTCATCTCATGGAAACCAGCAAACCACTCATGAAACCAAGCCAAAACCGTTGGGGAGGAGAGTGGTGTGCGCCATGTGGAGGGCATACACCCTCTTGTTTGGTCAAAGAGCCCATGGGGAAGACTTCACATTGATGAGGGTGGAGTCTAACCCAAGCAAACCCTAGACAAGAGGGAAAAGAGGCTTTTGAATCTCATTCATCTCATCTCACTCTCTCCCTCTCTCCCTCAAGGCCAACCCTCACTCTAAGAGAAAGAAGAAAAAGACTTAGAGAAATTTAGATCTCAAGCTCCTCTCCGTCCCACTCAAGGCCGACCCTCTCATTGAACAAGGAAAGACTTAGGGTTTCCATTCTCTCCTCCTCTCCCTCTCTCAAACCTACACTCTTTGGCCGAACCCTCTCTTTGGGTTTTTCATCTCAAGACCTCTCAAGCTCACACTTTAGCCGAGGATCAAGAAGCAAGGAAGAAGAGGCTAAGGAAGGAGAAGATTGGAGGAGCAAGAAAGAGTGAAAGAAACCGGAGGAGTCGCGGAATCGGTAAGTACTTGATAAGTTTTTATTAAGTAAGAAAAGAGGCTAAAGAAACCTCCCATTTTTGGATTGGAGAGTTGGCCAAAATTATGGGCCATGGATTTAAAAATGTAATAGCCCAGAATTTTTAAATATGTGGCTATTATTTAATTTTAATGATGGAAATTGGGAAATATGATGGAATAAATATTAAGTAGATCAAAATTTGGGCAAAGGCCCAAGTATGGTCTAATGGGCAATGAATTGGAATGAGTTCACTAAATTGGGCCAAGGATGGTCAAATTGGGCCCAATACCCATTTGGGACCCAATGGGTCAAGATGATTTAAGCTCAAAGGTAAATAGGTAAGAAATAAATTTAATTGGGCCATGGGCCCAATGGTGATCCAAGTAGTTGAAGTGGATCTAATTAAATTTAAATCATCTAAGTTGGTGATGGAGTGATCAAGGTGACATGGCCGAATGGGACCCACCTCCACCTCACCAAGTGAGGTAGCGTGTGGACCAAGGATTGGTGGGGCCGGCCACCATGGTTGAATTGGTCAACTATGGGTGGATACATGGAGGGAATTTAAGAGAATGGAATTAGGTTAAGTGGGAATTATTTAACCTAAGTTAATTATCTAATTAATTAAATAATTAAACTATCCAAAAGGTGGTTAAGTGGTCAAATGGAAGACCAAACCACCTCATTGCAAGACACCAAAAAACGTTGGCCAAGGGTGGTGGTTTATCCCAACCACCACCACTAAGCACAAGAACCCATGCTTGGTTGGTGGGAGAATTAAATGGTGGCATGTAAGTCACTCAACCAAATGAGATGAATCTTATCTTTTTTTTCCATCTCTTTCCATCTAACTCTTTCACTCTCTCCCTCTCTTTCTCTCTCATTGCCGACCCACACCAAAGAGAAAAGAAGAAGAAGAAAAACTAAGAAGAGAAGAAGAGAAGAAAGAAGTTCAAGCTTGGGCCCTCCACCTCAAGACCAAAGCTTGAGACATCCTCTCCCCATCTCTCTCTCTCTCAAATCTACTCCATCTTAGCCGACCCAAGCTTTGATATTTTTCATTTGATCAAACACATCTTGACCAAAGATCAAGGAGGAGAAGAGCAAAGAAAGGCTAAGGGTTCAAGTGGAGCAAAAGAAAAGTCGGCGGAGCCGTCGGATTGTAAGTATCTCTAAACAAGATATTAGGTTTTTATGGTTTAAAAATGGAATCCATTTCTTAGATGGTGGCCAAAAATATCATGGGCCTTGGATCTCAAATCCATTCAAGGAAAGGATGAGGAATGCATAAACCCTAATGGGTAAATTAGGTTAAGAAAAATAAAGGAGGTACTAAGGACATTACGTATTTAAATTAATTAAGCATGGATGTATGTAAATTTTGGAAGGAATCATGGGCCATAGGGTTCGGCCATGTAGTATGGCCGAACCCCATGGTAGGTAATTAGGGGATTTTAATGGGTTCAAAGGTTTAAAACCATGGAAGAATGGTTAAGGATATTGAGGCTTAAAATGATTAAGTGAAGTGATTTTTGAAAGGATTTTAAATGAGGAAATCATGGGACATGAAAATGAATTTTAATGGCCTCAAAAATGGTAGATGGGAATGAAACATGAACCATGGGTTCGGCCATGGTGTATGGCCGAACCCTAGGGTGATGTGTTTGTAAATTTAAAAGGGTGTAAAAAGAAGGAAAATGATTAAGAATGTTGATGGTTTGAATGGATTTTTAAGCATAGTTTATAAGGTTTTAAAGGGGTGGAAATAATGTTTTAAAAAATAAAACCATGGAGAGATTTTATGGAGGGAATGCTTTTGAACCCTATGATGATGTATGTGTAATGTTCATGAGTGTAAAAGATGGAAAAATAATGGGGGATGTGTTGGTAGTTTTGATGGACCAAAATGTACCAAATTGATGATCAAAGATTGGTGATTTAAATGCATGGTGTGAACCTCCTCATTGTGGAGCTTATGGTGGAGCTAAATGAGGGAAATGGGTCCATAGAAAAATAAGAAAAATACATCATGGGTTCGGCCATGGTGCATGGCCGAACCCATGACCCAATTTATGAGCCATGTGATGGGCTAAGTATGGGGTTATGTATGTGTCTTAATTAATGAGGATCAAGTTAAGAAAAAGAGTTGTTTTTAATGATTTTGTGGCATGATTAAATGAGGCACTAAGGGATCTAAGTTTAATGATCAATTATAGACTTAAGTGTGCATGGATGAAATGAGGATTTAACCATGGAAGAGTAGTGGCAAAACCGTAAATATTGGCCAAAATGAAGAACCATGGGTTCGGCCATGGTCAAATGAAATGAGGATTTAACCATGGAAGAGTAGTGGCAAAACCGTAAATATTGGCCAAAATGAAGAACCATGGGTTCGGCCATGGTACATGGCCGAACCCCATCGGGGATGATCGTGGACCTGAATGTGTTTAAAGATGACCTTATGTATGGTTAAATGAAGCCTAGGGTGGCTGGTTTTTAGACTCATGGGATTTAAATATTTGATAGATTAAATGGGACCCACAGAACTACAAGTGAGGTTCGGCCATGGTATATGGCCGAACCCCACTAAGGCTTGGATAATGGACTTAGATATGATAAAACATGGACTGATTATTAATATGTAATAAGGTATCGGACGTCGCAAGCGGTGCGCGTATCGGTGACCGGATTATCGGACGGAAACGAAAAAGGACGCTAGTCGGTATTCGGTAGGATTCCTACCTTTTTGTAAGCCGTGGATTACGTGTTATATGATGGTTTCCTTGATTTATTTTGGTAATTATATGATTGGTTTTATGATGGGTTTTAAGATTATGATTTATATATATTATATGGCATATGGCATATTACATTTACAATGATTTAAATACTATATAGCATATCGCAATTACATCTCATGCATGGCATGGGCGGGAAAATAAAGGAACCGGAGTCCATGCTCCGTCGGGGCGACCGAGAAACAAACATGGGGATAGCTTGATATGATATAACCGGAGTCCATGCTCCGTCGGGGCGACCGAGAAACAAACATGGGGATATCTTGATGTGTTGAGATATAACCGGAGTCCATGCTCCTTCGGGGCGACCGAGAAGCAAACATGGGGATATAATGATGGTATGGATGATGGGTGGGACACATGACATAAGACACCCATGACATTTCATTCATTTTATGGTTTTTCATTATATTATTACATATGTACCTGTTATCACTAATCCATGTGTTAGCCCTACTCGGAGTCCTACTGGGCGCGTTGTCTAACGCCCTACTTCTACCCTAGCTGATGACACAGGAGATGGCGGAATCGAAGGACGAGTCGTGAGCCAAGCGTAGGAGCTTGGGAAAGCGAGCTACTTAGTTTATTTAAATTTATTTTGGAAATGTAATTTGAGTAGCTTAGCTTGTCGGACTGTATAAATGTATATTACTTGCTATGGTTTGGATTTTGTTTTGGACATTATGATTTGGAGGTATTTTAGTAATTAAATGAATGTATCTTCCCTTATATCTAAAAATTGGTAGGTTAGTCTCTATCATAATTCCGCACTTAGTTTAATATTCCGCAAGCTTACTTCTACGTGTGAACCGTTCTTCGTGGACTTAGTTCCACGCACACGTAGGGTTGGCCAGTTAAGGGCCGGGCTTTAGAAGCTCGGACTAAACTCGCGTCGTGACGTCCCGTGCCCTTTGTCACTCTTTATTCAAAAAAAAAATTAGACTCTGATTTTTCGGTGAAAAGGGGCGGGCGTTACAAAAAATTCATCCAAGAAATGAGATAGAAAATGGATAAACCCTAATAGGTAAGATAGGTTATGTAAATGGTGGAATATTAAGGACATTATGTATATATGGCTAAGGACGTCTTGCATGAACAATATAAGGATTATGATCATGGATCATAGGTTGGCCTTGCATGGCCGAACCCTAATTGTTATGGATATATGGAAAGGACCTCATGCATGTCTAAGATAAGGTATATGATCAAGATCATGGTTTGGCCCTTGTATGGCCAAACCCTAGATTTCTATGTATATGGATCATGAGAACTAAAAAGGATTTGGATGAGGTTCGGCCATGATGTATGGCCAAACCCCATCAAAGGATATAAATATGGTTATGTGATTTTAAGAGAAGATGATGAACCATAGGGTACGGCCATGGTGTATGGCCGAACCCCATGGAGGTATATTAATGATTTTTAATGGGTTTTAAAGGATGAAAATCATAGATGTATGTTAAGGATTTTAAAGGGTTTTAAAGGAGGGAAATAATGGAGGAATGTTAATCATTTTAAATGGTCTAAAATGTTGCAATGATGAAGAACCATGGACCAACATGGCCGAACCCTATGGAGACATGTTGATGGACTTTGGGATTGTAAAATGATGTCCTAAGTGTATGATTCAACACATCCCTCCCCCTCCCCCCCCCAATGAAGGGACTTTGTTTATGGGTTTAAATGTTGTAAATGATTTAAAGGGGGATAGAAATGAGACACCATGGGTTCGGCCATGTTGTATGGCCGAACCCCATGAACCATTTTATGGACATTATGGATCTATGCATGCATGCTTAAATGAATGGATTATCAAGCTAAGGAATGGAAGCATTTGTTAGGGATTTATGTCATGATTAATGAATCATTTATGGATTTATGTTTATGGATCATTTGTGGATCCATGCATGTAATGTTTAGCTATAGATCTATGTTTTGGACCTAAGTTATGGGTGAATGAATTAGGTGACCAGCTATGGAAAGAAATAATGGCAAAGATGTCAAAATGGTTAAAATGAAAGACCATGGGTTCGGCCATGGTGTATGGCCGAACCCCATGGGGAATGTTTGTGGACTTAGGGTCTTTTAAATGTTTAACTTGTATGTGTTCGGATTAATGAATCAAAGATAGCATGATCTTGGACCCACATTGGTTGGAATGATCAAGGATCAAGAAGAAGGACCCAAGACCAAGGGAGTGAGGTTCGACCATGTTGTATGCCTGAACCCCACTAAGGTATTTTGTGGAGTTAAGCATGATTAGAAATCAAATGGAACATTGGTTTGATTTGTTGATATGTAATAAGGTAACGAGATCTCACAAGCGGTGTGCGATCGGTGATCGATTTTCGGACGAAAACGCAAGGACACATTAGTTGGTCATTGGTAGGATTCCTACCTCATTGAAAGCCATGGATTATGTGTATATGAATGTTTTACTTGAATTATTTTGGTATCAAATGGTATGTCTTAATGATGGGACTTTAATGCTATGATTTGTATTATTACATAGCATGTTTGCACTTGCATCTCATGCATGGCATGGGAGGGATCAATTGAAAAGAGTCCACGCTCCATTAGGATTTCCGATAAAACAACCGTGGGGTGGAATCCACACTGATTCCAAGGGATGTATGTTTGAAATGAAACCGGAGATCCACACTCCGTCGGGGCGTCTGTAAGGCATTTGTGGGGGTACCTTGATGTACATTATCCATCAAGAGGAATGTATGATTGGTTTGTAACCGGAGATCCACACTTCGTCGGGGCGTCAGTAAGGCATTTGTGGGGGTACCTTGATGTGCATTATCCATCAAGAGGAATGTATGATTGGTTTGTAACCGGAGATCCACACTCCGTCGGGGCGTCCGTAAGGCATTTGTGGGGGTACCTTGATGTGTATTTTCCATCAAGAGGGAGGGATATTATGTGATGATGAGATGATGGTGGGTGGGACTCATGGCATATGACACTCATGGCATGGCATTTACTTGCATGGTTTTGATATTACTTATATCTATGTGTTATTGTTCATACTAATCCATGTATTGACCCTACTCGGAGTACCTACTAGGCGCGTTGTCTAACGCCCTACTTCCACCTTAGATGATGACATAGGAAATGGACAAGGCGATGGACTTGATCGGAGCCAAGCTTAGGAGCTTGGAGGAGCTAGCTTTATTTATTTAAGTTTTATTTATGGGAATGTAATTTGAGTAATTAGCTTGTTGGACTGTAATAATTTAGACTACTTGCTATGGTTTGGACTTTTATTTTGGACGTTTTAATTTGAAGTAATTATCATTAAGTGATGTACTTCCTTGTTATTTAATAATTGGTAGGATAGATCTCTATTATAATTTCCGTATTAAATTTAATTCCTCAAGCTTAACTTATTACGTGTGAACCATTTTTCGTGGCTTGGTCCTCGTACACGTATGGTTGGCCAGTTAAGGGCCGGGTTTTGGAAGCTCGGACTTAGCTCGCGTCGTGTCGTCCCGCTCTCTTTTCACTCTTATTTAAAAAAAAAATTATACTCTAATTTTCGGCATGGTGAAAGAGGACGGATCATTACATACTCTCCAATGATGAATCCATGTTCCTCATGAATTTCAGCATTGATCTTCCCCCAAAAGTATAAGGCATACTCCTCACGCATTAGTGTTTTTATCTACCCCTGCATAAGATAATTTCCAGTTTAGCAAATTTCTCTTTAGGTTAAGCTAATTTACCTAGCTTCCTTTGAATCTTTTCCCCATTCTCCAAGCTACTTTCTTTTAGCTTCTTCGACCCAGTTCCCCCATAAACTTAGCTGCCTCTAAGTTTATTTTTCTTTAAGCTTGCATTAGCCGTCCTCCTTATACTGTCATGATTAGTAACAACAGCTAATCAGCACATATTTTGTGCTCCCCAAAACTCCAAGGGGTGTGCAATATCTTAGGCCGACCCCTATCTCCTTAACATGCCATGTAATGACTCTCCCTTTTTCCATTAATTGAATCAGAGTAATTTTTTTATATGGAAAAAATAATGGATATGTCATGACGCGAGCCGAGTTCAAGTCCGAAGACACAACCCTCTATTAAATGGTTAATACATGTTTCTCAAATTCTATATAGAGGACGTACTAAAGTCCTATAAATCAAAAATCATAAAATGATATGCCATGAGTGCCTTGCATCAATGATATGCCCACCCATCTCTATGCAATCAGATCATAACAAATCACTTCAAATAACGATTCTCAATATTGGCCACTTATGTCCACAGCATTGGAGGCGGCAACCACCAGGGTTACCCATCCACAAATTAACCAAGACTATCGGTGGAGTGTGGTCTCTTTCCTCTGTGCAGGGTTTCGGGACCCACCCAAGAGCTCTTTGGCCCTGTTAATCCGTATTATTCATACTAAGGAACGGGGCTTGTAATAGCCCGAATTTTCAATTCAATAAATATATTGGCTATTATGTATTTTTAATTGTTAAAACTTAAGATTTATAAATGAAGTGGATGTTAGATGAATCAAAGTTGGGGCAATGGCCCAAGTATGGTCCAATGGACCATGGATAGGATTAATTCCATTTAGTTGGGTCAATTGTGGTCAATTGGGTCAAATGCCCAATTTGGACCCAATGGGTCAAGATGAATTGAGCATTAGGGTAAATGGGTAAGAAATGGATTTAATCAGGTCATGGACCCAATTAAGATCAAAGGCATGGGGTCCACCTCATCAAGTGAGGTGGCAAAGGTATGATGTAATATCCAAGTGGCATAACCAACTTGGGTCCCACTCCACCTCATCAAGTGAGGTGGCGTGTGGACTATGGCTCAAGTGGGGCCGTCCACCATGGTTGACTTGGTCAACCATGGGTGAGTCAAAAGTGAATTAAGGAAGATTAAGTGTAGTGAGTGGAATTAAATTAGTTAATTAAATCACCTAAGTTAAATGAAAATAAAATCAATGCTTGAGTTAGGAGTTGAGTTTCATTTAAATGGAGTGAGTCAAATGGGGGTGAGTCACATGAAAGATAAAAAGATGGAGTGAGTCAAAGGAGAAGTGGGTGGTTTCCATCTCATGGAAACCACCAAGCCCAAAACTGTTGGAAGGGTGGTGTGTGCCATGTGGAGGCATGCAAGACCATGGTTGGTCAAAGAAGAGGTGGTGGTTCCATCTCATGCAAAGCACTAACCACCAAAAGGAAACCACCAAGCCCAAAACCATTGGAAGGGTGGTGTGTGCCATGCGGAGGCATGCAAGGCCATGGTTGGTCAAAGGAGAGGTGGTGGTTCCATCTCATGCAAACCACTAACCACCAAAAGGAAACCACCAAGCCCAAAACAGTTGGAAGGGTGGTGTGTGCCATGTGGAGGCATGCAATACCATGGTTGGTCAAAGGAGAGGTGGTGGTTCCATCTCATGCAAACCACTAACCACCAAAAGGAAACCACAAGCCAAAACCGTTGGATGAGGGTGGTATGTGCCATGTGGAGGGCATGCACTCCCTTGTTTGGTCAAAGAACTCATGGGGAAGACTCCACATTGATGAGGGTGGAGTCTAACCCAAGGAAACCCTAGACAAGATGGAAAGAAGGCTTTCCATCTCATTCACTCTCTCACTCTCTCCCTCCCACTCAAGGTCGATCCTCACAAGACAAAGAAACACTTAGAGTATTTTCCATCTCAAGCTCCTCTCCCTCTCCAAAATCCTAAGGCAAGATAGAAAGGGTTCTCACAAAGAAACCCTAGGGCCAACCTTTCTCACAAGACAAAAAAAAAAGACTTAGGGTTTTCTATCCTCTCCTCCTCTCCCTCTCTCAAACCTACACTTCTTGGCTGAACCACTCTTAGGGTTTTATCTTAATCAAGCTCATTCTTGGCCGAAGATCAAGGAGAAAGAAGGAAGAGACTAAGGAGGAGAAGATAGGAGGAACAAGAAGGAGTGAAAGAAAACGAAGGAGTCATGGAATCGGTACGTATGGTTTAGTATGGTTTATAAATTGAAAGGAAGTTAAAGGAAACCATGGAATTCCATTTGGATTGGAGAGTTGGCCAAAATATTATGGGCTATGGATTTAAAATCCATCCAAGAAATAAGATAGAAAATGGACAAACCTTAATGGGTAAGATAGGTTATGTAAATGATGGATTACTAAGGACACTATGTATATATGGCTTAAGCATGAAAAAGATGGTCCAGGAACAATGGCCGAACCCTAATATTGTTATGCAAAAGGACCCCATGCATGTTTAATGTAAGGGATGGATTATGATCAAGGATCATGGGTTGGCCTTGCATGGCCAAACCCTAGATTGTTATGCATGGACCATTGAGGACTAAAAAGAGATTGGATGAGATTTGGCCATGGTGTATGGCCAAACCCCATCAAGTGATCTAACCATTGGTAGTTGATGGATAAGAGAAAATAATGAACCATAGGATTCGGCCATATTGTATGGCTGAACCCCATGGAAGGATGTTGGTAATTGTTAATGGGCTTTTAAGGATGAAAATCATAGATGTATGTTAGTGATTTTAAAAGGTTTTAAAGGATGATAATGATGGAAGATTATTGGTGATTTTAAGTGGGTTTGAAATGTTGTAAAGCATGATTTAAAATGAGGCGATGGTGAAGAACCATGGACCATGGTTCTGCCATGTTGTATGGCCGAACCCCGTGGAGAAATATTGAGGTATTTACATGTATCTAGACCATGAAAATGATGGAGGAATGTTGGTAATTTTAATGGGTTTTAAATATGGTAGATGATGACTTAAAATGATGGACCTAAGTGTATGATTAAACCCCCCCCCCCCCCCCCCCCCCCCCCCCCCCCCCCCCCCCCCCCCCCCCCCCCCCCCCCCAATGGAGGGACTTTGGTTATGGACCTAATGGTTGTAAATGATTCAAAGGGAGGATGAAAATGAACATCATGGGTTCGGCCATGTTGTATGACCGAACCCCATGAACCATGTTGATGGATCATTTGTAGATCCATGCATGTAATGGTTAGCTATGGATCTATATTTTGGACCTAAGTCGTGTGTAAATAAGCTAAGTGATTAGCTATGGAAAGAATAATGGCTAAGATGGAAATATGGTGAAAATGAAGGACCATGGGTTCGGCCATGGTGTATGGCCGAACCCCATGGAGAATGTTTTGTGTACTTATTTATTAATGTTAAATGGTTAACTTATGTGTATTTGGATTAATGAATCAAAAGAGGGCATGATGTTGGACCCACTTTGCTAAAATAAAATACTATGGTTGTAAATGGAAAGGACATAGGATGATGTAGGGATGGTTGGAAATCAAATGGATCATTGGGTTGATTTATTTATATGTAATAAGGTAACGGGATTTCACAAGCGGTGTGCAATCGGCTTGACGCGATCGGTGATTGATTTTTGGACGGAAACACAAGGACTCGGTATTTGGTCGTTGGTAGGATTCCTTCCTCATTGAAAACAATGGAATATGTAAATGTGATGTTTTTACTTGAATTATTTTGGTATCAAATGATATGTCTTAATGATGGGATTTTAATGCTATGATGTTTATTATTATTACATAGCATGTTGCACTTGCACCTCATGTATGGCATGGGAGGGAACAAATGAGAGGAGTCCACGTTCCATTCGGATTTCCGATAAAGCAACCATGGGGTGGAATCCATACTGATTCCAAGGGATGTATGATTGAATTGTAACCGGAGTCCACGCTCCGTCGGGGCGTCCGTAAGGCATTCGTGGGGATACCTTGATGTGCATTATCCATTAAGAGGGATACTATGTTTGAAATGAAACCGGAGTCCACGCTCCGTCGGGGCGTCCGTAAGGCATTCGTGGGGATACCTTGATGTGCATTATCCATCAAGAGGGATACTATGCGATTGTGATATGGATGATGGGTGGGACTCATGGCATATGACAACCATGGCATGGAATTGAGTTGCATGGTTTTGATATTATTTATGTCTTTGTGTTTTTGTTATACACCAATAAGCCAAAAACCACAGGCATCAGTCATGATTATAAGTTATAGCATCATCTCATTATTACATTCATCCAACTTAATGAAATATACACATATCTTAAATACATTAGCAAATCTCCAATTACAAAATAAAACCATGACAAGTACAAAGCTGCAGCCTTACGCCCAATGTCCGATTGAGGGTCCCGTCGACCCTTCCTCTAAGGAGTACCTGTGAGGCAAGGGGTGAGCTCTACATGCCCAGTGAGGGTAACACACGCACCAAATGTCACCCAGCATACACTATATATGATCATATGAGCACATCAATGTCTATGATGTCTACATGCATGACTATGTAAGCGGGTGCCCTACCCCTAACACACGGGCCCACATATGTCGGGCCTCCAGTACATCCTCTAACCAACTTAGTACAACTCAATGGCAACTCCCTCATGTGCCCATCCGCTACGGTCCACCCACCCTCGGGTATACAGACTGATCTCCAACCAGATCAGGATCCATACTCCTCGACCAGACCTATGACTCTCTCAAGACAACCCGCACAAATACCACGACCAATTCAAGAGTCAAACTCAGTAGAGTCCCAAACCGACTATCACGCGGGAGTAACCACCTCACCGATCCTCAAAGGACTGCCAACCAGACTCTTCTATGATCTCCTCAACAAAATACCAGAGTCTCGATAGTCAAACCTATAACCTTGGACCCCATCTATTGGTCTTCACATGACTAGCGTATCCACCCCTCACAGAATTCTATAGGTCTTCTACCGAGTGAGCCGACCGAACTCACTCGTTAGGCACCCATAAATTCCTGGTGAGTCAACACCCACGACACATTCTCAACAATGAACCCCAAAGTCAACCTCGGGTAAACACACTATCACATCACACCACAGGCTGTCCCCACCATATTGGTGTCCTAGCTTGGAATATCTCACCGCACTATCCCTCGACCAATGAGCGGACGAGGACATCCTCAGCCTACTCGGTCATTCGGGGATCACAAGTCATATTATGAGGAGTTGTCCATCACCGTATCATCCCTCGACCAATGACCAGGTGACCACCTCCTCAGCCTACTCGGTCATCCGGGGATCACAAGTCATACTAGCGGGAGCTGTCCCTCACCGCATTATCCCTCGACCAATGACCAGGCGAGCACCTCCTCAACCTACTCGGTCATCAGGGGATCACAACTCATACTAGCGGGAGCTGTCCCTCACCGCATCGTCCCTCGACCAATGACCAGGCGAGCACCTCCTCAGCCGACCCGATCATCCGGGGATCACAAGTCATACTAGCGGGAGCTGTCCCTCACCGTATTGTCCCTCGACCAATGACCAAGCGAACACCTCCTCATCCTACTCCATCATCCGGGGATCACAAGTCATACTAGCGGGAGCTATCCCTCACCGCATCGTCCCTCGACCAATGACCAGGCAAGCACCTCCTTAGCCTACTCGGTCATCTGGGGATCACAAGTCATACTAGCGGGAGCTATCCCTCACCACATCATCCCTCGACCAATGACCAAGCGAGCACCTCCTCAGCCTACTCGGTCATCTGGGGATCACAAGCCGCCATCTCACACTCTGGTCTCCACGCGGGCGAACCACTCAGCCCATTAGACCACTGGGGACGCCTCATCCGCCACGTACTCACTTAGCGTGTCTGTAATGACCATTAAGTCAGCCTTGGGCAAGCTAACACTCAACCCCAAAACTTCTCGGAGGTTTCCATGACCACCTCACAACATGTCCCTCATAGGACTTTCGGGCACCTCGTCCTCTGAACCGGACACACCTCCCTCGCAGGTGGGTTTAAAGATCACACCTGACAATCTAACCCATGCCAAGAAAAACTTCAACTCATGTCCAACCACCGGGTAGCCCATAATCCAACCACCCTTCCACTGCGTGGTCCCACACAACATCCCCACCCTACTACCCGACAAGCTAGGGGGAGTCTCTAGATCCTGATGTTGCCTAATACCAATGCCCCTACCGGCATCCCACATATGTTAGTTATATATATGCACAATTACCTCTATACCTACACATGCTATCAACATAGTTCATCACATAACCATCAGGTGTATACATCACTTTCTATCACGGGCTGGCATGTTAACATCCAAACATGTTATAATGTCCAGCAATTCAAACTAACCATCACATAATCATATAGCATATTTTCAGCAAAACATATCACACCATAATCAGGCATATATCACCACATATCACATATTTGCATGTTGGCATCTTAACATACTATTAATAAAAATAAACCATAATCATGTCACCACACAACCAATCAATCGCGACATCAGATAATCAACTTGTTTATGCCTCTGCGGGCATCGGGTACAAATACATCCGGATGGGGGCCCGCCACATAATGGTATCAACAGTTCCCTTGCCGAGTAGCTCACAATGGCGAGGACCCCCATTCGCCGCATTTCGTACCCGTACATTTGATAGGGAAGTAAGATGCATAGATGCATGCTAAAAGCGGTGATAAGTTCCCTCACCTGTGTGTGTGTCTTTCGAAATCCAAGATATAAAACAGGCTGCAAGGTTAGGGGAAGCAATACAAGGGCTACTGGGCCGAAGAAACCGAGACGGGTCTGCAAGGCCAAGATGATCCCACAGATCCGGCTGGAAACGGTCTTGCATACGGTCCAGAAACGATCTCTGAAATGGGCCAAGAACGAACTTAAAACAAGCCTGAAACGGGCCTAGGAAGGGCTTGGGCTGAGCCCGAAATGAGCTGGGCCTGAAACGGGCCAGGCTGAAGGTTGGGCTGAGAGACAAACTGGGCCACGAGCTGCTGGGCTTGGGCTGCTGGAACTCGGGCCTAACACTGGGAACTGGGCCTGGTTTGTTGGGCCCAGAACTGAACCCAGCTGAGTCAACTCGGTGACTCAACCGAGTTGGCCCAGTAACCCGCCAGAAAACAGGGAAAAGGGGAGAAAGAGAAGAAAAAAAGGAAAGCCAGAGAGATGGAGGGGAAAAAGAGAGGGGAAAGTGAAGGGGAAAGGGAGAAGGAAATGAGAGAAGATCGAAGGAGGGTACCTGAGATCGGCCCCGATTAGGGGATCCGGCTTCGGGCGGCGTCAAATTCGGCGACTAAAGGTAGGGACGGTCGCTGCAAACTGGTGTTGGCGAATCCAGGCTGAAATTACAAATCTAAACGGCAGACAGAGGAAGGGAAGGAAGGGAAAAGAAGGAAAGAGGGGAGGGAAAGGAGTGGCGGCGGCGGCGGCGGCACCCAAATGGGAGAGGAAGTTTAGGGTTAGGGTTAGGGTTAGAATAAGGGAAGGAGATGAGAGAAAAGGGATGGAGAGAGAGAGAGAGAGACAGGAGGGATTTGGGGGCGGCGGCACTGTAGCAAATGTGCTACAGTGCTGCGGCAAAGGGGGGAAAAATACATAGGGTAGGGTTTAGGTTTAACTATTTAAATATTTTTATTATTATTATTTTTTTTCCAAGAAAATAAAATCTCAAGCTTTTGAAAACAATTTAAAACCCGATATAAATCAAGCGACAAACATCGGAGAGAAAACGTGTGATTTTAAAATATTTTTCTTTGACAAAGTACACAATAATTTGAAATTACTAAAATGCCCCGAGTCTCCGAACTCGGAATCGGGCAAACCAAGGCCCACCATGGGGCCTACACTCCTCCCCACTGCCACCAAAACCCTAAAATCCAGAAAAATCGGGTCGGGTTATTACAATGCTACCCCCTTTAAGGAATTTCGTCCTCGAAATTCACCTTAGGCTCAAATCTCATAAGAAAATCTAAGTAAAAACTGTCTCTGCAAAATTGAAACTCACCCTTAAACCAATTTCCTCACCACAAAATAATGCCACAAGATCTGACTCAAAGGAACAACCTTGCCATAAGGCACCACGAACAGCTGAACCACTTGGACAACAATCTGCACCACCTTCGAAACTAATGACTTCTACCTGATCAACTCCATCAGCTCGGTAGTCCCTCTGAACATATCCGGTCTCAACAGAATTGCTTCAAGATCTCCACCTAATACAAGGGCAATTTATACAGTCGGCCACATAGTGCTTCGCAAAGAACTGTTAAGCTGCCTGTATGAAGTTGTCACTGTGCTCAAGTCCTACCAAGAGTCAACAATCCTCTAAACTCATCTCGAAACAAAGAGTGCAAGGCATAAGACACGTCCTCTAAAATCTGCATGGTTTGTCTTGACCGGCTATCTTTCCACAAACAGTCCGCTGAGCTGTAACACAGTTGAGCACACAACTCTCTGTAACATTCTCTGATCTGATGGACAGATCTTAAATCTCGAACTGACACTGTGACACTGGCATCTCACACAGACTAACTCTTTGCTCAATCCAAACCGGTCCAAAAAGTTCCAAGAAGTCTGGCATCCTCACGCCAAGGAGATAGGTGAGTTCTGCCAATCCATCCACTACCATCTATACCACTAATCCATGATGAAGATGGAGTTGAAGCATCTCCACATGGTATCACTCATGCGGAGGCGCCAACAATCTGCCCTGAAGAGTCAAGTCACCATTTGGTCTCATTATCAAGTCATCTGGCCCACCACCACACATCATAGAATTCCATAGTCTAATTGCCCCTGTACCTGAACGCTGATTCTCTGGGGCTCTACCACTCAACATTGGCAGAACTACCACTTTGCATAGTCTGGTTGCTCTAATCTTTGCACTTGGTCAACAATCACTCCATGAAACTCCATCCCTGGAAACATCATAATAAACTGCACACCTGCTGCCTTTCTCTGCCTCCGGTATGACTATCACTATCATGGTCGTCTACCTTCACTCAAGAAAAAAAAAACTGCATCACTGCCATTGCACCAAGAACTGACCGTTCTCCCTGACCAATCTAACTGTAAACACGGCCACTTGGAGTAATCTGAATAAACTGCCAGACACGACCTCTGCTTCATCCTGACAAACCTGCCGCACTAACTGCCGAAACCACATGGCCATACAACTGCATCTCTAGAGTCAAAACTCGCATCTGACAAGGTTCCAAATGAAAACACATTCTCGAGAAGCAATAGAGATCTTTTCAGCTGTCCCAACAAGTCGTGAATCATCAACAAAGTACCCTCATCCTACCCTGTAATTTTGTTCAGTCATTGCCCACTGGCACAAAATCTCACCGGGTAATCATTTTCATTGGCCAACAAAGTCGATGCGTCCCCTGGTAAAATACTTAGACAAATAGGTCCCACCGACTGTATTCCACGGGTTTGGTCTCTAAGTCCAACATCACTGTTAATGCCATCCAATAAGAGGTAACTGAGGTAGGTGTGGCATCTGGGAACAAATCAACAATGAACTCAAACCTCAACGTGGCGGTAATACTGCCAACCTCCAAGGGAACACCCGGGACCTCACACCACGTCGGGCATCTCAACGCTTGGAATCCAGTGCCATCTCAACTCAAACTGATCGACAAGCCACACCACTTCTCATTTTAACTAAATCCTTCAGCATCCTGCCTGATGGGAAATCCCTGCCTCCCAATAAGACAATCCCAACTAGTAAGAGATTCGTCATAGACCATAATAGGCTACCAATGATCTTGCATAATATCTGCCACCCTCTCCAACGGAGACTTGATCAACAAAACGTCTCCACCACCTCTAGCCCCAAACTCAAACCACGGCGACGCTCACAACCACTGAGAGAGGGATTCGTCCAAGTCGTGCCAAATTTCAGAATCCGCAACCAAGAAGCACCATCACATCACTCACATCCAAAGAATGAATCACATGATTATAGTCATACTCTAGTCAAATACCATGACTTCCCACCGGTAAGATACTTTGGGTCTTCAGCATACACACATTAACTGCGGAGATAAACAACCCACTCACCAACACTTAGTTCTCCCAAGTCTCTATCATAGGTCAGGGAATCTATAAGGCCTCCAGGTTACTGTCCCCGGTACGGTTTCCCCTACTCTGACAAGTACTCATTCTCACCACGAGTCAATCCACAAAACGAAAGTCTGACCAAGTTTAAGGGCAACCCTATCATGCTTACCACAACAACTTAGGGAAGTCAAAACACTATCATAGAAATAGGTTCCATATACCTTATCACACAGGGGACGAATCTAATCTCTAGTCATCATCTCACACATCTCTGACCCATGCACAGTCTCAGAGTTGAACCGTGCTCTGATACCAACTGTAACGACCCATCCCGCTACGGGCATGTTAAAACAGATACAAACTCCTAAAAACAATCCAATACAATTCGGATACCTTTTTTTTTAATGGGAGACACCGCTCTGCAACACACACTAACCATAGCAATCCACCAATAAGCCAAAAACCGTAAGCATCAGTCATGATTACAAGTTATAGCATCATCTCATTATTACATCCATCCAACTTAATGAAATGTACACATATTTCAAATACATTAGAAAATCTCCAATTACAAAATAAAACCATGACAAGTACAAAGATGCAGCCTTACGCCCAATGTCCGATTGAGGGTCCCGTCGACCCTTCCTCTATGGAGTACCTGTGAGGCAAGGGGTGAGCTCTACATGCCCAGTGAAGGTAACACACGCACCAAATGTCACCCAGCATACACTATATATGATCATATGAGCACATCAATGTCTATGATGTCTACATGCATGACTATGCAAGCGGGTGCCCTACCCCTAACACACGGGCCCACATATGTCGGGCCTCCAGTACATTCTGTAACCAACTTAGTACAACTCTATGGCAACTCCCTCATGTGCCCATCCGCTGCGGTCCACCCACCCTCGGGTATACAAACTGATCTCCAACCAGATCAGGATCCATACTCCTCGACCAGACCTATGACTCTCTCACGACAACCAGCACACATACCACGACCAATTCAAGAGTCACTCACTAGAGTCCCAAACCGACTATCACGCGGGAGTAACCACCTCACCGGTCCTCAACGGACTGCCAACCAGACTCGTCTATGATCTCCTCAACCAAGTACCAGAGTCTCGATAGTCAAACCTATAACCTTGGACCCCATCTATTGGTCTCCACACGACTGGCGTACCCACCCCTCACAGAATTCTATAGGTCTTCTACAGAATGATCTGGCCGAACTCACTCGCTAGGCACCCATAAATTCCGGGCGAGTCAACACCCACAACACATTCTCAACAATGAACCCCAAAGTCAACCGCGGGTAAACACACTATCACATCACACCACAGGCTATCCCCACCATACCGATGTCCTAACCTGGAATATCTCACCGCACTATCCCTCGACCAATGAGCTGGCGAGCACATCCTCAGCCTACTCGGTCATTCGGGGATCACAAGTCACACTAGTGGGAGGTATTCATCACCGTATCATCCCTCGACCAATGACAAGGCGAGCACCTCCTCAGCCTACTCGGTCATACGGGGATCACAAGTCATACTAGCGGGAGCTATCCCTCACCGCATCATCCCTCGACCAATGACCAGGCGAGCACCTCCTCAGCCTACTCGGTCATCTAGGGATCACAAGTCATACTAGCGGGAGCTGTCCTGTAACGCCCCGCCATTTTACTGCAATTTCAGAGTCTAATTTTTTTTTAAAAAAGTAATAATAAAACATCGAAAGAGAGCGGGCGGCGTCACGACGCGAGTTAAGTTCAGACTACCCAAGTCTGAACCTTAACTGGCTACCCATGTGTACATGGAATAGACCATGATAGTGAATCACACATGGAACTAACATCAACATGCAGAATAATATAGATTAATTGCGGAATAGAAAAACGAGATAGCAAGTAACAGTCTTAAACATTATTTATCATAGATCAACCATCCAAATGTTATCAACCTAATCAAACCATAGCAAGTAGTGAATTATTACATGTCCCACAAAAGTATTCAAAAGACAGTAATATAAAGTAGTTCAGTCCTTCATTCAAGCACTTAGGCTTGGCTCCCCTCCCGGTCAACGACCTTTTTTTTCCCTTTGCTTGTACCTGCAATCTCCTCTGATGATAGAATTAGGGCGTTAGATCAACGCGCCCAGTAAGTTCTCGAATCAGGGCTACCACATGTTAGCATATAAAAACATGCATATATATCATAATACATGATCATTAAAAACAGGTAAAACAATGCTATGAAATATGCACATGCAATGAGCATCCCCCATCATGTACTTTCATAGCCGTCACTTGACGTGCCTTGCACCGACAAGGTAAATTACAACACACTTTCATCTCTTCTATAAAATATGTACATGCAATGAGCAACCCCCATCATATACATTTGTAGCCATCACTTGATGTGCCTTGCACCGTCAAGGTAAATTACAATACAACTTCCACCTCTTCATCATTGACTGACTCATATCACGTATTAGTCCTCCTGGCGGGACTCTCATCGCCTAAGGAGACCAATGTGACTATGATCATCATGTTACTCCTCCTGGCGTGACTTGCACCACCGAGGCAGGACGTAACTTATAACTTGAAACACTGTAGAACCTCATTCATAATCCCATGTCTATGCATGAGATGCCAATGCCTGTATGCCATTTGTTAATGCATAATATATCATTTGAAACACATATATTAAAACAAGAGTATCATAAGAAAAACTGGGTAAAAACCGTGGTTACAAGTAGGTAGGAAACCTACTGAAGAATCACTTCAGCATCCGTTCTTTCTTAGGCTTTAACCGGTCACGACTCGTTCGTCGTTCAACTTTCGGTACTTTATTATGCAACAATAAGTAAATCATACTCTTATTTACATGTTCATTCATATATAAGACCTAAAACATCTTATAAGTCCTTTGATCAATCTCCTCATTTGGCTTGTATTCACAAATTTGCCATTGATCTAACCAATGTCTAATCTTGCTCATAATCAAAGTTCATCAAAATAAACTACCTTAGTGGGGTTCGGCCATACTACTTGGCCGAACCCTACCAATCCATTTTGTACTTCTTACTCCCTTCACAACCTTTCAAATTACTTGGTTCCAATCCTCATTTTCATCCACCAACTCTACCCCATTTAAATCAAATAAAAGCCTTAAAGCAACCCATGGGGTTCACTTGATCTGGTTGATCCCTCTACTTCTCATGATTATACATCATTTAATCATGTTATCACAACCATGAACTACACATGGTTCAGCCACATAACCAGCCACCAAAACAGTAATTTAACTTCACCAAAACACATCACTTACTTACATGGGGTTCGGCCATCCAAAGTGGCCGAACCCAATGTCCATGTTTTGGTCTTTTAACCATGCTTTAGGCGTTATCTAAACATGCAATATCAGTATTATATTGCTGCCTTTAAACCTCTTAGAAACCATCTAATTAAATTCATTCAAAACAGTCCATAAAGTCCATGGTTTCCATGTTTCACAACATGAAAACTAACATCCTTTTACATGGGGTTCGGCCCTCTATGGTGGCCGAACCCAATGGTTATGTTTACTGTTTTTAAACCTCAGATAATCATGTTATAACAGTATATTAAAATCAGGTTTTGACTTTCAAAGAAACCATCCAAAACATTAGCCCAATTTCATAGGGTTCGGCCATGCTCATTGGCCGAACACCATGACCTTTGGTTTTTCACATTTAACCCTTTATCTTGGGTCTGAAACCCACACCCAAATCCATGTTTTAACCTCCTTAAAACATGCATTATGAATCCAACAATAACATCTAATCTCAGTCCCAAATCATATGGTTTTTAATTTCCAAAAACTATCAAAAACAACCATTTGTTTCCATGAGGTTCGGCCATGCTAAGTGGCCGAACCCAATGGTCCATTTCCATCTTTTAATCCACTGATTTTAGACCATATAAACTTCAGTCCCTATGTCATTCAGATCCATGTTTTTTAACCATTCTAAAACATGTATTTAAATCTTAAATCAAAACCCAAAACAGTCCACAAAATCCATGGTTTTCATGTTTCAAAACATGAAAACCAAGCCATCTCTTACATGGGGTTCGGCCCTCTATGGTGGCCGAACCCAATGGTCATCTTAATCATTTCTAAGCCTCCATTAATCAAGGTTAAACATTGGTGTATTCGGCCATGACCATGGCCCAATACTACCCTACTTGTTTTATGTTTTTAAACCAAAATATCATAAAGATACTTACCAAATTTTCCAAACTTCCTCCTTGTCTTTGATCCTTGTTTTCTCCCTTTTATTTCTTCTTTTCTTTGCTGTTTTGTGCTTGAATATTTGATACCAAAACCTCTGCTGTTCCAGCCAAGAAGAACAACGAATTGGAGAGAGGAGAGAGGGAGAGAGAGAGATGAGGAAAATCTTAGGCTTTGCAATGATAAATTGGCCAAGTGATGGTGTTCATTGGTTTTGTATTTCAGCCATCAACACCCCTCCATTCCCTCATAACTTCTTGCACACAACGATGGGTCTTGGGTGCTATCAAAGGCACCCCTTGGCAGCTACCCATGCAGCCTTACAGCTTCCCAAGCAACTCACCTCAAAACCCATGCTATTCCATTAATACTACACCATTGAACTCACCAAAACAAGTCCCCAACGTGTGGGACTTGTTTTGGTTGGGTTGAGGCCAGCCAACCTCTTCAAATTCCTACTTAGCTCAGTGAGTTTACAGTCCCTTCAACTTCCCTTTTGACTCACCCAACTCAAGATATTTTTATTCCAACCCAACTCATCACATTTAATGCATTTCATTTAATGCACATGAGTTGACTCATAACTTGATTTAATTCCAACTCACTTCAGTCCCACTCAACTGATTTGACTCGTCTTTTAGCTCCCTTGAGGGTTCACACGGTCAACAATAGTCAACTCGACCCATTGGGTCCACTTTTAGCTCCTTGACCCGTTTTTGACTCCATGACCCAATTATGGTATTTTGGTCATTTGTAAATGGTTTTCACATATGGATCAAGCCTACCCATTTCTTCTCCACTTGATTTCCAATCAAATAGGCTTAACCCCATTTAATTTAAATTTACAAAACGGTCAAATAATCCAATAAGACCCGATGGGTCCCATTTGGGCCCTTTGACCCATTTAGCCATTTTTGACCCAAATGATGAAAATTACCCAACCAATCAAACTTAACATTCATAATGTGCTCATATGATTTTATTTTGAGCAATAGGCCCCACTATTTTCCTTACTTAACATTACAAATTAATTAATTTACCAACTCAGGGGCATTTTGGTAATTTTCCACTTCATTGAGAAATTGGGGTGTTACATGTCCCTCACCGCATCATCCCTCTACCAATGACCAGGCGAGCACCTCCTCAGCCTACTCGGTCATCCAGGGATCACAAGTCATACTAGTAGGAGCTGTCCCTCACCGCATCGTCCCTCGACCAATGACCAAGCGAACACGTCCTCAGCCTACTCGGTCATCTGGGGATCACAAGTCATACAAGCGGGAGCTATCCCTCACTGCATCGTCCCTCGACCAATGACCAGGCGAGCACCTCCTCAACCTACTCGGTCATCCGGGGATCACAAGTCATACTAGCGGGAGCTGTCCCTCACCTCATCATCCCTCAACCAATGACCAGGCGAGCACCTCCTCAGCCTACTCGGTCATCTGGGGATCACAAGTCATACTAGCGGGAGCTATCCCTCACCGCATCATCCCTCGACCAATGACCAAGCGAGCACCTCCTCAGCCTACTCGGTCATCTGGGGATCACAAGCCGCCATCCCACACTCTGGTCTCCACGCGGGGGAACCACTCAGCCCATTAGACCACTGGGGACGCCTCATCCGCCACACACTCACTTAGCGTGTCTGTAATGACCATTAAGTCAGCCTTGGCGAGCTAACATTCAACCCCAAAACTTCTCGGAGGTTTCCATGACCAGCTCACAACATGTCCCTCATAGGACTTTCAGGCACCTCGTCCTCCGAACCGGACACACCTCCCTCGCAGGCATGCTTAAAGATCACACCTGACAATCTAACCCATGCCAAGAAAAACTTCAACTCATGTCCAACCACCGGGTAGCCCATAATCCAACCACCCTTCCACTGCGTGGTCCCACACAACATCCCCACCCTACTACCCGACAAGCTAGGGGGAGTCTCTAGATCCTGATGTTGCCTAGTACCAATGCCCCCACTGGCATCCCACATATGTTAGTTATATGTATGCACAATTACCTCTATACCTAGACATGCTATCAACATAGTTCATCACATAACCATCAGGTGTATACATCACTATCTATCACGGGCTGGCATGTTAAAATCCAAACATGTTATAATGTCCAGCAATTCAAGCTAACTATCACATAATCATATAGCATATTATCAGCAAAACATATCACACCATAATCAGGCATATATCACCACATATCACATATTTGCATGTTGGCATCTTAACATACTATTAATAAAAATAAACCCTAATCATGTCACCACACAACCAATCAATCGCGACATCAGATAATCAACTTGTTTATGCCTCTGCGGGCATCGGGTACAAATACATCCGGATGGGGGCCCGCCACATAATGGTATCAACAGTGCCCTTGCCGAGTAGCTCACAATGGCGAGGACCCCCATTCGTCGCATTTCGTACCCGCACATTTGATAGGAAAGTAAGATGCATAGATGCATGCTAAAAGCGGTGATAAGTTCCCTCACCTATGTGTGCCACGACGATCCCACAGATCCGGCTGGAAACGGTCTTGCATACGGTCCAGAAACGATCTCTGAAATGGGCCAAGAACGAACTCAAAACAAGCCTGAAACGGGCCTAAGAAGGGCTTGGGCCGAGCCAGAAATGAGCTGGGCCTGAAACGGGCCGGGCTGAAGTTTGGACTGAGAGACAAACTGGGCCACGGGCTGCTGGGCTTGGGCTGCTGGAACTCGGGCCCAACACTGGGAACTGGGCCTGGTTTGCTGGGCCCAGAACTGAAGCCAGCTGAGTCAGCTCGGTTACTCAACCGAGTTGGCCCAGTAACCCGCCAGAAAACAGGGAAAATGAGAGAAAGAGAAGAAAAAGAGGAAAGCCAGAGAGATGGAGGGGAAAGAGAGAGGGGAAAGAGAAGGGAAAGGGAGAAGGAAAGGAGAGAAGATCGAAGGAGGGTACCTGAGATCGGTCCCGATTGGGGGATCCGGCTTCGGGCGGCTTCAAATCAGGCGACTGAAGGTAGGGACGGTCGCTGCAAACTGGCGTTGGCGAATCCGTGCTGAAATTACAAATCCAAACGGCAGACAGAGGAAGGGAAGGAAGAGAGAAGAATGAGAGAGGGGAGGGAAAGGAGTGGCGGCGGTGGCACCCAAAGGGGAGAGGGAGTTTAGGGTTAGGGTTAGAATAAGGGAAGGAGATGAGAGAAAAGAGATGGAGAGAGAGAGAGAGAGACGGAAGGGATTTGGGGGCGGCGGCACTGTAGCAAATGTGCTACAATGCTGCGGGAAAGGGGGGAAAATACATAGGCAGGGTTTAGGGGTTCTAGGGTTTAGGTTTAACTATTTAAATATTTTTTTTATTATTATTTTTTTATAAAATCTCAAGCTTTTGAAAACAATTTAAAACCCGATATAAATCAAGCGACAAACATCGGAAAGAAAACGTGTGATTTTTAAATATTTTTCTTTGACAAAGTACACAATAATTGAAATTACCAAAATGCTCCGAATCTCCGAACTCGGGATCGGGCAAACCAAGGCCCACCGCGGGGCCTACACTCCTCCCACTGCCACCAAAACCCTAAAATCCCGAAAAATCGGGTCAGGTTATTACATTTCTGGTGGTCGAAGACAAAGATTAAGTTGTCTCCCTTTTCGACATGGTTACTTGGGAAGAGCTAACCAAGGCTTACCCGAACACTAAATCTCACAAACATCGTGACAACCTTACTTCTTGAAGTGAGAGAAGCAAAAACCCTATGGTTTTCCGGCGAGATTTCGGTCCGAGAGATCCTATCGACTAATCTAGGGCACGAAAGGCAAGAGGGAAATCACCATAGCCCAGCAGGAGGAGGAACGACGATTTTGAATTAATCTGTTGTTTTTCGAAGAAAGAGACCTATCTGTCATTTTTCACTGAAAGAGACCTTTTAATTTATTATTTCTGACTTACTGACGGGTAGTGACCAACGATCGGTCTGTATTGATATGTCGATATGTATCGACCTGACTCCCTTTTTCAATTTTTCCCCCTTTCAGACAGTGTTCTGATTCCCAATAGTACCGACTTGTCTGTTCCTCCGACTAGTTTATCCTTCGACCTAGGTTTTAACTTGAAGGATGATTGGGTGTTCTGTGTGTGTGTATGTGTGTGTGTGTGTGTTCGTGTGTGTGTGTGTGTGTGTGTGTGCGCTTGCGATGTTCATAGTTCATCAAGTTTTGCTTATACACCTTTCAATGTCAATGACGATACATACATTCACATTTCGTGCAATTTGAAGATTTAATTCACTCTTTTGAAGGTAGGCACAAAACATGGATTACAGATCTCTCCTGGATCCAAACCAATCCAAGTACCTTGGGAATATTTAATTTACCAATTCCAACATATTTCCTAAGTGTGTGATGTCATGAGATGTGGCATCTCCATATCTTATCAAAGACATGGTGTCTATGAACATAGCTAATTCCACATAATGTGTAAAATAACGAATGTTGGAATGAGACAGAGCACACACATCATGCATTCATTTCACATTTAAAATACAATAATCATGCATATGGAAATGAAGTATGATGCAACCCACAAAGCTCTCATGCATGTATCATGTTATTGCCCAAAACATGATAAACACTCTTATTATTCTTTCAAGCATCCTCCAATGAGGTTTATTTTCTGAAAAGAGCTGGTACATAAATGGATTATAGATAAACACATTTGATCATTTTGATCAACACTTTTGGTAAATCATGCCAAACCAAAAATCCATTTAAAGACATAGAGCATATTTCATTCCACAAGAGATAACTTCGAATGAAACAACACTGTGTATGTGTACCATACACACCCTATACATGGGGTAATGCACAAATTTCCTAAAGATGCATAAATCACATGGCAAAATACTAGAGTGCAGACCAACATGTACATACGAGTATCTTGCGTAAGATCAAACCAAAAATCAAATAAGAACATGGATTGAAGGAAAGATACAAGGTGATTCCAAAACATGTTTCAAATGTGACACCAACAATGGTATCCCTTCACACATTTGAACATAACCTTATGAGACTTGGAATCTAAGTCCACAATCCGGTGATGCCCTTTTATCAAATCTGGTTTTAATTTTGGGTGCCTTCCCATTTGATTTTGTGAGTCAAAGTTCCAGATTTTGTACCACGATGTTGACCTTACCTAAGAGGCAAACATTCTTGGTACATGGCCACAAAGGATACTTGGAGGTTACTACCTTTTATCAAGTTCATTTTCTTCATCCTCTTATTTTCTAGAGGATTTAGCTTGGATTTTTTCAATGGATGAACTACAGTCAATCACCTATTCTATCAGTACACAAATTTGTCATGATAAGTGATGTCATCCATTGGGCTAGAAAGGGCAAGTTTTCTGTGGATTCTTTCAGCCTCTTTTGTTGTTTCATATCTTTTTGAATATTTTTAAGACATATTATGAAACAACAATGATGAATGCTACAAATGTTTGATTAAATTGCATAGCCAATTCATCATTAGTCCAAGCAGTTTGGTCTTTGGGCTGAGTGGTCATGGAATTTGAAGGTTTATCTAATACATTTTCCATAGGCATAGATCACTTTCTATTCACATATTTCCAAACATTTTTATTGATGAAAACATTTAAAATTATTCATTCCTTTTTTCATCACAAATAGAGGTTTGGAAATATCATGGCTTTTTCTTAGCCATTTTTCTACCACGGATCAATTCGGATGGTTAGATCCTTTTCAAATAGCACGAGGCTCTGATACCAATTGAAAGTCCTTTTCACATAGTGTTAGAACACGATTTGACCCTAGAGGGGGGCGTGAATAGGTCAATCCCAGTTTCCATGATGTTTACAAACTTCTTGATTGTTTAATGTTTAAGTACAGTGGAATAACAACATTAATTAAGAGATATGTTTAGTGTGATAAATTGTTTATAATTTCTTTAAACAATCACGCTAAGTTTCGAACCCTTTGCATATTGCTTGATTATCCATGATTGTGCACAACGTCTAAATAAAGACAATCAAATGCAAAGTGATGTGTGTTGAGAAGAGTGCTTAAATATTAAACACAAACACACAAAGATCAAACACCATAAGACCAAATTTATAGTGGTTTGGTTAGCCAACCTACATCATTTGTTAGGACTCACTCAACCTATAGCTATCCCCAAATCCACTAAGTGGGGACTTACACCCTCACAATTAGAGTAAGAATTCCACCTCACTCAATCGGCTAGGAATTCCACCCACCACTGTGCTAGAGACGATGCTCTAGAATTTTTTATAGTAGTTCCGGAGCCAATCCTCTTTAATCCCCTTTAGGGACAAATGTTTTAAATAAAAATTAAAACCAAAAAGCACTTTCCTTTGAAGCTCTTTTTCGCTGATGTGTGCTTCTCAAAGATCCCACCCAATGTGTGTCGACGCTCCTCCTTTTAGCCATCGTAAAGCAATCACAATACCAGGGTGACAAGGAAACTGGTTTTACCAAAGATTTCCTAGTTTGTTATCATTTCCTCTCTCTCTCTCACAAACTCAATCTATATGCTTGGTTGTATTAGATTCCCCACGTGTAGGCACGAGAGAGAGTGATCCTTTTGTTGGCCCTTGTTTAACCTCACTGATAATGATGAGGGTCTAACCGTTTTGCCAAAGGATGCCAACGGGTTGCACAAAGATTGGTTTTTATAGAGACGACAACCAGTTGCAGCAACAGTAATGTACTGACAGGTCGGGCTCACCGAGGGGTCGGTGACTAGAAATGTTACCGTTCAACAACCCAACCGTTGTGTATTAATGCACTCCCAATGGTATAATGCACCAATGGGTCGACAGTCAAGGCACCGAGAGGTCGGTCCATACGATGGTCTCGATCTGGGGCAATACCATGCTGACAGTAGTTTCAAGTCTAGAAACCTGCCTTACCGAGAAAGAGAAGTCTCCCTTTACCAAGGGGTCGGTCCTGGTGCTCTCAATCGGTCTTGAACTACCGATATGTCTGTTTTCTCGAAAGCCCACTTGAGTTCTAAGTCTAGAAATCATAAATCTTTGTCGAACAGTCGTTGGCCACAATAGGTCGTTTCAGCCTTTCACCGAGGGGTCGGTGCATAGGAGACTCTCGATCAGAGGCATATCCAAAATGACAGTTCAAAGATACAGAACCTTTGTCAATCTGACCAACCTGTCCTTGACCACGATGGCTCAATCCTGTCTCCACCGAGGGGTTGGTGAGAATGACTGGTCGAGCTGACAGTGAAAAAGTTGGGTTCCAATTTACTGTCAAGCTTTCTCTTTAAGCTTTTAATGATTTTACAATTTGTTCAACTAAACCTCAAAATTGTCCTCTCTAAGGTGTGGGTACAACCTAATGTCATCTATGGCTAAAAACCTATTTTGTGATTGCCATAACAATGAGCTTTAATCCTGTGGAGCATGATCTTCGATCTTGATCATCTTGAGTCTTCATGCGTCTAGCAATGGCTTCTTCCCGAGTCATGAAATTGGCAAACTTAGGAGATGCATGAAGCATTTTACTATCTTATTTTTCTACATATTGTGAATGCAATCCTACTTTACCAATGCAAGCATCAAGTAAATATGCAAAACAATTATCAAACAAGTCTAAACTAATGCATCGGCAGGCCAGGGAAATAACAATATCGACTTTATCAATATGTATCATAGAGCACCCGAAGCTTGAATTTTTAGAAGAGGCATATCGTATTCAGTCGATACATAGAGTTTCGAAAAAATACACAAATCGACATTGTCGATGTATCTGGAAATCTACATATCAACGTTTATAGATATGCATGATAGAAAACCTGAAGCCGACATTTTAAGGTGAGCCATATCATATTTGATCGACACATCGCATTGTCCAGAAATTATACATATCGACAGTGTCGATGTGTCGACCGTGTAACACCCCGCCCTTTTTCATTATGCTTTCCGAAAATCAGAGTCTATTTTTTCTTTTATAATAGAAGAGTGAGCGAGAGCGGGACGTCACGACATGATCTAAGTCCGAGCTACCAAAGCCTGACCCTTAACTAGCCAACCATACGTGTGCGTGGAACAAGTCCACTGAAATGGTTCACACGTACTGAAGTTAACAAGTGGAATAAAACATAACCTGCGGATTATAATAGAATAACAATTTTATTCCATTTTAGATAGTAAAGTACATCCATCACTTAATATTAATTACCTCAAGTTCAATATCCATTATTAACCATCCAAACCATAGCAAATGTAACTACGTTATTCAAGCTCGAAATCTAGTTACTCAAATTACAAGACCATAAGTAACTTAATCAAAATATAAATTAAACACATTCAAGCTCCTATGCTTGGCTCCGATCACGCTCATCGTTCCCTTCGTTTCTTGTGTCATCCACTAGGGTAGAAGTAGGGCGTTAGACAACGCGCCCAGTAGGTATTCCAAGTAAGGCTAACACATGGGTTAGTACCAAAAATCCAGATATAATAAATCATACCATACTTATAAAACATCGTATCCAAAATCATGTATGATAATAGAGATCCAATCATACTGATAAAAACCAGAAACATTGCATGATAATAGAGATCATAATCATGCTGATGCAATGCCATGCCATAGGTGCCATATGCCATGAGTTCCACCCATCAGCCATACAAAACATCCTCTTGATGGAAAGCTCCTCATCAAGGTGTCAAATAAACATAGTATCCTCTTGATGGAAAACTTATCATCAAGGTATCCCACAGTTGTCTGACGGACGCCCCGATGGAGTGTGGTCTCCTGTTACCTCTTGATGGAAAACTCCTCATCAAGGTATCCCCCACGATTGTATTACGGACGCCCCGACGGAGTGTGAATCTCCGGTTACATATCATCCCTCCCATGCCATGCATGAGATGCAAATGTCCACATGCTATGCAACTAGACAAATCATAGCATTTAAAATCTCATATTTGAAACATAACATTTTTACAACATAAACCATCAAAATAAGAAGTTAAACCATATTACATAACCACAGTTTCAAAGAGGTAGAATCCTACCAAAGACCACTAAAGTGTCCTTGCTTCTTAATCCGTAACCGCTCACGATCGTGCACCGTTTGTGAGGTCCGTTACCTTATTACACAACAATTAATTAAACCCATGTTCCAATTGATTTCTTATCATAACTAAGTCCAAAAGCACCTTAGTGGGGTTCGGCCATACAACATGGCTGAACCTCACCCACTTGAATTTGTCCCTCTTTTGATCTAACCACTTACATCCAAGTAAATCATTTCACAAACCCTAAGTCCACCAATTACAACTTAGTGGGGTTCGGCCATTCAACATGGCCGAACCTAACCATCTTGGTTTTGGTTCCTCTTTCAAGTCCTTTGATCTTTTAATTAAGTCCAAGATCATTCCATTAGTTTTACATTAACCAATCATACATGAGTTAATCATCTAACATTCATAAAAGCCCTAAGTCCATAAAACTTTCCCCATGGGGTTCGGCCATACACCATGGCCGAACCCATGGTCCATTATTTTTACTTATTCACATCCTTGCCATTTGTACAAATCCATAACCAAACCTTTCATTCATTAACACATGCCTAAGTCCATGTTTTAATCCACAAACCCACCTCATGGGGTTCGGCCATACATCATGGCCGAACCCATGATCTTTCATCTCCTTATTTCTAGGTCCAACAACATATGTTTATGACTAACTAATCCATCAACATAAACAAAAACCAATAATCCAATAACATAATCCATAAGCATATATTTGCATCCTCCAATTAATTCTCCATTCATTTAAGATATTCATGACATAATATCTATAAAATTGCTTCATGGGGTTCGGCCATACACATGGTCGGACCCATGATGTCTAAATTCCAATTTCTCCATTATATCAATTACCGTCCTTGAATCCATAAATCAAGGTTCCTCCATGGGGTTTAACCATACATTTAGGTTCATTCTTTTTTATCCAAAAGTCCATCATTAAAACCTTTCTAAATTATTAATCATCTTCCATGGGGTTCGGCCATACACCATGGCCGAACCCTATGGTTCATAATCTTCTCTTTAAAAATCATTAATCCAAGATTATAATCCTTTGGTGGAATTCCCATCCAAACATCCTCTTGAACCTTTTTTTAAACCTTTTGAAATCCTAAACATACATCTATGATTTCCATATTTTCAATCCATTTAAACATAGCTAATGTCCTTAACAATACATCCATTTTAAACCTTTTTAAAACATTCATAACCTTCCATGGTTTTCATCCCTCAGAAACCCATAAAAATAGCCAATGACCTTCCATAGGGTTGGGCCATACAACATGGCTGAACCCTATGGTTCATCATTGAGTCCTTTGCCATTATAAAATTAGGCATGGCCGAACCATGTCTTTGACCGCCTTTTTTTTTCTTATTTATGAAATCTTATTGAGCACTTACCATTTCCGCGACTCCTCCGGTTTTCCTTCGCTCCGACTTGTTCTTTCAATCCTTTCTTTCTTTAGCCTTTCCTCCTTTCTTCTTACTTCTTTGGCCGAGAGTGAGGCTTGAGAGAAAGGAGAGATCGGCCTCGAGTGATAGCTTGAGATCAAAAAAATTTCGAAGTCTTTTGTCTTGAGGAGTGGTCGGACAAGAGATGGTTTGAATGAGAGAAAAACAACCAAAAGGGAGAGGGAGAGAGTGAGATGAATATCAAATTTGTTTTGTTCCAATGATGTGGTCGGCCAAGGGTGATGGCTTTGGTGAAGCCCTTTGTGTAACTCCCATTTTCCTTAACCTCCCTCCTTAATGCTCCACTTGGGGGTTTCATCCATGAGATGAAACTCCCAAGGCTCCAACGATGTAGCCTTAGCTTGGCTTGTGTAACCGCCACCTCTCCATTAATGGCCCATTTGGGGGTTTCATCCATGAGAGGAAACTCCCAATGCTCCAATGGTGTAGCCTTAGCTTGGCTTGTGTAACCGCCACCTCTCCATTAATGGCCCATTTGGAGGTTTCATCCATGAGATGAAACTCCCATGTTGCCAATGGTCTTGCCTTAACTTGGACCACAAAACCGTCCACTTCCCATTGATGATTCATTTGGGGATTTCGTTTATGAGATGAAACTCTCTCCCCCCCCCCAACGTGTACCCTTTGTTTGAATTTGAAATAACCAAAACCCCTCACCTCTCCATTAGTGATTCAAGTGGGGATTTCACCATGAGATGAAACTTTCATTCCAACGTGTACCCTTAGGTTTTGAATTGTGTAACCCCCAAAACCCTTTCATCCAACTCAATTCAGCCCAATTCAATAACTTGATTCCATTCCAACTCAATTCAACCCAATTCAATTATGCTTGAACTCACTTGGTGGTCAACCAAGTCAACCATGATCCATTGGGTCCCAATTGGACATTTTGACCCAATTACCAATTTTGACCCAATTAAACACATCTCACCCATTTAATTCAATTGAACCATGTCCACCATCCATTGGGTCTTAATTGGGCAATTGACCCAACACCTTACCCATCTAAGGTCCATATCCATTAATTCATAATTTAAATGGACAATTTCCATATATATATATCCATAGCTTGAAAATCCGTGGTGTTACAGACCGTGCCCAAATCTGTCAAGTCAAATTGCACAACCCCACGTTGTTCTTGTCTTCTCATCATTAAATGCATGAGAGAAGGGAACACACCAATAGGAGAGAAATTGTAGGAGAGAAAAGAGATAAAGAAAAGAGAGAGAGAAGAACAACTGAAGGAGAAAAATGAAGAAGATAAGAGAAGCAAAGCAATCTTCTCTCTTCATTTCAAATCCAAACCATCACCCTCTTTCACGGCACTTTCACCTTCACTCCCCCTTTCACTCATCTCGCATCTGGAAATGAGGAGGAGAAGGAAATCCGAGAAACAAGAGGAAGGAAAGCAAGAAAAAGGAGAAACCAAGGAGAAGAGGAAGGAACTCGAGATCCGAGCTCATGGATCTTCTCCCCACTTGTAATCTCCACGGTCCACAAAGGTATGTGGTAAATCATATTATTTTGAACTAAGAAAATAGTTTTAGAACACTGAAAAAAAAATCTAAGGAGGAAGAAATGAGAAAATGGGTGCATGCAACTCGAAGAAGAAGTTGCAGGAAACCCAGGTGTACACATCGACTAATGTCAATGTGTACTTAAAAATATGTATCGACCTAGGTCAATATTGTAACACCCTAGATTTTCAAGTTTTAAATATTTATGGAAATTGTCCATTTAAATTGTGCACTAACGGATATGAACCTTAGATAGGTAAGGTGTTGGGTCAATTGCCCAATTAAGACCCAACGGATATGTTATAAGGTTCAATTTAAAACAAATGGGTAAGATGTGTTTAATTGGGTCAAAATTGTCAATTGGGTCAAAATGCCCATTTGGGACCCAATGGGTCATGGTTGACTTGGTTGACCATCAAGTGAGTTCAAGATTACTTAATTGGGGCTGATGTAAGTTGGAAATGGAATCAAGTAAATGAGTTGAATTAAAGAGGTGAATTGAGTTGGAAGGGAATCAAGTGATTAACTTGATTTTAAGTGAGTTGAGTTTAAAAGAATTAAAATTGAGTTATGGTGAGTTGAGTGGAAGTCAATGGGACCTCCATCTTGTGAAGTGTGAAGATGAAGGAGTCTTGGTTGTTTCAAAAACCCAAGTCAAACCTAAGGTTACACGTTGGACATGGGAGTTTCATCTCATGGATGAAACCCCCACTTGGATCATTAATGGAGAGATGAGGAGTTTTCTTATTTCAAAATTCAAACCAAGGGTACACGTTGGAGGGGGAGTTTCATCTCATGGATGAAACCCCCAAATGAAATATCAATGGGAGGTGGCAGTTTTGTGGGAGTTACACAAGGGGTTCACACTTGGAGGTGGGAGTTTCATCTCATGGATGAAACCCCCAAATGAGAACTAAAGGGGAGATGGACGGTTTCATATTGTTACCAAATTCAAACAAAGGCACATCGTTGGAGCCTTGGGGTTTCATCTCATGATGAAACCCCCAAGTAGAGCATTAAGGATGGAAGTTAATGAAAATGAGAGTTACAAAGGGGTGTCACCAAAGGACACCACCCTTGGTTGTATTTCATTGAAACAAAGAAAAGTCTAATGGTTGCATTCTAGACTCTCTCCCTCTCAAGTGCTCTCAAGGCTGAACTCTCTTCCTCTCAAGTGCTCTCAAGGCCGAACTCTCCCTCATTCCCTCTCAAGTGCTCTCAAGGCCGAACTCTCTCTCTCTCTCTCAAGTGCTCTCAAGGCCGAACTGTCTCCCTTTCTCTCTCAAGTTCTCTCAAGGCCGAACACTCTCTCTCTCTCAAGTCTCACTCTCGGCCAAAGAAGTAAAAAGGAAGGAGGAAGAGGCTAAGGAAAGAAAAGATTAAAAGAACGAGTCGGAGCGAAGGAAAACCGGAGGAGTCGCGGAATCGGTAGGTATTTTAATGGATTTTGTTAAATAAGGAACCATAGGGTTCAGCCATGGTGTATGGCCGAACCCCATGGAAGAAAGATTAAGGGATGAATGATGAGGTTTAATGAAAAGGATGAACCATAGGGTTCGGCCATTATGTATGGCCGAACCCCATGGAAGGACATTGTTAATATTTTTAATGGATTTGAAAGATGGAAATCATAGAAGTATGTTCATGATTTAAAAAAAAAAAAGGTTTTGAGGGTTCAAATGGATGTATGTATGAGAACCCCATCAAAGGATTATAATCTTGGATGAATGGTTTTAAAGAGAAGATTATGAACCATAGGGTTCGGCCATATGGCCATGGTGTATGGCCGAACCCCATGGAAGATTATTAATAATTTTAAAAGAAGGTCTTTCCATGGAAAAGTATTGATGATTGTAAAGGATTTGAATGAGGTCATGTTGAGGGATTTAATTATAGATACCTTGGTTCATGAACTTAATGATGGAATATAGACATCACCATGGCCGAACCCCATGAATCAATTTTTATGGGTCATTCATGGACCAATCATGTTAGATGAATAATTATGTTAGGAGATGGAAGGATTGGATTATGGGTTTTGTTTATGTTGATGAATTATTTAGTCATGAACATATGTTTTTGGACCTAAAAATAAGGAGAAGGAAATAATGGCAATATTGTAAATATAGGCTAAAATGAAAGATCATGGGTTCAGCCATGGTGTATGGCCGAACCCCACGAACCATGGTAGTGGGTTATTTATTAGCCTAAGCATGTTTTAAATGAATGAAATGGACAGCCATAGATAAAACAATGGAAAGGATGTAATTAAGTGTGAAATGATGGACCATGGGTTCGGCTATGGTGTATGGCCTAACCCCATGGGGAATGTTTTATGGATTTAAGATGTTGATAAGGTTAGATGATTAATTTATAAGTGTTTTGTTTTATGAATCAATGATGGCGTGGTTTTGGAATTAATTGAAAAGATCAAAGGATTACAAAAGAGGGACCAAATTAAGTGAGTGAGGTTCGGCCATGTTGTATGGCCGAACCCCACAAAGGTTGGTTTGTGAATTTAGGTTAAGGGTTTAAATGATTAACTTAGGGCTGATTGATTAATAAATCAGAGGAAGGACTAAAACCAAGTGAGTAAGGTTCGGCCATGGTGCAGGGCCGAACCCCACAAGGTTGTGGTTATGGACTTAGACATTATTGTAAATCAAATGGAACATGGGATTAATTGGTTGATATGTTATAAGGTAACGGAACTTCACAAGGGGTGCATGATCGTGAACGGTTGCCGGATTAAAGCTCAAGGACACTTTAGTTGTCTTTGGTAGGATTCTACCTCTTTGAAACCATCGTTATGTAATATGGTTTAACTTCTTATTTTGATGGTTTATGTTGTAAAAATGTTATGTTTCAAATATGAGATTTTAAATGCTATGATTTGTATAATTGCATAGCATATGGACATTTGCATCTCATGCATGGCATGGGAAGGATGATATGTAACCGGAGATCCACACTCCGTCGGGGCGTCCGTAATACAATCGTAGGGGATACCTTGATGAGGAGTTTTCCATCAAGAGGAAATCAGAGATCCACACTCCGTCGGGGCTCCGTAATACAATCGTGGGAGATACCTTGATGAGGAGCTTTCCATCAAGAGGTTATTATGTGTTTGTGATGGGTGGGACTCATTGCATATGATAGCATGGCATGGCAATGAATCGGCATGATTATGATCTTTATTATCATGCAATGTTTCTGGTTTTTATCGGTATGATTGGATCTCTATTATCATACACTGTTTTGGAAACGATGTTTTATAAGTATGGTATGATTTAGTATATCTGGATTTGATATATATTATATCTGGATTTTTTGTACTAACCCATGTGTCAGCGCTACTTGGAATACCTACTGGGCACATTGTCTAACACCTTATTTCTACCTTAGTTGATGATACAGGGAATGAACGAAACGAGGAACGGGATCGGAGCCAAGCTTAGGAGCTTGGATGATTAAGTTATATTTTGTTAAAGTTATTCATAAACTATATATTTGAATAGATAGCATTCGGGATTATAATAACGTAGATATATTTGCTATGGTTTGGATGATTGATTTTGGATAATTTAACTTAAGGTAATTATGATTAATTGTTGGACTACTTTGCTATCTAAAAATGGAATAGAATTGTTATTCTATTACTATTCCGCATGTTAACTTGAGTATGTGTGAACCATTGTAGTGGACTTGGTCCACGCACACGTATGGTTGGTCAGTTAAGGGTCGAACTTTAGAAGTTCGAAGTTAGCTCGCGTCGTGACGTCCCGCTCTCTATCACTCTTCTATTTATTTTTAAGAAAAAATAGACTCTGGTTTTTGGAAAGCGAGTGAAAAAGGGCGGGATTTGGCATCATTCATGAACATATTGCTCATGCATAAGCTTGGTATTGGGGAAACATGAGACCCAGGTAAAGGGACGACGTACTTTACTCGGAAATATTTAGACATGTATGAGATAATTAACCATTGTATATGGCTGCGTCCATGGGTTACGAAAGTATGGCATATCAACTGGGCAAAAAGCTCCAGGGTCAGAAGAAGTCCCGAAACCTGCGCAGGAGAATGGGTGTGTAGCACTTCCCCGGTAGTCCCGGTTAAATATAGTATTGGATAGTAGCTCACAGCCGGTGCCCCGGGAAAGCTACATACATAAATGGCCAATGATATAAACAACTGAAAAAGAAAAGAGAAGTATACTGCATAGGGCATGAAGCACCCATGACATGACATTCCATGTGATTTATAAGTATGATTGCTATTATTGAAAAATGACTATGATTTGAATTTAAATGATTCGTTTTCTACCATGATATATGTTCAAATTTTAACATGTGAGTTAATACTTGATTTTCACAAGATTTGAATGAATTATGAATTATGATATTTCATCGGTATTTGTGAAATAGTGTGAATTCTCTATGTTATATTTTTCATCACGTGTTGGTACCCACTTGATGAGAATTCCTATTGGGCATTCACTAAGCCCACAAATCTTTTCCCTTTTTAGAAAATGATACAGGAAAGGAGAAAGGAGAAAGGCGATGAGGTCGGGCCTAGCGGTAGCCAAATGTGAAGGGATGGAAGTTAAAGGAAAAGCTTGGAGGCCTAACACATTTTGATATTTTGTTTACCTTTGTAAAAGTTGTAATTTGTAGGAGTTACAATTGTTGGAAATGTAATAATTCTTCTATAAACTCCTAGACTTCGATGACAAACTTACGCTTTGTAATTTAACTTATGTGGGACCCATATGCTCTGCTTAAATGTGAATGTTGATTATTTAGATATGTCAAATATTTATGCATGATATTTCTGCATGTATTAAAAGTGTGTCAAACATTACGATGGACTTTTATCCTCGCACACACTAGGTGGCCAGTCGAAGGTCGGGTCTTCAGACCCGAACTTGACTCGCGTCATGGCGCTCTCGCTCCCCTCCCCACTAACTAACCGTACAGTTATACTCTGATGATGGTGGTTAGAGGGAGGGGCCAAACATTCTACCTTTCTTAGGAAACATGTAGCACTATGTTTCCGCAGGTTCCGCGTGCAAAATAGGCCCATTCTCAGACTATTGTCCTGAGGGATAAGCTCTAGAGTTACGAACACTCGTTCGGGGAGTCTCAGAGCCAAGTGCATCTGGTACATGCTGAACTTGTCCATCTGCAGACCTCCTAGTCCTTTTTCCCTCTGAGTGACGAACGGATTCTAGTGACTAACGTTTTTTTTCCGAACTAGGTTAATGCAACAAGTAGAATGATGTGTAACTTAGTTGTGGATATCAACTGATTTACTCCTTTATTTGTTGGGCCAGTCTCAATATGTCATGGTAATGATCACCCGTTGGTAATATGAGACAGACACTGAATTTTATTTCCTTTGTGTTTTGATTTCCGACTCTTTTTAAACACGAAGTATTCAGCGTTATTTTATTTTGTTACTTTTTGGTCAGTTTTTCTTCCACTTGGATTGGTCTTATTATTTAGCGTTTATTAACACATGCATTGTCACCGAGTGTTTACTCTTCACCGTACACTTGTACGTCTGATTTCTCGTTTAAATAAAGGACTAAAATGAGGAAAAAAATAAGAGATAGGTTTCTTTAGACCGTTGTTGTTATCGTGCATTGTATTTACTCGATTTTAACGTTTTGACAGTTCAACCAAAACTCTCACTAATTTACTGTGAGAAGATTCAACCACACCGTATTTATCAAATGCATTGCATTTTGCATTTAAATTATAAATTCTTATACCGTTGGTCCTACGACAATGAGTGAGAATCCGTGGTTATTATATTGACAGAAAGGATGTGAGGACTAGAACGCAATATCGACATTGTTCACACGTAACAGAATGATTGTATGTTTCTAAATATGAAACGTGAACATAAGAGTGTGCGGGATGTCAAGGCCTAACCAACGTAAAAAGGAGAACGGAAACCATTTACGTGCCTAGAGGATGATTGGTTTATTATTTTTAGATCGTTCAATAGATTAGATTTTAACTCATGGTTCCGATGGGAACACACATCGTCCTCACACACTAGGTGCGAGCACTTGGCTTGTGGAAAACCACAATGTAAGGTGTATAAATACGAGCTGAAGAGTTGGGTGAAGCACTGAGCCTGAATTGGCCGGCGGTCTAGACACGTATTCGCGACTAAGTGTACAGTAGACGTCGATTGATAGGTTATTGTTTTAGGAGAAAGAAAGAGCATGCATTGTAGATAATTATGCTAAACGTTGTTCTCAAAGAAAAACTACATTATTTCTGGGTGTATGAAAATGTTGAGTGCTAACATGTTTAGGTTATAAAACTGCTATATTACTTGTTGTCTACTCTTCACTGGGTTGTGTTAGCTCACTCCCTTACGTTACAGGAGACCCGGATGAGGAAGGATATGATGATCCTCAGTTGCACTATGGGTGGAGACCATCTATTTTATTTCCCCACTGTTGGGAACCTTATGTTGTGTTAAAATATTACCTTTATGAACACTCTGTTGTAATAAACCTTGTATTGTGCTCAGTTGAGGCACAATAGTTATGTAATAAAACTTTTGTGTTTCTTTTGTATCATTCTGATGGGTTTTTGTTCTAGGTTATGGTGAATGTTAGGTAGAGAAGGTGTGACATTTTATACTTGGACTTTAAAAAAAGGATTGAAGTAACAGACTACATGTTGACTAGTAGTGTATCCTCATGCCACAGTGTTAGGTTGATTCTGTCAAAGATCTAGGACTTAAGCAGGACCATTGTGACCCATTCAGTTGCGTGGCAACTTAACTTGTCGTGTGATGATTGGATCTGAGGCTGTCAAATATTATTCCGAACTTCTGATCAGAAGAGAGATTGAGTCCAAATTAAATTAAGATTTCTGCAATTGTTAGCGGCTCGGTATTAGAAAAAAGGAAAAAATGTTTACGTCAGTAGGGCCATGGCAGGGCGGGGTGTGACAAAATTGGCCATGCCTGGACCAAAACTAAATGTCAGATTGGATATTGGATACTTTCTGACACCCTGTTTTTCTATAGAGGGGTGGGGTTTTATAGTATCGGAGCATCATACAGCGGGGATGAGTCGAGTTCTTGTGTCCAGCCCTGGGTGGAAGGTGAGAGCCAAGTGTCTCCAACCCTGGTGCTAAGAGGGAGCGTTCGCATGTCCCACATCGCATACGGGCTTGTGGATTATGGGGTTTATAAATCCATGGACACCGTCTCCTTAATAGTCAATTTTTAAGGATGAGTTCTGTTAGTGCCCCGGATTGCAGAGTCACCTGTTTGTCAAGTTTGTGACTTAGGTAAAGCATTGCCTTGAAGAGACAAGCTCAAGACTCAAGATCTCAAGTGTTGGTTGAAGTGTGAAGACTCAACGAATCAACGTGTATGGCAATCACAGATGGTAAGTGACCATTGATTACCTTAGGTAGAACCCAGAACTTAGATTGACCTTGCCTAGGCTTAGAGTAGAGATCACATCAGGATAATTAATCAAGTCAAACATGTGTTTGACACCGAATTAGAACCCAACATGGAAATATGAATTCACTGTCAAGACAACACATCGTGTCAAGCGATCATTCTCCAATGATAGCATACGACCAATCGTGTTTTAGCGATATGTCGTGTGGAAAAAGAAAAGGTTCTGGTTGGACTGTACTGTCAAACGCATGTGCTTTCAGGAAGATATGATTGTGGCCACGATCGATCGTCTAGAACTTGACGAGTCAATCGTGTAGGCGACGTATCGTTGAGATAGGACATAAGCCAGGAAATGTTGATCACAAATGATCAATCGATTCCACTATCTATCGTATGTACATGGCAGGAACAAATCGGCATCACGATCAATTGCCTTGGGCCTGGATGAGACTTGGCACTGGAAAATACAGTTAGTCTCAAGCCGATATATTCGCCAACCGGCGATCAGTCGGTAAGATACATGGACGATCAGTCGTGTGGCACGATCAATTCCATGTTACCATTTTCTTACCGTTAATGTGCATTAAATGCTCAATGGTCGGGTCGGTGAAAAGCAAATCAAGCACAAGCGTTTGATCGCCTAGATACGATCAATTGTGTATTTCAGTGTTTTGAATTTTTTAATGTTTGCCTATAAATATTGATCATTTTTTGGAGGTGAGGTTGGTCAAATTTATAAGCCATGCTTAATGCATTCAAAGGGCCAACTTCCGAAGGTTAATTCTCGCCCACCAAAGGCAAATCTTGGTTTATTCACTCTTGGCAATACACTTGCAAACCATTCAAGAATCCAATTGGTATAGATTGAGACTAAGAGAGAAGGATTAAGCCATTTCTAGGATAGACATTGGACCTCACCAATTTCCTAAATAGCCAAGGATTGTATTTGCTCTACACCACGGGTCTACTTTGTAGTAGCCTGAATTTTTAAATCAACATATATATGGCATTTATTTATTTTAATAATGGAAAAATTGGAATTGTGATGTTATGGATATTAAATGGATCAAATTTTGGGGCAAAGGCCCAAGTATGGTCCAATGGACCATGGATTGGATGGAATTCATTTAATTGGTCAATAATGATTAATTGGGTCAAGAATGGTCAAATTGGGTCAAATACCCATTTGGGACCCAATGGGTCAAGATAGTTAAGCCCTAACATAAATGGATAGGAGGGAATTTAATTGGGCCATGGGCCCAATGGTTATCCAATAAGAAGAATGGATTGCATTGGAAATTAAATCGTCTGAGTTAATATTAATTGGACCTAAGTGACATGGCCAAATGGGACCCACGTCCACCTCACCAAGTGAGGTGGCATGTGGACCAAGAATTAGTGGGCCGGCCATATGGTTGACTTGGTCAACCATGGGTGGATTTCATGGAGGGAATTTAATGAAATTAAATTAAATGGGAATTAATTAACTTAATTTAATGATCAAATTAATTAAGTTGACTAAGCTAATCTAGTCATGGTCAAATGGTCAAAACCCCTCTAAGAAACACAAACCACCTAAACAAACACAAAATAAACCATGTGCTTAAAGGTGGTGGTTTTATCCCAACCACCACCATTAAACACATTAAACTATGTGTGGTAGGTGAGAGTAATTAATGTTGGAATTAATTAACCAAATGAGATAACTCTCATCTCATTCTCCAACCCCCCTTCCATATCACGTTGTCTCTCTCTTTGCTCCATCTCAAAACCGTCCCCTACACCAAGGAAGCAAGGAAGAAGAAAATTTAGAAGAGAAGAAAGAAGAAGGAAAGTACAAGTTTTGGGCCATCTCAAGATCAAAACTTGAAACCTTCCCTCCCCATCTCTCTCTCTCTCTCTCTCAAAATCTAACCCTACCTTAGCCAAACCCAAACCTTGGAGACTCCATCTTGATCAAGCATCTTAACCCAAAGATCAAGGAGAAGAAGAGAAGAGAAGGCTAAGGAGATCAAGAGGAGAAAGAAAAACCGGAGGAGTCGTCGGATTGTGAGTATTTCTTAAACAAGAGGTTACATTTTTAAAGATTTAAAAAGAGATCATGAAATCCATTTTTTCTTGGATTGGATGGTGGCCAAAAATATCATCGGCCTTGGATCTAAGATCCATCCAAAGATGATGAAAGAAATGGTTAAAATGGGAGAGATAAATTAAAAAAAAAATAATATTAAGGATATTATGTATTTAGATTTAATTAAATGGAAGTATGATTTTTGAAGATTGGAAACCATGGAATATGATTAATGGTTTTAAAGATTTTGAATATTTAAATGTTAGTGATTTTGTAAAGGGGTTTTAAATGAGAGAATCATGAGAGATGAAAATGATTTTAATGGCCTCAAAAAGAATGGTAGATGGGGATGAACCCTATGGTGGTGTAATGATGGTTGTAAATGGATTTAAAAGGATGAAAAATATGAAGTAGGTGTTATTAAATTGGAGGCTTAAATGGATCAAATGGTTGTAATTTTAAAGGGATCTTAGTGAAGAAAAGCATGGTAGGTTATTAAATGATTTTTAATGGGGTTTTAGTGAATGGAAACCATGGAATATGATTCATGATTTTTAAGATCTTAAATGATTAAATGTAAGTAATTTTTAAAGGGGTTTTTATGATGAAATTCATGGAAGAGGTAAATGGTTTGTATGGCCTTGAAAGGCGTAGATGGGAATGAAACATGAACCATGGGTTCGGCCATGGTGTATGGCAGAACCCTAGGGTGTTGTGTTGTAAATTTAAATGGATTTTTAAGTATGGTATGTAATGTTTTAAAGGGGTTGATTTTAATGATGCTAAGACATGAGTGGTAAGCCATTAAGGGATCTAAGATGTGAATGATGTTTATGGCCTCAAAAGGCATGAATGGATAATGGACTCAATGTGGTTAAAATGCATAATGTAAATCCCCTCATGGGAGGGTCTGTAGTAGATTCAAAATGTGCCAAAGGATTCAAGGAAAATGGGGAACAAGACATCATGGGTTCGGCCATGGTGTATGGCCGAACCCATGAGCCACTTGTCGGTCATTCTATGTGCTAAAATTAGAATTTGTATGTGATTAAATTAATGGAAATGAGGCTAAGTGGAGGGCTGATTTTTTATAATCTTGTAACATAGTTAATGGTCATTAATGGATCTAAGTAGATGGATCAATTATGGACTTAATCATGGATAAAATATGGACTGATTTGGTAATGTATAATAAGGTATCGAGACATCGCAAACGGTGCGCGATCGGCGACCAGATTTATCGGACGAAAACGTAAAGGGACGCTAGTCGGTATTCGGTAGGATTCCTACCTTTTTGTAAGCCGTGGATTATGTGTATGTGATGGTTTCCTCGTTTTATTTCGGTAATTATATGATTTATTTTAAGATGGGCTTTAAATGTTATGGATTATACTTTAATGCTATGGATGGTATTTTAAATGCTATGGATTATACTTTAATGCTATGGATGGTATTTTAAATGCTATGGATTATATTTTAATACTATAGATGATATTTTTAAGGCTATGGATTATATTTCAATGCTATGGATTTTATATTAAGGATATGAATTATATATATACTACATAGCATAATGCACTTACATCTCATGCATGGCATGGGTGGGAAAATAAAGGAACCGGAGTCCATACTCCGTCGGGGCGACCGAGAAGCAAACATGGGGATAGCCTAAGGCGCTATAACCGGAGTCCATGCTCCGTCGGGGCGACCGAGAAACAAACATGGGGATAGCTTGATACGCTATAACCGGAGTCCATGCTCCGTCGGGGCGACCGAGAAGCAAACATGGGGACACCTTGACGAGGCTTTGCTGTCAAGGGGGATATGACATTGTATGATGATATAGATGATGGGTGGGACACATGACATAGGCACTCATGGCATGGCATTCATCATATGTTTTTATTATATGATTATCGGTATGCTTGTTATCACTAATCCATGTGCTAACCCTACTCGGAGTCCTACTGGGTGCGTTGTCTAACGCCCTACTTTTACCCTAGCTGATGATGCAGGAGACGGCGGAAACGGCGGACGCGACGGGAGCCAAGTTTAGGAGCTTGGGAAAAGCAACTACTTAGTCTTATTTAAGTCTTATTTTGAAAATGTAAATTAAGTAGCTTAGCTTGTCGGTTTGTAATAATTACTGTTTCTTGCTATGGTTTAGACTGTACTCTGGACGTTATCATTTTGAGATATGATTATGAACATAGGGGTATTTTAGTAATTTAATAATGTATCTTCCCTTCTATCTAAAATTGGTAGGATAGTCTCTATTATAACGTTCCGCATATAATTACATTCCGCGAGCTTACTTCCTATGCATGAACCGTTCTCGTGGACTTAGTTCCGCGCACGCGTAGGGTTGGCCAGTTAAGGGCCGGGCTTTAGAAGCTCGGACTTAACTCGCGTCGTGACGTCCGCGCCCGTTGTCACTTCTTAATTCAAAAAAAAAAAAAAATAGACTCTAATTTCGGTGAAAATGGGGCGGGCGTTACATACTTCGTCGTCGGGATTGTACGAGCTCACATTTTGAGTGATTCAAGAAGCACATCTTCATTTGCAAGGTTCTTCAAAGGCAAGTGCTTCTTAGTTAGATTTTTGCTTTAAAAGTCATTATCATTGTGAAGTGGATTAAAAATATTGAGTTTCTCTTGAACCACTATAAAAAATAGTGGGATAGGAATTGGATGAAAGTCTCAATCAATTTGATAGGTAGAAGTCATATTCTACTGTGTTGGTATAATTCCAACGCTTAGTGATTTGGAGATAGCGTAAGGCTGGGTGGTCTCAACAGTGGATGTAGCTTATTTAAGCAAACCAATATATATCGTGTGCATTTTCTCTTTGTGTGATTAATTGATTATCTTTTACATATTGCATATCACACACACTTGAGTAATTGTTTTTAATTCCGCTCTCTATTAATCAAGAAAATTTGAAAAGGCATTAAAATTTGTGATTACCCTATTCACCCACATCTATGGTTAATATGATTCTAGCATAAGGGAACTATCAAGTTCTACTCATGTGTTTTAACAATATGATGAGATGAGAGGAGAAAGGGAAGAAAGGAATTGAAAAAGAAAAACAGAGAAATCAAGAGAGAGGGAAAAAGAGACCAGTGAAACCGAGAGAAAGTGTGAATCGAAAGAATACTGTGTGCTGAGTGAGAGAGATGGTTCAATTATCCTGTGCGATAAAGAGAAGAAAAGGGAGAAAGAACTGTATGAGAGAGAGAGGGCTCGGACAATGGAGTGAGAAAATGAAAGGGACGAGAGGGTTTTTTTTTAAAGAGGGTCAGGTTTTGTTTTAATTTCTTTTTTCTTTTCATTCTTCATCTCATCAAATTTATTTAAATAAATTTATTTAGAAATACGAATGTTTGAGAGGCCTGGGTAGGAAATCCAGATGAGTTTGAGTGGAAATCGGGATGGGTCTAAGTGAGGAATCGGGTTGGGCTTGTTTATTTAATTTAGGGGAAATGATGGAATTAATTTGATTATTAAAAATTCATTTTCAATTTAAATTTTGGGAATCCCTAAAATTTCAAGTCTAATTAATTTGATGATTTTCATTAATTGCATGGATCTCTAAATTACTTGTAAAATTTCATTTTAAAATGAAGTAATAAAATTCTAAATTAAAATTTAAAGCGTTGCTAAAATAAATCAACGGATTACAAACTTCTTCTCACCCTTCTTGGAAAGTAAAATCCCACTTGGGAATTGCACATTTTCATTTTTAATTGATCTATAAGAACATATAGTTCTTTGGCGGATTTGCTCGTTATAGACATTAATTTACATGGTCTTTGCGAAGAAACCATTTAAATGTACTTGATCGGTTCGGGTGTTCCATAACTGCAAGAATTTGGAACCCATACTTGTGCGAGTCAAGGTCTGTTTTTGAAGAAAAAAAAGAGAGAAGAGTTTGTTGTTTTTATATTTATTTAAAAGCTTTTATTGAAAGCTCACGCTGATTTGTAACGTATGTATAACAATAATAGAAGGGAAAGGGAAACAAGTGCATTCATATTGTTTTGAGAGGAAAGTTTCAAACATTACTCATTAAGTATATTCTAATCCAATCAAGAAATCTTCCATGTCACGAGACAATAAGGAAGAGAGAGAGAGTTTTTAATTAACGAGCCACATTCATCCATTCGAAGGCCTCTTCCATGGCTCTTATGAGGGACATAATATCCATGACCCGACCTTCACCGGTAGTGGTGTTGGTGTTGCGAGGGAAGACATTGGGTCGCCTCTCAACAAATGCATACCTACACAGAGGGCACTGACCATGGCTCTTCACCCATGGTACAACGCACTCTTCATGGAACATGTGATTGCACGGAGTGAGGACCACTTGTTGATTCGGTACAAACGCGTCCAAGCATATCGTACATTCCCTCCCTTCATCGTCATCTTCTTCTTCTTCGACATTGACTTGGCTTCGACTGAATAGACCTCTCTTCCAGGCACTCTTCCTTGGATATGCAGGGCTGAAAATATGCTTCCTCAGCTTGCTCATGGCCTTCTTCAGCTCATGTTGGCTCAGCCCAGGATCTTCTTGTTGGGGTACAAAACCCATGTTCCGTTGGCCTCCAATTCTTGGTGGGGCAACCTCTTGGGGTCTTAGGTTACCCCTAGGCACAAGTCCGTCCTCCAACACAAGAGTTCTTACAGGAGAATAACGCTCTGAAGGGAACCTGACATCTCCATGACAAGTTAATCAACATAGTTGAAAGGTCAAAGATTATATTAAGGATTTCAATGTTACATATAAAAACAATGCAAACGTGCCATCACAGAATCTGATGTAATTGAATCAATCGAAAATGAGAAACTTAGACGAATTGGAAATTCCGTCCAAAAAATGGAAGAAATTATAGCAATATCCATTTTTATTTTACTCTCTATCTGTTAAATTTGGTTTATTAGATTTATCCGATCCTGTTCGTTTTTCATCAACCTCAGTTGTGGGTTTGATTGGGTGGTGTGTGGGCGTCCATTCAGCCAAGGCTGCATTTGGATGGGGGTAAGAGGGGATAACGGCCCCCATTACCCAAGGGGATGAGGGTAAAAATTTAAATTTTTACCCCTCTTATCACAATTTTGAATATCCCCATGGGGTTTGGGGTATTCACTCTTGAATACCCCTCCTTACCCCCTATTTTGATGTTTCATTAGATATTTCTTTTTACATTTTTTATTTTATTTTGGTGAGTACTTGGCTTCTATTTTTTTTAAAAAAACACTCTATTATTTTCATTTGATAAATTTCATATCACTAAACAACAAATTATATTTTTTTATGAAGAGATATGTAGAATTTTTTTATTCATTTATTGAAATTTAAAATAATAATAGTGGTTTTTTATTTTTTAAGGAAATCTTGCCCCTATTTACCTCGTACCTTCCTCTATTTTTCAATTATATATTATATGTGAAAAATTAATAGATTTCAAATAATTAGCAATTTATTTTTTAAATTATATAGATTTTCAACATGATGCATTTGGATGAGGGGTAAATTTTTATAGGGGTTATCCCCAGTTACCTTTGAGTAGGGGTAACCTGACATATTAACAATTTTAAAATAATTAATAATTTCATTTAACCCATATAATATAAAAATATAAATAAAATTTTTGGAAACGTATTTATCAAAATATCCTATTTTAAGAGGTGATTCTGTCGAAATTTCGATAAGATCTCAAAACTCTGAAAGAGTTTGAGGTTAATGGTAATCTCTTTCAGGGTAATTAACAATTATTTTACTAGAAGTTTATTTTAAAAATGTGTCAATATTTTCAACGTGATGCATTTTGGTGAGGGATAAATTTTTATAGGGGTTACCCTTGAGTAGGGGTAATTGTAAGTAGGGGTAAACTGACATATTAACAATTTTATAAGAATTAATAATTTTATTAAATCTATATAATATAAAAATAAAAATAAAATTTTCAACGTGATGCATTTAGGTGAGGTGTAAATTTTTACAGGGGTTACCCTTGAGTAGAGGTGACTGTAAATAGGGGTAAACTGACATATTAATAATTTTATGAGAATTAATAATTTTATTAAATATATATAATATAAAAATAAAAAATAAAATTTTCAACGTGATGCATTTAGGTGAGGGGTAAATTTTTATAGGAGTTACCCTTGAGTAGGGGTAACTGTAAGTAGGGGTAAACGACATATTAACAATTTTATGAGAATTAATAATTTTATTAAATCTATATAATATAAAAATAAAAATAAAATTTTCAACATGATGCTTTTGGGTGAGGGGTAAATTTTTAAAGGGGTTACCCTTGAGTAGAGGTAACTGTAAGTAGGGGTAAACTGACATATTAACAATTTTATGATAATTAATAATTTTATTAAATCTATATAATATAAAAATAAAAATAAAATTTTCAACGTGATGCATTTGGATGAGGGGTAAATTTTTACAGGGGTTACCCTTGAGTAGGGATAACTGTAACTAGGGGTAAACTGACATATTAATAATTTTATGAGAAATAATAATTTTATTAAATCTATATAATATAAAAATAAAAATAAAATTTTCTGAAACATATTTGTCAAAAGATTCTATTTTTAAGGTGTGATTTTGTCAAAATTTCGATAGAGTCTCGAATCTTCGAAAGAGTTTGAGGTTCACGGTAATCTCTTTTAGAGTAATTAATAATTTATTCTATTAGAAGTTTATTTTAAAAATGTGTCAACATTTTGAACATGATGCATTTTGATAAGGGGTAAATTTTTACAGGGGTTACCCTTAAATAGGGGTAACTGTAAGCAGGGGTAACCTGACTTAGTAACAATTTTATAAGAATTAATAATTTTTATTAAATCTATATAATATAAAAAATAAAAATAGAATTTTATTAAATATATTTATCAAAATGTCTTATTTTTAAGGAGTTCAGCCCATGATAATTTTTAATATTAATTTTATATTTGTTGTGATTTATTAGACTATTATAATAGTTTATTATATTATATATTTCATGTTACCAATAAACAAATTATATTTTTTTATGAAGAGATATGTTGATATTTTTTTATTCATTTATTAGGATTTAAAATAATAATATCTATTTTTTTCTTTATTTATTTTTTTACTGTTAGAATGCAAGTGTTCATTTTAAATTATAATTATAAAAAATTATAAGAATTAGATAATATTAGATTTACTTAATGAATATTATTTAATATTTTATAAAATTGTTAATATATCAGATTACCCTGCTAATAGGTACCAAACAACATTTTTTACACTTAAGGTAAATTTTTACTTTACCTAATTACTAAATAAGATAAGGGTAACCCCTTTTCAAAGGTGACTCCTACTCAAAAGTGATCTTTCATTAGGAGTAACCCCTATAAAAATTACCTCCATCCAAACACAGACGACGTGGTTGAAGTTTTAAAACTTTAATGTTGCTGAGACCTATCATAGGCTAGGCTATTCACAACCTAAGGTGGAATTCTATCGTGATATATTCATGTTGTTCTTTACTTATTACGTCATTCATTTGAATTGAGACTATTTTTCCATTTCGTTACCATCCCATGAAATCTTCAGTGTTTCTATTGAGTTGTGCTACGAACAATGAATTATTTAAATTTCGATAATCAACATACTAGGGCTGCATAGGTTAGTGAAGATATGTAGCAAACATAGACTCGGGTGGTACATGAAAAAGCAATAACTTCCATAAATAAAAGTTTTAGCTAACAAAATGAAGAAAGAAAAAAAAAAAGGATGGTCGTGTAATAGATTTTTAATAAATCTTGAATTATGAATTCACAAGAAAATCTTATAAATAACACACAGAAGATGATAAGATAACCATAACTAAACTTATCTCTATTTTTTAATTACATTCTAAATCAGAATCCTAACATCCTAATTTAAATTTAACGTTGCTCTTAAACACTTGAGTTTGGATTACTTTGCTGAAAAATTCAACCGCCCAATGATGGCATCTAGTGAAGATGTACACATGTGAGATCCAAGGCCCCAACGCGTGAGTGCGGAAGATCACCGAAGAAACCGACGGAAATGAAAAAGGAAACTTCCCTCTTATCAGATTCCCCAACGATCTCGAAGAAGAAAAATAACATTGAATTGATTTTTTTCCTTTTACCTTTTCTTTATTTATTTATTTATTTTCTTTCTATTTGGTTTGATTTTCGTTTTCCATTTGAGATTATAAAACCCATTCATAGTTGTAAGTATAGACAGATTGATTAATGAAAAATTGAATTGGGAAATTTCACTGTTATCTCTTCTCCTCCTCCTCGGATTCCGGTTCTCTTCTTCTCCTTCTAGTAGACTCGGGCCGTGTTTTTCTTCCTCTCTTTTCTTCCCCGTTCGACGCTGATGGCACGGTTCTTTACTTTCCTCCCGGGTTCCACTGACGACGGCGTTCGACAGTGCCCCTTGAAGTTTCACCGTTTCTGCCCTTGCTGCAGCCATCATTGTCCCTTCGCCCGGCCGTCAGCTACACTTGGAGCGCCCAAGTCCCTGCATACACGTCTCTCTCCAACTCTATCCTCTTCCCTGCTTCCATCAGCGAACGCCCACCTCAAGCCTCCACCTCTATGCCATCGTTCCCCTTCCTTTCCCATACCCAACGACCCTTCTCTTTTCTCACACTTTATCCCACCATCTTTATGACCTCACCATTGACCCCAACCCCCATTGACCAAGTCTATCAACTTCATCCCCGCCATTCAGTTCTAACGCCCATCTGCATACAACGTGAGGCATTTTAAGTGTTGACCGCCTCCCATTGGACCTCACCTTGATTCATTAATTAACTCCATCAATCCTTATTTAATACCTATTCTCCATTAGATCCATTTGGTCCCTAATTATCTCATTTAATATCTTTTTAACCCTTTAAACCCATTAATTTACCCCCTTTAACCTGGGTTACCCGTCCATAGTTTTACCCGATCCTAGCCGCAACATCAATTGGTATCAGAGTCTAAATTAATCTTGCATTCTCGAATGAAAGTTTGCCGTTCTTTATTGTGAACGTGTGAGATATCCTTCATCAAGTGAGTATTCAGAGGAAAAAAATTCCTACTATGATGATTTGAGCGAAGATGATGAAATTGAAGAATTTTTTATACGACATTGGTATAATCTCGTAACTCAAGAGTATCATATGGAGGTTGACTTTCTACCATTCAAAGATCAACTATACACTAAGGGCTTCCTCGGGCTTTCGGAAGTCGAGCACTTTCTGCATTACAAAAATCAATGAGGGAAAGAAAGTGAAGTTTGTGACCTATCGATTCCTAGAAGAAGCATACGTTTGGTGGGAGACAATATATATCAATCGTCTACGAAAGAATAAACATCATATCAGATCATGGCCACGTTGAAAAGATTGCTACGTTCATTTTTTTTTTTTTTTCTTTCTGTCACTAATGAGCAAAATTCAAAAGAAATTAGTGAAGTTGTAGAGTCTGTCGAACACGCGATAGTCCCGGACCTTGCATCGGTCCTGGACCTTGCACTTGTTTCCCTCGAGACAACATCGGAGTGCATGTCATTTCCTCTACAGACACCACCAAAGTTCGTGCACGTTCCTAAAGAGTCAAAATCGGTATGCATGCCAATCTCCTTGACAAGCGTGACCGTTTCATCGGACCTCTTGTCTGCTCCTATGACAGACATGAGTCCACAGACAGTGCCCGTGTTGGAAGACGAGCCAGTCGTATTGCCGGTATTCCAGTCGATGCAATTGGCGAATGTAGATCCTCCACTGGTGTTGCAACTGCCACAAGTACCATCAGCACCACAGGTAGCACAGGTCACAGAGAAGATGAGCTTCATTAATGATCCTTATTTGTTGTCTAAGATGTCAAGTCACTCCTTATTGAAGACTTCTTACGTCCGACTGCTCCTTCAATTCTCGTAGTACCACAAGTACCTACCAAACTTGTGAATGCCATGGCGTTTTTTGAGAAGATACATGATGTGCTCGAACCTTCAAAGTGCAAATTTGAAAAGATCAAATATAGGAGGTTCTCACATTAGATTCGAACTCGATGATGAGGTCTTTTACAACTAGGGGAGACTGTTTTAGCACACACGTGGGACCCAAGGCCCCAGCCGTGAGTGCGGAAGATCATCGATGAAACCGACGGAAATGAAAGAGGAAACTTCCCTCTTCTCAGATTCCCCAACGATCTCAAAGAAGAAAAATAACAAGGGATTGAATTATTTTTCCTTTTATCTTTCCTTTATTTATTTATTTTCTTTCTATCTGTTTTGATTTTCGTTTTCTATTTGAGATTATAAAACCCATTCATGGTTCTAAGTATGGACAGATTGATTAATGAAAAATTGAATTGGGAAATTTCCCTATCATCTCCTCTTCCTTGCTGGTGGATTCCGATTCTCTTCTCTTCCTTGTTCGATGTGATCAGACAGTTCTTCTCAGCCCTCCTAGGTTCCGTTGACTACACCGTTCGAGAATGCCCATTGGAGTTTCACCGTTGCCGCCCTTGGTGCAGCCATCATTGCCCCTTCGCCCGGGCGTAAACTAGACTTGGAGCGCCCAAGTCCCTGCTTACACGTCTCCCTCAAACTCCATCGTCTTCCTTGTTTCCATCGGCCAACTCCCACCTCAAGCCTCCACCTCTATGCAATCGTTCCCCTGTCTTTCCCATACCCAGCAACCCTTCTTTTTTCTTTCACTTTATTCCACCATCTTTATTACCTCACCATTCACCCTTCAATCCCGTTGACCAAGTCCATCAACTTCAAGCCCACCATTCAATTCGAACGCCCATCTGCATACAACGTCAGGCATTTAAGTGTTGACCACCTCCAGTGGACCTCACCTTGATCCATTAATTAACTCCATTAATCCTTATTTAATACATATTCTCCATTAGATCCATTTGGTCCCTACTTATCTCATTTAATATCTGTTTAACCATTTAACCCCATTAATTTACCCCCTTTAACCTAGATTACCCGTCCATACTTTTACCGATCATACCCATTGCATCAAGATGTAGTGGATATATGGTAGATGTGACAGAACCCGTGTGCCACGACAAAGATGCAGAAGAGTACAAAGGTCAATATTCTAACATAGGAAATCGATTGATTTGAATGACCTATAGTGAATCTTAATCTTAATTCTATAACATATCCTATTTTTTATCACACATTGGACATTCATTCATTCCTGTTCATTTACGTCTCCAGCCACGATCTAAAAGCATTCATCCTCAAAATTCTCTTTAAGTTTTTCATATGTAATATATGTATAAATCATAATTTTGGGTTTAGGAAATTAAACTGAAGGAGAATCGGCCATCACAGTTGTATTTTAGGAGAAATAATTAGGTATAAGATACCTAACTCTAATAAGGTCAGATCCTGTATTTTTACTTCTAGTTTAAAATTTTCAAAATTTTTAAATTTCAAACTTAAACAATCGATGATGGAGATGTCGAGCTTGAATCTATCAAAGTTTCCTGCACCTGATCAATTCTCTTATTTCAAACTCTTACTCATTTTCTCTCTAAATACTAGAATGCACAGTTTATTTGTGCTTATCTAAGACACGAAACTTTATGAATAGTTTCTTCTATTTATAAAACTAATCTCATTCTCAATGTAAATTGCAGATATCTATAATAAGAAAATAGATAAAAGAAAAATATCATTTACCCTTACCCAATTATGCCATGAGGTCCTGGCCTTACTGTTTCTTCTAATAGCATCCATGGATGATCGTGCATGCCTCCTCTCTCATTCTGAAAGAAACATAATCAATATTCAAAAAAATTAATCATAAGCATGGCTTCACTTACTGGTATCTAATAGAAATAATTTTAAGTGTGGATCGTTTAAGGGGCCAGGTTAGAACAGCTTAACTGATTCATGCATGAATGCCAAAAATTTGAAGCATAACATGTCTGCGCTTACAGTGTGATAAACAAGAAATCGAAAGGAATAAAATAAGCACAATCCAACACAAACAAATTTACGTGGTTCGGCCCCAGTCGGCCTACGTCCACGGAGCGTGTAAATATTTTATTAAGAGAGAAATTACACAATACAAGAGAGATTTGTTTCAAATCTAAACCTAGTTGAAACATCAAAATAAACACACTTGGAACCCAACACAGTATGTCTAAAATCAACCAGCCTACTCACTTTTGAAGCTGCTCTGTTTCACATTTCACCCACCATTTTCAGATCTGACTCTGAAGAGAACTACTGCAGAGAGCTGTCCCTAAATCTCCTTGTATCGAGCACACTGCTAGCAGCAAGAATCACTTGCTGCTCCTTCTGTTGTGCACGTCTCTTGCAAGAACCTAGCAGCCCCTTTGCCACATACACGGTCTCAGATCCACCGTCACTTTGACAGCCCTTGCAAACAAACCTCTCTTAATTCCCCCTACTTTATCTCGTGTATTGCAGCCCCTTTTGAAAGTTTTTCAGACGGTCTTCAGAACTAAACTTAGCAAACTCTAATTACATAGAGTTGCCGTGTTTCCCACCAAAACATCGGAGTTTCCATCTTAGACTCCTATTATAATTAGAAATAGCTTCCTTTATGAAACCTAGTTGCCGTGGGAATGAACCATCGCCCAACAAACTCCATCTTGATGGAAAATCCAATAACCTTCGAGATAACTGCAACATTGTCCTCTACTCTACCAACAACTTCAGCCCATCTGCGTCTCTGTATGAGTTGCATGCATCTCTACGCTCTGGGGTGCTCCACCTGTCTTCTTTAATTAGAAGAATTGCCCAAGCCCAAGCCTCGCTTGAACCTGACGCCTGTCACCGACTTTGTTGGACCCGCCACCGACTGTGTCGTACCCGCCGCCTTTTTTCTCTATGTGATTTCTCGTCCCCTTCACCTTTCCATCTCCGCTAGCACCATGGAACTCGGACATACCATCACAACCTGCAAAAGAAACTTTATTTTTAAAGTCATACCTATCACATTGTTTTTTCTCCTCCTTCCTGCGGCCTGACTAGTAGGATCCCTCTGCCGATCGATTACTATACTCCCCACCAGTGTGTACATATTATTTTCCTTCTTTCCCTTCATGACGATCATTGATCCTTTAATAACTCTTAGAGCCCCATCCTTCGCCTTAAAGGTAAACCCATCAGTGTCCAGTGTCTGCAAAGAAATCAAATTTTTCTTTAACTCAGGAACATGCCACACGTTCTCCAACGTTCTCACTATGCCATCGAACATCCTGATTTTGACTGTCCCAACGCAAATTGTTTTGCAACTCACACCATTGCCCACATAGACAGGTCCCTCATCACAGGCTTTGTATTTGTCAAACGACTCTCTGCGTGGACACATGTGGTAAGAACACCCAGAGTCTAGAATCCCCTGTTCAGTTGGATTATCCATACCTGTGATGACTGTGCACACGACAACACCTAAATCATTGTCCGTGTCATTTTGTATGGCGTTTGATTGATCTGAACTTTACAATCTGGCCTCCAGATCATGTTTTTTCTGGTTGCAATCCATCATCTTATGCTCTTCTTTCTCACAGTAGAAATATATAAGCTTTCCTCCACCTCTCCCTCTGGATTTTGACCTTGACCCTTTGAGCTTGTCATGATCTTGAGTTTTTCTGTTGTTGTTTCTCCCTCTCTTCTCTGTAAAGAGAGCTTGTGTATGAGACTGTGTCTGAGAAGAATGCACTAAAGACTTTCTTCTTGTCTCCTCGTTCAGAAAACTGCTTGTCACAGACATCATAATGACAGTACCATCTGGCGATGAATTGCTACGTGAAACCACCAAGGTCTCCCAACTGTCAGTAGAGAACTGAGAAGTAGTATGGCCTCCATCTCACCATCAAGAACCATCTTCATGGATGAGAGTTGATTGACTATACTCTTCATCTCATTCAGATGCTCCGCAATCAAAGTACTTTCATTGTACTTCAGATTCACCAACTTTCTGATTAGGAACGTCTTGTTGTCCGTAGTCTTTCTCGCGTATAATCCCTCCAATTTCTTCTAAAGAGATTGCGCCATCGTGTCAGTGGACACAAGATGAAACACACTGTCATACATCTACTGTCGAATAATACCGTGGCACTTCCGATCAAGATCGTTCCATTCATCATCAGACATCTTGACCTTCAGTTTTGTTTTCCCCTTGTTATCGGAAGACTCCGCCGCTGACACCTCCAGTCTCCCAGCAATTGGTTTGTAGAGATCTCTACAATACAGAAAATCTTCCAACTTTGCCTTCCACAATTAGTAATTTGCTCCATTGAGGTTAATCATTCGGACAGTGTTGATTTCCATCACCTCCGACAACTTGAAGCCTCCCTCTGTGCTGTGATCCGTTCACCCACTAGTCACTAGTCTCCAACCAAAGCTACTGATACCACTTGTTAGCGCTTACATCGTGATAAACAAGAAATCGAACGGAATAAAATAAGCACAATCCAACACAAGCAAATTTACGTGGTTCGGCCCCAACCAGCCTACGTCTAAAGAGCGTGTAAATATTTTATTAAGAGAGAAATTACACAATACAAGAGAGATTTGTTTGAAATCTAAACCCAGTTGAAACAACAAAATAAACACACTTAGAACCCAACACAGTATGTCTAAAATCAACCAGCCTACTCACTTTTGAAGCTGCTCTGTTTCACATGATTTCACCCACCATTTTCAGATCTGACTCTGAAGAGAACTACTGCAGAGAGCTTGCCCTAGATCTCCTTGTATCGAGCACACTGCTAGCAGCAAGAATCACTTGCTGCTCCTTTTGTTGTGCACGTCTCTTGCAAGAACCTAGCAGCCCCTTTGCCCCATACACGGTCACAGATCCACCTTCACTTTGACAGCCCTTGCAGACAAACCTCTCTTAATTCCCCCTACTTTCTCTCGTGTATTGCAGCCCCTTTTGTAAGTTTTTCAGTCGGTCTTCAGAACTAAACATGGAAAACTCTAATTACATAGAGTTGCCGTGTTTCCCACAAAAACACAGGAGTTTCCATCTTAGACTCCTATTATAATTAGAAATAGCTTCCCTTACCAAACCTAGTTGCCGTGGGATTGAGCCATCGCCCGACATAACATCCAATAGAAAAGAGAAATTTTTCATCGTGAATGAATTTTATTGTGAATCAGATAATTTATTTTTCATAAGACTTATATTAAATGGTGACTATTAGACAGTTAGGTAGACACACTTGTGAATAAAAAAGTCTAAAAAAATATTTTTAGTTTTAAAAGCTTCAAATTTCTAACCATCGATAAGACTCGAGGTTAAATCAACAGTGGAAGTTTCTCAAAATGAGTTCAAATTTGATACCGATCAAATTCATGAGATAATAATGAATATGAAGGAGAAATTATATAAATAGACCTAATAAATAATTAATTAACCAGTTCACAATGAACCAATTCAAGACATATAATTTCTCCATGACCCATAAACAAGTTTTATTGGACTTGACCCCTATAAGACAATTCAAATCACCAAAAACTTCATAGAACATGGGCAGATGATGGAATTCAGTATGGATGAGCCTAGGCCTGGCCCATTAATTAGACAATGCCCCATTAAGCACAAACAGATAAAGTATAACTTTCGGGAAATTATTGGTGCACCCTTCATTTTTACCCTAGGTGCACTCTCTATGAGTGAAATACCAATTTTGCCCTCAACTTTTTTTCCTTTTTCCAATAAAGCACCCTCCATTTTTACCCAAAACTGACATTTCACTCATGGGGAGTGCACCTTGGGTAAAAATGGGGGGTGCACAAATCATTTCCCATAACTTTCTCATTTATTATTGTACCAAAGTGGATAAGTTTCATGGGGTTGGACATCCTAGATCCACTCTAATTTTCAATGACGTGTGTGGACTTAGAATCCACAACCCTATTGTAATGAATCCTTACCAATTTTTCTATAAGTTTTTATCTATATTTGTAATTATATAAATATACCAAATAAAAGAGAGGACACTTTAAACTATCATATTCCCAAAAAACTCATTTCAAGCTTCTAGCCATATCGTCTAAAACTCTAATTAATTAAATTTATTTCTACTTTATTAATCAATTTCCAATTCACAACCTCAAACCAAATGTACAAAGATCATATATAGCTAAGATTTTGTCTCTAAATTGAAACTACATTTTCATGTCAAGGGAATTTCTCTACCAAAATTGTTCCATGTATATTTTAAATTTGAAAAAAATAAAATATAAAGAATGTGGCTAACAAATAAATCCCAAATGATGCCACCTAGACCATTTGTGAGATCGACGAGAGCAAATAATGAAACTAGAAAATTATCTAACTTTTAATCACGAACGTTGAACTCAAATTTATGAGTTGAATTTAAAAAATAATATTTGATAGCTATTTCTAAATGAATCAATTTACAATGGATAATTTCTCAATGAAACTCCTATTTCTTTCACCATGACTGAGACTCTAATATGGGCATTTTATAAGATGGAATTGTGCAATTCACAACTCGACCGCATTTCAAAGTAGATTTTTAGTTTTAGATTTTTAATTCTGCTGAAACATGTAACTCAGGCTTGCTAAACCGTGTCCACGCAGAAGTTTTTCTAGAAACTCGTTATCCAACATCCAGAGCAGCCAGAGACACTCCTTGGTCTGCTGAACTTGAAAACAATCTCGGCCTACTCAGAAAACTAATTGTGTGACAACCAGGGCCTGCAGCAGAATTTATTGGGCTGTTGGTCTCCTAACAGCCAGGCTTGGATTCTGATCTACTGCAATTATATATTCATATTATAGGTTTAGGCTCTGTGTCAAAGATTGCATTGTATGTGTTCTTATTAAAGGTGTTGATGTTCGTGGGTATCAACATTGAAAGCCTTCACGAGACTATAACTCGTTCACTAGTGGTGATCTAGTGGTTTAAAGGCTTGTTGCATACCGCTAAATGCAATCGAGAGCACCAACGAAAATGGTTTAGATGAGGATTAGTTTATGATTTGTGTGCTTTTACTTTTAGAATTTTTTAAAGTTTTTAGGTAGTTTTGCTCGAGGACTAATAAAATCTAAGTTTAGGGATATTTATTGAGCATTGAAATATTACATTTTTACCCTTGATTATTGAACTAGTTAGCCTTGAATTTGTATATATACCACATGCATTTAATGTCATTTTTTAGGTTTTTAGATAAAAATGAAAAGTTTAAGAAAACAATCTCAAACCCGTGGATAATTGCAAGTTTAAAGCTTAATTTGGAAGGCCTAGAATTTTTATAATTAATTTCACTTCACTTTTAGAGTTTTCATGAAATTGGTTAGTTTAGATCCAGTTATGAGAAACAAAATTAAATCAATATTTTATATTTTAAAGTGGTGAAGTTAATTATTAAATTCTGGAAAAGTGAACATGCAATTCAAGAGGAAAATGTTGAAATTCAAGATTCATGGGCCAGAGATCCACTTCAATTGGGCCAAGCTAAGCTTCACAAGCCAACATTGGGCCAGGCTACAAGCAGTCTATGCGCATATCTCATTTGGACCAGGCCAATGTGCTCTTCAAGTCAAACAAAGGCCCACGTCCTCTAAGCTCAAGTCCAAGATCCACTGGAGGCCCATATGTTCACTTATAACTCCAAAACCCTAAGTCCATAACCCATTCACACGCCCAAAGCCTTGTCCATCTCCATGTCATCCACACCATCCATTCTGCATCTTAAATCCAAACCATTCATCTCATGCATCAAAATTAGGTCAAACCTAGAACTACCTTTTCATATTCATTGTATACATTCATCATCTTAGATCTAGGCCATTTTCACCCATCATCATGATCAACCCTTAAATCTTAAACCTCCATTAGGAAACTTAACTTTTATAGAATTTATATTGACAAAATTACCTTAGAGCCATTAGATCTAAATCCCATTTAATCCTAGTCATTCATCCATAAAACCCTAGATATAGGATAACTTGGAACCCAACCAAACCCTAGCCACTCCATGAGCGTATGCCTAGTCATGTACACATCACCACCCAATCCACATACACTCCACACGATTTTTGCAATAAAATTTCTCCATGTAATAGACCAAAACCCAGCCAGATTCATTCCCAAGATCAAAAACACCTCATCATCCCAATCTTCTACACTACACACGATTTTCCCATATCTTGTCCACCTCATATGAAATCCTTTTGTAGTCAAACCACTACATCACCACCTATCATCTCATCCATTCAGTCACTCCAACTTTAGGTCTCAACCCTACATTGCATTGTATTCATAAACCCTAAACACATGAAAAATTTGATCCTACCCTATTTTCTCAAATCCCAATTTTCTCTCATTCCCTTTCTTAGCCACCAAGCCAACCTCAATCCAAGCATCACAAAATGCGTGTACACCTATAAACCCTACCCTTTTCAACGTGAAATCTCATCCATCCACCTTTAACTAAGATCCAATCTTAGCTCTCCATTAATAACATAACCCAGATTTAATCTCAATCATCCATTCATTCCTAGAGCCTATAAATAGAGCACTAGGTATAACATGAAATTCGAATTTGATGCCGCCTTCATTGACTTCCTTATTCCCCTATCTAGATGCTATGTTGAAGGAAGTCCAAGAAGTGGTGTCCCTTGGTAGCGTTGCTGGATCTTGGTGTAGTGACCAGATATCAGGGGTTACTTCTCTTCTTCTCGATCTCCCTCTTTGCAGAAGTGTTGGTGCGTCGGCTGGGGCTTTTATTGCTGCCTGGTGGGATTCTTCGCAGAGGTGTGCTCAGGCTTTTTTGAAGGCGTCGGCGGTGGTGACTTTGGTATCTTTCGAAGCCCGGGTACTTTCTTCCCTTTTTTCTCCTTTCTTTTCCAATTTGGGTGGGCTCCACAGGGGTGTCTCTTCTTCTGTTAGGCTTGTGAGTTGGGTGTTTTCCTCTCTTCTTCTTTTCTCCTCTCCCTTACCTTTCTCTAGGTGTTTTGGCTCTCCGTTATCTAACCTTAGTTCCGCCTCTAAGATTGATCTTTGTTTATCTAGGCCTTCCATGGATGGAATTGAGTTTGATAAGATTAGTGGGGATATGGCTGCTTGGGTGGAAAGAGAGTTCTCTTTAGAAGAGATAAGGGAGGCTTTAGAGACTTTGAATGGAGATAAGGCGCCCGGCCCGGATGGTTTTAACTTTGCTTTTTTTAAGTCTTGCTGGGAGGTCGTTGGTCCTGATGTGCGAAGTTTCTTTTCGGAATTTTACTTTAACGAAAAAATCTGTAAAGACTTGAAGAACTCATTTATCACCTTGATTCCTATGAGGGAGGGACCGTCGAAACTTTCCCATTTTCGTCCCATTAGCCTGGTGGGTAGCGTGTACAAGTTATTGGCCAAAGTGTTAGCAATTAGATTAAAAAAAGGGTTGTCTTAGGTAATTGGGGAAACTCAAGGTGCTTTCATTGAGAAGAGACAAATTCTGGATGGTATCTTATTAGCTAACGAATTGATTCATATAAGGAAAAAAGAGAGGAAACCGGGTTTACTATTTAAAATTGATATGGAAAAAGCTTACGATTGTGTGAATTGGTCGTTTGTGGGTTATCTGTTTGAGAGGATGGGTTTCGGTAGCAGGTGGATTTGTTGGATGAAGGCTTGTGTGGAGGGTTCAAGATATTCTATTTTGGTTAATGGATCACCTACATCCCCAATTGAAGCTACTAGAGGTTTAAGGCAAGGGGACCCTCTTTCTCCTTTTATCTTTACAATGGTCGGAGAAAGTCTGAATAGGCTGGTTTTGAAGGCAAAAGAGTTGGGCATAGTGAAAGGCTTTGAAGTCAGTCTTGGCGGCCCGGTTATCACTCATCTACAGTTTCCTGATGATACCCTTTTTTTCGGTGATCATAGCAGATCGGAGGTTTTGGGTTATAGAGCGATCTTAAGATGCTTTGAGTTGGTATCCGGTCTCAGAATTAATTTAGGTAAGAGCAATCTGATTGAGGTTGGCACGACTGGTTTGGGAAGTCAAGATTGGGCAAATGAAGTAGGTTGCGGAGTAGGTAAGTTACCCTTCTTGTATCTTGGGTTACCTGTTGGCGGAAACCCTAGGACAAAAAGTTTTTGGTCCCCGGTGATTGAAAGGATAGAAAGAAGACTGGTGGGGTGGAATAAGAAATATCTGTCTTTGGGCGGTAGACTTACCCTGATTAAATCTGTCTTGGTCAATCTGCCCACCTACTTTTTGTCCCTTTTTGCTATTCCTAAAGGGGTGGCAAATACAATTGAAAAACTTTTTAGGGGATTCCTGTGGGGGGATAAGGAAAGGAAGAGGAGAGCATTTGGTAGCATGGCCGGAAGTTACCTTGCCTAAATCCAAGGGAGGTCTAGATTTGGTCCCTATTCATACGAGGAACGAAGCTCTACTTTGTAAATGGGGTTGGCGGTTTGGTAATGAAGTAAATGCATTGTGGGTGAAAGTCTTAAAGGCTAAATATGGAACTTCAAATGACAATGGGTGGATGTTGGGGGATGAAGTAGAAAGATCGGGGTCACAAGTACTTAAGGCTTGGTGGAGGATCTGTAAGGGGAGATCTGGTGTGGGTAATCTGTTTAGAGAGCAATTGCGCCTAATGGTTGGCAAAAGTGACAGGACATTTTTTTGGGAAGATGTATGGTTGGGGGATAGACCATTGAAGGAGAGTTTTCCTAGACTATTTAGAGCTGCTAGAAACAAGCAGGCTTTAGTGAAGGATGTTTTCATTGGTTCAAATAATCGGGGATCTTGGCAAATTGATTTTAGAAGAGAGCTTAGAGGCTTCGAGGCAGTCAGTTTGCATGAACTTAAAGATCATTTGAGGGCCTTTATGATGGATTTAGAGTGCGATGATGAGTTAGTTTGGATGGGGGATTCATCTGGTAAGTTTTCAGTCAAATCTTTAATTCAGGTGGCCTCCCATAATTTATCCGGTTCTATTGTCCCCAATGCCCTTGTCTGGAAATCATTGGCCCCATCTAGAGTCTAACTCTTCGTGTGGTGTTGCGTGAAGAGGAAGATATTAACAAGGGTGGAACTGAGGAGAAGGGGTCTTTTAAATTCAGAAGGTGAGGTTAATTGTCCCTTTTGTGGGGTGGCAGATGAATCTTTAGACCATCTTTTTGTTAATTGCCCCGTGTCTTGGAGATTGTGGTGTAGTTTCTTGGTTTTGATGGGAGTTTCATGGGTTTGCCCTGGATCGTGGAAAGGGGTATGGGAGTGTTGGCAGTTGCCTGGTTTGAGATTGAGGAGAAAGCTCGCTTGGAATTCAATTCCAGCTGTAGTCTTATGGTCTTTATGGAAGGAGAGGAATAGGAGAGTGTTTGAGGGGTTGACTTCTGATTTCAGTGAACTTGTTCATAATGCTAAATGGATGTTATGCTCATGGCTTTGTATTAACAAGGAGTTCAAAGACTTGAAGGTTGGGGATTTGTTACAGTCTTGGGAGGGATGTATGATGTCTTATCATAGTAATAGGATGGTCCGGGCTATTTGGTCATCTCCGCCTGGTGGGGTGCTTAAATTTAATGTTGATGGAGCTTCTAAAGGCAAGCCGGGGCTAGCTGGGATTGGGGGAGTGCTTAGTGACCATTTGGGTGTCATTAGTATTGTTTTTTCGGAATCAGTGGGTGTTAAGGAATCTAACGAGGCGGAACTTCTTAGTATTCGGAGAGCTTTAACTCTAGGGTCTGATTTAAGGGGGGTTAGATTAATCATTGAGAGTGATTCCTCCAATGCTATCAAATGGGCCAGCGGAGAGAAGCGTCCTCCTTGGAGGCTTGTCACTTTGGTAAGGGAGATTAAGGTGATGAAATCGGACTTGGAGGTGTCTTTTTCACTAGTTAGGCGCTCTGCAAATGGTGTGGCGGATTTCTTTGCAAAAAATGGCGTGGATGGAGCTATTCAAGGCACTTTTGATTTATCAAGAGAATAGTCCTTGTCAGATTTAGATTTTGTAGCGTTCTCTTGGGGTTTATGGGTTTAGGGTGGTGCTCACTTAGTGGTCTAATTCTCTTAGACATTTTTATGGGTTGTTTTTGTATCTTTTCTTTTTCTTTTGTATCTTTTTCTTCTATTAATAAAATTTTTATTCACCGCTCAAAAACAAAAAAAATGAAATTCGAATTTAACCTGGAGCTCAAGAGGATTAAAGGCTAGAGAGAAAAGACAAGAAAACATGAGCACCATTCGAATTTTACAAGTGAGAGTTGTAAATTTTCATTTTATTTTGCCTTTCTTGCATTTAATTTACAATTGCCTGTACTGAATTCTTCCATGAAATAAATACAAGATATTCCTTTAGAACCCTGAAACATCCAATTTTTAGATATCTTTGATGATTGTTTAGATTTGATTTTAAAATTTATATTCTTTATTTAATTAATTTGACATGAAATAGTTAGTGCTTATGTTGTAAATGTTGAATCTAAGTTATTAAGGTTCGATTATTAAAGTAAAGTTTATAGATCCTTAACTTTGATGATGAACATGAATTGATAGTTGGATTTTTTACGCGAATTTCAGATATAGATTTTGTATTTTTTTATACATTTTGAGTGATGAACAATCTATTCCAATAACCAACCTTTAAATTATGCATTTATTTATTTTATCATTTATTTTATTTATCAATTTATTTCCAGTCTTTAGTTATGTCAGTCACTTTGTATGTTTGTTGTATAAGAATTGTTCAGTTTATGGTTTTTTTTTTAAATTCTTGTATGTTCATTTATTAATTCTTTAATTCTTTGTATCCAAACTCTCTCTCTCTCTCAAAATTCAAATAACTAAGGCTAGAGATGTGTTATTTTAATCTTAGGACATGTGATTTTAAATTGGGATATGGATTATCATTTTAGTTCACTATTTTAAACACAAAGGACATAGATTTGATTCTTGACAATAAATTGGATTTAATTCAAACATCTTATTTTTCTAATTTTACAAGTTAGATACAAGTGGGATAAGGATGTTATTTTGATTTTAGATCTAAGATTTATTAAAATCCAAGTATTAAAGTTCTTGGATTAAACATTTGATTCAATTTTCTTGATAATATATCTTTGAAAAGGAATGTGAATTTAATTTTAATGCATATATTTTGTGATTTTCAGTTGGGTTCGACCTCGCACTCTAACTGCTATACTGTACATGGTTCGTGCGCTTGCGAGTTATAAATGTAAAATTTGACAATAACAGAAACTTTCCAAATTTAGTACTGGTATGACCTATAGTGTTAAATTGTTCAAAATAGAAATATATACTCCCTTTGTCCTAATTTAGTTGTCTTATATGGATTTTGGAATTGTCCCATTTATATTGGAGTAGCATAAAGTGTGTTTAAAATGGATTAGATCACATGGAGTGCTAGCCTTATATAGAAAGTTTCTTAAAAAATACAAATGTTTCAAATGAGACAACTAAAATGGGACGGAGGGAGTATAAAATAAAAAATAAAAAAATAAAAACCTAGTGGCTTTGGGCGTGATGGGCCTTAGAGCATGGGCCCAGGGGTCCCACACAGGGAGCGCACGCCCAAGAGGGAGAGAATTCGCTATGGGATTCTATTTAGCGTTGGTCACCTCCTTTCTAAATTAAGAATTTACCCTTTTATCCTGAGGGTTAGTTAGTTTTGTTAAGGAGGTGGGGTTTTTTTTGGTAATCCAACAACTCAAGCCCTATAAATCTCTTTGCCTTGGTCGAATTTCAAAAGAAAACACAAGGGAAAATTGTGCAAGCCTTGGAGCATAGTTGGAGCACTCACTCTCTCCTTCTAGTTGGGGTTTCTACAAAATGTGTAGTAAATATTTATTTTCTTATTTCCTTTTAATTAGTTTAATAAAGAAGAAGGAAAGAGACTTAGAGAAAAAATTAATTTGGGAATTCGAATTTGCTTGACCAAGTTTGGATCTGATTTGATTGGGTAAACACGAGTAAGGCAGTTCTCGGATCTGCACTGCGCATCGTTGTGAAAAAAAATCATATCTAGGGCTCCAAAATGAAAATTTTCTATGAAATTTGTTTTTTTGGATTCCAATGTGATAGATGCAGTTGTTGTCCAAATGTAGACGCAAAAAAAGGTGATTTGATGCCCCGTATCTGATCTAAAACACAACCAAAATCTCGTTCAGATCTGAGATATAGTTTCGTTGGGTTTTACTAAAATTGTACTCCCGACGTTGAAACGACTTAATATTGATGCCTATTCTGATCAAAATGACGAGATCTATCACCAGTTAAAATATAATGAATTTTAAATGATGTTTGATACCCAAACCATGTCTGCAAGTCCGACCTAGTTGCAGACTGCTGAAAAACGGATAGTTTTACAATGTTGGATCGTGGAATTTTTATCTTAGTCTCTGATCATTAAAACGGTACAAAATTTGTTCCTAAACTGAAGACCATGAAGATATCTACCCCCAATAAAAATTTCAGAGGGAAGATCATCGATTTGAAGTGTCGAATATCATCGATCTGTAAGACAAAAACCTTAGATGAGAGTGTAAACTATTGAACAATGTACATGTCTGAGTATTTTGATTATAACTCGGGCTAAGAGTGTTCGTTTGGGACGAACTAGATATCGTTGTAATCCTCTCTCAGAGACCTATTCACTGTACGAAAATGAGACCTTAGTTTGATTCGACATGATACTTGAAAATTCTGCAAAATAATTGTATTTTATTTAGTACCCCTTAGATTCGATTTGTATGGACATAACCAATTGGGTCTATTTGTTGAATTCCTTGATTTAAAAAGGAGTTAAATAAAATAAAATTGTAATGGTCCAAAACTATAATCAATGACAGCGAAGTTAGGATCTGAATCATGTTAGAACTTGAAATTGGTGGTGTGCTTGTACTTGGTTAATTGAAAAGTTTAGGTGAGGGAAACTTAACCTTATGTTAGTGCCCTGGCTTGCCGAATCCCTATGTTTGTCAATTCCATGACTCGGGAAGAAGGACTTGCTAAGAAACTTGAAGACTCAAGGTGATCTAGAATGAAGATCATGCTCCACCGGATTGAAGCTATATGGCAATCACAACAGGTATTTAGCCATAGATAACTTTAGGTGGTACCCACACCTTAGGAGGACTATCTCTAGGCTTAGCTGAACAAATGGTAAATCTATAAAGAAGCCTAAGAGAGGAAGCTAGACAGTGAACTGGAAGTGAACTTGGAAATATGAATTAAGTTTACTGTCAGCTCGACCAGTCGTTCTCACCGATCCCTTGGTGAAGACAGGATCGACCAATCGTGGTTGAAAGACAGATCGGCCAGATTGACAAAGGTTCTGGAGCGTAGAACTGTTATTCTGGGTATGCCTCTTATTGAGAGTCTCGTATGCACCGGCCCCTCGGTGAATGGTTGAAACAACCCCTCGTGGTCAAAGACTCATCGATGATAACTTATAAGTTCTGGAACTTAGAACTCAGATGGACTCTCGAGGAAACAGACATCTCGGTATTTCAAGACCGATCAAGAGACCAAGACCTACCCCTCGATAAAGGGCGACAGGTCAATCTGGATAAGACTAGTTTCTGGACTTGAAACTCTGTCAGCATGGTGTTGCCCCAGACCGAGCCTCTCGTATCAACCGACCTCTCGGTGCCATGAACATCGACCCATCGATGACACCGACCTGTCAACCGGGAAATAATAATGTCGTTGGGAGTACATTTAATGTGCAATGGTCGGGTGGTTGAACTGTAAAAAATATGAACACCAACCCATCGGTGCCACGGACCTGTCGGTACTGGATAGTTTGAAAAACTGTGAAAGTTCCTCTATATATATGAGTGTTATGTGATCATTTAATGATCTTCCTTGAACTGAGAAGAGTCACACACTCGAAGGAGCGATCACTCTCTAGTGCCTACACCTGAGACTCATAAACAACCAATCTATTTATTGAATTTGAAAGAGAGAAAAAAAAGAAAGAAAGAAAAGATATAAACTAGGAAAGCTTTGGTAAAACCAGTTTCCTTGTCACCCTGAGATTGCAATTGTTATACGACAGCTACAAGAAGAAGCGTCGGCACACATTGGGTAGATCATCGAGAAACACACATCAACGAGAAAGGGCTTCAAGGCAAGTGCTTCTTGGTTTTAATTTTGTTTTTAAAATCTTTGTCCCGAAAGTGGATTAAGGAGGATAAAAAACTCTAGAGCGTCATCTCTGGCATAGTGGTGGGTGGAATTCCTAGTCGGTAGAGTGAGGTGGAATTCCTACTCTAATTGTGAGGGTGTAAGTCCCCACTTAGTGAATTTGGGGATAGTTCATGGTTGAGGGAGTCCTAACAGTAAATGTAGGTTGGCTAACTGAACTACTATATATCTTGAGTCCATGTACTTGTGGTGTTAAGAGTTATTTTCTTGTGTTGATTGTTTAAATCACATTTTCTAACACACACTCACTTGATTGTTGTATCCGCTGCACTTAAACTAATAAATCAAGTAATTTTTGAAAAGGACCAACGATTGTATTTTAAGACTGGAAGTTGTTTGATTGACGGGTAAATCTAGTGTAAGCTCATGTATTTTAAGTGAAATTGGTTGAGGCTAAATGTTTTAAGCCTGAACATCCCAGTCGGCCCGGATATGCTATGTTACTTACTCGTCTGTATTGTTGGAAGAGCCCCAACTGAACAATGTGGAACTTGTTTCATAAAAGTTGGAACTTGGTTGTATGATCGGATGATTGTTCATGCTTGATTGTTTTACATGATGAACTTGGTGAAATTTGTTAGCATGAATACTTTGTTTATACCATGGTTGGATATCATGTGTTTATTGAATTATTTAACATATGTTATATTTGTTAATCGTCATGTATTTATTGAATTTTTTAACACATGTTATATTTGTTAATTGTTTGTTGTGATCATGTTAATGGCATACATGACATGACATTCATGCATGAGATATTTGTTGATTCGGTGGGTGATTTGTATCGTTGATTCGGGTCTTCAAACCTGCACTCCTTTGGGGACATTCGTCATGCACATTCATTGGGCTCTTTGTTTTGATTTCCTTGAACTCCCTTGTGGACATTCGTCGTGCAAATTCGTTGGGTTATGACCAGATGTGCACATGTGTTGTGCTCAGGTGAGTTGGGCTTTGTATGATTCGTTGATTCGTTTCGTCCGTTGAGATGCATGGGATAGGAACATGCATCATAATTTGTATTTTTCATTCCATACACCTCAGTTGTAATTGATTTAAATATTTATTAAACTCTAAACGCCTAGATGTTATATAATTGTTGGTTGTTTAGTTTTTTTCTTCACTTGGTATGGAGCTCATCCCTTACATTACAGAAAATCCATTGGATATAGACGCCGGTCATACTCAATAATAGAATTGGATTCGTTTGGAGCGTTTAGATCGGACCGTAACTTGTTGATTTCCCTAGAATTCCCTAGCCTTTTCTTTGAGGTTGTAAGACACGATAAGTGTCACTTTGATTTTTTAGTTGTTGTTGGTTTATGGTTAGTGCTTTTGTTTTCAACTTGTAGTTGGGGAAGCCTTTGATTTTGTTGATAGTAGACTACCGTAAGGATTTGAAATTAGACTTCTTTATGATGATGGATTATTTCTTTTTGTTGGACTATTGAATTGATTCCATATTAGATAAGAACTAATCCTAGATGGAAATGTGTGTTTTGTCGTGGCAAAGTCATTGAATGACTCTTCACTCTGATCCCCTGATCCTTGAAATTGTGTTAATGGAGTTATACAAATTTAAGTTGATTATTGAAAAAAAAAAAATTGAGCCATGGATTTCATGTTTCCTGTTATTAGATCATGTTCGAATCATGTAAGGCTCCGTTTGTTGTGTTAGAACGGGCGGGTCCTTATAGGACTTCTTCCCATGAGAGACATATAGAATTGCATTGACTTGATGCCAGGTGTTGCCCTCCCAACAAGGCCGCATACCAAATGTCTCATCCGGAGAACGCTGAGTTGAACAAGCAGGCAAGGGTTGGTTGACAGGGTCTTCAACCTAGAAAGCATAAGATGGTAATTTGCAGATGTGACTACATCACCATTTGTTATAGCTTTCCCATCACCCAGGTCGATGACATTTTAGATATGGTGACATGTTCCTAGGTTTTCTCCAAAGTTGACCTTTCTAGAGGTTATCATTAAATTTGAATTCGTCCAGGCGATGAGTAGAAGACATCTAAGATTCATGAGGGTCTTCTCTATGAGTTGGTTTACTCATGCGATTTGGACTATCCAACGCTCCTAGCACATTCTTAAGGGTGATGAACCAGATACCACGCCCATTTATTACGAAATTTGTCGTCATATACTTCAATGACATATAATTTAAGCAAACATGATTCGACACATCTAGACCACCTTAGACAAGTATTTGATGTACTTTGCAGAGAAAAATTGTATGCTAACACTAAGAAGTATACCTTTTATACTAACAGGATGATCTTCTTAGGTTACATTGTTTTTGCAGAGGATATCAAGGTAAACATGTCGAAAGTGTAGGCAATTCGTGATTGGCCAGTGCCAAAGAACGTGTACGAGGCTAAACGTTTCCAGGTCCTAGCTTCATTCTACAGGCGCTTTATTTGAGACTTCAACACTATCATGACATCACTCACCGACTGCCTCAAGAAAGGGGACTTCAAGTGGACTCCGACTACGGAGGAAAGCTTCAACATTGTCAAGAAGATGCTCTCCAAGGCACCAGCTTTGGCCCTTCCTCACTTTAATAAGTAGTTTGTGGTAGATTGTGATGCCTCCCATGTGTGCATGCGTGTCATCCTCCAACAGCATCATCAGCCAGTAGTGTTCCATAGTGAGAAATTACATGGACCCCAATTGCGCTACTCGATCTATGATATCGAGTTTTATTCCATTATTCAACATTCAAGACATGTCGACACTACCTAATAAACAAGCCCTTTGTGCTGAAGGTTGGTGATGTGTTAGAACCAAAGGACAGATGTAACGATCTGACTCAATTTAGCGGATCAATTAGAACAGGTAATTTGATTTAATTGGGTAGAAATTTATTTCTTTGATTATATGTGTTTTTTATAAAATTTAAATTCTAAATTGTTGCACAAAAATTTAGAATTTAAATTAGTGGACCCCTCTGAACGTTAAGTATGGCTCATATAAAATTTAAATTTATGAGCAAATTTTTTTGAATTTTTGGAAATTAATAAGAGTGGAGAAAATTTAGAAAATAAAATAAGTGAATCAAGTTTCTTAACCCAAAGTCGTGTGGGCCATGAGACCCACACCTAGCTTGGACAAAAATCCAAGGATAGGGTAGAGGGATTTTCAAACTCTCTCTCTTGGAGATGAAGTCAATCCAAATTTGGCCACCTGCTCTTTAGGAAGAGAAAGACTAATTTGCCCTTTCTAAAGAGATTTTTAAGTAAGGAGACGGGGGTGTTTTTGTGCCCAGATGATTTCCCCAAATTCTATAAACACTAGCCACCAGAGGGCTGGGCGAATTTTGCATCCCTCTCGCTTGGGTAAAAATTGCAGCTCCTTCTCCTCTCTCAAATTTTCTCTAGATTTTTCGTCTTCTTTTCTAGGTCAGTTTGATTTTCTTTATGTTTTTCCTTTATTTTCTTTTCTTCTTCATCTTCCATTAATGGTGATTTTCGACCATGGTTAAGAAGGATAAGAAGACACCATGTATATTTAACAAAAAGTTGATTTTTAGTTATGTAAAAGTCGATTGTGATTTATGGAGATTTAAATTGTAAAATTCGACTTTTATGGATTGAAACTTGAACTTTAGATGCAAATCTGATTTTGGGATTCTAAACCATACGAATTCTCCATTGATGAATTCTTCATGTCAGGAAATTTCTTTTGGAATTCTGAAATCATATTTTTAATGGTGGAATGTTGGAAATTCGGCGTCAAACTAAGATTTGTGTTTTTCTGCACATTATTGAGAGAAAAATCAGAACTGGATTTCTCGATTTTCTTTTTCAATGGAAGTTATATATTCAGAAACTAGACTGAGAGACATAGTTACTGTAAAAATTTGAAAGCCATTGAATAAGTGTTGATACCCTGGATCTGATATATAAGACAGACTAGTTTTTGGATCTGAATCTGGGACAATTTTGCGGTTGTCCCTTAAATAATTTTTATCTTGACCAGAAGACATTGAAATAGTGCAAAATCGAGGTTCATTGTCAAGCTCACGAAGAGATTTAATTGTTGTAAAAATTTGGTAATGATTGGTTCTAATTTGATGGGTCAAAACTAAGTTACAAACCGAGAAACGTTCATAGGATTAACGGGTAAATTTCCATTGCAAACTCACTAGTGTAAGGAAAACTATATTTTTGACTAAAGGTTTAGAAGCTTGTGAGTACCTAAGTCCTCTCGGAATTGTGTATGTGTTTCATAAATATGATGGTGGATTTTTGCATGAATATTTTGGAGATGGCATGTTCAAATTTATGTATATTTTGAAATTGTTGTTTAATTATAACATGCTGTATTTATTGGAGAAGTTTTTGAAATTTCATTTAGAGCATGTAATTGAAGTTCATGTCATGGCATTCATGCATGGAATTTATTGCGAGCGAATATGCATGAGCATCCACGTTTGGGTGGGTGGTGAGACTTGATGAGGCTTGGAACGATGGGTCATACTTAGTCTTATTGATTTGAGATCATTAGCCTTGGACACTCCGATGGAGAAATTCTTTGTTGCATATTTGAAGTTGGTCTTTGATCATAGTTTTTTCCTTTTGTCGGAGATCTATAACCGTGGAGTATTTTTTGGATAGCTAACTCCTTTGACATAATTCAAATTGAGTAGAAAGATCTTAGCATACTCACAACCATCACCTTATTTTTCCCGAGGAAAATAAACACTGGGAATTTGGGTATTTTGCATGTATTCCATTTTAAAACACAAATTTACGCATCTCTTCATTTTTAAAGATTTCTAGCAAAACCTAATCGGACCAAGGTGAGGAGACTCAACTTAATTTCTTATTTTGGAATTTTAATAAAAACCAATAACTCTAAGACAAAATGGGACCCATGGACATGTATAGATGGAAAAGACTAATTACGACCAGAAAGTGGGACCTGACATCGCTTACTTGTAAAAGACGTACATTGTTCTATCTATTAGAACATAAGCATTAAAATGTGTCATGGAGCTGAGGCCTAGTAGTCTACAACGCAGTATGGGGCCAATGGAAGCATCTAGTGGTTACTTGGCTAATGAATTAGACGAAGGCGCGAGACGTTAGTAGTTAATTCAGAGTTCTTGTCTATGTTAGATTATTGTACTAATACTGGATATGGATTGGTACAATGATACGTTCTGGGTCTTGGAACTGGAACTGTGGAATTAGATAATGGCTAGTATTTTCCTAGGGTAAGACCCAATGTAAGAAGGGCACTGGAGATACTGTAAAAATATGCTCTGGTGTGAGCTATCCTTAGTAATGGGATTATGGGTAAGCTTGGTGAAATAAGAACTGCCTTCATGTGTGATATAGGTCATGTTACGATATTCGACTGTTAGGTCATATAACCCATAGGGTTGTTATCATAAAGATCGTTATACACTTACAAGTTACTGCATTACTTCCGTGTCAGGATTTAATGCTTCTGAGGCTTATTAAGGACCCTTGGTGAGGGTCAGCCTAGAACTTCAAATGTGGAATATGACTTGGTGATAGATCCCCATATGGACAATGGGATATGACTTAGTTAAAAATTCCGGTCTAGTTAATGGGATATGACTTAGTGATTGGTCCCGATATATGAATATGTAAATGACAGGCAATGTTCTCTGGTAAGAAATTCTTCATTGGTAAGGTGGACCCTAGTTGGTTAATTCTTTAATTTGTATTTGGTGCCTATGGCATGGCATGGATATTTTTATATGGAGCTCTCTTCACTGAGTTGTTTGCTCACATCCCTTACAATGCTGGGATTGAACTTGAGAAGGAGGCGGAGGAATAAGTTCCCAAAGATGGGAAATTTGAATATTCTGTTAATAATATGTATAGAAATAAACAATGCCTCATGTGGCATGATCACTCTATGCATGTACAAACCACTATGATTCTGCTTGCTACTCTGATATGATATATTGGTATGTTATGTGATGTGTTATCTTGTATCCTCTGTTGAAATCAGGAAATTATGGTATATGCTTGGGTCCCTAGCTGATGAGCATGTGTGCCATTTTTTATGGGCTTGGGTTGGCGCTAGAAGGCACATAGACTTCAGTAGAGTTCAGTTAATAACCTTAGACCATTATTAGATGAGGCTTAAGTTAAGATTTGTCTTTTTTAAAAAAATAAAAAATTTAGTCGCGTTTTAGGCCCACATCCGGGTCGGAGCTTGACAGATGATGACATCAAAGTGAACTTAGCAACATACTAGTTGATTGGAGAAGCAAGTTAATGGTGGGATGAACTGTCAGAGGCTAGGCTGACAACAGAGATAATGACTTGGAAGAGTTTTACTGAGGGGGATATTTGAGAAGTATTTTCCACAGGTTGTTCGCAAATCTAAGATGGTATAATTCATGAACCTTAGGCAAGGAAATGGCTCAGTGGTTGATTATGAAGCCAAGTTTGTTGAATTGGCAAGGTATTCTACTGATATTGTGAAGAACGAAGGGCTGAAGGCCCATAAGTTTGAACAAGGGCTGAATTGAATCCAGTGTTGCAACATACATTGATTCCTATGAGTTTACTTACATTTGCTGAAGTGGTTTAGAAGGCCAAATTGACTGAGGGCACAACTGCGAGAATGTATGGAGCATTGAAAAAAGACTCTAGGAGGCAAAATTCTTATCAATCCCAGAATAAAAGAAAAAGAACTTGCAAATTCCATCCAAAGAAGAATGCTTTTGCAAGGACTGGCAACACTGGGCTTAATCAAGTGCAGTGCTTTAATTACAAGAAATGGGGTCACGCGGCTAATCGGTGCACTTTACCAAGGAGTGGAGATTGCTATAATTGTGGAAAAAGCAGACACATTTCTAGGAATTCTTTGGAACCCAACAAGATGAATTTTGAAAATCCACCAACTCCACAGAAAAACAATCAGTAGAACAAAGGACGTGGACGTCCGACTTAGAATACTTAGGGTTGTGTGTATGCTGTTACTCCTCACATTGGTAACCCAAATGAATCGACCATCATGCAAAGTATACTTCTAATATTTGATGTTTGGGCTAAAATACTGTTTGGAGCATCGTATTCCTTTATTCCATCTATGCTTGTTGATAAGTTAACTTCGATATGGAAGAACCTGATGAGCCAATGTATATTAGAACACCATTGAGTAGATTCACTAGAGTGATTAAAATTTGCCGAACATGTGCGATAACTATTGGCGAAGTTGAATTAGAATGTGATTTGTTAGTGTTGGGCATATTTGGTTTTGAGGCCATATTTGGCTTGGATTGACTATCAACTTTCAATGTGAACTTAGATTGCTCCAATAAAAGGGTGTCTGGTCGATCACTTCCTAGACAAATTTTTAGTGAGAAAGTCTTAATCCTGAACCTTGTGTGGCTTGTCGGAGAGTGTTTGGCCAAGTTGCCTGTATAGGTTGGAAGAACTCAGAATCTTTACACATTAAGTTGCCCAAAGTAGTTTCTGATTTCTCAGATGTGTTTCCAAAGAAGTTGATTGAATTACCACCCCATAGAGAAGTTGAATTTACTATTGATATTCTTCCTGGTACTTCGCCTATATCTATACCCCCTTATAGAATGGCACCACTGAATTGTTGGAATAAAAAAGTTACTTGGATGAATTGACGAATGTTGGTTTTATCAAACCTAGTGCATCGCCTTGGGGTGCACTTATCTTATTTGTGAAGAAAAATTATGGTTCTATGAGACTTTGTATTTTTATAGGAAGTTGAATAAAGTCACAATTAAGAATAAGTATCTATTTCCTCGAATTAATAATTTGTTTGATTAATTGAGAGGGTCTAAGTATTTCTTTAGAATTGATCTTCGGTCTAGATACCACCAGTTGATAGTTAGAGAATGTGACATTGAAAAGACTATTTTTTCGCACCTGATTTGGACATTATGAGTTCGTTGTAATGCCGTTTGGAGTGACTAATGGTCCTACGACATTTATGGACTTTATGAATAGGATTTTCAGACCTTATTTGGACCAGTTTGTTGAAGTATATATAGACGATATTCTGATTTATTCATCGATTTAAGAAGACCATGAACAACATTTGAAAATTGTACTTTAGTTGCTACGAGATTACCAGCTTTATGCAAAATTTAGGAAGTGTGAATTTTAGTTGACCGAGGTTCAATTTTTTATTCATGTAATTTCGACTGAAGGTGTAGCAGTGGATCCAGCTAAGGTTGAGGCTATGCTTAAATGGGAAAGATTGTGCAGTGTTTCTGAAATTCACTGTTTCTTAGGCTTGGTGGGATATTATCAACGATTTATTAGAGATTTCTCTAAGATTAAGACACCTATGACAAGGTTAACAAGAAAATGTGTCAAATTTGTTTGAGGTAGAAGCTTGTGAACAAGCATTTTCAGAACTAAAGGAAAGGTTGGCTTCTTCAACTGTTTTGATTATTTTGGAAAGAGGCCTTGGTTATGTTGTTTACTGTGATGTGATGCTTCCAAAGATGGACTTGGTTGTGTGTTAATGCAAAATGATTAAGATGTGGCTTATGGTTTGAGACAGCGGAAAGCACATGAGTAGAATTACCCAACTCATGATCTTGAATTGGATGATAAGTGTCAACATTGGATTTGGATTTAAGTCATTGTCTATTTCTATGGACTGAAGCGATTTTAAGTTTATTTGAGGACTTGGTTTATTTCGAGTTTGGCTTCAGTATTATGGGTTGTGAATGGCGAGATTAGATTGCCCAAGTTCTTTAGTTTATTTGTGGTTTTTAGCTTGATGAAATCCATACAATGTTAATGATGAATCCGATGTGGGAATGTGATATTATTGGACGTGGAAAATTTATTGAAATGTTTCTGCAACTCTGATTATTTGTTAGAAATCAAGTGAATTCTTAATTGATATAAAAAAATGCCATGTAATCAGTTATTCCTAAACTTGGATCGATTTGATTTGTGTAATGCCCCGTTTGTTGATGTTGGACGAGTGGGGTGTTACAAGAGTCTTCCAAGTCCATGCACAAAGGTCAGTCCTCGATGAGATGAGAGTCCAAAACACATTGAAAGATGATTCTAAGGTGATGCAGCCATCTGAGAAGGCAAAGGGAGTGAAGAGAATTTTATTTTCGATCTAGGCAAGCATGAGACTGAACTAGTTGATCGGGACTCCTAATTGGAAGACTCAGTGCCACATGGGCCCAAAGTTCAGCTGATATCACTCGGAAGAGGGTTACACGTTCCAAGCCCTAGAGTTGAGAGATAACTCGTATGAATCTTGTGGTGTCAACACTTGGCATAAATTAGGTGGACCAATTTCAGATTGGTTCATGGGCTTAGAATGTGTAACCCTCTGATTGAAAAACTAGGCCTGGAAACATGATGAGGCCACTAGGCCAATGAACCACATTCAATGGACTTTCAGTAGACTTTGATCACACGGAGAGATGGAATAGCTTCTATGACCTGATTTGATTAAGACAAGTGTCATTCAAGTCCGTCTAATAAACCTAGCCACTTTATTAGTCCAAGCACAATGACCCAACACGCTCGAATGATCCATTTAAGTCTATAAGCCCAAGTCCAATAATTACCAGGCTAGACCCAAATCCAACACACTCCACAAAGCCCATACAAGGCCCATCTTGAGATCGTATGGATCCTGGTTGAAGGAATCTCATGTGTTCACAAGGGCCTAGAGGATGAGAAGAACTCATGGAGACATGTGGAGGTGACACTTGGCACAAATCCAACAAAGCTAGCTTCAAATCTGATGGTTGAAAACAACACTAACTTGACGAGCACTTTTTAGGTATCAAAGGAATTCACAATTTGATGAGATTTTATGTGTATAGATTAGTCAAAGATCTTTCCAACAAGCACAAGAATGTGTCAATCTGAATTTTGTAACTCAAATATGGTCATTTTACTGAACAAGTGTAGAGTCACTCCAAACCTCCCTCTTAGAACCGCCCATTGGCTATTTCTTCTCCTAAACCCTCTCATTTTTGACGTTTTTTGCAAGGTGGAGATAGGCAAGGATCGTTAGAAGCATGTAAAGAAATTGTTTATTTTTGGGACTCTTATCTTTAGTATTTAGCAATTAAATAAGGACCCTCCATGTATCCAGTAGTTAGGTTTTATTACTATTTCCATATGATATTTTAGGAAAGAGTAGTTTAGTCCTTTTACATGCTTTTCTCTATAAATACTACATGTAAATTGGAATTTAATAGACAATTGAATATTTTTGGAAAGCAACTCTTGGAGTTTCGTATGAGAGTACACCGGGCAGTGGCCCCTAGCGAAAGCCAACCTCGGGAGGGAAAACCCAACCTTTGTGCAACTAAGTACGAGTGTTTTAATTCAATTATATTTTGTGGTTTTTTAGATTAAGACATGAAATTTTTTAAGTCCGTATTCTCTCTTTTTACTTTCACTTCAGCAATATTCAATCAATTGAATTAAAAGAGGACTTAATCTAAATTCCATAAGGTGTGATTAAATTCCTAGAAATCTTGATTGATTTGGGTTTTGTTCGGTAAACTCTCAATCAAGGCAAAATCCTTTCATTAACAGTGATTTGTTGTGTGGGTCCTTAGAAACCATATTCTAAATTGCGTGGGTCCTTAGACAGGAACGTCTTTGGTACCATACTCTGAATTTCTGTGCGTCTGGATTGAAATCTTATCAATTTTGACCCAGGCCTGTATCATAACAGGAAGGAACGCCCTGTTATTTCAGATTCTCTTAAGCCCAAAACCATCATTTGAAGTGGGCCTGCAATTGTGATGTAAGACCCTGTAAAATCTGTTATTGAACTGGGCCAGCAGAACCCAGAAACAGTTCTTTTTCGGGTCTGATAAAAACAGTATAGCTCACCTGAGCTGTGGGAAACTCAGCCCAGAAATGCTGCCTCATTGAACAACAGTTCAGACCCAAACAGCGTTACTATTTAGGGTCTGAAGACTGTGTTTTTGTAACCTGTTGGGCCAGGGTCTAACCCCAGTCCGTTCTGCTGCAGTGGACCTGTTTCTAAACGTTCTAACCTGCCCAGGCCCAGCCTGTTACTGAAGTTTCAGTCCGAGTTTTAACCGAAGCGTATTTTTTTTCTTGATCCAGTCAGTGTCAATACAATTAGCCAATTGTCATCATGCTTGTGTTATAATAAGAATCTAAATCATCCAATTTTATATCACTTACTAATTTAAAATGTCATTAATTAATAAATATCGTATAAATAGATATATAAAAAGGTTCTTCATTACTTACGGACAGATTTACCGGTGGTGGAGGCCGTGAATGAGTCCCGTTCTGTTCATTGTGAAAGGTAGGAGGTGGAAAACTTTGCCCGTGACTCTGCGGCCTGTTCCAGTCATTATGATTGGTGGAAGCTGGAAAACCAATTCGATGACTCGGTGGCCAATTTTGTGTCGGAAAGGAAGTATTGTTGCCACCACTTCCATTTCTATTCATGCTGTCTGCTCCAGTTCGGGCGATCGGAACCTGAAACCTTCGCATTGTGAGATGAATGCTAACGGTCTTAAGTGTCTATTCTAGTTTTATTCCTAATGCCTGGGGTAATGTCATAGAGATGAAACTTAGGTCCGCTTTTAACCCAACCTGCTTGACCTGACCCAAGAAATAATTTGCTCAATTATGATAGAAAAATGCTATTCATGAATATACTTTTTCATTTTGTCCATTACATTCATCGTATATTTCCTTGAAAGAGAAATTTATAAAAAGCCACATGGCAAGGAGAAGTATTGTAAATCAGATCCTGTAACTTGATAAGCATGTGACAAGTGGATATATTATTACTAAACAAACAAATGGTTCAAAATAATTCTAATTAAAACCTCCCCTTTCATGACATTACATCAAATAGGAAATCTAAGCATTGCTTATATATCATAATGTCTATAAAATATATATCATAATGATAAATCTTTAAGGTTGCATAAATGGACACGTAGGAGTTATCCTCGTGTCAATGATTCTAACAAAAAATTTGTAGTTACGAGGGACAAGTAAAATATTTTTTAGATCAAGTATGAATTTATTTAGTAGAGTTAATATATATCCGTTTATGTAGATTGGTCAATGTATTATGTGAAAAAAGTTGAACTTTATATTTGATCAAATACTAATAAGTTAAACAAGACTCCCATCAATCTTGAAATATCATTCTAAATGGCAAAGCAAGAAACCTGTCATTAGATATACGTCTCCTTTGAGACGTTATATGTTTCAATACTCCATTTAAGGCATTGCAAATTTATAATCATGTCAAATATCCTAATATTTGTAGCCTAATTCACAAAAATGTATGAGCTAATCTTGTGCGGTCTAAGAGTAGTTAAATTCGATTTTGTAAAATGTATACTTAGTATATTTATATATATACAAATTAAATTGTCTAATATTAATTTTTCTTATGATTGAAGGTGTTTAGGCATCTCACCCGCAGGAGACTTTATCCAAAGAATTCTTCGGAACAGGTGCACACCTCCTTATATAGATATACGGGGTTCAACAGATGAGTAGTAACCCTCTGGCGCAAAGGGATTTGAGCGTGAATCGAATTCAAAACCTACTTTTACGAAGAGAATTTCTTGACCGTGAGGCAACTCCATGGGTAATCGCCTCATATTATATTAGGGACAACTTATATATCATCCTTCTACAAGTGCTACATAGATACATAAATACGAATATTCTGCTTCACTTACTGGCTGGTTGGCAGGTGGAGAAGGTAGTGAATGCGACCTGTTCCGTTCGTTGTGATCGGTAGGAGGAGAGACACGTTGCCCATGACTCGGCGGCCTGTTCCAGTCACTAAGATTAGTAGGAGCTGGGACACCTAAGCCATGATTCGGTGGCCAATTTTGTGTCGGAAAGGCAGTATCGTTGCCACCACTTCCATTTCTATTCATCCTTTCTCCTCTGCTTCCGGCGATCGGAACCTGAAACCTTCGCATTATGAGGACACTAATCGTCTTAGTGTCTTTTCTAGTTTTATTCCAATGCCGGGGTAATGATAAATTATGCTATTTCATCTTTTTCTTTTTCCAACTCCTACAAAGAGATGCTCTAGGTTGGCCATGATAGTGAAAGAAAATTCTCAATAATGCTGCTCCAAAGCATCTGTAAAGAAGGCATCCATCCCATGAAAAGAGGCCCAAAATGGAACCCATAATCTTATGACGGGCCAAATTATAAATATTTTCTTTAGCAATATTCGGGTTCAATGGGAAAACAGTGCTCATGATAATTGTTTTTAATGATGATGAACAACAGTCCACCATTGGATAATCATATATATAAGTCATACCCATGAATCAATCCATGGTAATAAGTTGCCCTCAACCCAAAATTCAGTCAAGTATAATTTGTTGGGAAGCAAGGTTTTTTTGGTTTTATGTAAATTATTTTATCAAAATAATGATTATCATTTCAAAAGGATTTATAAATGAATAAAGGTAGTATTGGGTGATTTCCTTTTTATTTAAATCAACCTAATTTCTATTGATTTAATTTAATTTAGTACAAAAAAAAATAGGCATGGTTAATTAAGTCAATAGGCACAATTAATTAAAACACATATAAGTATCAATATCAGGCCAATTTTAATTCCCTTGATGTAAATAATGCAAATGTCCAAATTTTATGCCCAATTAAATAAATCAAGATTTAGTGCATAGATAAGACAATCACAAATATTAAAGCATGCACCACAAGATAACAACCACAATGTACAAGCCGATTTTATAGTGATTCAGTTCACCTAAACCTACATTTAGTGTAACACCTCGGATTTTCAATTAATTATTTTGTAAGAAAATAATCCATTTAATTTGTGAATATTAGTTATGGATTTTAAATTGGGTAATGAGTTGAGTCATTGGCCCAATTAGGACCCAACGGTTTTGGAAAGGATTCCAATAAAATTTAAATGGGTTGAATTATTTTAGTAATGCATTATGTTCAAAAATCAAATGAAGATTTCATGGCCGTGTGAATGGGATTTGCACATCTAAGGAGAAATGCGCATGAGGTGTTAAAATATATTTAAAAAGGGTTCTTTCCCTTGATTAAAATCGGCACTAGGGGAAATTACTAGTTGAATGGTAGGCAACTACTAATTATAGACACAAGGGTTATGCACATAGTACCTCCTAAAAGAGGCACAAGGAAAGGGCTCACGGCATTACTATTCTTATCTTAGCATTGGCCGATGGTAATGTTATTAAAATAAGATAGGGAGGTCGGCAATTGCTACTGTATCAAGGGGCGCACGGCCTAAAGGGGGTTGGCTATCTTAAGCACTTTCTAAATATGGGACCAAGGGAAGATTATAAAAGGAGAGGAGGACAAGGGCACACGGTTTACACACACAATGCCGAATTTTCTTTCTCCATCTCAATTCACATTCACGGCAAGAACAAGAGAAAGAAAGAGCAGCCAACAAGAGGTGTTCTTGGCTTTGGAAAAATTATGAAGAAAGGAGAAGGATTGGAAGAGCAAGAAAACAAACGGAAACGGTTAGTATTTTTATTTGATAAATTTGTTTTGAAATAAAAGAACCATAGGGTTCGGCCATAGTGTTTGGCCGAACCCCATGGGAGAAGATTGGGTGATGGTTGATGATTTTAATGGAATGATGAACCATAGGGTTCGGCCATGCATGGAAAGACTATGGTAATGTAGTTAAAGTTTGAAAGATGGAAACCATGGAAAGACATGGTTTGATTTATGGGTTCAAAACCATGAGGAATATTAGGTATTTTAATGGTATATGAAGATGAAAATCATAGGTGTGGATTCATGATTTTAAAAGGTTTAATTGGATGCATGGTTGATGGTTTTTGGATACATGGAAAAATATGGAGGAGTTTTGATAATTTTAATGGAGTTTTGAATGATAAAAACCATAGGGTTCGGCCATGGTGTATGGCCGAACCCCATGGAGTTGAGATGGTGTGATTATTGAATTTTTAATGGACTCAAATTAAATGGAAGAAGATCATGAACCATAGGGTTCAGCCATGGTGTATGGTCGAACCCCATGGAGATGGTTACTAATTTAGGAAACTATCTAATTAGGGAAGGAGGTTGCCAAATTAGAAAGCATTTATTTATGGAAGTTGGTTTATTTGGAAAGTTTCTATTTTTGGAAGATGAAGACTAAATTAGAAAGTTTTAATTTAGGAACTTTCTAATTATTTATGGAAACCTTCTAAAAATAGAAGGAGGAGACTAAAATGGGAAGGTTCCTATTTATGGAAGGAGGTTGATAAATTTTAGAAAGTTTTTATTTAGGGACTTTCTAAGTATGGAAGTTGAATATTGAATTTAAAAAGTTTCTAAATATAGATCTTCTAAATAGGGACTTGTTAAATATGGATTTGTTAACAATGGAAGTTGATGAAAATGGGAGTTAGATATCATGGGTTCGGCCATGTTATGGTTTGTATGTCATGGTTTATGGATCATGTATGGACTTAATAAGGTGAATAGATTAATGAAGAGACATAAACATAAGGTAGTGGCAATTTGGTAATATTGGCTGAAAAATGGAAGATCATGGGTTCGGCCATGGTGTATGGCCGAACCCCATGAACTTGGATTATTGGGTTAATTATTAGTCTAAGTACATTGAATGAGAAAAATGGGTAATGATAAGCCATGGATGGCAAAGTTGTAAATATATGGAAATATTGGACATAGGGTTCGGCCATGATGTATGGCCGAACCCCATGAATTATTTATTGGACTATGTGTTGGGATTAAAGAAGTATGTATGGATTATTTTGGAATCTAAGCAAGGAAAATGGCTATGGTTATGTACAAGGGCATTATTGTAATTTACTGAATTAATGGACCATGGGTTCGGCCATGGTGTATGGCCGAACCCCATGGGGTTTTGTTTATGGACTTAAAACATTGAAAATCAAGTAGGACTTGGTTATGATTAATTGTTATATTATAAGGTAACGGGACCTCACAAGGTGTTTATGATCGTGAGTGGTTACCGGACGAAAGACGCAAGGACACGTTAGCGGTCTTTGGTAGGATTCCACCTCTGTGAAACCATGGTTTATGTACATTGTGTTTATCTTATTTTTGGATGAATTTATACTGTAAAGGAATGGTTTCAAATATGATTTTGAATGCTATGATTATGTTAGAAAATAGCATGTGTTTCAATGATGATTTTAAATGCTATGTCTATATGAGGAAAGAACATGTGTTTTAATATGATTTTTAAATGTTATCTTTATGTTATAAAATAACATGAGTTTCATTGGCATCTCATGCATGGCATGGGGTGGAGGATTTGTAATCGGAGGGGTCACACTCCGTCGAGGTGTTCGAAAAACCTATGTGTAGTACCTTGATGTGCTTTTCCATCAGGAAGAATCTGGAGGGTCCACACTCCGTCGGGGTGTCCGAAAGACCTATGTAGTGGGTACTTTTATGTACATGTGATGGGTGGGACTCATTGCATTTGTCATCATTGCATGGCATAGATTTATATGGTTTTTTGACATTACGTTATTACATATGTTTTGTACTAACCATGTGTTAGCCGTAACTGGAATACTTATTGGGCGCGTTGTTCTAACGCCCTTTTTCTACCCTAGTTGATGATACAGGAACCAAGGGCAACGATGAACGCAAGGAGGGTCAGGCATTGGAGCTCGGATGATTTATTTTATATGTTTAGAATAAAATTACTTATGGACATGTATTTGAGTAACTAGTTTCTGGGAATGTAATAACTTAGAAGATTGGATGATTATGACGTTTTAATAATGGTTAAGAACTTGACGTACTTTTGCTATCTGAATGGAATAGAACTTGGTTCTATTATTATTCCGCATGATATGATTCCGCAGTTATGATTTTTATTCCGTAAGTTGATATTTTTATGTGTGAACCATTTTCGTGGACTTAGTCCATGCACACATAGGGATGGTCAGTTAAGGGTCAGACTTTGGAAGTTCGGACTTAGCTCGTGTCGTGACGTCCTGCTCTCTATCACTCTTCGTTTATATATAAAAAAAAAATAGACTCTGATTTTACTGAAAGAAGCGAGTGAAAAAGGGCGGGGCGTTACATTTACTCTTGGACTCACCTAACCTTAGGCTATCTGAAACACACTATGAAAGAGCCAAAACACTCTATAAATAAACACCTAGATTTTGATAGGTTCGATCATCAAAGTCTATTCATCGACACCTATTTTTTATGAAGATTCGGTCACAGAGGTCTAATCCCCTTTACAAGATTGAGTGATAAAAGAAAATTAAGAACACTTTCCTTTGAGCCTGGCCGAATCCTTAGATTTTTTTCTTCAATTATCTCTAGCTTGTTCCAATCCGCAGTGCTTTAGAATCTCCAGTGTAAGCAACCCAAGCTGAGAGATAAGTCTAAGGTATGAAAATAGTTGCTACAGGATTCCCTAGGTTCTCTTTCTCACTTTGCCTTTAATCAATGGATAATCAAGAGACACAGAGAAAGTTTTCCTCTCAAAAGCTATGTCTAGAGAGATTAGGAATTTTCTTTTCTTAATTTTTCTCTTTTTTTTTTCTTGATCTCCATTTAGGAGAAGACCCCGTTTTTTATAATCATCCCTAACAACGGTTAAGTCTAGAAAAATCGAGATGTGGTTGACACATGGTCGAAAGGTCGATACCACCCACAAATCACGCCAATCACAAACGGTAAAAGCTTGATGGGTTGAGGGAAGGTTCATACAGTCAAACACGAGAAAACTAATATAATCTAGAAAATGTCCAAGTTCTTCCTCGAGTGGTTGAGCAGATGTTTCGAGTATTTGAACAACCCAAGACCCGCTCGATCATGAATGGATGAACCCGAGAGGGGCAAATTTTAAACGATACAACTATTTGTTCATCCTCTGCTCGACTGCTTGAGTGTTCTTCCACTTGTCAAACATTTCTTCGATTGGTTGAGGATTCCTTCGACTAGTCGAACACTATTCATTTTAATGAAGTTTTAACATTTGGGCTTTGATTTGGACTTGGGATTTTTGCCGAACTTGGGTCCATTTATCCGTAGTTATTTTACCTTTCAACTGGGCTTTGGATTGGGACCATTTTGATCTATTTGCATAAGAAGGATTCTGCAATTTGGTCCTATCTATTTTGACAAGCTATGGTTGACAAACACTTGGCGATGCCTTCCCTAAGCACAAACTTACACCATCCGTTCTTCTAGTCTTCAATCTTCTTGATGCAACAACTTCATCTACCAGTGCAAAGTTTTGACAATTGTTATGAAATTGACAACACTGCAGACACGGATAAACCAAGGCTCTAACAATCTCCCCCTTTGTCAATTTTGTGAAGAAACTCTAAGGGTCTAGAAGTTGCAATCAAATTTGTATGTTTATGAGCTGCCCCAATTTGTTTTCCTTTTTAACAATCTTCAAAAATGGACTTTTCGGACCGGCTTACCTTGGGCAACTCCTTTATATGTTCACTTAATTTGGACAAATCTTTGAAATTTACATGTCCAAGACTTTGGTGCCAAAGTTCAACCTCACTAATTTTGGACGTGGAGCATGTAATAGCCCATGTCAACAAACTGGTAGTGAAGGGGATAATAATAAATAGTATGAATCTTACGATTCTAAGATTTCCGATTCACGATTTACACCCGTAAACTAATTTTTGATACGATTCGAGTTTGACAAACATTGGATAAAATTGGGGGTTTCGGCTAGTTGAGCCTTGGATGGTCTAATTCAAGAGTTTTAGACGATTAGTGCCTAATTACCCCAAATTTCGGACTCGGCAAACCTGAGTTGAATGAGAAAACCCATTGGAAACCCAAATTGGAGAATGCCATACACTTTGAGGATTGTGAATATTTGTAAAATTCTAAGCTCACGAGGTGTTTGATAATATGTTTGAGTGAATGTTGCTTTGTGCACATTCCAATGCATAGTTGGGTAAAGTTATTGGTTTGACCTCCTGATGCTTATGTGTGATTGATGTAAAATGTAAGGCCTTGATAACTTCCCTTAGTTGTCTATAGTTATGAGTAATATATGCATCAAATGAATTCTAGATTGTGATTGGAATTCTTAGATGGGTAATTCATATACTAGCATGATGAATGTGTTTTCATGTCATGCTTGGACTTTTGTGATGATATTTACATCACTAGTGAGTACCTATGTTGATAATAGTTGTGGTGGATCAACCTAACCATGTGTAGAATGAATTTTCATGATTTGAAGAGGAACTTGATGAAGAGTTAGACTAAGTGAAATGGGTGAGTTAAGGTCAAGTATCTTTTAACCCTAGGGGTTAACTTATGCTACAATGGGGATGGGCTAGCATGATTGAGAATGCAATGTAAATGCTATGAAAGCGTTGTTTGATTTCTCCAAAATAAAAGTATGACAACTCCCCAATGTCAACCCAAACGTGAAAATAATGAACTACGGTTGATCTGATCCATTATGTGGTACGTAGGCAACTCAGAGAATTGTGTCTCAGCTCGATCAAAAGATGCATTGTTTTTCATCCATTTATATTAAGGATGATAGATAAATTGTGTTAATGGTAGGAGACCCTTGGGAAGGGTTGAGATGAATTATTGATGAATTTAATTAGGTTAATGTTGCGAAAAAGGGGAGTGATTGGACATAGGATGATAAACCACTATGAGACAGATTGAATGAATTGCAATAACTAAGAATATGTTAAATAAACCCGACGTGTATATCTCAGGGTTGGTGTATAGTCCATGTCCCTAAAATAACTCAATGTGATGAATATGTTGAATGTGTGAAACGTAATGGAATTTGCTATTTTGCTATCATTATGAAATTATAGTCATGATGTGATTATAACATATATGTAGCCCATGTAATTATGAATATGTTTCCTTTTGGTATTACTCACTAATGATGTAATCCTAAGGTAGATCTAGATGATGGATAGATTGGATGGTCTAGATCTAATATTAATGCATGTATGGGTTGGATTTGAAGGTGGATCTAAGGTTTGACCTAATTTTAATGCATGAGATGGAGGGTTAAGATTTAAGATGGAGATTGGATTGTATGGATATGAAATGTGTATGGAAGAGAGAGGGAATTAGGGTTATAGATTTAGGCCATAGGTAATTGGATATGGACATAGGTGAAATTCGAATATGATCCATGGAGCTATTGGACTTTGAATTTTGGACCTCAACTCTTTGGACTTCATCTTAGGCTCACTTGTCTTGGACTTGAACTATGCTTGAGAACTTTGACTTTTGAGTTGCACATTGGCCTGGCTCAACTGTGTGAAATGCGCATGGACTGCCAGTGGCTTGACCCACTACTGGCTTGTGGAGCATTGTTTGGCCCAGTTGGAGTGAATCTTGGCCCATTTATTATGAATTTCAGGCTATGGCACTTGAATTGCATGATGTCTCTTCTGAAATTAAACAATTAACTTCACCACTAAAATATTGATTTAATCTAGACTCTCATAGATGGATCTAGACTAACCAATTTACATGAAAACTCTAAAAATGGAGTGAAATTAATCATAAAAATTCCAAGTCTTCACTTTTAAGCTCAAATCTTGCAATTATCCACTGAATTGAGATGATTTTCATAGATTTTCTATTTTTATCTACAAAACTAGAAAATGATATTAGACGCTTGTGATATATACAAAATCAAGGCTAACTAGTCTAATAATCAGGGGTAAAAATGTATAGTGCTCAACACATCCACTATGCAAGTACCATTTTGATTGGCTTTCAACATTTAAGGAGGTGTGAATCATGAGGCTCTTACCCTTGGGAACCCATTTTGATGAGGAAGAAGAAGTTCATGGCCTTTTGATGTACATTTGACCAGATTTGAAATACGACTTTCCATGAAAATATTTGACCGTTGGGTTCCCCAAATTTTTTAGAATATTTTTCAATTTTTTATTTAGGAGATCAAGTCTTGTTTTTCCTCTTTTCTTTGTTTTTCATGATTCACGATTTTTTATTGTGAGACAAGTGGATGATTTCTCAAATGGTTTTTTCGTAAAGAGGCATTCAAATTTGAAGTGACCAACCTTACCACAATAATGGCACATTATATTTGAGAGATTAGGCAATTGGTGTAACACCCCAGATTTTCAAGTTATGAATATATATGAAAATTGTCCATTTAATTTGTGAATTAATGGAGATAGACCTTAGATGGGTAAGGTGTTGGGTCAATTGCCCAATTAAGACTCAACAGATTATGGATAAGCTTCAATTGAAATAAATGGGTGAGATTTATTTAATTGGGTTAAGATTGTCAATTGGGTCAAATGCCCAATTGGGACCCAATGGGTCATGGTTGACTTGGTTGACCACCAAGTGAGTTCAAGCTTAATTAAATTGGTGCTGAATTAAGTTGGAAATGGAATCAAGTAATTGAGTTGATTTTAAGTGAGTTAAATGAGTTGAATTAAAGAGGTGAGTTGAGTTGAAGAGATGAATTAAGTGGAAGCTAATGGGACCTTGATCTTAAGTGAGTGGAGTGGGAAGGTGGAGAGATGCATCTCCCAAGACCAAATCAAGGCTACATGTTGGAGACATGGGAGTTTCATCTCATGGGATGAAACTCCAAATGGATCATTAATGAGGATGTGAAAGGTTTTTGGAGGTTACACAAGGCATACACGTTGGAGAGATGGAGGGTTTCCATCTCAAGATGGAAACCCAAGGGTTATACGGTTGGAGTGTTTCATCTCATGGATGAAACCTCCAAATGGAACATTAAGGAGGGAGGTGAAGGGTCATGGGACTTACAAAAGGGCATCACCAAAGGACACCACCCTTGGCCGACCCTCATTGATCAAGAAAGGACTTGGAGTTTCATTTCACTCTCTCCCTCTCTCTCTTGGCTGATCCCCCTCTCAAGACAAGGAACACTTAGAGTATTTTCACCTCACTCTCTCCCTCTCACTCAAGGCCGACCACTCTCATTGACAAAGGGAAGAACACTTTGAGTTTTTATCTTAAATCTTCTCTCTTTCTCCCTCTCTCAAACCTATACCTCTTGGCCGAACCACTCCTAGATATTTTATCAAGATCAATCTCGGCCAAGGATCAAGAAGGAAGGAAAATAACGGAGGAGTAAGAAGGATTGAAAGAAACCGGAGGAGTCGCGGAATCGGTAAGTACTTGATAAGATTTTGTAAAGTAAGAAAAGATGGTCAAGGAACATGGTTTGGCCATTGCATGGCCAAACCCTAAGTTATATGTATGAGAACCATCAAAGACAACAAAAAGGGCTGGATGAGGTTTGGCCATGATGTATGGCCGAACCCCATCAAAGAATATAAATCTTGGTTATATGATTTAAAAAGAAGATGATGAACCATAGTGTTCGGCCATGGTGTATGGCCGAACCTCATGGAGGTATATTAATGATTTTTAAAAGGGTTTTTAAAGGTGAGAATGATGGAAGAATATTAGCAATGTAAATGGTCTCAAATGTTGTAAAGGGTGGAGAACCATGGACCACCATGGCCGAATCCCTTGGAGAGATATTGATGGACTTAAGTATTTTTGGACCATGAAAATGATGGGGAAATATTGGTAATGTTAATGGGTTTTAAATATGGTAGAGGATGGTCTAAAATGATGAACCTGAGGGTATGATTAAACCCCCCCCCCCCCCCCCCCCCCCGCCCCCATAGAGGGACTTTGGTTATGGATTTAATGTTGTAAATTATTTAAGAAAAAAGGATGAAAATGACTTCAACATGGCCGAACCCCATGAACCATTTATGGACCCTTGATGGATCATTTGGTAGATCCATGTATGATTTAAGAGATGAATCATCAAGCTATGAAATGGAGGGAGATTATTGATGTTAAAGGGTTTCAAGGATGAAAATCATGCAATTATGTTAGTGATTTAAATAAGGTTCACATGTTGTAAATGATAAACTTGGAATGAGGAAATAAGGAAGAACCAAGGACCATGGGTTCGGCCATGTTGTATGGCCGAACCCCATGGAGAAATATTAATGGATTCATTTATGTATCTATGTATGATTTAAATGAATGAATGATCAAGCCAAGGAATGGAGGGATCTACTAGGGTTTTTATGTTATGATTAATGAATCATGTATGGATCATTCTTGGGACTTAAGTCATGTGTAATAAGCTAAGTGATTCGATAAGGAAAGAAATGATGGCTAGGATGGAAATATGGTTAAAATGATGTACCATGGGTTCGGCCATGGTGTATGGCCGAACCCCATGGGGAATGTTTTATGGACTTAATGTTTTTAAATGACTAACTTATGTGTGATGGGTTAATGAATCAAAGAGGGAATGACCTTGGACCCAAGACCAAGTAAGTGAGGTTTGGCCATGTTGTATGGCCGAACCCCACTAAGACATGTTTATGGACTTAAACATGGGTGGGAATAAAAAGATTTCATTGTTTTAACTTATTGATATGTAATAAGGTAACGGGACCTCACAAGCGGGTACGATCGGTAAGCGGTTTTCGGACGAAAACGCAATGACATATTAGTTGATCATTGGTAGGATTCCTACCTTATTGAAAACCATAGATATGTATATATGATGATTTTAATTTATGTTTGATAAGTTATTTTGGTATCAAACAATATGTTTCAATTATGGAATTTTAAATACTATGATTTGTATTTTTGCATAGCATGTTGGCATTTGCATCTCATGCATGGCATGGGAAGGATGAAATGTAACCGGAGATCCACACTCCGTCGGGGCGTCCATAAAGCATTCGTGAGGATATCTAGATGAGGAGTTTCCATCAAGAGGAAGACCTTGATGTGCATTATCCCATCAAGAGGTAATCGGAGACCACACTCCTTCGGGGCGTCCTTAAAGCAATTGTGGGGATTCCTTGATGAGGAGTTTTCCATCAAGAGGATGTTTTGTGATTGTGTTATGGAAGATGGGTGGGACTCATGGCATATGACACCCATGGCATGGCAATGAATCAACATGATTATGATCTCTATTATCATGCCCTGTTTCTGGTTTTATTTGTATGATTGGATCTCTATTATCATACACTGTCTTGGATACGATGTTTTATAGATACGACATGATGTATTATATCTGGATTTTTATACTAACTCATGTGTTTGACCCTACTTGGAGTACCTACTGGGCGCATTGTCTAACGCCCTACTTCTACCCTAGTTGATGACACAGGGAATGGATGGAACGAAGGATGTGATCGGAGCCAAGCTTAGGAGCTTGGATGTTTTAGTTTCATTTTATTTAAGTTACTCATGGATAATGTATTTGAGTAATTAGTTCATGGGACTGTAATAATGTAGATATATTTGCTATGGCTTGGAATGTTAATTTTTGGATATTTTAACTTAATTTAAGTGATGGACTCCTTGCTATCTAAAATGGAATAGAATGGTTATTCTATTATATTTCCGCATCTATGATTTATTCCGCATGTTTAACTTGAGTACGTGTGAACCGTTTTAGTGGACTTGGTCCACGCACACGTATGGTTGGCGAGTTAAGGGTCGGGCTTTGGAAGCTCGGACTTAGCTCGCGTCGTGACGTCCTGCTCTCTCTCACTCTTTTATTCAAAGAAGAAAATAGACTTTGATTTTCGGCAAGTGAAAAAAGGCAGGGCATTACAATTGGCTCTTGACAAAGGTGATATGATGTCTAGGCTTGATTTCCAAACTCTTATTGTATTTGGACCTATCCTTGTACTTCTTATCAGAGTTAAGAAGCTTCTCTAGTTTTTCTTCACCTTGAGTGGATTTATCTTGAAATTGAGACTTATGATGTTTCAACTTTTATAAATCTGAGCTCAAGATTAAATTTTTATTTTCAACGCATATTTTCATTTCAACCAAATTTTTGTGGTCCTTTACATACAAGTCCACTTGGCCTTGAAGATCAACTCACTTTTTCTCAACTTCAGTATCTCATCAATTGAGTTTCTAAATTTTGTTGAGAGAGCTTCTTTATCAGATTTCTCAATTTCAAGAAGGTTTGTAAGTTTGGCATTTTCACTTCTAAGTTTGTGAATTTTCTTAGCCAAATCCACACTCTCAAGATACAGTGCACTATAAGATTTTTGGAGGTCATCATAATCCTCCTCATTTTCTGATTCACTAGTGCATTCTTTTTTTTTCAGAAGTAATTGAAGCCACAAAAATATTTAAAGATTTACCCTTACTTTGTTTCTCCAAGTTTGATGCTGACTCAGATTCTTCCATAACACTCAATGTAGTCTCATTTCCTTCCCTTTTGAAGCACCATTTTCTTGAATGCAAATGTGATGACCTATCAAAGAGTTCATAGAGGCAAGACCAAATACAGAGTTGTATACATCTAGATAGTGTAGTGAATTTGAGTCATCCAAGGAGAGTTTTTCAATGAATTCATCTTAGATTGAAGTCCATACATCGTCTTCATACGAGGCCAACATTTTCTCTATTTTTGTATTAAAAAAATGTTATGATAGAATGTAAAAACAATAGAGAATAGTAGATTAAATTTTTGGTACTCATAATTGGTGTTCTAGTACAAAGATCTACTCAGATTGTTAGATCCTTTATGAAGAGCACAAGGCTTTGATACTAGTTGATGTCCCGGAGTGCTAGAATGGGTTGTCTAAACGGGGGTGAATAGGACAATCCCCAATTTTTCTAACCTTTGGTAAATGATTTGAATAATAAAAATTAATGTAAAAATGTAATGCAATTAATCAAGTTGTAAGAGTACACAATCCACCAACTATAAATGACACACGATGTATAGTGGTTCGGAGTAAACCCCCCTACATCCACTTTTGGACTCACCCAATCTTAGGTTATCCCAAATTCACTATGTAGGGAATTACACCGTCACTAATAGTATAGGACTTTCACCTACACAATCTTAATTTTGAAAGGTTCGACCAACTCCAGTATCCTTCCTTATCCCTCTATTTTTTATAGTGGTTCAAGAACAAACCCTCTCTAATCCACTTTATAAGATGATAAGTGAAAAATAAAACTAAATGAAGCACTTTCCTTTGGAGCTCTTTTTAAAGTAGACGTGCTTCAAAGATTCTCCCTTGCTTGACCTTCTTGATGTAGATGATATACCAATGTATGCACAATCACAAGCTTGTTAGGTTTTAGGATCTGAGGTTCACCAATGTTCTCCCAGAGATGATTCTTTCTTTCTCTCTAAATTCACTCAAGAGTTGATTTTCCAAGATGAAGATTAGTTAGAGAGGATGAGGGTGAGAGAGACAAGAGACTACAAATAATTTCTTAGGTGTTTGTTTTACAAAAGCCTCAATCTTCTCAAAGTAAAATTCAGAGCTTAAATAAGTAAACCAAATAAGTTTAAATCTGAACTTTACAGACGGGTCAGTAACACCGATGGGTCTGTGAGTCCCGAAAGTGACCCCTGCTAAGGGGACCGTTGTGCATTAATTGTAGCTCAACGGATAGATAACGGTCACAACCGATGGGTCGACAAACTTATATTCGATATGTCTTTTTCGTCGATTGTATCGTCCTAAGGTAAAGCCATGCAGACAGAGTTTTAGTTTCAGCAACATGTCAAATAGAGGTCGACATGTCTCTCCTGCGATGGGTCGGTCCTGGTACTGTCACGTCGATGTGTCTATCTGAGAGTACTCCAGAGTTTTAAGGTCCAGAATTCACTCAACCCAGTTCGACGTGTCTTGCGTACCGATGGGTCTGTCTGTCCTTATCAATGTGTTGGTTGCACGAGACACTCGATCTGAGAGCAACCTGGTTTTATAGTCTCTTTCCAACCAGAAACTCGATTTTTCCAATCGATGACCTCGATAGGTCGGTCCTGTCTCACCGAGGGGTCGGTGAACTCGATACACTCAACATTAAATTCCAAGAATTGAAAATAATCATATCATGGACACAAATTCGTGGAATAAAATTTGAAATAAATATTTTTATGAACATCATGAAATTTCAAGTTTCAAAATAAAATTAAAAATTAAAAATTGAAAAATACTTGTGAATACCGTAATTCCTCGGCAACGGTGCCAAAAACTTTTTGTGTAATAAAAAGTTTTACATTTATTTTACTCGCTAGTGCACGAACCATTTATAGTATAACAATGTGGGTGCAAGGTCGAACCCAACAGAATTACAGAAAATATATCTTAAGTATTCACATTTATTTATCAATTAGTTAATTTAAATATTCTAATTGAAACTAGTGTTGGTGGATTTATTAGAAAACAAAGAAACAGTTCTAGATCTAACTTGGATTTAATTAAAATCAGTCCATTGAATTTCAATCCTAGTTAACAATTGAGATTTGGAATTGGAAGAAATTAATAAGCAATAAAGAATTAAAGAATAAAAGAATTTAAAATGAAAACAAAGGGTTATACAAACAATACAGAATACATATGATACAATGGAATTGATCTCAGAACATCAAGAAGGCACAATTATTCGTATTTTAAAAATAAAATAACGGCTTAGAACATGGAGCTCACATAAATTATTTGACCTGCATTCAAATCTTTCAGTCATTATAACTCTTAATATAAAATTTATGAAATCCATTAAACTAAGAAAGTTCAATTCTAGCCTTGGGCTTAGGCAGAATTTCCAGATCTAAAACAGTCTCACTCTTAAAAAGAGCCTTAGAGTGGATAATCCAAGTTCTTACCAATCCTAAGTGAGTCTCACTTTTCTTGAATTTCGTAATAAAATTTCTAACATATTCCCATAAGAAGAATCAAAATAAATTCAAAATCTTCATTACACATGAACAAAATAGTTTGAAAAGGAAAATTTTTAACTCTCACCTTCTTTCATTAATTAAAATATGTAGTAAGAATTTCAATACATTAGAGCAAGAATTAGAGACAAGAAATACTATAGTAAAATTAGAATTTATTAAAGAGAAATAAATAATAATATTCAAGAAAAGAATTACAAAGAATTTAAAATTAAACTAACCTACGAAATTCGAATTTTACCAAAATTATCTTGATCTCTTCTTCTCATCTCCTCCATGCCAAACCCTTGAAATTCCAAAGTCCAAATTCGAATTTTGCATTAGCCCAAAGCATCTATTTATAGCCTTTGAAATGGAGGAAAATATGGAGAATAAATCTCCATAGAATTCGAATTCTACTCCATGTAGATTTCCTGCTAACTCATCTTTCTTCTTTTAATAAATCAAGATCCAAATTTTTTTTTCATTTCTTCCTCTTCAAAGCATCACACGAAATTGATAAGTGTCCCATAGGCTTAAGCGAATTTGACTTTTATCCTTTTTGAATTAATTTCTCCCGAAGTCTCTTTGATTTCCAATCTACAAAGATTTGTGCAAGTTGACTTCAATCTCCAAATTCGAATTTAACTTGTATTGTGTCCAAGTTCATTGCATTTTATTCTCCAATAATCACTCATCTCCACATCAGCGTGACTTGCACAATACTCCATTCGAATTTTATCTATTGACACTTGGCAATATCCTGCTTCATGCGAATTTCACTGGGCCCCACTTTGAGCTTTGGAATTTGGACTTTGAATTACAAGCTTGGGCTTTTGGGCTTCAATCTTGGGTCTCAGGCTTGGATCACAACTTGGGCTTTATCTTACAGACTTGGCTCAATTGATAAACTTTGGCTCATGGGCTCTGACTTCAATTGAGCTTGGACTTCAGACTTGGATTAGATCAGTGGGCCCATTGTAACGCCCCGCCCTTTTCACTCTAATTTTTCAGATTTTATTTTTTATTTTTTAAATATAATAAACATGTGATCGGGGTGGAGTATCACGACGTGAGTTAAGTTCGGATCTCTAAATTCGACCCTTAACTGGCCAAGCCCATGTGCATATGAACTAAGTCATAAAACTGATCCGCACATGGTACATATATAACTTGCGGAATTAACTTAGTCTTAAACTAATTGTGGTTATAATAGATCCTAAGACTAATCCATTTTTAACTTAAGATAGCAAAGTACAAGATTTATTTTCCAATATTACCAAATAACCTTAGTCTACCATTCATTCCAAACCATCCAAAATAAAGCAAACCATAGCATCTACCTAACTACTCATTAAATGCCAACATAACTAATTACCAAGTTACATTGTCCGAATTCAAATAACAAATCCATAAATAGTCCATTCATGTCCATTCAAATCCATTCCAAATGCCCAAGCTCCTATGCTTGGTTTTCTTCTCAATCCACGTTCTTCCCTTTCCCTGCGTCATCCACTAAGGATATAGATAGGGCGTTAGATCAACGCGCCCAGTAGTGTTTCTGAATAGGGCTACCACATGGTTAGTCAAAAACATGCAAATAGTATAATAATAAAACATGTGTGACAAAATTCTGTAAAAACATGCTATGTATGAAATGAACATGTAATGAGTCCCACCCATCACCATTCAACATAGCCATCACTTGACGGGATTCTCATCGTCAAGGTAACACACAGTGGTCTTTCGGACGCCCCGACGGAGTATGGCCTCCGGTTACAACACCTTCATCCCATGCGATGCATGTGTGCTGTCTATGCAAACATGTCATTTAAAAAAACATAACTTTACAATCATTTAAGTTATTGAAATCAACATAAACAACATATGGAATAGTGGTTACAATAAAGGTAGGAAACCTACGCTAGTTTACTTTGTTCGACCCTTCCTTTGAACCATCTTCCGATCACGGCTTTGTACACCGTTCTAGAAATCCGAATACCCTATGTACATGGCAGCAAGTTAATCATTTGACCATATGATTCTAATTTGATTTAAATCCCAAAAATCCACTTTGTGGGGTTCGGCCATACCCCATGGCCGAACCTCACCCATTTAAACCTTGGTAACTCTTTTATTTAATTAATACCATCTAAGTATCCCAAACTTTCAAATGACCCTTGGTAGGGTTCGGCCATACTACATGGCCGAACCTTACCACCTTAGGTTTTGGCTCATAGTCCATTCATTTGATCATTTCATCTTTTCATCCATATTTATGATAACGCCACTATACTAACCCTTTGTTTAATTTTGTCTTAGAAAACAAAGTCCATCAACAAACCATCTTAGTACTAAGTCCATAATTGATGTGATTTCCATCTTCTTGAAAGCCAAACCAGACAATCAAATACTTACATGGGGTTCAGCCATCCAAGGTGGCCGACCCCTATGTCCATGTTTTGGTCCTTTTACACATGTTTTTGGTCTCATTTAGACATAGGATAACTGTATAATGTTATCATGTTTTTACCCTTCAAAACCATCCAATAAGCCCATCACTTTGTATGATTTCCATTTTCTAAAACTCAATCCAAATATCCACATAACAGTCCATGGGGTTCGGCCATGGTTCTTGGTGTAATTATTCCACATGGTTTTAATCCACAATTTAACGATAGTATTAATATGGTTCAACCAAACCATAGTTACCTAAAAACAGTAAGCTTATCTTCACTTTAAATCCTTTAAAATCTTCATTAACTACTATGGATTTTATCCCTCAAACTCCATTAAAAATCACCAAGTTTTTCCATGGGGTTCGGCCATCCAATGGGGCCGAACCCTATGGTCCATATTTTATCATTTAAACATCATAATTCTAGATTAAATTCCTTGATGTGTTCGGCCAATCCATAGCCCAACACATGACACTCAAAATCATAATTTTAAAACTTTTCAAAGCATGCAATCAATTTAACTTAGCATCCAATTTAATCCATTCTTTTCATGGGGTTCGGCCATCCCATGTGTCCGAACCCTATAACGATTTTGTTTTTTTATCTTATTCATGCACTTCCAACTAATATCTAACCCTTGTTAGATTCGGCCATCCAATGGCCGGATCATGATTTAAAAATTGTTTATCGAAAACCTACCGTTTCCGCGACTCCTCCAATTAATCTTCACTCCGGCTTGTTCCTTTCCCTTTCTTAGCCTCTCCTTCTTCTTGATTCCTTGATGGTCAAGGACTGATTAAGCAACCAGCTGCTGCTCTAATTTTTGAAATGTAGAAAACGGCAAAGAGGTAGAGAGAGAGAAAGAATTTTGGCTTTGGATGAGAAACCTTAATGCCCCCTCCTTTGCTCAATGTATACTTTTGTCTTGGTGAAAGAAAGCAACCAAGGACTGATTGGAAATCAGTGACCAGCTGCTGTTCTTGGTGTTTGGAAAGATGATAACAGTCCAAGGAAAAGAGAGATAGAGAGAGTAAAATGAAAAAGCCCTTTGTTTAACCAAAATCAGCCCAAGGTTAATTCAGCCCTTGTGTAACTCTCATCCTTAATCAAAGTTCTTTATGTTACTTGGGGGTTTCATCTATGAAATGAAACACCCCAAGCAACCAACGTCTCCTTGCATGGTTATGGGTGTAACCTCCTCAAATCCCATTCATTTCTTAATACCTCCCTTGGGGGTTTCATCTTTGAGATGAAACTCCAAGGGTACCCAACAGCTTACCTTGCTGTATACATTAGTGTAATCTCCACCTTTACCTCCTTCTCATTAACAACTCAAATGGGGTTTCATCTTAAGATGGAATCCATCTCCTTCCTTCAACGTGTAAGCTATGATTAAAATTTGAAATGCCAAAAACCTCTTTGTGTAATAACACCAAACAACAACTCCATTTATTCTCCAACCTTGGAGTTACATGCATGCATTATCTACCCATCTATTGGTTGTCCTTTGAAGACCCAAACAATGTACTCTAACCATTTCCAACGTGCATACACTTTGCATTTGAAATAATCCTCCCACCTCCAACGTCTCCCATGTACTTTCAAAATGTAACTCTCATTTCCTTTATCACTTAAATGGGAGTTACATGCATGGTAATACCTCCCATGCAGCCAACGTTTATTGTGTTAAAACCTACCACCAGCCCACACCACCATCTTACACACACTTTACTCACTAAAATAGTTATTCCATCTAACTCATGTATTTGACTCACCCAAACTTAACTTATTTATTTTATGTGACTCAACTAATAATTTCCACTCAACTAAACTCCAACATTTATTTCAACTCAAACAAACTCAAATATTTAATAAACTCAAACCACTTAAGCTTTGAGCTCACTCATGATTAATCATGCCCATTTCAACCCATTGGGTCCCATTTAGCCATTTTAACCCATTTAACTAAATTTGACCCAATTATGATTCTTGACCCGTTTAAGTTCATCTTATCCATTTATTTGTTTTGTAATCAAAACTACTAACCTTTGGGTCTGGTTTGAACCATTGACCCATTTAAATTCAACTCAAATATATCACAATGGCAAATTCGTAAATATGAATAAATTCATATAAATTGTTAACTTTGAAATTCCAGGGTGTTACACCCATTATATGGTTTATAAATTTTTACCACATTTACAATTTAACACAGTCAAAAAAATATTATTATAATTCAAATTCTTATATCCATATCTGAATTATAATAATTTACAATAAATCCAAAATGAAATTAGGTAATAAAATTTACAAACTTTCCAAAAGTATGAATATGGCCCACTTTTATGCATTTCTTTCCATTTTTAGCTCAATTTCTTTGAGCCCCAACAAATACCTCCAAACTTAGATTTTGCTAGTCCTCAAGCAGACTACCTAAAAATTAAAATAAAAACTAAAGTCTAAAAATTCAAAACCTAATCTAATCCTAATCTACACCACTTTCGCTGGTTCTCTCGATTGCATATAGCATATGCAACAAGCCTTTAAACCCCTAAGTTACCCCTAGTGGACGAGTTATAGTCTCGTGAGGGCTTCCAGTGATGATATGCACAAATATCTAATTTTTCCAGCAAAAATACATAGACAAAAGTCAAAATATCATAGAACTACAAAATTCATTTTACAAGACTTATACCAGAGTGTAGTGTGTGTAAACCAATATTAAGATAGTTTTCTTTTTTCAAATAGACACAAGTTTTATAACCACCATTGGAAAATGCACTTTGACTTCAAACCTCACAAGATATATCTCTCAGAAAGACTAACGCTCAGAGGTTTGGGTTTATTTTCTCTCAAAATGTCAGAGGAGTTTATATATTCAAATAAAAATATCTCACATATGCATTTAGAAAAGACAATACAAATCAAAGAAAAGAAGAGATCTCATGAATGGATGCCACTTTCCTGAGAATGTTGAGTTAAACATCATCATTTTCCCTCTTTTATTCTTTACATGAAATACCTTATCAGACTTAAGATCAATAGGACTTCCTAATAGGATGAAACGTGGCTTCGGACCGGATTATATCAAAAAAGGATAAAAGATTCTAAAAATTAATATTTTGAATCGAAAATTAGAGGTCTTCATAATTTTGAATGAGATATTTTTCCTCTATATTTCTTTTAGTACTTTTCAAAGTATATTTTTATTTATTTTCTTTTTCTTTCACATCCTTCTTTTGATGTTTGGATGTTCCATTTTTTTTCTTTTTTCTAATGCTATATTTTTTTTCCTTTCTATATCAATCATTTTTTTTCTTTTCAAGTGCCATTTTTTTCAGAGTACCATCCAAATTTTCATCTCTAACCTTTCTTGGCCCTAACTTAGGTCACAAATATTTCAATGAAGCTCAAACTCCATGTCCGGAGTTGGGTATGGTAAACATGGCGAGTCAATAAACAGGTTTCAATAATAGGCTCAACTTGGTAACTATCAAGATAATTTGACCAAATAGGTAGGCTTGAAGGCTCAAACGATCCAAAAATAACCTATATTATATCCTAAGCTTCATAAGGTGATTTTTGTGTTTCAAATAAATTCAAAAAAAATTCAAGTGTAATAACACAAATTTGATGGCATTATCAGTAATATGATCAAATCAAAAGGATAAAGAGATCAACAACGACTCAATGCGCATAATAAAGAAACATGAGTTTACTTATAACCCTAAGAAAAAATTGAATGGCTGTACAACTCACTGGGTCTAAGTCTCCACTAGTATTCCTTTGGTTATTACTAGACTCATGAGTATTTTTCTTTCAAAAGAATTTCCAAGTATAAATCCTATAAATGTCTTTCCGAAAAAGTATAATATAAAGATTTTTTATTTATTTCTTAATACTAAAAATGTGACTCTTTTTACGTTAGATCGTCAAGACGTTTCATCTTAAACCAAAGTTGACAGTCTTTTCAGCCCCAAGGAGTCTCAATCTTCACTTATTTTTCCCGTAAAAATATTAAGTCTGTCATTTATTATTATTATTATTATTAAACTCTTTCGGTACCCTCAAACTTAAATTGAACATTGTCCTCAATGTTCCCTAATCTACAGTGACCAGGTGCAAATAAGAAAAATTTCGAAACAATGATTATTCGGGTTTAGATGTACCTAAGATTATAGAGAAATCCTAGGTAGACTGATTCAATGAAAACCTAAACTAGATACCAAAGACTCAGACCGACTCAACAATAGACAGATTGATGAGTGGGGCTGGGTGAAAGTGGATATGGGTAAATGGGTGGATGGATATATATGGTTGAATGGGTGTAGGTGGGGTAAATGACTCATCGTCATTAATTCTGGTTAGATGTTGGACCTGTAGGCTGGTTTTTCGGGTTCGAGATGGGCTGATAGGGCAGATCCTGTAGTGGTCCTAGTGTGGGTGACATGGTTGATTCGGTGGTGGTGATGGTGATTTGGGTGGTGATAAGGGTGGACTATCTATATCTATGACCGAGCCTGATTGAGCCCCAGACGCAACAATCGGTGGACAGACGGGCAGTGTAACTCGCACATACATAGACACAATCATTCACGTTCAAACAAAAATCACACAAAAATATGCCTAAATCTAATTTTCGAACTTCACTAGAGAGATTGAATTTATTGGCTTGCTAAATTGACCCTAAAATCTAGACTTACTCCTACTTTTCTTTAAAAAAAAAAATTAAAGTCTCCGAGGAGAGTTCAACCACAAGCATGGCCAGGTAAGTTCCCAAGTAAGTGGGGGAGCACAAACGGTATCTTGTCCCAACTTATCCTTAGACGTGCTCGACCTGATGCCTTGATGACGGAACTAGCCTTAGACACCATTCTTGAAGAAAAACTATTCAGCGGTTACAAAAATTATTTTAGATTGAAAAGGTTCCTATTGAGCATGACAAACCCTAAAATCTAACTAATGGTTTCTAAATTGATTTTACTTGAGAATGTAACGCCCTGCCCCTTTTTCACTCGCTTAGCCGAAAATCAGAGTCTATTTTTTTTTTTTTGAAATAAAGACTGACAAAGAGCGCGGGACGTCACGACGCGAGTTAAGTCCGAGCTTCCAAAGCCCGGCCCTTAACTGGCTAACCCTACGTGTGCGTGGAACTAAGTCTACGAGAACGGTTCACACATAGAAAGTAAGCTCGCGGAATTATAACTTAATGCAAAATTATAATAGAATCTATCCTACCAATTTTAGATAGCAAGGAAATTACATTACTTAAATTACTAAAATATCTCAAAATTAGAATGTCCAAATAAAAGTCCAAACCATAGCAATAGTCTAAATTATTACAGTCCAACGAGCTAAGTTACTCAAATTACATTTCCAAAATAAAACTTAAGTAAATAAACTAGCTCGCTCCTCCAAGCTCCTATGCTTGGCTCCCATCACGTCCTTCATTTCCTCCATTTCCTACGTCATCATCTAAGGTGGAAGTAGGGCGTTAGACAACGCACCCAGTAGGTACTCCGAGTAGGGTCAACACATGGATTAGTGATAACAAGACACATAGGTAATAGTATAGCAAAACCATGCAATCAATACCATGCCATGGGTGTCCTATATCATGAGTCCCACCCATCATACATACCATCATTATACAATGTCCCTCTTGATGGAAAAACCCTCATCAAGATATCCCCATGTTTGGTTATCGATCGCCCCAATGGAGCATGGACTCCGGTTACATTTCATCCCTCCCATGCCATGCATGAGATGCAAGTGTTAACATGGTATATAATATTACAAACCATGGCATTAAAAATCCCATCATTAATACACATAATTTTATACCAAAATAAGTCAAGTAAAGCATTCATATACACATAATCCATGGCTTACAATGAGGTAGGAATCCTACCAAATACCAACTAGTGTTCCTTTGAGTTTCCGTCCACGAATTCGGTCACCGATCGCGTACCACTTGCGAGATCCCGATACCTTATTATACATCAACAAATTAACCCATGTTTCAACCATGCCTAAGTCCATTACTCATACCTTAGTGGGGTTCGGCCATACACCATGGCCGAACCTCACTCACTTGATTTCGGGTCCCATTTTAACTTAGATCATTTTAGTCATATGACTCTAAAAACCAGCAACCCTATGCTTCATTAACCAGCACATAAGGTTATCATAGAAGTCCCTAAGTCCACAACCATCCTCCATGGGGTTCGGCCATACACCATGGCCGAACCCATGGTCTTCCATTTTGGCCATATTTACCTCTTTGCCATCCTTCTTTTCTATGGCTAAACTCTCATTTTATTTTTACATCCTTAGGTCCATAACTGATCCATAAACATGGATCCATGATTTATTCATTTAATCATGCCATAAAATTTATCAAACCCCTAACAATTACCTCCATTTTCTTAGCTAAATAGCCATTACTTTTAATACATGCATGGACCCAACTTAGCCCATAAAATGGGTCATGGGGTTCGGCCATACACCATGGCCGAACCCATGATATTATTTTCCCCATTTTGCATGGATCTTGTACAACATTCTAAGACCCACTTAAATCTTTAACATGCATCCATTCAAAAACCCTTAAAAAAAATCCTTAACACACTTATGATTTTCATCCTCGAAATCTCACCAAAAATCATCAATACACGCCCATGGGGTTCGGCCATACACTATGGCCGAACCCATGGTCCATGGCTCATCCTCATTTACAACCTTTGAGGCCATAAAAATCATCAACATCCTCCATGACTTTCCTCATTAAAACTCCTTTAAAATTTACAAATATTTAACCATTCAAAACCCTAAAATCATTAACCATTACTCCATGGTTTCCATCCTTTAAACCCATGGAGGAAAACTTAATATCATTCCATGGGGTTCGGCCATACACCATGGCCGAACCCTATGGCACATTATATCTTCCAAAAATCATATTTTCCATGACTTATTATTTGATAGTTTTCATACAAGAAACCCTAGGGTTTGGCCATGCAAAAGCCAAACCATCTATCTTGATCATCCACCATATTTTGACATGCATGAGGTCCTCTCCATGAATCCATAACGTTTAGGGTTTGGACATTGCATGATCCTTGACCCATCATGCCATGCATGCATATGTAACCCAAATATATACATAGTGTCCTTAGCATTTATTTTTTTCTTAACTTATCTTACCCTTTAGGGTTTGTCCATTTCTCAACCCCTTTCTTGGATGGATTTTCGATATATGGCCCATAATATTTTGGCCACCAATTAATCCAATAAGGATGGACTCCATGGTCTCCTTTTTAATCCTTAAAAGAAATATAAAATCTTGTTTGAAGATACTTACCAATCCCACAGCTCTTCCGGTTTCCTCTTGCTCCTCTTGATCCTTAGCCTTTCTCCTTCCTTCTTTCTCCTTGATCTTCGGCCAAGATATGATCTTGATCCAATGAAATCTCCAAGGGCTGGTTCGGCCAAGATGTAGTAGGTTTGAGAGAGGGAGAGGAGGAGAGGATGGAAAAATACCCTAAGTCTTTGGTCTTAGGGTGGTGGCCGGCCAAGCTTAGATTTTCCTCTTTTTTTTCTAATTCTTTTTCTCTTCTTTCTTCTTGGTGTTTTCTTTGGATGAGGGGGCCGGCTGGGAGAGAGGGAGAGAGTGAGATAGAAAAGAGATGGGAAATGGGATGGAAACCCTAGATTTTTCCATCTCATTTTGGGTTGCTTGGGTTGGACTCCTCCACTTCCCCTTTTGCCCAATCATAGTCCATGCATGCCCTTAATCTTAGGCCTCTTGTCTAGCATACCACTCTTGTACATGATTTTGGGCTTGGTTGTTTGGTGGTTTGGGTGAGGTGGAACCACCACCTCACAATGGGCCAATGCATGCCCTAGCATGCCCCCTTTTTATGGATCTTTGTCTAGCCATACCACTCTTGTACATGGTTTTGGGCTTAGTGGTTTGGTGGTTTGGGTGAGGTGGCACCCCCACCTATTTCTTAGCCAAGGCATGCCCTCCACCTAGGCTTTTGGTCTAGACAAGGGGGAAGCATGCCCTCCATGTGGCACTCCAAATCAGCCAACGATTTTGGTGGGTTTAGCTTTGTGGTTTGGGTGGTTTTGATGAGATGAAACCACCCATTTGACTCACCCATTTCCTAGGTGACTCACCCCATTGAACTCACCCTATTTATTTAATTAATTTGATTTTTAACTTAGGTCATTGAATTACATATTTTAATTCCATTTAGTTTCCTTAAATTTCTCCATGAATCCACCCATGGTTGACCAAGTCAACCATGGTGGCCGGCCCCACCAATTCCTTAGCCCACCCGCCACCTCACTTGATGAGGTGGAGGTGGGTCCCACTTGGTCATGTCACCTTCGTTTATTCAAGATTAACTTAGGTGATTTAATTCCACTTAATTTACTTGGATCACCATGGGGCCCATGACCCAATTAAATTCACCTCCTACCCACTTACCCTAATGCTCAAACCATCTTGACCCATTGGGTCCCAAATGGGTATTTGACCCAATTAACCATCATTGACCCATTTAAATGAAATTAATCCCATCCATGGCCCATTGGACCATACTTGGGCCATTGCCCAATTTTGATCCATTTACCGTCCATTCCATCAAAATTCTAAATTTTAACCATTAAAATAAATAATAGCCAACATATGTATTGATTTAAAAATCCAGACTATTACAGGGAAGTGCGTGAAACATTTTTATTTACTCATCTTTTTTATTTTTCTATTTTTTTAATGCAATCCTAATCTATCAATGCAAGTTTCAATCAAATATGCCAAACAATAAGAAAAGAAACTAAACCAATGCATGAACGAAAATCCAAGTTCTTACCAATCCTAAATAAGTCTCACTTTCCTTGAATTTCTTAATAAAATTTCTAACATAATCCCATAGGAAGAATCAAAATAAATTCAAGATCTTAATTACACATGAACAAAAATATTGGAAAACAACAATTTCTAACTCTCACCTTCTTTCATTAATTCAAATATGGAATAAATTTCAATACATTGGAGCAAGAATTAGAGACAAAAAATACTATAGTAAAATTAGAATTTATTAAAGAAAAATAAACACATAACATTCAAGAAGAGAATTACAAAGAATTTAAAATTAAAGTAATCTAAGAAATTCGAATTTTACCAAAATTTTCTTGATCTCTTCTTCTCATCTCCTCCACGCCAAACCCTTGAAAATCGAAAGTCCAAATTCAAATTTTGAATTAGCCCAATGCATCTATTTATAGCCTTTGAAATGGAGGAAACTATGGAGAATAAATCTCTATAGAATTCAAATTCTACTCCAAGTGGCTTGTGCTTCTGAGCTTCATTGTTGGGCCTCAGACTTGGATCACAACTTGGGCTTTATCTTACAAGCTTGGCTCATTTGATAAACTTTGGCTCATCGACTTTGACTTCAATTGAGATTGGACTTCAGACTTGGATCAGATCAGTCGGCCCATTTATATGTTTATAAATTTTTACCACCTTTACAATTTAACACAGTCAAATAAATATTATTATAATTCAAACTCTCATATCCGGATCTAAATTATAATGATTTACAATAAATCAAAAATGAAATTAGGTGGTAAAATGTACAAACTTTCCAATAGTATGAATATGGCACACTTTTTTGCATTTCTTTCCATTTTTAGCTCAATTTCATGTGATGTCCTTATTTTTCCTACAATACTAAAAAATAACATTAAACATACCTAATATACACAAAATCAAATATTAAAGGGAAAAATTGTCATTTTTCAGTGCTCAACATCGTCCATAATGGATTGATGACTCACATGATGTTCACCAATTGGGGGCTCAATTCTAACCAATCGCTTGGTCGAATCGCGTATCCAAATACTCATTTTCACCCAAGATCAAACAAGACCAACAAAAATCAAACGATAAATGACCTAAATCTACACTGACACAGGGATCCTAAAAACTAGACGGCTCCTAATCTTTGCTCCAAAAAACTTTAAACCTCTAATAGAAGTTTAACCACAATTATGGTAGGTAAGTGGATGAGCATAATGGCAATATGCTTATGTTCCACTTATCCTTAGGCTATAAACACCTTGGTGACAGAACTAATCTTTAGACACTGTGATTGAAGAAAAACTAAGATCGGTGATGGAAAATTAATTGTATTAAAGATGGTCCTAATGCGCTTGAAATACCTTAAAAATCTAACTAATGATTTCTAGATTGATTTTACTTTGACTGCATGAACCATTTTTATTTACTAATCCTTTTTTTTTTCTATTTTTGTGAATACAGTCCTAAATCTAGGAGTGCAAGTTACAAAAGCAACTATGCAAACAATTAAGCAAACATTTTAACAAATGCATGAAACTAACAACCTAAATGCATGAGCAAATTAAATATTCAATATTTTTTTATGCAAGTAATAAATGAGAGCACCCTAAGATAAAATTCTATATGCATGAATGAGAAAGATAAAATCAAAAGAAAGTAGTTAGGCACTTACCTTAGCCTATGCACATCCTTTCTAGCAATCTTAATCGCGATTTTTAAAATTCCTGAAAAGCACAACACATGAACATAGGTGAAGATTCTAACTCAAGAATGCATGAACTAACTAAATGGAAAGTCCTAAACTATAACTAGGGAATAATTAAAATATTTAAAACCTAATTAAGACTTCAAAACTGATTAGAGGTTGTAAACAAAATTCTCGATCCAAGAGAATTAAACACCATAATTAGAAATTCTAAAATTAGAAACTTTTCTAAGTTTAGAAATTGTCCAAAATTAAACGTGTTGAGTCTAGAAAATTTACATTTTTGTCCTTCAATTTTGGACTAGTTAGTCTTTATTTTTTAAATAAAATATGCATTTAATATGATTTTTTAGTTCTGTAGATAAATTTGGGGAATACAGGAAAAGGTCACAAAATAGTGGATAATTGCCTGACGTGAGCTTAAATTAGAAGATTAGGAATTTTATAATTAATTCATACCACTTTTAGGATTTCAATGTAAATTGATTAATATGGATCCAAGTATGAGAGTCTAGATTAATTTAATATTTTAGATTTAAGTGGTTGGTTAATTATTTAATTCTAAGAAGAGAGACTCTGCAATTAAAGTGGGCAAGAGTTTGAAATCAAAATCCATGGGCCAAAGAACCACTGCAAATGGGCCAAGCTTTGCTCCAAATACCAGGAATTGGGCCAGGCCAAGCACTCCATGCACATTTACCAATGTGGGCTAGGCCAATGTGAATCCAAGTCTAGCAGACCCAAGTCCAAGAAGTTGAAGCCCAAGGCCAATCCAAGGTCCAATTACGCTAGGCTCATATTCGAATTTTGCAAACCCTAAGTCCAAATCCACATAAGCCCATATTCAAAAGCTAACCCCATCTTCATACATGCAATCTTAACTAGTCATCTTCATCCACTCATCCACACCATCCATTAGTTATGTCATGTAATCTTAACCCTTCATCTCTTGCATCTCATCCGCACCATTCATTTCATAGCTATTATTTTAAGAAACCCTAGAGTCACCCATCAAATCTAAACCATACATTCATCATGATAAGATCTAGGCCATCCAATCCATCCATCATTTAGATTAACCTTAGGATTATGATCATCCATACATTACCTTATCATCCATCCATTTAGATCATCCATTTATTATTAAAGCCATTAGATTTAGGACATTTAATCATAGCCATTCATTCATGATCATTCAAAAAACCCTAGATCTAGTGCACAAACCTACATTATAGCACCCCATGCACGTAATCCTATGCATCACATGAAAATCCCAATCTAGAAGCCTCCATTTCCATGGAACTTCCTAAGTTTCCTCTCAATCCTTCCACCTCAAGTACATATCATCTAGATCCTAGTTTCTCTCTCAATCCAATCCAAAAATAACCCCACACGATTTTACAGTATCCCATTAGATCCCATTTGAATTTCACTAGGTCAACCCTCCATGTCATCACTCATCATCTCATCCATCCATTCATCTCATGTTTTAATCCCAGCCATTCATATCATGCATTGCATTGCCCAAAACCCTAAACTCTATATCCAAATTTTACCATGCCCTATCTTCACTCTCAAAATCTCTCTTTTCTCTCATTCTCTGCTTAGCCATCAAGCCACCTATCCCAAAATTCGTGTTCACCTCTATGTAGCCCTAGATTTTCCATCTTAAATCCCATCCATTCACCATAAGTTAGATCCAATCCAAGCCCTCCATTTACCAACTTAAACCCAGAGTTAATCTCCACCATCCATTCAATTCCGAGACCTATAAATATCCCAATAACCCATTGGTAAACTCAAATTTGACTTGGAGCACAAAAGGACCAGAAGATTGGAGGAGGAGAAGAAATCAAGAGCAGACAAAAGGGGCTACACAATTTTTACATGTGCGTGATCATATTGTAATTTTATTTTATGAAATTGTATGTCTTATATTTATTTTTTACAAAAATCTTGTACTTATTTCATTCATTAAATAAAAGTAAGATATTCGTTTGGGATCTTGAAACATCCAATTTTTAGATTTCATTAATGATTGTTTTGATTTGATTTTGAGTTTATGATCTTTGTTTTATTAAATTAGACATGAAATAGTTAGAACTTAGGTTGTAATTGTTAAATCTAAGTTACTAAGGCCCGATTTCTTAAATTAAAGTTTACAAGTCTTGATTTTGATGATGAGCATGAATTGAATGACGGATTTTTACGCAAATTTCATCCATAGATTTTACTCTTATTTATTTATTTTCTGTGACAAAGGATCTATTCCAATAACCACACTTTCAATTATGCACTTTTATATTCTGTCATTTAATTTTACTGTCAATTTATTTTCAATTTTTGTTTTATTTTGTTTTGCAATTTCTTTTGCTTGTATGTTGTATTTTAATTGTTCTAATTATTTTCAATTCTTTAATTCTTTTGTCATGTATTCAAACCACCCTCCTAACATGTGTGTTAACTAGATTGAGATTTAATCTAATTGGACTATTAATTTTGTTTTTCTTTATTTTGGGTGTGAGATTGTTTTTAAAATCTAAATTAATCCATTCTCTTAATTATATTTAATTAGTATTCTAAATTTTGGATCTATTTATTAAAATGAAATTTTGTTAACTTAGCGATAAATTTTTGAGAATAGGATTTATTTCTTAGGATTAGACTAGTTTAAGATCTAAATGTCCTTCAAACATAAAATTTCAAAATCATATATTTGTGTTTGCATATGTACATTATAGTTTGTTCTCTGTGGGATCTAACTCGCATTTATAAGACTATACTAGAAATGGTTCGCGCACTTACAAGATTTATAAATTTAAAACACATCAACAAAACGTCTCCAAAAATAGACAAATTTCTAAAAATAGATTTTTTCTAAAATTAGATGATTTTAAAACTTTCCATAGACAGAATTATAAAATTTCCTAAAATGAGGCATCTTTCCAAGATTAAAATAATTCAAAAAATAGAAACTAGATGAATTTAGAAAATTTCCAAAAATAGAAATTTCTAAGAAAAATAGAAGTTCCTAAATTGAACATGGTTCTAGATTTAGCAAAAAAAATTAAAGTTTAGACAAAAATTCTAAGATTTATGCTATTTTAAAAATTTATAATATTAGGGAACCTTCTAAAATTAGAGTTTCTAAAAATAGAAGCTTCCAATTTTTAAGAGTTGCCAAATTTAGAAAATTCTAAAAATAACAGTATTTTCTTAAACCACAAAATTTGAAACACATGTATGCATTGTTACATATATAATTTCATGTTACCCGGCAACAGCGCCAAAAACTTGTTGTGTCTTAAATTTATTACTCACAAGCGCACGAACCAATTAATAGTATAGCGTTAAGAGTGCGAGGTTGATCCCACAAGGGACAAGTTATATGAAAGAAACACAGTATATGAGTTAAATTGCATAGTTTAAGAAAAATAAACCTTTGAAACAATCTAAATATGAAAATAAATATTTTAATCATTAGAAAAATTACATAAGTTTAAAAACTGTCTAATCTATTAAAATCAAATCAATCCAACATGGAGCAGTCATCTGAAAATAAAATTTAGCAATCATGATTTTTTAACTCTCCTATAAAAAACAAAAATGAAAGTTCCCATTTTCAATGTGCTAGAACAACCTGATTGACCCTAGAAGGGGTAAATAGGTCAATCCCATTTTTAATGGTGTTTACAAATTTCTTAATTATTTAAAATGCAGCGGAATATTCATCAACAGATTTGTTTAGTGTGAAAATTTCATTAAGCAATCACACTAAGTTTATGACCCTTTAGATATTGTTTGATTATCGATTCTTGTGCACAATGTCTAAAATAAAATAATCAATATGCAAAGTTATGTGTATTAAGAAGAGTACTTAAATACGAAAGTCAAACACACATAAATCAAACACCACAAGACCATTTTAAAGTGGTTCGGTTCTCTCCTTCTTACTTTCAAACTCAATCCTTAGATTGGTTGTTTATGAGTTTTCTTCCTTCCTCTCTCTCTCACAACTCAATTCATCTGATTGGTTGTATTTGATTCCCATAGTGTTAGCTCGAGAGAGAGAGTGATCCTTCTGTTGGCCCTTGTTTAAGCTCATTGGTGAATATGAGGGTCCAACTAATCCTAACGAAGGATACCAACTGGTTGCATAAAGATTGGTTTATATAGCGAAGGCAACTAGTTGTAGTAATGGTAATGTACCGATAGGTTGGTCGCACCGAGGGTTCGGTGACTAGAAATGTTAACGTTAACAAACCAACTGTTGTGCATTAATTGTACTCCCAATGGTAATATTCTTTCCCGGTCTACATGTCGTTGTCGTTGATGGGTCGACACTTATGGTACCGAGAGGTCGATCCATACAAGAGGCTCGTTCTGGTGCAAAACATGCTTGACAAAGTTTCATCTCTAGAAACCTGTTACCTAGAACGACCTATCGCCCTTTACCAAGGGGTTGGTGAGAACGACTGGTCGAGCTGAGAGTGAAACCAAATACATATTTCCAAGTTGGGTTCTAATTCATTGTCAGGCTTCTCACTAGGCTTCATGTTTTTCTAAGCTTAGAGATAATCCTTTCTAAGGTGTGGGTACCACCTAAAGTAAATCTATAGCAATAAAAACTGTTTTGTGATTGCCATAACGATGAGCTTCAATCCGGTGGAGCATGATCTTTTCTCTTGATCATCTTAGGTCTTCAAGCTTCCAGCAAGTGCTTCTTTCCGAGTCATGGAATTGACAAACATATGGACTTTGCCAAGCTGAGGCACTAACAATAAATAACCACCTCTCAATTTAAAAGATCAAAACCAAGATATAAATAGAACAACTCTAACCTAGTTCAAAGAATTTGAAAAAATGGTTTGATTACATAAAATATTTATAATTAATAAATGAATACAATAACAATAAAGAAAATAAATAAACAAATAAAACACATACATAAACAATAAAGAAAGTAAATAAACAAATAAAATAAAGCAAGAAAAATAAACAAATCCAATAAATAAACTAAAATAACATATTTTACAATTGGATAGATCAATCATAGCCATCATCAAACATCACCTACAAAAATATAAACTAATAAGAGATCTAGATCTGAAATTCGCGTAAAAATCCAAGATTCAATTCAAATCTTTCATTAAAGTAAAAATCTGTATCCTTGAATTTAATTAAATGAACGTTAGATCCTTAGATTTAAAACAATTAAATTCAAAAACCTACTATTCCATTATGTCCGATCAGAACTTCAGATCTGAATCTAACGAAATCTAAGTCCTAACTATTTCATTATTTCCAATTAATTAAACAAAGAATAGAAAATTTAAAATTAAATCTGACAATCATCAAAGAATACTTGAAAATTAAATGTTCCAGGATTCTAAAAGCTTATCTCAAATTTTTGAAATGGAAAAATTAAATCACAAATATTGGAATATACATTAGAAAAATAAAAATAAAGTTACAAGACTCACATGGAAAATTCGAATATAGCTCTAAGTCTTTTGTGTATGCCCAATGCTTTGATGTTCTTTGGGTCCTGACTGTAACGCCCCACCCTTTTTCACTTGCTTCTTCCCGTAAATTCAGAGTCTATTTTTTTTTTTTTACAACAGAGTAGAGTGATAGAGCGGGGGACGTGTAACGCCCCGCCCTTTCCGAGAAATGTCAGAGTCTAATTTTTTTTTTTTAAATAATAAAACATCGGAAGAGAGCGGGCGGCGTCACGACGCGAGTTAAGTTCAGACTACTCAAGTCTGAACCTTAACTGGCCACCCATGTGTACATGGACTAGACCATGATAATGAATTACACATGGAACTAACATCAACATGCGGAATAACCTAGATTAACTGCGGAATAGAAAAACCAGATAGCAAATAACAGTCTCAAACATTAATTAACATAAATCAACCATCCAAAGTTATTAACTTAATCAAACCATAGCAAGTAATGACTTATTACATGTCCAACAAAATATAGTTCAAATGACAGAAATAAAAAGAAGTCCAGTCCAACATTCAAGCGCTTAGGTTTGGCTCCCCTCCCGGTCATCAACCTTCTTTTTCCCTTTACTTGTACCTGCATTCTCCTCTGATGATAGAGTTAGGGCGTTAGATCAACGCGTCCAGTAGGTTCCCGATCAGGGCTACCACATGATTAGCATATAAAACATGCGTATATATCATAGTACATGATTAGTAAAAACAGGTAAAACAATGATATGAAGTATGCACATGCAATGAGACCCTCCCATCATGGACATTCATAGCCATCACTTGACGTGCCTCGCACCGACAAGGTAAATTACAATACACATCCATCTTCTCATCATTGGCTTGATTCATATCACGTATCAGTCCTCCTGGCGGGACTCTCATCGCCTAAGGAGACCATTGTGACTATGATCATCATGTTACTCTTCCTGGCGGGACTCTCATCTCCTAAGGAGGACGTAACTCATAAATTGCAACACTGTAGAACCTCATTCACCATCCCATGTCTATGCATGAGATGCCAATGCTTGTATGCCATTTGTTAATGCATTATATATCATTTGAAACCACATAAGATAAACAAGAATCTCATAAATAAAACTGGGGTAAAACTGTGGTTACAAGTAGGTAGGAAACCTACTGAAGATTCCCTTCAGTAATTGATCTTTCTTTAGCGTCACCCAGTCACCACTCGCTCATCGTTCAACTTCCGGTACCTTATCCATATATCAATCAGTAAGTCATAACATCATTTACTTATTCAATCACAACTAAGACCCATCCACATCATGTGGGGTTCGTGTCCGTACATCCAACCCTATGATCATTTCCCTCATTGATCATTCCATCAATAATTACATTTATGCCATTTAGGCTAACCTTTAGTTTTACTATACCTAAACCAACTTAGTGGGGTTCTTCATTCATCACCTTTAATCCCATTTATTACTTAACCCAATTCTATCAAATAATCATTGATGGGGTTCAGCCATACTACTTGGCCGAACCACATCTTATGGGTTTTTATCCCACTTTCCATCATCATCAATGGTTGATTATTTTCTTACTCATAGTCCATAATTTATCATGTATGATTCCTTAATTAAAACAATCATAAACTCCCATCCAAAACAATCCATTTATTTCAAAATAGCCCCATGGGGTTCGGCCATACTCATAGCCGAACCCTAGGGTTCACTTGATCCAATCTTCACCATGATCACTCATGGTTTAATCATGCTAACTCAACCATGAATTAAACATGGTTCAGCCGCATAATAATCCACCAAAACAGTAACATGTTAATCCATTTATTGCCATAAAAACACCACATCTTCATATGGTTTTTAACTCACCAAAAACATGAAAAACTTACATGGGGTTCGGCCATCCAAGGTGGCCGAACCCTATGTCCATGTTTTGGTCTTTCAAACATATTTTTGGTGTCACTTATTCATATAAAAATCAGCACATCATTACTGCACTTTAACCTCTCAAAACCATCTAATAAATTCATTACTTTGTCCAAATAACCATAACACCTCATGTGATTCGGCCATCCAAGATGGCCGATCCCCATGGTCCATTTTTCCAGTTTTAATCCACTGTTTTAGACCATGCCAACTTCTGTCCTTTTATCATTCAGATCCATGTTGTTAGCCCTTTCTAAAACATGCATTTGAATCTTAAATAAAACCCAAAAACAGTACACCAACTTCTTGATTTATATGTTTCAAACACATCACAACCAAACCGTCATTTGCATGGGGTTCGGCCATGTTCATTGGCTGAACCCTATGGCCTTTGGTTTGAACCTCTTAAACATTTCATCTTATGTCTAATCTAATCATCCAAAATAGTAAAACATTTGCATGGTTTTAACTTACAAAACCATCAAAATTCCAACATCATTTGATACCCAAGGTTTTAGACCCATGATACATTCAGCCATTCATGACATCCGAATCCATGTTTTAAACCTTTTTAAAACATGCATTTTAAGTCTAACAAAAACATCTAAAACAGTCCCACAATTTCATGGTTTCATGTTTCAAAGACCATCAAAACCAACAATCTTTTACATGGGGTTTGGCCCTCCATGGTGGCCGAACCCAATGGTTATTTTTACCATTTCTAAACCTCCATTAATCAAGGTTAAAACCTTGGTGTATTCGGCTATAACCATGGCCCAATACACACCCATTTTATTAATCAAAGGTCCATGGAAATAGTTACCAAATTCCAAGCTTTTCTTATTGCCTTTGCTCCTTGCCTTCTTCCCTCTTGTTTCCTTCCTTCTTTCTTCCTTAGTCTCAGCTGATTAGAAGCATGAACCAATGGTGAAATCACCAAGATAAAATTCGGCCAAGGAGGTGTTCTTGAGAGAGGGAAAGAAGATAGAATTCTAAGGCTTTTGCAATGTGGAATACGGCCAAATGAGGGTGTTCAATCCTTTTGTATTTCAGCCCCCAAAACCCCTCCACTCCCTCATCAATTCTTGCCTAAAATGATAGGTCTTAGGTGCTATCAAAGGCACCCCTTGGCACCTACCAATGCAGCCATTCAGCTCTCCATGTATCTCATCTCAATCCCATCCATTTGCATTTAACTTAGCATGGAAATCACCAAAACAAGTCCCCAACGTGTGGGACTTGTTTTGGTTGGTTTGAGACCAAGCTACCTCTTCAAATTCCCACTCAACTCACTGATTTACAGCCCCTTTAATTTCCATTTTGACTCACTTGAACTCAAGGTCATTTAGATTTCCATCTCAACTCACCCAACTCACATACTTAATGCATTTCATTTAATGCACATGAGTTGACTCCACTTCAGTCCCACTCAAACTGATTTAACTCATATTTTAGCTCCCTTGAGGGTCCACACGGTCAACCATAGTCAACTCGACCCGTTGGGTCCACCTTTTGCTCCTTGGCCCGTTTTTGACTCCATGACCCAATTATGGGTATTTTGGTCATTTGTAATTGGTTTTTACATGTGGATCAGGCCTATCCATTTTTCCTTCACTTAATTTCCAATCAAATCAGCCTAACCCCATTTAATTTTAATTCACAAAATGGTCAAATAATCCAGTAAGACCCGATGGGTCCCATTTGGGCCCTTTGACCCATTTAGCCATTTTTGACCCAATTGATGTAAATTACCCATCCAATCAAGTTTAACATTCATAATGTGCTCATATGATCTTAATTTGAGCAATGGGCCCCACTATTTCCTTACTTAACATCACAAAATAATTAATTTAACACATCAGGGGCATTTTGGTAATTATCCATTTCATTGAGAAATTGGGGTGTTACATGACGTCACGACGGGAGCTCAGTCCGAACTTCCAAAGTCCGACCCTTAATTGGCCAACCCTATGTGTGCATGGACCAAGTTCATGAAAATGGTTCACACATAGCAATATCAACTTGCGGAATAAAAAACATAACCTACGGAATCATAACATCAAAATTGCGGAATCATAATAGAACCAAGTTCTATTCCATTCAGATAGCAAAGTACATCAAGTCCTTATCCATAATTAAAACATCATAATTATCTAATAAATCATCCAACCATCTAAGTTATTACATTCCGAAGTCTAGATACTCAAATACAAGTTCGTGAGTAACTTTATTCAAAACATATAAAATAAGTCTTCTAAGCTCCTATGCCTGGCCCATCTTGCGTTCTTCGTTCCCCTGATTACCTGTATCATCAACTAGGGGTGGAAGTAGGGCGTTAAAACAACGTACCCAGTAGGTATTCCGGTTATGGCTAACACATGGTTAGTACAAATCATATATAATAATATAGCGATGTCAAAACCATATAAAATCCATGCCATGCAATGAGTCCCACCCATCACGTGTACATAAAAGTACCCACCACATAGGTCTTCCGGACGCCCCGGCGGAGTAGGACCCTCCGGAATCTTCTTGATGGAAAATCACATCAAGGTACCGCACATAGGTTTTTCGGACGCCCCGACGGAGTGTGACCCCTCCGGTTACAAATCCTCCACCCCATGCCATGCATGAGATGCCAATGAAACACATGCTATTTTATAACATACACATAGCATTAAAGTCACCTTTTGAAACATAATCAATACATGCTATTTAAACAAATAACCATAGCATTTAAAATTCATATGAAGCATATCCTTTGAAACATAAATTTCATCAAACATAAGATAGAACAAGTGTACATAAATCTATGGTTTCAAAGAGGTGGAATCCTACCAAAGACCGCTAACGTGTGCTTGCGTCTTTCGTCCGGTAACTGCTCACGACCGTAAACGCCGTGTGAGATCCCGTTACCTTATAACACAATAATTAATCATAACCAAGTCCCACTTGATTTTAGAGGTTCTAAGTCCATAAACAAAACCCCATGGGGTTCGGCCATACACCATGGCCGAACCCATGGTCTAATCTTTAGTTAATTACAATTATGTCATTGTTCATAACCATAGTCCTTTTTCCTTGCTTAGGTTCCAAATAATCCATTCATACTTCTTTTAATCCAAACACATAGTCCCATAAACAATTAATGGGGTTCGGCCATACACCATGGCTGAACCCTATGACTAATATTTCCATATATTTACCAGATTGCCATTGATTCCCTCATTCATTTAAATCTACCATAATTAAACCCTGTATTAATTCATTAACCAATCATTTCCATAAAATAAACCTCATGGGGTTCGGCCATACACCATGGCCGAACCCATGATCCCTCACTTTGGCATGTAATTACAACTTTTCCATTGGCCTAATTATTTCCAACTTTTTTTTCATTAATACATCAATCTAAACTCATAAAATAGGTTCATAATTCGATTCATACATCAGCCATTAACCATGGCTTAAAATGCCATATGATCCCTTAATTTGGTCCATGGGGTTCGGCCATACACCATGGTCGAACCCTATGGTGTATAACATTAATAATCCATACTTAGAAAGTTTCCTATTTTAGCATCCAACTTCCATAATTACAAAATTGCCATTCATGGTCAACCTTCCATAAATAGAAGGTTTCCAAATTTAGAATCACCTTCCATTTAATCTAAGTTCCATAATTAAAAAGGTCCATATTTAGAAAGTTTCTTAATTAATCATCTACCCTTCCATAATTAGAAGGTTTTCATATTTACCATAAGTCCTTCCATACTTAGAAGGTTTCCAAGATAATCATAAAAAATTAGAAGCTTTCTAATTTAGGTAACACCTTCCAAAAATAGAAACTTCCAAATTAGTAACCATTTTCCATAATTAGATAGTTTCCTAGATTAGATACCATCTTTCCATAATTAGATTGCTTTCCAAACTTAGCAACCAAAATCCATCTACCATTCCAAAACCACCCCATGTGGTTCGCCATACACCATGGTCGAACCCTATGGTTCATGATCTTGACCATCTAATCCATTAAATTAATTTCCTTTCCATGGGGTTCGACCATACCTATAGCCGAACCCTATGGTTCCATTCTTTTCCTCTTTTTAAATCCAAACCACCTAACCATCCAAGGTTTTCATGATCTGAAATCTAAGAACATAAACCCACAATTAGACCATGACTTTCCATGGTTTCGATTCAACAAAATGAACCATGTCTTTCCATTAATCAATCAATGTTCCTCCATGGTTTTCAATATTCATAACGCAACCAAAATAAACCATAACTTTCCATGGGGTTCGGCCATACACTATGTCCGAACCCTATGGTTCTTTCTTTCCATTCAAATCATTAAACCCATCTCCAATCTTCTTCCATGGGGTTCGGCCATACACCATGGCCGAACCCTATGGTTCTTTTATTTCAAAATAAATTATTCAAATAAGATACTAACCTTTTTCCGATTCCTTGCTCTTCCAATCCTTCTCCTTTCTTCTTAATTTTTCCAAACCAAATACACCTTTTGCTGGCTACCTTCTTCTTCTCCTTGCTCTTTGGCGAGAATGAGAGATTGAGAGAGATAGAGAGAGAGAGTTCGGATAGGGTGTAAACCTTGTGCCCTTGTCCCTCCTCTTTTTATAATTTTCCCTTGGTCCACATTTAGGTAGTGCTTAAGATAGCTACTCCCCCCTTTGGCCGTGCGCCTCTTGTCCATTTTAGCCATTGCTGACCTTGGCTTCCCACTTTGGGAAATTCCTAATTTAATCTCCAATTCATGCTCATAAACATGCATTGTCTATCTTTAAATTTCGGCCATACATACTTATTTAATTTTTTCTCAAGATATTTTATCATATCTATGTGGATATGAAAATCCCACATAAACCTATGCAACTCCTAAAATCTTTCATCAATTTCTTCCATGCGCATATCTTAGATTTATTATCTAAAATTCGGCCAAGGCAATCTATGTTAATCCTCTCCATGCTCATACTCATGGATTGCATTACTAGATTAATTCAACCCCATATAATTTTTAATGAGACCCAATTCCACCATTCGTTGGGTCCTAATTGGGTCATGGCCCAATTCTTTATCCATATAAGATCCAATCTAAAATTCACAATTAAAATGGATAATTTTCATATAAAATAATAATTCGAAAATCCGAGGTGTTACAATACAATCCTTTTTTTTAAATTTTCATCCCGAAAATCGAGTGAAGTAGGGTTTCAAACATTTACCTAAATAGCTCAAGATGAGCTTTACTCATTTCCGACTCGAGTTCCCATGTGGCTTCCTCAATGCCATGTCGATCCCATACCACCTTGACAAACTAGATCGCTCGGTTCCGTAACACCCTTTGTTCTGTGTCCACCACTCGGACAGGCTTCCCGATGTATGTCACGTCGCTTTGGATCTCTGTCTTTTACGTTCAATACACTGGTGACCTACATGGTCTAATCAGTGCAGGCTCACCGACCTCTGTCCAACACACTGGTGACCTACATGGTCTACCATATAATGCCTCAAATGGTGCCATCTGGAGGCTTGCCTGGTAACTGTTGTTGTATGAAAATTCTACCAACGACAAGTGATCCTCCCATCCACCCTTGAAATCTAGCATACATGCTCTCAGCATATCCTCCAGTGTCTGTATTGTCCTCTCAGACTGTCCATCAGTCTGTGGATGGAATGCCGTACTAATCAGTAGATCTGTTCCCATGGCCGACTGCATGCTCTGCCATACTCTGCTTGTGAATCGACCATCTTTGTCAGACACAATAGTTCGAGGTATACCATGCAATCTGATAATATCCTTGATATACCGCCGACCCAAAGTCTTAGATGAGTCTGTCATCTTAATAGGAATGAAATGTGCAAACTTGGTCAGTCGGTCTACCACGACCCATTTCGCATCGTTGCCCTTTGAAGACCTTGGCAACCCTGTCACAAAATCCATGGAGATGTGAGTAATCCTGGTGGCTTCTGATGTTCCGTCTTAACCTGCTGACACGTTAAACAATGTGCTACAAATTCTGCCACATCTCTTTTGAGTCCGTGCCACAAGTAATGTCTCTTCAGGTCGTGATACATCTTAGTATTGCCCGGATGAATAGAGAGTTTGGTCTGATGTGCCTCAACCAATAACTCTTTTCTGCAGCTCTTAAGTACATAAATCCTTCCTCGGAATAGAAGACCCTGTCCTGGTCGTAATTCCATTCCGGTATGACTTCACCAGTAGACATCTTGGCCCAAATCTCCTCCACCTCCGGGTCTGTTCACTGTTCCTGTTCAATCTTGGTAATCATGTTGGACCGTATGATCAAATTGTATATAGTCCCATGGTTATTGATGTAAAGTTTAAATTCTCGAATGGTATTCAACATCTCCCATTCCATCCTGATCAAACATGCCACTGATGCATGTGATAAGCGGCTGAGGGAATCTGCCACCTTGTTCGCCTTGCCAGGGCGATAACGATGTGCGAACTCATAATCCGCCAGATATTCCATCCATCTGCGCTGCCTCAAGTTGAGATCTTTCTGATCAAACAAGTACTTCAAGATCTTATGATCTGAAAACACTTCAAATTTCTCGCCATATAGATAATGTCTCCAACTTTTGAGAGCGAAGACTATTGCGGCTAGTTCTAGATCGTGCGTAGGATAGAGACGTTCATGTATTTTCAACTGTCTTGATCCATATGCCTCCACACGATTACTTTGACTGAGTGTACACCCCAGTCTCTCTCCTGACGCATCGCATTGTACCTCATAACACTTGCCTCTTTCCGGCAAAATTAAGATAGGAGCAGTGGTAAGTCTGTTCTTCAGCTCTTCAAACCTCTGATTGCACAAATCTGACCATTCATATTTGACTCCTTTCTGAGTGAGTCGAGTAAGTGGAGATGCAATTTTGAGAAGTCCATGATATATTTCCTGTAATAACCAGCCAATCCCAAGAAACTACGGATCTCGGTTACATTCTTTGGCGCTTTCAATCTCTTACTGCAGTGACCTTAGCTGGGTCCACGGCTATACCTTCTTCTGATATAACATGTCCCAAAAAGCTGACCTCAGATAGCCAAAATTCACATTTACTGGCTTTAGCATATAGTTTGTTCTTCCTCAAAGTGTCTAGAACTATTCTCAAGTGCTCAGAATGTTCTTCCTGAGTTTTGGAGTAAATCAAAATATCATCAATAAATACAATAACAAATTGGTCCAAGTAAGGATGGAAGATCCTGTTCATTAAATCCATGAACATAGCCGGTGCATTGGTGAGTCAAAACGGCATGACTACAAACTCATATAGCCCATACCGCGTTCTGAAGGCTGTCTTCTCTATGTCCTCCTCCCTAACCCGGATTTGGTGATACCCGGACATCAGATCAATCTTAGAAAAATGACTGGAACCTTTAAGTTGATCAAATAAATCATCGATCTTGGGTAGAGGGTATTTATATCTGACCGTTAGCTGGTTCAGTTTTCAATAATCCACACACATACGAAGTGAATCATCTTTCTTCTTTACAAATAAAACTGGAGCTCCCCAAGCCGATGTACTGTTCCGAATGCACCCCAGTTTGAGCAGTTCATCAATCTTCTTCTTTAACTCGGACATCTCTGCTGGTGCCATCCGGTAATGTGGTAATGATACTGGTGCAGTGCCAGGATACAACTTGATTTCAAAATTGATCTCCCTCATGGGAAGCAAACCAGGGAGTCCTTTGGAAAAACGTACGCATAGTCCCTTGCTATTTCCGGAAGTTCAACCACTGGTGCATTGTTGATTCTGATAATGTTCAATACTAGATGATTCAACCCTTCATGCAGTCTGCTTTGTTTATCAGTACGTACCACATGTTGTTTTCCCTCGGGCGACCAAAATGTCACCCTGCGACGATAACAATCAATGTTGGCCTTAAAGCTAGCCAACTAATCCATGCCAAAAATAATATCATATTCTGACATCGAGCACCAAATAATTGAACTCAAATCTGAGTCCAGCAAGTTCAGTAGTCACTGCTATGCATATAAGTCCCAATGATATGTCTCCGACGGGGGATACAATAGTGAATGATGTGGACAGGTTTTGTACCAATGTACTAGTAGCAGTTATAAATGCAGCAGATATGAAAGAGTGTGATGCTCTTGAATCAAATAATACAAAGACGTAGGAACTACTGACTACTGCCATACCTTGAATCACTGAATGATCCTCTGCTGCTGGAGGTGCTAAGGTGAATACCCGTCCAGATCCTGTAGGCGGCCGTCCCACCTGGTTAACTGTCCGGCCTCCACATGAATTAGCTGGCCTAATTGGTGGACGAGATGAACCCCTGATATTAGAGGGTTTATTGAGTTGTGGACATTCCCTCTTAAAATGACTAGGTTGATCACACTGAAAGCAATTGCTCCCACCTCTGGGAGCCTGAGTGACTGATGCAGATGGGGAGGGATGATTGGGACGAAAACCCCCTGTTGACCCAGTAGATGGTGCGGGTCTGCTAGAGTTCGGTCGGAACCGCTTGTTGGTCTGGAATGTACCCATCCCACTCTGAGCTCGGCGATTGTCAATACGCGTCAACTCAGCCATCTCCTGCTCTGCTATAGTGTGGCCCTGCTGACCACTTCTGCCAATGTGGCTGCCTTGAATATAGTTACCTTGGCCCTTATGCTTGGCCGAAGGCCCCGCTCAAACTTGCCTGCCCTCCGATACTCTGTATCCACCATATAGAATGCATATACAGATAGACTGAGAAACTCCTGGTGGTATTTTGCCACCGTCATGGTACCCTGTACCAAAGATATACAAGCCTGAGTCTGGAGCTCATTCTCCTCCTCAGGAAAATATTGTTCTAGGAAGGTAGCTGAGAATTGTTCCCAAGTCATGGCAGTCCTCTCTCCTTCTGAAATAAGTGCTCGCTGCTTCTCTATCACCTCCCACCATTTACCAGCATCATCAATCAGCTGTGATGTGGCCAGTAAAATTTGTGAGCATGACTCGTGATATTTAATAGAGTTAGAATCTGAGAAATCTTCTTCATCCAGTTTTCCGCTCCGATAGTCCCTTCTCTTCCCTTGAAGTAAGGAGGGTGTTGTTGCTGGAAGTCCCTAACCATGCTCTTGTCATTGTTCCCGTTGTTGTTTCCATTCTTGTTCAAGTGTTGTTGGAGCACTGAAGTGACCACTTCTTGAACCAAATTTTGCAATTCAGGGGGTACCACTGGTATGTTCACGTTGCTTTGTTGCTCCTCCTCTTGGTGGGATTGATGTTCTTCCTCTTCATGATGAGAATGTTGTTCCTCCTCATGATGAGAATGTCGTTCCTCCTCATGATGAGAATGCCGTTCCTCCTCTTCACCCCCTTTTGAGTTTTATCGGGTATTTCTCCTTGGCCTTCCCCTTGGAGCCATTTTTCCCTAAGCCATTGAAAACATCAAGACTTAGTTTTCATAAACAAAAATTTGTAATTCCTACCTGTTGGGGAAAATTTCCAAATAAGCACTCTTGATTTTTGCTTTGTTTTATGGGGAAATACCTCCTATGTTGCTATGTTTGATAATCCGATTATTTTGATTGTACTTCTTTTGCTATCATCCGTCTGAGTCTAACGAAGTAAATTAATGCACGAAACCGGATTAATTTACCCCGAAAGATTCAATGTTTTGGGTTCGCTCTGATACCAACTGTAACGCCCCGCCCTTTTTCACTTGTTTCTTCCTGCAAATTCAGAGTCTATTTTTTTTTTTTTTTATAACAGAGTAGAGTGATAGAGCACGGGACGTCACGACGCGAGCTAAGTCTGAACTTCCAAAGTCCGACCCTTAACTGGCCAACCCTATGTGTGCATGGATCAAGTCCACGAAAATGGTTCACACAAAGTAATATCAACTTGCGGAATAAAAATCATAACCTGCGGAATCATAACATCAAAATTGCGGAATCATAATAGAACCAAGTCCTATTCCATTCAAATAGCAAAGTACGTCAAGTCCTTATCCATAATTAAAACATCATAATTATCCAATAAATCATCCAACCATCTAAGTTATTACATTCCGAAGTCTAGATACTCAAATACAAGTTCATGAGTAACTTTATTCAAAACATATAAAATAAGTCTTCTAAGCTCCTATGCCTGGCCCGTCTTGCGTTCATCGTTCCCCTGATTACTTGTATCATCAACTAGGGGTAGAAGTAGGGCGTTAAAACAACGTGCCCAGTAGGTATTCCGGTTACGGCTAACACATGGTTAGTACAAATCATATATAATAATATAGTGATGTCAAAACCATATAAAATCCATGCCATGCAATGAGTCCCACCCATCACATGTACATAAAAGTACCCACCACATAGGTCTTCCGGACGCCCCGGCGGAGTGTGGACTCTCCGAAATCTTCTTGATGGAAAATCACATCAAGGTACCGCACATAGGTTTTTCGGACGCCCCGACGGAGTGTGACCCCTCCGGTTACAAATCCTCCACCCCATGCAATGCATGAGATGCCAATGAAACACATGCTATTTTATAACATAAACATAGCATTGAAAGTCACCTTTTGAAACATAATCAATACATGTTATTTAAACAAATAACCATAGCATTTAAAATTCATATGAAGCATATCCTTTGAAACATAAATTTCATCAAACATAAGATAGAACAAGTGTACATAAACCCATGGTTTCAAAGAGGTGGAATCCTACCAAAGACCGCTAACGTGTGCTTGCGTCTTTCGTCCGGTAACTGCTCACGATCGTAAACGCCGTGTGAGATCCCGTTACCTTATAACACAATAATTAATCATAACCAAGTCCCACTTGATTTTCAAGGTTCTAAGTCCATAAACAAAACCTCATGGGGTTCGGCCATACACCATGGCCGAACCCATGGTCTAATCTTTAGTTAATTACAATTATGTCATTGTTCATAACCATAGTCCTTTTTTTTTGCATAGGTTCCAAATAATCCATTCATACTTCTTTTAATCCAAACACATAGTCCCATAAACAATTCATGGGGTTCGGCCATACACCATGGCCGAACCCTATGACCAACATTTCCATATATTTACCAGATTGCCATTGATTCCCTCATTCATTTAAATCTACCATAATTAAACCCTGTATTAATTCATTAACCAATCATGTCCATAAAATAAACCTCATGGGGCTCGGCCATACACCATGGCCGAACCCATGATCCCTCACTTTGGCATGTAATTACAACTTTGCCATTGGCCTAATTATTTCCAACCTTTTTTTTCATTAATACATCAATCTAAACTCATAAAATAGGTTCATAATTCGATTCATTAATCAGCCATTAACCATGGCAAAAAATGCCATATGATCCCTTAATTTGGTCCATGGGGTTCAGCCATACACCATGGCTGAACCCTATGGTGTATAACATTAATAATCCTATAACGCCCCGCCCTTTTCACTCTAATTTTTCAGAGTTTATTTTTTATTTTTTAAATATAATAAACATGTGATCGGGGTGGAGTATCATGACGCGAGTTAAGTTCGGATCTCTAAATCTGACCCTTAACTGGCCAAACCCATGTGCGTATGAACTAAGTCCATAAAACTGATCCGCACATGGTACAATTACAACTTGCGGAAATAACTTAGTCTTAAACTAACTGGGGTTATAATAGATCCTAAGACTAATCCATTTTTAACTTAAGATAGCAAGTACATAGGTTCTTCTTCAAAATTACTAATCAATCTTAACTAATCGTTCAATCAAACCATCCAACTTAAAACAAACCATAGCATCTATCTTAACTACTTATTACAAACCAACATAACTAGTTACCAAATTACATTGTCCAAATTCAAATAACAAATCCGTAAATAGTCCATTCATAATGCCCAAGCTCCTATGTTTGGTTTTCGTCTCGATCCACGTTCTTCCCTTTCCCTGCGTCATCCACTAAGGATATAGTAGGGCATTAGCTCAACGCGCCCAGTAGTGTTTCCGAATAGGGCTACCACATGGTTAGTCAAAAACATGCAAATAGTATAATAATAATAATACATGTGTGATAAAATTCCTTAAAAACATGCTATGAATGAAATGAACTATAATGAGTCCCACCCATCACCATTCAACATAGCCATCACTTGAAGGGATTCTCATCGTCAAGGTAACCCACAGTGGTCTTTCGGACACCTCGACGGAGTGTGGCCTCCGGATTCCTCTTGATGGGATTCTCATCATCAGGGAACCCCACAGTGGTCTTTCGGACGCCCCGACGGATTGTGGCCTCCGGTTACAACCCCTTCATCCCATGCCATGCATGAGAGCTGTCTATGCAAACATGTCATTTAAAAAAAAAACATAACGTTACAATCATTTAAGTTATCGAAATCAACATAAAACAACATATGGAATAGTGGTTACAATAAAGGTAGGAAACCTACGCTAGTTTACTTTGTTCAACCCTTCCTTTGAGCCGTCTTCCGATCACGGCTTTGTACACCGTTCTAGAAATCCGAATACCCTATGTACATGGCAGCAAGTTAATCATTTGACCATATGATTCTAATTTGATTTATATCCCAAAAATCCACTTTGTGGGGTTTGGCCATACCCCATGGCCGAACCTCACCCATTTAAACCTTGGTAACTCTTTTATTTAATTAATACCATCTAAGTATCCCACACTTTCAAATGACCCTTGGTAGGGTTCGGCGATACTACATGGCCGAATCTTACACCTTAGGTTTTGGCTCATAAGTCTATTCATTTGATCATTTCATCTTTTCATCCATATTTACGATAACGCCACTATACTAACCCTTTGTTTAATTTTGTCTTAGAAAACAAAGTCCATCAACAAACCATCTTAGTACTAAGTCCATAATTGATGTGATTTCCATCTTCTTGAAAGCCAAACCAAACAATCAAATACTTACATGGGGTTCGGCCATCCAAGGTGGCCGAACCCTATGTCCATGTTTTGGTCCTTTTACACTTGTTTTTGGTCTCATTTAGACATAGGATAACTATATAATGTTATCATGTTTTTACCCTTCAAAACCATCCAATAAGCCCATCACTTTGTATGATTTCCATTTTGTAAAACTCAATCCAAATATCCACATAACAGTCCAACCTTTGTCCATGGTTCTTGGTGTAATTATTCCAACCTTTGTCCATGGTTTTAATCCACAATTTAACCATAGTATTAATATGGTTCAGCCAAGCCATAGTTACCTAAAAATAGTAAGCTTATCTTCACTTTAAATCTTTTAAAATCTTCATTAACTACTATGAATTTTATCCCTCAAACTCCATTAAAAATCACCAAGTTTTTCCATGGGGTTCGGCCATCCAATGGGGCCGAAGCCTATGGTCCATATTTTATCATTTAAACATCATAATTCTAGATTAAATTCCTTGTTGTGTTCGGTCAATCCATAGCCCAACACATGACACTCAAAACCATAATTTTAAAACTTTTCAAAGCATGCAATCAATTTAACTTAGCATCCAATTTAATCCATTTTTTTCATGGGGTTCGGCCATCCCATGTGGCCGAACCCTATAACCATTTTTTTTTATCTTATTCATGCACTTCCAACTAATATCTAACCCTTGTTAGATTCGGCCATCCAATGGTCGGATCATGATTTAAAAAATTGTTTATCGAAAACCTACCGTTTCCGCGACTCCTCCAATTGATCTTCACACCGGCTTGTTCCTTTCCCTTTCTTAGCCTCTCCTTCTTCTTGATTCCTTGATAGTCAAGGACTGATTAAGCAACCAGCTGCTGCTCTAATTTTTGAAATGTAGAAAACGGCAAAGTGGTAGAGAGAGAGAAAGAATTTTGGCTTTGGATGAGAAACCTTAATGCCCCCTCATTTGCTCAATGTATACTTTTGTCTTGGTGAAAGAAAGCAACCAAGGACTGATTGCAAATCAGTGACCAGCTGCTGTTCTTTGTATTTGGAGAGATGATAACAGTCCAAGGAAAAGAGAGATAGAGAGAGTAAAATGAAAAAGCTCTTTGTTTAACCAAAATCAGCCCAAGGTTAATTCAGCCCTTGTGTAACTCCCATCCTTAATCAAAGTTCTTTATGTTACTTGGGGGTTTCATCTATGAAATGAAACACCCCAAGCAACCAACGTCTCCTTGCATGGTTATGGCTGTAACCTCCTCAAATCCCATTCATTTCTTAATACCTCCCTTGGGGGTTTCATCTTTGAGATGAAACTCCAAGGGTACCCAACGGCTTACCTTGCTGTATACATTAGTGTAATCTCCACCTTTACCTCCTTCTCATTAACAACTCAAATGGGGTTTCATCTTAAGATGGAATCCATCCCCTTCCTTCAACGTGTAAGCTATGATTTAAATTTGAAATGCCAAAAGCCTCTTTGTGTAATAACACCAAACAGCAACTCCATTTATTCTCCAACCTTGGAGTTACATGCATGCATTATCTACCCATCTATTGGCTGTCCTTTGAAGATCCAAACAATGTACTCTAACCATTTCCAACGTGCATACACTTTGCATTTGAAACAATCCTCCCACCTCCAACGTCTCCCATGTACTTTCAAAATGTAACTCTCATTTCCTTTATCACTTAAATGGGAGTTACATTCATGGTAATACCTCCCATGCAGCCAACGTTTATTGTGTTAAAACCTACCACCAGCCCACACCACCATCTTACACACACTTTACTCACTAAAATAATTATTCCATCTAACTCATGTATTTAACTCACCCAAACTTAACTCATTTATTTTATGTGACTCAACTAATAATTTCCACTCAACTAAACTCCAACATTTATTTCAACTCAAACAAACTCAAATATTTAATAAACTCAAACCACTTAAGCTTTGAGCTCACTCGTGATTAATCATGCCCATTTCAACCCATTGGGTCCCATTTAACTAAATTTGACCCAATTATGATTTTTGACCCGTTTAAGTTCATCTTATCCATTTATTTGTTTTGTAATCAAAACTACTAACCATTGGGTCTTTTTTGAACCATTGACCTATTTAAATTCAACTCAAATATATCACAATGGCAATTTCGTAAATATGAATAAATTCATATAAATTGATTACTTTGAAATTCCAGGGTGTTACAAATCCATACTTAGAAAGTTTCCTATTTTAGCATCCAACTTCCATAATTACAAAATTACCATTCATGGCCAACCTTCCATAAATAGAAGGTTTCCAAATTTAGAATCACCTTCCATTTAATCTAAGTTCCAAAATTAAAAGGTCCATATTTAGAAAGTTTCTTAATTAATCATCTACCCTTCCATAATTAGAAGGTTTTCATATTTACCATAAGTCCTTCCATACTTAGAAGGTTTCCAAGATAATCATCCAAAATTAGAAGCTTTCTAATTTAGCCAACTCCTTCCAAAAATAGAAACTTCCAAACTTAGTAACCATTTTCCATAATTAGATAGTTTCCTAGATTAGAAACTATTTTTCCATAATTGGATTGCTTTCCAAACTTAGCAACCAAAATCCATCTACCATTCCAAAGCCACCCCATTGGGTTCGGCCATACACCATGGCCGAACCCTATGGTTCATGATCTTGACCATCTAATCCATTAAATTAATTTCCTTTTCGTGGGGTTCGGCCATACCCATAGCCGAACCCTATGGTTCCATTCTTTTCCTCTTTTTAAATCCAAACCACCTAACCATCCAAGGTTTTCATGATCTGAATTCTAAGAACATAAACGCACAATTAGACCATGACTTTCCGTGGTTTCGATTCAACAAAATGAACCATGTCTTTCCATTAATCAATCAATGTTCCTCCATGGTTTTCAATATTCATAACGCAACCAAAATAAACCATAACTTTCCATGGGTTCGGCCATACACTATGGCCGAACCCTATGGTTCTTTCTTTCCATTCAAATCATTAAACCCATCTCCAATCTTCTTCCATGGGGTTCGGACATACACCATGGTCGAACCCTATGGTTCTTTTATTTCAAAATAAATTATTCAAATAAGATACTAACCTTTTTCCGATTCCTTGCTCTTCCAATCCTTCTCCTTTTTTCTTAATTTTTCCAAACCAAATACACCTTTGCTGGCTGCCTTCTTATTCTCCTTGCTCTTTGGCGAGAATGAGAGATTGAGAGAGATAGAGAGAGAGAGTTCGGATAGGGTGTAAACCTTGTGCCCTTGTCCCTCTCTCCTTTTATAATTTTCCCTTGGTCCACATTTAGGTAGTGCTTAAGATAGCTACTCTCTCCTTTGGCCGTGCGCCCCTTGTCCATTTTAGCCATTGCCGACCTTGGCTACCCACTTTGGGAAATTCCTAATTTAATCTCCAATTCATGCGCATAAACATGCATTGTCTATCTTTAAATTTTGGCCATACATACTTATTTAATTTTTTCTCAAGATATTTTATCATATCTATGTGGATATGAAAATCCCACATAAACCTATGCAACACCTAAAATCTTTCATCAATTTCTTCCATGCGCATATCTTAGATTTATTATCTAAAATTCGGCCAAGGCAATCTATGTTAATCCTCTCCATGCGCATACTCATGGATTGCATTACTAGATTAATTCAACCCCATATAATTTTTAATGAGACCCAATTCCACCATTCGTTGGGTCCTAATTGGGTCATGGCCTAATTCTTTATCCATATAAAATCCAATCTAAAATTCACAATTAAAATGGATAATTTTCATATAAAATAATAATTTGAAAATCCGAGGTGTTGCACTGACCTCGTCAATTTTTGCAATGCTTTGGTGTTCTGTTTATAGGCTCTGGGTTAGAATGGATGGCTGAGATTAAATCTTGGATTAAGTGATGATTGAAAGGCTTGGATTAAATCTCATTAAGCATGAATGGATGGGATTAAAGGTAAAAGGTTAGGGTTTACTAGGTTGACACGAATTTGGTGTCTTGGAGATCAAGTTGGCTTGGACTTCAAGAAATAAATTCGAATATGTATGGATTGGATTGGCTATGGTCGAATTTTACTTATGGGATTTAGGGTTATGTGATATGCAATGAATGGATGAGATTTAAAACTAAGATGAATGAATGGTTAGATGAATGCATAATGACATAGAGGGTTGACTATGTAGACAATTCGAATGGATGTACTGGGATATGAGAAAATTGTGTGGAATGGATATGGATTGGTGATGAGGTGTTGGTGATGTGGAAAATCGTATGGATAGGGTTGGAGTTGCTTGGAGTACAAGTTGGGTTAGATGAATGGATTAGATTACAAATGCTAAAATCGAATAATCCTAATGATGGGTGGTTAAGATGAATTATATAAAAGATGAGATAATGCATGGATGGTTGAGATTCTAAGGTTAATCTAGATGGATGATGAAATGAATGACCTAGATTTAATACGAATTATGTATGCAATGGATAAGGAAAGGTGGCTTTAGGGTTTACCTAATTTTATGCATGAGACGAATGGTTCGGATTAAAGGATAGTAAAATGGAGGGTGGATATGATATGGGGAGGGAGAAGGATATGGGTGTTGTGCAAATTTTAAATTTGTAAATCTCGAAAGCGCACGAACTATATATAGTACAGCGATTGAGTGGGAGGTCGAACCCAAAGGAAACATTCAAAATGCACACGATTCAATTTTTATGTTTCTTAGAAAACCAAGATTCAAAATTAAATCTAGGATAGAAATCAATTTTAATCTTAAAAGTATATTTTGAACTAATCAAATCTTCATTCAAATAAATAGATCTACAATCTTGAGCATTGATTAAAAGTGATTAAAATAAACTTTTAATAAAAAGTTTATAAACAATCTCAACATTAATTTCAATTCACAAAATCAAAGGCCTAATTAAATTTAATCTTAACTAGTTAACAAGTTGTTAGGGATGTTTTAAATATATGAAATAAATACACTTTAAAATAATTAAAGATTTAAAAATAAAAACTAAAATACAACATTCAAGTGAAATAAAATAAACATGAAAAATAAATTGGCAACAAAAATAAATGCCAGAAATAAAAATGTAGTAACGTCAAGGTTGGTTGTTTGGAAAAGACCATTACTGAAGATATTTAAATAAACAAACGACCTAGATTTGAAATTCGCGTAAAAATCTAAGTCCGAGTTCATGTTTATCATCAATGTTAAAAATCATAAACTTTAGATTATAAAATCAAACCTTAGTAACTTAAATCTTGACAATCATAACCTAAGTCCTAACTGTTTCATGTCCGATTAAATAATTAAAGCATACAATCTTAAAATCGAGTCAAAGACAATCATAAAAGAAAATCGGAAATTGGATTTTTCAAGATTCTAAATGGATGTCCTTTGATTATTTATTGGAAAAATTAAATAAAAGATTGATTGAATACAAGAAAGATGAAAATTAAAATTGCAATAAGAAACTCGTAATAGCTTGGAATTTTTAAATCAATATAAATGTGTGTTATTATTTATTTTTAATGGTGGAAATTGGAAATTTGATGGAATGAATCGTGAATGGATCAAAATATGGATAAAGGCCCAAGTATGGCCCAATGGACTATGGATTGGATTTAAATTCATTTAAAGGGTCAATGATGGTCAATTGGGCCAAGGGTGGTCAAATTGGGCCCAATAATCACTTGGGACCCAATAGATCAAGTTGGTGTAAGCTCTAAGGTAAATGGGTAAGATGAAAATGTAATTGGGCCATGGGCCCAATGGTGATCCAATAAGAGGAATGGATTGATTTGGAAATTAAGTCATCTAAGTTAATGTTAGTTGGACCTAAGTGACATGGCCGAATGGGGCCCACCTCCACCTCACCAAGTGAGGTGGCATGTGGACCCAAGGTTTGGTGGGGCCGGCCACCATGGTTGAATTGGTCAACCATGAGTGTATGCATAAAGGGAAATTAAGCAAGTGGAGTTAAGTTGAATGAAATTAATTAACTTAATGATCCAATTAATTAGTTAATTAAGCTAAGTTAAAAAGGTGGTCAAATGGTCAATGAAAGACCAAAACCACCCATTGGAAGACACCAAAAACGTTCGATAGTGTTTTTGGGTCAAAAAGCATAAAAAATATCTTATGCTTGGTAGGTGAGAAATTTATGGTGAAGTGTAAGTTAAGCCATCTTAAGATAAGACGAATTTTCTCTCATTCTCTCCCATTTCACTCTCTCATGGCCGTCCCACACTAAAGAGAAGGAAGAAGAAAGCTAAGGAGAAAAGAAGCTAAAGAGAGAAGAAATAAGTGCAATTTTTAGTCCACCACTTTAAGATCAAGGTCTACTATCTTCCCTCTCATCATCTCCTCCTCTCTCTCTCTCAAACAAACCATACTATGGTCGAACCCAAGTTTGGAGGTTGTCACCATTGATCAAGCATCTTAGCCGATCAAACAAGGAGAGGAAGAAGAAAGGAGACCAAGGAGTCCGACGGGAGCGAAGAAAGTCGGAGGAGACGACGGATTGTAAGTATTTTCTAAAACAAGAGATTTGGATTTTCTTAGGGTTTAAGAGGCTATGAAATCCATTTCTTGGATTTGGAGGTGGCCAAATCATGGCCTTGGATCTTAAATCTATCAAATGGAAGGATGAAAATGGGGAAAACCCTAAATGAGTAAATTAGGGTTAAGAAGAAAAAAAAAATAAAAGGATTAAGGGTGTTATGTAATTAAATGGATTAAGCATGGAATTATGTAATTGGAAGAAAATTATGTGCCATAGGGTTCGGCCATGCCATGGTGGGTGATTAGGTGATTGGTTATGTGATTGATTAATTGTTAGGGTTTTGTAAAGAATGGAAGCTATGGAGAGTGAATTATGATTATTAGGGTTTTAATGTTTGAATGGGGTAATTTTTTTAAAGGCATTGTAAATGAAGAATGCATGGGAAGTATGAATGCTGTTAAGGACCTTAAAAATGGTAAATGGGAGTGGATCATGAACCATGGGTTCGGCCATGGTGTATGGCCGAACCCTATGGTGATCAAATGGTGGATTTAATGGTTATGTATTATGGAAAAATAAATGGGGAATGTTGGTGGTGTTGATGGACTAATGTGAACTTAATGTTGATAGTTAGGATGAAATGTGATTAAGGAATGATGAATCAAATGTATGGTTTAGGTTCTCTCAATGGAAGGACTTATGATGAATCTAATATGTAACCAAAGACCAAGGAAAATGGGGATTTGGTTAAGAAGGGGTTGATTTTTAATGAACCCAATGGTAGATCATTTTGGCCTAAGACTAATGTGTAGGTATATGTTTAAATGAATGGACTTTAGATTAAATTAAATGGCTGATGTAAGTGGTCTTGTGATATGGGTGATGGGTCAATTATGGACCCAAGAATGTGGCTAAGAATGATGATTTAATTGTAAGTCATTTTTATGGGCTAAGGAAGGATGTATGTATGTGATTAATTAATGGGGATTCGATTAATTAAATGGCTAATTTTAATGGTCATGTGACATGGTTCAATGGGTCATTAATGGACCTAAGTTAGGGATCCAAGTTTATGATCAATTATGAACTTAGTTAGGCAAGGGTGAATGAGTGATTAACCATGGAGAAGGGGTAGTGGCAAAACCGTAATTAATGGCCAAGGTCAAGAACTCAATGGGAGATGTAATAGCCCGAATTTTCGAATCAATATATTTGGCATTTAATTATTTTAATTTGGAATTTGATGTGATGAAATGCCAAATGGATCAACTTTGGGACAAGGGTCCAAGAATGGCCCAATTGGGCCATAGATTGGATGAAATCCATTTGATGGGTCAATGAGAAGTAATTGGATCAAAGATGGTCAATTTGGGTCAAAGGGCCATATGGGACCCAATGGGCCAAGGTAGCTAAGCCCAAAGGTAAATGGGTAAGACAAAAATTTAATTGGGCCATGGGCCCAATGGCGATCCAATAAGAGGGATACATTTAATAAAATTTAAATCACCTAAGTTAGGTGATAAATGGACCAAGGTAACATGGCCAATGGGGCCCACCTCCACATCACCCATTGAGGTGGCGTGTGGACCCAAGAGTAGTGGAGCCGACCACCATGGTTGACTTGGTCAACCATGGGTGGATCTTAGAGGGAATTTAATGAGATTAAATTAAGTGGAAAGTGATTAATTAAATTAACCTAGGGATCAAGTGATCTAAGTTAATTAACTTAATCTAAATTGGACAAGTGGTCAAAACCATCCCAACAAACACAAACCACTTGAGAAAACACAAATTGAAACCATGGATTAAAGGTGGTGGTTTTATCCCAACCACCACCATTAATGCATGTTGGTTGGTGAAAAAATTAATGTTTGAGTATAGGCTACTCCAACCATCTCCATCTCTAATCCAAACAAGCCATTTCACTCTATCCCTCTCTTCACACACAAAAAACGTCCCCTACCTTGCAAGAGAGAAGAAAAAAAAAACTTAGAAGAAAAACTTAGAAAGAAAGGAGAAGAAAAGAGAAGGAGAAGGCAAGCTTTGGGCCACCAAGACCCTTTAAGATTTCTCCCTCATCTCCATACTCTTTCCCTCTCAACCTAACCCTACCTTAGCTGATTCAAACCTTGAGGGCCTCACCATTTGATCAAGCACATCTAGCCGGTCAAAGATCAAGAAGAAGGAGAGAAGAGGCTAAGGAAATCAAGAGGAGAAAGAAAGACCGGAGGAGACGTCGGGTTGTAAGTATCTCTAGACAAGAGGTTAATCTTTCATGGTTTAAAAAAAAATGATGATCCATTTCTTAAACTAAATATGGCCAAAAATGTTGTGGGCCATGGATCTAAGATCCATTCAACGGTAGGATTAAGAAATGGATAAATTTGGAGAGAGATAGATTAAAGAAAATGAATGGATTAAGGATGGTGTGGATTTAAATTTTTAAAGCATGGAGAAATGTAAATGGGAGTGAATGGATGACCATAGGGTTCGGCCATGTAGCATGGCCGAACCCCATGGTGAATGATGGGTAATTTATTTGAGATTATATGGTTTAAAATTATGGAGAAGGGTTAATGATATTGTGGTTTTAAATGATTAAAAAGTTGGTAATTTTAAGGAGTGTTAAATAAAGAAAAATCATGAGGTATGTAAATGAATTCAAGTAGCCTTAAAATGATGGAGGTATGATATTTTAAAGAAATCATGGACTATATAGGGTTCGACCATACAAGGTGGCCGAACCCCATGGTTAGTGATCTATGAGGGTTAGGACTCTTAAATGCTCAATGATTAATGGTTTCTAAGGTTTGAAAACTATGAGTATGGTATGTGATTTTTTAAATGGGTATTAAAGGATGGAAATGGTGGGTTAAATATTTTTGAATTATGGAGATAGTGAGGAAATGTTGGTGGTGTAAATGGACTTTAAATGTGATTAAAGATCCAAGGTAAAAATGAGGGAAAGACATCATGGGTTCGGCCATGGTGTATGGCCGAACCCATGACCCATATTTTTAGGTCATTTGTGGGCTAAGTTATGGTTTATATATGTATTTAAACGAATGGAAATTAGGTTAAGTTAATGGTAAAATTTAAATGGATTTACAAGTGTATGATATGGATTTTAAAGGGCCAAAATGAATGAAGGTTATGGATTTTAAAACGGATTATTTTTGGGACAAAACATTGGTCTTAAAATTGCACCCTATGGTGGTGATTGGTGATTTTAAAATGATGGAGAAGAATAATAGATGTTAATGGATTCTTATATGATATGTGATGTTTTAAAAGGATGAAAAATGGGGACTTAAATGGATAAGTTAAATTCATTAGAGATAGGAATTAAAAGGGGGGAAATGAACCCATGACCCACATACCATGACCCATTATGTGGGCCACATCTTAGGCAAAATGTGGAATTAGGTAAGGGATTTAATGTTTACAAAATTCATTAAAATTGGTGATTGATGTTATGATGCTAGGTTATGATTAATGAATCACTAATGGATCTAAGTGAGGGATGAAGTTTGGACTTAGGATGTACATAAACGAATGGATGATTGAACCATGGGAGAGGAGTGGCAAAACGGTAAATAAGTGCCACATTGAAGAACCATGGGTTCGGCCATGTACCATGGTACATGGCCGAACCCTATGGGGATTAGACATGGAATCGGATATTACGAATGATTAAAGGAAACGGATAGATGCTGTGTTTTAGGCTCGCAAATCGGAATTTTTAAAATTGGCCAAAATTGGATTTATGTATGTGTTTTAAACCACGGAAAATAAGGCTAAGTTAAGGGTTGATTTTCGATAAAATTATAACATAATTAATGGCCATTAATGGGTCTAAGTAGATGGATCAATTATGGACTTAATCATGGATAACGTATGGACTAATTCGGTAAATGTAATAAGGTATCGAGACGTCGCAAACGGTACACGATCGGCGACCGGATTATCGAACGGAAACGTAACGGAATGCTACGCGGTATTCAGTAGGATTCCTACCTCTTTGTAAGCCGTGGATATGTGATGTTTATTTTAATCTATTTTGATGATTATGGGACTTGTATTATGATGAGTTTTAATTTATGAATTATATGATGGTGTTATGGATTATATTTTAACATTATGCATTATATGGCTATGTATGGTATATTAAATTTATGGTTTATCTATATACTACATAGCATAATGCACGTACATCTCATGCATGGCATGGGCGGGAAAATAATGAAACCGGAGTCCATGCTCCGTCGGGGCGACCGAGAATCAGACATGGGGATAGCCTGAGGGCTAAAACCAGAGTCCATGCTCCGTCGGGGCGACCGAGAATCAGACATGGGGATAGCTTGAGGGCTATAACCGGAGTCCAAGCTCCGTCGGGGCGACCGAGAAGCAAACATGGGGACAATACATAGTATGATCATACGAATGATGGGTGGGACACATGACATAGGCACCCATGGCATAACATTCATTACATGCTTATTTTGTTATATTTTATTGTATCGGTATGCGTGTTATCACTAATCCATGTGCTAGCCCTACTTAGAGTCCTACTGGGCGCGTTGACTAACGCCCTACTTCTACCCTAGCTGATGACACAGGAGATGGAGGAAACGGTGGACATGACGGAGCCAAGCTTAGGAGCTTGGGAAACACATTCTTAGTTTATTTAAGTTTATATTTTGGAAATGTAATTTTGAGTAACTTAGCTCATCGGACTGTATAATTTGCACTTCTTGCGATGGTTTGGACTTTACTTATGGACGATTATATTTTATGATATAAATATGAACATAGGGGCATTTTGGTAATTCAATGTTATATCTTCCCTTCTATCTAAAAACCGGTAGGATAGACTCTATTATCATGTTCCGCAATAATTATAATCCGCGAGCTTACTTCCTACGCGTGAACCATTCTCGTGGACTTAGTTCCGCGCACGCATAGGGTTGGCCAGTTGAGGGCCGGGCTTTAAAAGCTCGGACTCGACTCGGGTCCTGACGTCAGCGCCCGTTGTCACTTTTATTTAAAAAAAAGAAAAATAGACTCTGATTTCAGTGAAAATGGGACGGGCGTTACAAGAGAGGACCATGGATTTAGGGGCACTAAGTAATAAGTTTATGTACGGTTAAATAAAGCGTAGGAGGCTGAATTTTAGACTATGTAATTAAAATATGTAATGGATTAAATGGGACCCACAAAACCTAAATAGTGACCGATTTTTCATATGGACTTGGAAATGATTAATGGGCTTAGAAATAGTTAAAATATGGACTGATTATGTGTATCGCGAGCGGTATTCGGTAGGATTCCTACCTTTTTGTAAGCTATGGATTAGGTACTATGTGAATGGTTTCTTCGTTTATTGTTGGGGATTTGGTTTATGACATTATGATTTATATGTATTTAAGTTTATTTTACGAAATGTATTTGAGTAGCCTAGCTTGTTGGAAATGTAATATTTTAAATTACTTGCTATATTCTGGTTTCTATTTTGAACATTGAGATGTGGTGATATTTTGGTAATACTATGAATGCTATCTTCCCTGCTATCTAAAAATTGTAGGTTAGCCTCTATTATAATTTTTGCACTTAGGTTAGTATTCCTCGAGCTTACTTCTACGTGTGAACCGTTCTCCGTGGACTCCGTTCCACGCACACGTAGGGTTGGCCAGTTAAGGGCCGGGCTTAAGAAGCTCAGACTTAACTCGCGTCGTGACGTCCGCGCCCTTTGTCACTTTTTTTTTTAAAAAAAAAAAAAATAGACTCTGATTTTCGGTGAAAAGGGGCTTGCGTTACAAAACTCACTGCAAATTTCGAATGCACTGTAGATCTCTAACTCTTCCTTGGTCTTCTCTCCAATCCTATTGTCCTTTTTGGCTCCATAGTCAAATTCGAGTTTTACACGTGGGTTACTGGGCTATTTATAAGACTTGGGATTGAATGGATGGCTAGGATGAAATCTAGGTTTAAGTTGGTGGATGAAAGATTGGGATTAGATCTAACTTAAATTAGGTGGCTAGGATTAAAAATTGCAAAAGGTTAGGGTTTACAAAGGGTGTACACAAATTTGGTGTGATGGGTTGGCTTGGATTGTAGTGCAAGCAAGGAAGTAGAGAAAATTGGGATTGGGTTTTTCTGTGTGATTTTCGAATTTGCTATGTGGCTTAGGGTTTATGCAACGATGAGATGTAATATGGTGAGGTGGAGGGTTGACTAGGTGTAAAATTCAAATGTGGTGGATTTGGATTGTGAAAATCGTGTGAGACATGGTGGATTGGGATGATGAGGTGTGTAGGGATCTTAGAAGTGTATCTACATGGTTTTAGGTCTAAGTGTATTGAGAGGTTTTAGGTGCTAAAATCGTGTGGACTGTGTGTTAGATGGACATATTGGTGACAAGGCATGGGCGATGGAGGGTAGCTTGAGCTTCAAGTTGTTATATGTTAGGGTTTGGTGATATGAAATGCATGATATGAATATGATCAATAAAATGAACGGTTTGGATTGGTTGATTGGGTCAATAAATGGGGTGGGTAGAAGATTGGAAATTGGATGGTTAAGATTAGGTGGGTAGGATGGGTCATGGACTTTAAGGTTTTGGACCTAAAATGGATTTGGGCTTAGGGTGGTGAACTTGGATTTGGACATGGAGCATTGGATCTTGAATTGGATTTGGACTGGCGTCTTGGGCTTGCTGGGCTTGAATTCACTTTGGTCAGGCCCACATTGGGAAATGCGCGTGGAGTGCTTCTCCTGGCCCAGTGTCTGGCATTTGGAGCAGGGGTCGAAAATTCGGCCCAGCCGAATTTTCGGCTGAATTTTGATCTCGGCCGAGATTTTCTTGTAACACCCTGCCCTTTTTTACTCGCTTTCCCTTCCAAAAATTGGAGTCTATTTTTTTTTTATAACAGAGTAGTGATAGAGAGCGGGACGTCACGACTCGAGCTAAGTTCGAACTTCCAAAGTCCGACCCTTAACTGGCCAACCCTATGTGTGCATGGACTAAGTCCATGAAAACGGTTCACACATAACAATATAAATTTGCGGAATAAAATCATAACATGGGGAATCATAATAGAACTAAGTTCTATTCCATTCAGATAGCAAAGTACGTCAAGTCCTTAATCATCATTCAAATATCATAATCATCCATATAAACATCCAACCATCTAATTTATTACATCCTCAGAAACTAGTTACTCAAATACATGTCCATAAGTAACTTTATTCAAAATATAAACTAAATCATCCAAGCTCCTATGCCTGGCCCGTTTCGCGTTCATCCTTCTCCTTGTTTCCTCTATCATCCACTAGGGTAGAAGTAGAGCGTTAGAACAAAACGCCCAGTAGGTATTCCAGTTACGGCTAACACATGGTTAGTACAAAACATATATATAGCATAATAATAAATCCATATAAAAACAATGCCATGACATGTGTAGTATGCAATGAGTCCCACCCATCATAAACACATGTATCCTCTTAATTGAATTGTCATCATCAAGGTACCCCCACATAGGTCTTTCGGACGCCCCGACGGAATATGACCCCTCCGGTTTCTTCTTGATGGGATTCTCACCATCAAGGTATCCCACATAGGTTTTTCGGACGCCCCGACGGAGTGTGGCCCCTCCGGTTACATATCCTTCACCCCATGCCATGCATGAGATGTCAATGAAATACATGTTATTTTATCATATAAACATAGCATTAAAAATCACATTTTGAAACATATCCAACATATGCTATTTTATCATATAAACATAGCATTAAAAATCACCTTTTGAAACATATCCAACACATGCTATTTTATCATATAAACATAGCATTTAAAACTCACAATTTGAAACCTATCCTTTGCAATATTATTTCATCAAAAATAAGATAAAAACAATGTACATCAACCCATGGTTTCAAAGAGGTGGAATCCTACCAAAGACCACTACGTGTCCTTGCGTCTTTCGTCCGGTAACCGCTCACGATCATACACACCTTGTGAGGCCCTGTTACCTTATAATATAACAATCAATTAAAATCAAGTCCCACTTGATTTATAATATTGTTTAAGTCCATAAACACAATCCTCATGGGGTTTGGCCATACACCATGGCCGAACCCATGATTCCTCACTTTCACCCTTTATTACTTTGCCATTGGACTAATTTTTAGTTAATATTTCATTTTAATATGCCAAACATAGTCCCTATATCCACCAAAAAATTCCCATGGGGTTCGGCCATACACCATGGCCGAACCCATGGTCCATTAATTCATTTAATTACAATATGCCATTATACATATCCATAGCCATTTACGTTCCTTATTTTCATAAGGCTTATGTTCCAAAATAATCCATACAATAGTTCTTGGGGTTCGGCCATACACCATGGCCGAACCCTATGTCCAATATTTACAAGATTGCCATTACCTCATGTTCAAGTCCAAACCAATCCATAATCCAACCATGATCCATAAAAAAATGGTTCATGGGGTTTGGCCATACTCATGGCCGAACCCATGATGTCTACGTTCCAATTATATCACTTTCCATATTTGAATCCATATATCAAGGTTCCTTCCATAATTAGAAACTTTCCAATTTTAGTAATTCCATTCTTGAATCCATGATCCAAGGCTCTTTCCTTAATTAGAAACTTTCCAATTTTAGCAATTCCATTCTTGAATCCATGATCCAAGGCTCTTTCCTTAATTAGAAACTTTCCAATTTTAGCAATTCCATTCTTGAATCCATGATCCAAAAATCCATATTTAGAAACTTCCTAATTTATCTCCACCTTCCATTTTAATCAATGAAACTTTCTAATTTAATCTCCACCTTCCATTTTAATCAATTAACATTCATTAAAAAAATACCAATACAACTCCATGGGGTTCGGCCATACACTATGGTTGAACCCTATGGTCCATAATCCTCTTTTTTAAAATCGTTCATCCAATAAAATCTCCTTAATAATTTAAGTCTATAAGAAGACCTCATGGGGTTCGGCCATACACCATGGCCGAACCCATGATCTTTCAATTTGGCATGTATTTACAATTTTGCCAGCATCACCAAGATCTCCATTTAATCAATCACCAAAATAAAACCATCTATATTTTTCCATGTTCTAAGTACATGAACATGATTCCGTAAATATTTATGGGGTTCGGCCCTACTCCATGGCCGAACCCATGGTCTAGGATCTTCACCAAAAATCATTCATTAAAACCTTTCTAAAATTAAAACCATAACTCTATGATTTTGATCCTCCAAACTTCCATTAAAATTACCAAAGTCTTTCCATGGGGTTCGGCCCTTCATCATGGCCGAACCCTATGGCTCATCAACTTCTTCTTAAACCATTTAAATCCTTTTTAAAAACATACATAATTATTCCATGGTTTTCTTCATTAAAAATCCATAACCTAACCCATGTCTTTCCATGCATGGCCGAACCCTATGGTTCATCATTCCATTAAAAATACCATGATCATCACCCAATTCTCTTCCATGGGGTTCGGCCATACACCATGGCAGAACCCTATGGTTCCTTATCTTAAACAAAAATATCAAATACTAACCGGTTCCACGACTCCTTCGGTTTTCCTTTGCTCCGATTTGTTCTTCCGATCCTTTTCTTCCTTAGCCTCTTCTCCTCCTTGATCTTTCACAAAACTGAGAACACCTTCTTGCCAAGAGCAAACCAACGTCAATCCTTGCTGGTTTTGTGTAATGTCGTGTGCCTCTCCTTCTCTCCTTTTATTACTTCCAATTTGTCCCAATATTAGAAGGTATCAAGACACTTTAATTTAGCACTTGCCCAAATACCATGCGCCCCTTGCTGAAATAGCCATTGCCGTGTGCTCCTTGTGTTTTTCTTCCTTTTCAGGAAATGTAATATACATAGAAGTTGCCGACCCTTCCATCTAGTAGTTGCCTCTTTTATAAACTTCCAATTGGTCCAATATTAGAAGGTACCATGTGCCCCTCTTGCCTTTCCTTTATTAATCTCCAATGGGTCCTAACTTAGAAGGTACCAAGGCCCTTTAAATTAGCCATTGCCTAATGCCGTGTACATTACCTTTGTTTTATAGAAGTTCCAATTGGTTCCATATTTAGAAGGTGCCTATGCGCCCCTTGTTGCCTCTCTTTTATCTACCTTCCAATCGGTCCAATCTATAATTAGATAGTGCCATGCGCCCCTCTTCTATAACACTTCCACTCGGCCAAGCAACTTCTTTATTTGGATTTAAACATCTTCTTTATTTAAGCAATAATATATCATTGCCTAATCCCACTCCATCTACACGTTTTCGTTCAATTTAGGACAATACTTGGTCGCATATAACTCCTTGATTTTTGTGATATAAAATCTTATATTCGGCCATGCAATCTTTTATTTAATCTTAGATATCTTCTTAAGATATTCTAGCATATCAATGTGGATATGAAAATCCCACATACACGGCCATAAGCAATCTATCTCTATTTGGATTTGATAACTTCTTCATTTGGATTTAGACAATCGGATGACATTGCCTAATCCAACTTATCCCAATGTGTGGCCCATTTTAGGTCCATCCTAAAATCTTTCCATCAATACCTTTCATGCGCCTGCAATTAATCCAAATCCCTTATTTATATACATTGCACTACTAATTAAATTCAGCCCCATTTAATTTTATTAAAACCTTTTCCATAATCCGTTGGGTCATAATTGGGCAATGACCCAACATTTTACCCATATAAGGTCCATATCTAATAATTCACAAATTAAATCGTTCATTTTCATATATAATAATAACTTGAAAATCCGGGGTGTTACATTTCTCTTTCCTCGTTTTTTTTTTTAAAAATCTCGGTGGTTTTTTTTTAAAAAAAAAATAAAAAAGGCTGTTTTTACAAAACAAAAATTTTAAAATATAAATATCAGCCGATATCTAGGCCGATATTTGCCCGTATCGGACGAATATTGGCCAAGATATCGAGTGGGCCCACGCCGATATTTGTTTTTTTAATATAAAAAAAAAATTCGGCCGTATTCGGCCGAACTTTTCTTTCTTTGGCCGATACTATATGTATCGGCCGAATTTTTGACCCCTGATTTGGAGCAAAGCTTGGCCCATTTGCAGTGGATCTCTGGCCCATGGATCTTGATTTCAAACTCTTGGCCTTTAAATTGCAGACTTTGATTTTAAAATTAAATAATTAATCAATACCACTAAAATTCTAAATATTGAATAAATTTAGACTCTCATAAACAGATCCAGATTATCCAATTTAAATTAAAAACCTAAAGTGGCATGAATTAATTATGAAATTCTAAAATTTCCATTTTAAGCACTCTTTCGGCTATTATCCATTGTTTTATGCTTGTTTCTTATTTTTTCTATCTTTTTATCTACAAAACTAGAAAAAACCATTAAACGAATCTTTTATATACAAAGTCAAGGCTAACTCAATGAGAATTAAAGGTAAAATTGTAAGATTTTTAGACTCAACAATGGGCATGAGGACTTAGGGTTTACATAGTAAAATTCAAACATGGGTACATGGGTCACAAGGTTTTGAGCAATTGAGCTTGATCTTTGGTGTTCTTGGACTTTGAGCACATGGACTTGAACTTGGGCCTACTAGACTTGGAATTGCACATTGGCCTGGCCTATTTATAAATTGCGCATGGATTACTTGATCTTGGCCCAATGCTTGACATATGGAAGATAACTTGGCCCATTTGAAGTGGAATTTTGGCCCATAGATTTTGAAATTCAGACTCTGGCCTCTTTATTGCAGCTTCTCTCTCCATAATTAAAAATAATTAACTCACCACTTAAAATGTAAAAATATTGAATTAATCTAGACTCTCATAATTGGATCCAGATTAATCAATTTACAATAAAAATCCTAAAGTGGTCAGAAATTAATTATTAAATTTTTGGGTCTCCCAATTTTAAGCAAAAAACTTGCACTTTTCCATTAAATTTTATTCATTTCCTGATTTTTCCATTTTATTTCTACAAAACTAACAAACAAAATTAAATGTATGTGATATATACAAAATTGAAACCTAATTAGTCCAATTATTAGGAGTAAAAATGTCATTTTTCATGTCTTAATAGTGCACAAGGTCTTTTCCAAACAAGATACTACCAATTAAGTATAGGGATGGGAACTTATAATGCAAGCACATACAAAAGCAATACATGAGGCAATGCATAACATTCATTTATTCCAAAAGATGTACATATCATTTGACAAAAGGAAAGAGATGAATCAAAACATATTCCAATATTAAATTATTTTGTGCAAGCCTACATGTAAACACATACTCCAATAATAAGTATACCAGTTTAAGATCATGGAATGCACAAGGTTTTTAAAGAGGGGTTTTTAACTTAAACCAACTCTGTACTGGTGATATGTCGCCAAAGCCGACCGGTCGTCACCGATCTATCGTCAAATGGTGATTGTCGCCATGACAAAACACCTTTTAAAAATCTTTTCTTTTGAAATCACCCTCCTGATTTTCAAAAAAAAAATTGTGGTATATGATAAACATGATTCTACCAATTAAAACATGTATTCCATACAAGTATCTTGCACACATTCAATCCCCAAAAACATATACCAATATTGAACATGGGATTGAAGGCAAGATACACACTAAGATTCCTACCATGATTCAAATGTGTTAACCATATTGATAAACATAACACATTTGATCTAACATTGTAGGACTTGGAATCTAAGTCCACAACTCTACGACCAAGCATGATAAATACTATAGCCAGGAAAAGTACAATCAAGTTCTTGAAAGAGTCAAATGCTTCATGCCACAACCCTTGGTTGTTTGAGCTTACTTATACAAAGATGAAGTTCAACTACACTTAGTCTAGAGATACTCCTATGATGCACAAGTCTTAGACCAATGTAGGGCATGAGTAAGGTCCTATCCCTTAGGGATCCATACGAATTTCTGATCCGAACCTTTTCTCTCAAATCCTTGGAATTTGGGCATTTTAATCCTTCAAATTTGAACATTTGGCCCAATTCCGGATGTTTGAGACAAGAACCTCATTTTGATTTTCTTATCCATGGTTTGATGAGGTCTTAACTTATCCCTAATAGATGTACAATTGTAGGGATGATGCTTGATGTGAGGTGCTTTATGTTTCCTAGGAGAATTCACATAATCAAAATGATTCAGCTTATTCTTCTTAGCAAAGTGTGAATTTCCAACCACCTCATTCTTTCTTTTCTTTACACTTTGAGAAAGACCATAAGCCACCGGTTTTCTAACCTTCATTCTTCTTGTCTTGCACTCATGCTTGAAATACTCGGTTAAACCACAATAAAAATATTTTATAATAGAAGAGTGTGTGGTGCGGCTTTTACCTAACTTGGATTGGATCATAGGTCTCTTTTGGTTTGATTGAGAGTTACCAAGACCAAGCCAATCACCATGAGGTTTAGCCAGAAAAGATTCTTCCAATTTTAGCTCACTTTGGGTAACCAACCCTTGAAACTTTTCTTTAAAACTTCTAAGGCTTTTCAACTCCGAAATTGACCTTAGAATCACTTGTTCAAAGTCTTTTCTATTATCATTTGAATTGTTATTATCAGTCTCAAACATTTTGAGTTTACCTTGAAAAGATGTCTCATTTTCTCTCATTGATGATATTTCATCATTTGCCATTTTCAAGTTTGATGAGAGGAGCATTTTGAGTTTCAAGTTGGCTTGAGAGTTTAGCATTCTCAATTTTCACTTGTGGAGTTCCTTAGCCAATCTCATACTCTCTACGTACAAGGCATTGTAGGATTCTTGGAGGACATCTTCTCTTCAAGATCCAATTCACTATCCTCTTCTTCACTTGAGGATCCCTCTTCGTCATCAACAATGGAGGCAATGAAACATTTGAAATTTTCACCTATCTCATGATTCTCCAATTGGTTATGAGAGGTGGAGCCTTCCATTGAACTATCTAAAGAATTGCAAAAGTTTTCAATAATCTCATCTTGGATAGAGGTCCAATCTTTTTCATCATGGGATGCAAGTATATTCTCTATTTTTATTTTTCAAATACTATAACGACCCGACTCGCTAGCATGATATTGTCCGCTCTGGGCCTTACAGCCCTCTTGGTTTTCAATTGGCGTGCCAACCCATTGTTGCTCCCAAAAGGCCTTTTGCTAGAGGAGGAAGGCTACCACTTATATACCAGGGAATTTCTAACTCAACTAGCAATGTACTTTTTTGTCCATAGGCATGCTCCACACTGTAGTCCATCTGGGCGGGGTATTACAAATACACCAAGATAGAATAAACAAACGATAGAGATCTATAAACAATTTTTCGGGCATCCATGATTAGAGAGTTCTAGCACAGATCAACTCGGATGGTTAGATCCTTATGAAGAGCACGAGACTTTAATACCAAGTGGAAGTTCCCGGTGTGCTAGAACTTGAGTCTAAATTGACCCCGGGGGGAGGGGGGGGGGGTGTGAATAGGGCAATCACCAATTTTTGAGGTCTTCACTAATATCTTGATTAATTAAAATAATTTGCAGCTAATATAACAATGTTAATCAAGATAAATATGATTTTGTTAAAAATTTTTTTGCCAATGATGGATCAATCACACAGGAAAGACCAAACACCCACAACACTAGAGATACAGTGTGAAAAGTTCCCTTGGGAGCTAGAACAACATAATTGACCTTAGAGAAAAGGAGGGGGGGGGGGTTGAATAGGTCAATCTAAAATCGTTAGTTCTTTTTAAATTTACTCGATTGATTACTTTAAGTGCAGCGGATATATCAATCAAGTGAGTGTGTGTTAGTAAATGTGATCAAACAATCAACACAAGAAAATAGCTCTAACACCACAAACAGAAGGACACAAGATATAAAGTGGTTCGGTTTGCCAACCTACATCCACTGTTAGGACTCACTCAACCTTGAGCTATCCCCAAATTCACTATGTGGGGACTTAGACCCTCACAATTAGAGTAGAAATTCCACCTCACTCAATCGACTGAGAATTTCACCCACCACTGTAGAATATGAATTCTACCTATCTAATTGGCTGGGAATTCCACCCACCACTATGCCAGAGAAGACGCTCTAGAGTTTTTTGTAGTGTTTCTGGAGCAAAATCCTCTTAATCCACTTTCGGGTCAAAGGTTTTAAAAACAAATTAAAACCAAGAAGCTCTTGCATTTGAAGTTCTTTCTCGCTGATGTGTGCTTCTTGAAGATCCCACTCACTGAGTGCCGATGCTCCTCCTTATAGCCTACGCAGAGTAATCACAATCTCAGGTGACAAAGAAACTGGTTTCAGGTTTCCTAGTTTATATCTCTCATCTGTTTTTCACTTTCAAACTCAATCAACAGATTTGTTGTTTATGATTTTCCTCCTCTCTTTCTTACTTCCAAACACAATCAATAGATTGGTTGTTTATGATTCTCAGTAGAAGAATGTTGATCGTTCCTTAGAGTATATAACTCTTTTCAGCTCAAAGAAAATAGTAAAACGATCACCCAACAACCATATTTATAGAGGAGTCATAACGGTTTTTCTGACTGTCCAGAACCGACAAGTCGGTGGCACGGGACGGTGTTCACATTTATTACCGTTCAACCACCTGACCGTTGCCCATTAAATGCACTCCCAACGGCTGTATTACTTCTCGGTTGACAGGTCGGTGTCGCCGATGGGTTGACGGTCATGGCACCGAGAGGTCGATCCATACGAGAGGCTCGGTTTGGGGCAAAACCATGCTGACAGAGTTTCATAACACGAAACTTGTCCTACCGGGAACGACCTGTCGTCCTTTACCGAGGGGTCGGTCATGGTACTCTCGATCGGTCTTGAACTACCAATATGTCTATTTTTTCGAGAGCCCATTTGAGTTCACAGTCCAAAACTCACAAGACCTTTACCTATGGTCGTCAACCACGAGGGGTCGTTTAAGTTCATCACCGAGGGGTCAGTGCATACGAGACTCTCGGTCAGAGGCTTTTCTAGAATGACAGTTCATTGATCCAGAACTTCTGTCAATCTAACAGACCAGTCCTTGACCACGATGGGTTGATTTTGTCTCCACCGAGGGGTCGGTGAGAATGACTGGTCGAGCTATCAATGAACATAATCGTATTTCCAAGTTCACTGTCCAGCTTCCTCTCTAGGCTTCTTTATGGTTTTACCATTTGTTCAACTAAGCCTAGGAAAGGTCCTCTCTAAGGTGTGGATACCACCTAAAGTCATCTATAGCCAAATACCTGTTTTTGTGATTGCCATGATGATGAGCTTTGAACCTGGTGGTGCATGACCTTAATTTTTGATCATCTTGGGTCTTCAAGCTTCTTTGCAAATGCTTCTTCCTGAGTCATGGAATTGACAAATAGGGACTCAGCACAGCCGGGACACTAACAATCTCTCCCTTTGTCAATTTCGTGACAAAACTAGAAGCTAACCCAATTACAAGCCCAACTTATTACATAACATTTGAATACAAAATATTACATTAATTACGTATTCAAATGGTACAACAATACTATCGTCTTCACATATTGTTGTTCAGCTTGTTTCAATTCATGATTTCCCATTTAAGTACATAAGCAAGAAACACTAGAGAAATCATTAGAGGAACTAGTCCGAAACATAGATCAAAGGACTAAACGAGATTTCCAAGCCAACAACAGTACCTAGTGTTGAGAAGATTTTCTCCCCCAATCTTTTTGAGTTTGATCTCCCAAACTCCAAGCAAGCATAGAAATTCTCCCATGTCCATTGGATTCATCATATTCCTCCCCTTTATGACTTTCTCTTTCTAGAGGCCTAAACACTTCGGCCTTTGGCTTTACCATGCACTCCCCCATGCCTACAACTTCTACTAATTTTCTCCCCTATTTTCTCATACAATTGACAAAGGTTTAGTAGATATCAATAGCACTTCCTCTATGCTTTTTGCACTTAGTGATTAACTAAGTTCTGTTACAACTCATGGTTATTCCCCATGGTTTACTGTACTTCTTTATGCAACAAGGTTTATTTTTCTCTTGCTCAAGTTAAGTTCTTGTTTAACTGATTTCTTCCATGGGACAAGCTCATTTACTTAGCTTCCCTAGAGTATTTTACCTATTCTCCAAGCTATTTTTGTAGCCGTTTTGACTCATCTCCCCTATGGAGTAAGCTATATTTTCCAGCTTCTCCAGATTATCTCCCCCATAAACTTAGATGCCTCTAAGTTTATTTTCAATCAAGCTTTCTTTCAGGCTTGCATCCTCCTTCCTACACTGTCATGACCAGTGACAGGTGTTAAACAACACATATTTTGTGCTCTTCCATTCCCCAAGGATGTGCGCCACCTTAGCCTAATCTCTATCTTCCTAACTTGCCAATACAAAACCAACTCATTCAATCCCGCATGTTAGTCTTATCTAACAAAACCTTGTTAACCTTAGATTTAGAGATAGAAGGTATACAAAACAGAGTAATTCACACATCACACAAACCATATCATTTCATTAAAACAAAATGTACATTTAGTACATATGGTTTAGGTGTGGAATCATGGATGCTTAGTCAAAATATCAAAAGTATAGTTTTTTCCAAAAACATAGAGCATGAAAAACTACCCTAAGTAGAGCCATCTTGAGGAGGAGGAGACGGGGAATCTGGAATACGTCAGAGAGGAGACAATAGAAGCTAGATCCCGGAAAGTCAACACAAGACTATCTAGACTTCTTTCAAGGTAGTCTATTATTCTTTCAAGTCTGAAGACTCTCCTACCCAGATTTATATCCTTTTGAGGGGGATACTAAAATTTTTCTTCCTTCTCAGAACTGTGACTTTCCTCCTCATTGGCGTCATCAGGGATATTGACATGGTCTTCATTACCAGTTTGAAGACCATTCATTTCTTCTACATCTTGTTTCATTTCTTCACGTCTCTCTTCGACGAAGATGACACCTTTGTCAACGATGGGTTCTTCATCCACCTCTGGATTGGTTTCCTGTTGCTCCTGAGCATACACAGGATCTTTAGAGCTTGACCCCAGGCACGACCGAGATGCAGACCTTTTGGTTCGTTTGGCACATCGACAAGCACGATTGGATTCTCCTCCTTCTACAGAGGTCTTAGGACGTGTCTGAGCTGACATCCTTCTAGGCATGGATTTTCCTAGAGGGGATCCTTAGCCAGTAGTTCGAAAGGGGACGAGTTGAAGAATCAGCCTAACCTGATTTAGGAGAATCACAGAAACAGTGATTTTCTTGCTTCTAGGAACTGAATGAACGGAAGCCCTATGGTTTTCGGCATGAAAATCACTACGAGAGGTCCTATCAACTGGTCTAGGGCACTGGAGGAGAATGAGGGACCACCAGACCTTTAGGGGAGAGGGGACAACAATTTCGAATGAATTGTAGCTTTCGCAAAAAGGGTCTCCCACCGACATGTCAGTTCCATCAACATGTCAACCTTTTTGACATTTCCTCCTTTTTCAACAGTGCTTGATTTAGCACAGTATTGACATGTCTGTCACACCGTCAGGTCTATTCAACGACACGTCATTTATACTGAGAGATTCCAGATTGGAGAGCAACCATCCTTGATATGTGCAACTTGATGAAGTCATATTCTGAGCACGGCATACATAGATTCATTCAAATGCAAAGATATGCCAATCATAATTGATCAAATCATGCACACAAACAATTCTCAATCCAAGGCACATACAATTCAAACTACTTTGAATGGGATGTATGGCTTTCGAAGTAGAAGATGTACCAATAGTCAGGAAGTAGTCTCGTAGTTAGCCAATTTCTCTTCTCATGTCACAACATTTTTTTGCTATGTGAACTCACATGGTCTCTTGTGAGTCCATTGTAGTGGTTTAAGATTTGTAAGTGAGTCTTAAACCAAAGTAAAACATGATTAGTGGTCTATCTCCTAGGTACAAAGATCATGGTATTTGGTGTTGCATACACACCCCTACGATCATAACTTTGATGACCAACCTTGGGATCCATCAACTCTTTTAAGACATGATTCATTTGTCTTATCAAAGAATCGTGTCTTGTGTCCACCTTCCTTAGATTTCTTTTAAAGTAGGGTGTTGGTGGATGTCTTTTAGGCATGTGTTTTGCTTGATTGTACCTTCGGGCTTTCCTTTCCAAGTATCTCTTCAAATAATAACAATTTCTTTTGAAATGTCCATTCTTGTAACAGAAATTGCAATTACCCTTTGAAGGGTGAGAGATACTTGTTTTACTAAACATCTCATAATGTATAGGTTTTTTGGTGGATGATGCACCAAGACTAGACCTATCACTTTTAGTGCCTCGGCTTGGCTAAGACCTTATATTTGTCAATTCCATGACTTGGAAAGAAACACTTGCCAGAAGCTTGAAGACCCAAGATGATGAAGAGTAAAGATCATGCTCCACCGTATTAAAGCTCATCGTTATGGCAATCACAAAACTGGTATGTTGGCCATAAATGACCTTAGATGGTACCCACACCCTAGAGAGGTCTATCCCTAGTTTTAGAGAAACAAATGGTTAAATCATAGAAAACCTAGAGAGGATGCTTAACAGTGAATTGGAACTCAACTTGGAAATATGTATTTGGTTTCACTATCAGCACTACTAGTCTATCTCACCGACCTCTCGGTGTAGTCTGGATCGACCCATGTGGTCAATGACTGGTCGGCCAGATTGACATTGGTTCTAGAACACTGAACTATCATTCTGGGGGTGCCTCTGATCGAGAGTCTCCTATGCACCGACCCCTCTGTGAGAGGCTGAAACGACCTCTCGTGGTCAATGACTCCTTGATCAAGATCTTGAGTTCTGGAATCCTTGAACTCATGTGGACTCTCGAACAAAGATATATCGGTAATCAAAGACCGATTGAGAGTGCCAGGACTGACCCATCGGTAAAGGGAGACAGGTCATTCTGGGTAACAGGTTTCATGAGTTGAAACTACTGTTAAGCATGTTTTACACCAGAACGAGCCTCTCGCGTCGACAGATCTTTTGCTACCATAAGTGTCGACCCATCGGCGACAACGACATGTCGAAAAGATTAATATCGTTGGGAGTGCCCTTAATTCGTAACAGTCAGAATTGTAACGGTAGCATTTTTAGTCATCGACCCGTCGGTGCGATTGATCTATCGGTACATTACCGTTACTTCAACTAGTTGCCTTCGCTATATAAACCAATCTTTATGCAACCAGTTGGTATCCTTCGGAAGGATCAGTTGGACCCTCATCTTTATCAATGAGCTTAACAAAGGCAAACAGAATGATCACTCTCTCTCTCGTGCTTACATTAGGAGGATCAAATACAACCAATCAGATGTATTGAGTTGTGAGAGAGAGAAGAAGGAAGAAAACTCATAAACAACCAATATGAAGATTGAATTAGAAAGTGAGAAGGAGAGAACTCTAAACTAAGAAACCTTTGGTAAAACCAGTTTCTTAACACCCTGGACTTTGATTGGTAAATGAAAGCTACGAGGCGGAGCGTCGTCATACATGGGTGGGATCTCGAAGAAGCACACATCAGAAAAGAGAGCTTCAAAGTCAAGTGCTTCTTAGTTTTTTTTTTTTTTAAACCTTTGTTCCGAAGTGGAGTAAGGGGAGGTACCCCGGAACCACTATAAAAAATTCTAGAGCGTTGTCTCAGGCACAGAGGTGGGTGAAACTTCCAGCCAAATGGATAGGTGAAATTCCTATTCGACAGTGGTGGGTGAAATTCCCAGCCGATTGAGTGAGATGGAATTCCTACTCTGATTGTGAGGGTGTAAGTCCCCACTTAGTGGATTTTGGGGAGAGCTCAAGGTTGAGCAAGTCCTAACAGTGGATGTAAGTTGGCTAACCAAACCACTTTAAAATGGTCTTATGGTGTTTGATCTATGTGTGTTTGTATTTAATATTTAAGTACTCTCCTTAATGCGCATCACTTTGCAAATTGATTATCTCATTATACACATTACGATAAGCATCGATAATCAAAGTTTATGTAAAAGGTCATAATCTTATTGTGATCGCTTAATGAAATTATCACACTAAACATATCTATTGATAAATATTCCGCTGCACTTCAAATCAAGAAATTTTTAGACACCATTAAAAATGGGATTGACCTATTCACCGCCCCACCCCCCCCCCCCCCCCCCCCCCTTCTTCCTTCTCTTGGGTCAATCAGGTTGTTCTAGCACTCGTGTAAAAGTTACTTTCAATCACCATATTGTTTACCCACCCCAATGAGTCTTTTAAGTTTTTCACTCCTTGGGTAAACTTATCTTGGAATTTTTCTTTATGAGTTTTTACTTCTTTAACTTCCAAAGAAAGTTTTTTAGCATCTTCTTCAAGAAGTTTGTTGTGATGCCATAAATTTTCGACATCCTTATAGTGGATACTTATTTTTTCTTGAAGTCTTTTATTATCTTCTTTAAGCTTACTGTTTTCAACATTTGAGAGTTTAAGCTTAGAGATTAAAACAGATTTTTTATCTAACTCTTCCACTTGATTAGAGAGGTTAAGGCTTTCATTTTTAACCTTGTTGACTATTTTAGCCAAGCTCTCACTCTCAAAGAACAAGGCACTGTAGGAGGCTTGAAGATTTTCATCTTCATCACTATCCTAAGTTACAATTGTGGGATTTTCTTGATCACATATGATCGAGGCTATGAGACCTTTTGATACATCAACTTTTTGTTGAGTCTCATTATCAGAATCACTTTCTGATTCAGAAGTTTCCACATGTGTCACACCCACGTTCATAACTTTCTTTATCTTATCTGAGGGACATTCATTCATGAAGTGTCCTCTCCCCCCACAATTGAAACAACTCTGCTCCTTGGTGACTTCTCTCTCCTTTCCTTTCCTCTGTTTTCTTCATGCCTTCTTGGGTAATTTTTACTTGTTTCACCCTTACCCGTTCTTCACAAGTTGTTTCTTTTTACAATTTTTTTGTAAAACTTCTTGGCAAACATTGTCATTTTATCACTTGAGAATTCATCTTCTGATGAATTTTCTTTTATCTTCTTTTGTTTAGGGAAGATTTTAAGGCAATGGATTTATCCTTTGGTTGTTCAAAATATAGCTCATAGGTTTGTAATGAACCAACTAAATCATCAATATTCATTAAAGACACATCTCTGTTGTCCTCCATGGCCACAACCTTGGGCTTGAATCTTTCAGCAAGATTCCGGACAATTTTGGTGCAAACCTTGTCCTCGGGTATCCCTTCCCCTAAAGCGTACATTTGATTTACAATGTCGTTGGAATCAAAATCCAAAAAGACTTCATCCTCTCTCATTTTAAGCGTATCAAATTGATTCTGGAGGATTTGAAGTTTGGATCTCTTGACTATTAACGTGCCCTCATGGGTACTCTCAAGAACTTCCCATGCTTCCTTTGTAGTTTTATAGGTCATGATCCGCCTGTACTCATTATCAGCAACTGCACAGTTCAGAGCATTCATGGCTTTGCCATAACTGTCTGAGAAGCTTTTTTACGAAGGGTCCAAGAAGCAAAAGGTGTGGGTGTCAACAACACCGTTGTGGTGGTCGCTACCATTTTCTCTTCCATTTGTTCCTGCCATCTAGTCTTTACAATATCCTATACCGATGAGTCTATGGACACAAAGAAACTTCTCATTTTGGCGTTCCATAAGGCATAGTTTGTTCCATCTAAGTATGGGGGTTTGGTTATTGCATGACTGTCTCCCATGGTGTTCTAGCTTGGATCTACTCGGATGGTTAATCCTTGTAATCAGCACTAGGCTCTGATACCAATTGAAAAGTGGGGGGAGAGAGAGAGAGAGAGAGACGAGAGAGAGCAATCGTGGCACTGAAGCGCAGCTACAATGCTGCGCCGATGGGGGTAGGGTTATTTTAAGGCTTTAGGGTTTTAGGTTATTTTCCTTTTTTTTCATAAAAAAAAATCAAAATCTTAAATTTTCAAAAATAATTTAAAACCCGTTAAAATCAAGTGTCGAACATCGACGGAGGAAAATAGTGTAATTTTCAAACATTTTAAATGACAAAATATTTAATAATCCAAAATTACGGAAACGTCCTCCGAGTCTCCGAACTCGAACCAGGTAAACTGGGGCCCACCATGGGACCCACGCTATCTCTAGTGCTACTGAGGCCCTAAAATCTCTAAGAATAGGGTCAAATCGTTACAACACTGCCCCCTTTAAGGAATTTCGTCCCAAAATTCAAATTGAACTCATACCTCTATACTAAAACCTCATAAGTAAGACCCAAATGAAAATTGTCTCTGCACCGTTGAAACTCACTCTCAAGTTCATATTCCCATAACAAGATGATGCACTGAAACAACCCTGCCACTAATCACCATGAACAACCGAACAACCTGTACAAAAGTCTGTACCACCATCGAAACCAACGACTTCCACCTGACCAATCTCATCCCCTCAGTAGTCCTTCTGACCGTACTTGGTTCCATAGAATTGCATCATGATCTTCACCCAACACGGGGGAGTTCTATACAGTCAGTCACATTGTACCTCGCACAGAACTATCAAAACACCAATCTGTCGGTGCTGTCATACTCGAGCTCTATCAGGAACCAACAATCCTCCTAACTCCCCTTATAACTCAGGGCGCAAAGCATAAGAAATGTCCTCTAAAACTCGCATGGTCTGTCCCGACCAGCTGTTTGCCAGTAGATATTCCATTGAGCTAAAATACGGTAGAGTACACAACTCTCTCTATAACAATGTATGATTTAATGGGCAGGACTTAGACCTATGTCTAACACTGTTAACTTGGGCATCTCCCATAGACTAACCCTCTGTTCAATATAAATTGGTCTGAACACTCCAATAAGTCTGTCATCCTCACCCAAGGTGATAAGTGAGTTCCGCCAATCTATCCACTATCACCCATACCACTAATCCATGATGAAGAAGGAGTCACAGTATCTACACACGACACCGTCCATGCTAAGCCACCACTATCTGCTCTGCAGAGTCAAGTCACCATCTGGTTTCACTGTCTACTTATTCAGCCCACTGCCACAAATCATAGAATCCCATAGTCTGAATGTCCCTGTACCTAGACGCTGAATCTCCAAGGCTTTGCAACTCAACACTGGCTGAACTACCCTATCGCATAGACTGGTTCTCTAGTCTCTACACCTGATCAATAATCACTCCATGAAACTTCATTCATCACGCCCGCTTCATGCTCAATCCTTCCTGAATAAACAAATACTCAAAATCACGACAATGGGGGATACTCATAACCTCCCTCAATACAAATGGATACCTCCAATCCAGAGCTATTAGTGAAAAAGTTCTGCTCATCACTCTCAAGTCGTTTCCAATCAAAAGTTATTAATTATTTATCCTGTATCGCTATAGTGGTCGTCTGCCTCTACTTGAGAAAAACTTCCTCACTGCCATCGTACCAAGAACTGACTGCTCTCTTTGGCCAATCTAACTGTAAGCACCACCGCTAGGAGTAATCTGAATAAACCGCTAGATACGACCTCAGCCTCATTCTAACAAACTTGTTGCACTACCTATTGAAACCACATGGCCAGGTAGCTGAGCCTCTAGGGTCAAAACTCAAATCTGACAAGGTCTCAAATTAAGGCACATCCTCGAGAAGCAACAGGGATCCCCTCAGCTGTTTCGACAAGTCCCAATCCCTAGTTGAAAAACCTCATCCTACTATGTAACTTTGTTCAATCGTCGACTAGTGGGAAAAAATCTCACCAAGTCACCGTTATTCTTGGCCAACAAAGTCGGTGCATCCCCAGATGAAATACCTGGGTGAACGGTTCCCACCGACTCTGGCCCACAATTCTAGTATCTAACTCCAACACCCTTGCCTAAAGGAAAATTCACAAATCACGAAAACACCTCCAACGGTTACGAGATCTGCCATCAATCATAATTTGTTATCTGTAAACACGCACAATATCTACCACTTACTCCAACGAAAACATGATAAATAGGGCGTCCCCACCCACTCTACTCCCAAACTCAAACCATGGTGAAGCTCAAAGTCATTGAGGAAGGGATGTATCTAAATCAGGTCAAATCTCGGAACCAAAAACCAAGGAGAACTGTCACATCACTCACATCTATAGGACGTATTAACACGTTTGGAGTGCTACCGCCACAGTCTGATCAAATACCATGACTTCCCACCAGCAAGATACTTCAGGTCTTGAGCATAGACATGGCCGCGGGGATAAACAATTTGCTCACCAATACTCTGCTCTTCAAAGTCTCTATGGTTTCAGGGTTACTGTCCCCGGCACGGCTTCCCCTACTAAAAAAGGTGTTCATTCTCACCATCTCTCAATCTACAAAGAAAAATTTGACCATACTCAACATCAAGCGAAAATCCAAAGAAAAAAAAATACACCTCTGGCATTGAAGCCCAAGGGTCGCTCCATCAGGCCACCACAACAACCTAGGGAAATACAAACACAACCCATGGAACTCGGTTCCATTTACCCTAACACACAGGGGATGAATCTAACCTCTACTCACCATCCCATATATCTCTGAGCCATGCACAGTCCAAGAGTTGAACCGTACTCTGATACCAAATGTAACACCCTGTCCCGCTACAGGCGTGTTATCTCCGAAACATACTCAAGAAATCTCTAAAAAATTGGATATCGGGTCTAGATATATATATATATATATATATATAGGAGACAACGCTCCCACAACCCACACTAACCACGGGCAACCCACCAATAGAACCAATAACCAATAATACTAAGAAAGTATTAATCATAATTAAAAGTAATGACATCATCCCATAATTACATTCATCCAACTTATGTGTGAACATTTATCTCATTTACATTAACAAGCTCATAACTACAAAATGGAACTATAACAGAAAATGAAGTTGTTGCTCCACATCTAACGTCTGATAAAGGATCCAGCCGACCCCTCCTCTAAGAAGTACCTGTGAGGCAAGGGGTGAGCTCTACATGCCCAGTGAGAGTAACACATACATCATATGTCATCAAGCATAAACTGCATATATATGGATATATCAATGTCAATGATGTTACATGCACGACCATGCACACGGGCCCACATCTACCGGGAATCCAATACATCCTTTTACTAACCCAATGCAACACTAGTGCAACTCCCACATATGCACATCCGCTAAGGTCCACCCTTTCATGGGTACATAGACCGATCCCCAAATAGATCAGTGTCTCTGGCCCTCAACCAGTGCTATGACTCTCCCATGGCAACCCACACACATACCACAACCAACCAATGAGTCGGGCTCAATAAAGTCACAAACAGAATGTCACACGGGAGTAACCACCGCACCAGTCTTCAACGGATTACCAACTAGACCCATCTGTGGTCTCGACACAACCGAAAGACCCACCCCTCACGGAATTCCATAGTCCTTCCACCGAGTGAGCAGGCCGAACTCACTTGTTAGGTGCCCATAAACTTCGGATGAGTCAACACCCTCCAAGGTCATAACCACGGGTAATCACAGCACCACACCCCTTAGCCAAAATGTGGGCGAACATACACTCAACCAATCTAGTTCCCAGGGCGACCTAGTACGTACTCGACGTACTCTACCACCACCCTACATCTAGGGCCACCTCTGTAGGAATCCACACACACAACAGACCGGTACCACAAGTCGTGAATCACTACCTAGCCATAAGGCCCATGGGAGTTGTCCTCAACCACACTATCCCTCGATCAATAAGTGGACGAAACACCCTTAACCCACTCGGTCATCCGGGGATTTCACATACCACACTATCAGGAGTTGTCCTCCACCGCAACATCCCTCGACCACTGAGGGGGCGAAACAGCCTCAACCTACTTGGTCATCCAGAGATCACAAACCATACCAGCGGGAGCTATCATCCACCGCACCATCACTTGACCAATGAGTGGGCGAAACACCATCAAGCCACTCAGTCGTCCGAGGATCACAAACCATACCAGCGGGGGCTGTCCTCCACCTCTGCAAGCAACCACGGGAGCTATCCTCAACCGTGCTAATAACCATGGGAGTTTTCCTCCACCGTGCCAGCAGGATCTATCCTCCGTTGCTGTAAACAACCACGAGCTATCCTTCAGCGTCCTAATAACCACGAAGTTGTCCTCCACCACTGCAAACAACCACAGGAGAAATCCTCCACTGTACTAATAACCACGAGAGTTTTCCTCTACCGTGCCATCGAGAGCTGTCTTCCACCGCTGCGAATAGCCACAGGAGTTATCCTCCACCGTACAAATAACCATGCATTTTGGTACTGTGTCTATGATGACCTCTACGTCAACTTTGGGATAGCTACACTCAACCGATGAACTTCCCAGAGGTTTCCATTACCACTTCAAAACATGTCCCTCCTAGGACTCTCAAGCACCTCGCCTTCCAAACCGGAGCACACCTCCCTCATAGGCATGTCCGAAGATCACAAAGATGGACATGATAATCTAACCCATACTAGGGAATACATCAACCCATATCCAACCATTGGGTAACCAATAGTCCGATTGTAACGCCCCACCCCTTTACACTTTCCTAAAATCAAAGTCTATTTTTTATTTGTTTTGAAAGAACGAGTGAGAGAGAGCGGGACGCCACGACGCGAGCTAAGTCCGAGCTTCCATAGCCCGACCCTTAACTGGCCAACCCTACGTGTGAGTGGAACTAAGTCCACGAGAACGGTTCAAACGTAATAAGTTAAGCTTGCGGAATGTAAACTTAATGTGGAATTATAATAGAGTTCTATCCTACCAATTATTTAATAGCAAGGAAGTACATCACTTAAATGATAATAACCTTAAATTAAAATGTCAAACTGAAAGTCCAAACCATAGCAAGTAGTCTAACTTATTACAGTCCAACAAGCTAAGTACTCAAATTACATATCCATGAATAAAACTTAAATAAATTAATCTAGCTCCTCCAAGCTCCTAAGCTTGGCTCCGATCACGTCCTTCGCTTTGTCCATTTCCTGTGTCATCATCTAAGGTAGAAGTAGGGTGTTAAACAACGCGCCCAATAGGTACTCCGAGTAGGGTCAACACATGGATTAGTATAACAAAAACACATAGTTATAAATAATATCAAAACCGTGCAAGTCAATGCCATGCCATGGGTGTCATATGCCATGAGTCCCACCCATCAACCATATTACAATCACATAGTATCCCTCTAGATGGAAAATCCTCATCAAGGTATCACAATCACATAGTATCGCTCTTGATGGATAATGCACATCAAGGTATCCCCCTGAATGGCTTACGGACACCCCGACGGAGCGTGGATCTCCGGTTACAATTCAATCATACATTCCTCTTGATGGATAATGCACATCAAGGTACCCCCACGAATGCCTTACGGACGCCCCGACGGAGCGTGGATCTCCGGTTACAATTCAATCATACATTTCTCTTGATGGATAATGCACATCAAGGTACCCCCACGAATGCCTTACAGACGCCCCAACGGAGCGTGGATCTCCAGTTACATTTCATTCCTCCCATGTCATGCATTAGATGCAAGTGCAAACATGCTATATAATAATACAAATCATAGCATTAAAATCCCATCATTAAGACATATCATTTGATACCAAAATAATTCAAGTAAAACATTCACATGTACATATTGTAATATCCTAGATTTTTCAATATATCAATATTTACGAAAATGCCATTGGAGTTATGAATTAAAGGGTTATGATCTTAGATGAGTAAGTTGTGGGGCCCATTGTTCAATTAAGACTCAACGGCTATGAGTTTTGTGTTTGAAATAAAATAAATGAGTAATGTATGTTTAATTGGGTCAAAGTTTGTGAAATGGGTCAAAATGGCCAATTTGAACCCAATGGGTCGGGTTTGACTTGGTTGACCATCAAGTGAGTCCAATCTTGATTAAGTTGGGACTGATTGGAGTTTGAAATGGAATTAAATAGTTGAGTTAAATGAGTGAGTTGGTTGGAAATAAATTATAAGTGAGTGAGTGGCTGTTATACTAGCCAAAGCAATGAGACACCGTTGGAGCCTTGGGAGTTTCATCCCAAGGATGAAACCCCCAAGTGAGCATAATGGATTTTGGTTATGGCAAATGGGAGTTACAAGTGGTGCCACCAAGCGACACCACCCCTTGGGCTGAATTTGATTAATCAAAGAGGTTTCATTCCACTCTCTCTCACCCTCTCTTAGCCGACCAGCACTCAAGGAGAAAGGAGACCAAAGAAATAGAGTTCCATCTCCAAATATTTTCACACAAGGTCGACCACCCCCAAGACAAAGACTTGGGTATTTTCATCCCAAGTTTCTCTCTCTCATTTTCTCTCTCAAATCTACACCTTGGCCGAATTATTCCAAGGAGTTTGCAGCAAGGTCAGTCTTGGCCAAAAGAACAAGAAGAAAGAAGGAGAGGCTAAGGAAGTAAAGGATCAAGGAAGGAGTGAAACAACCACAGGAGTCGCGATATTGGTAAGTGCACTATGAACTTTTGTTAGAAAAATGGGTTAAAGGAACATAATCCGGCCATCGTATAGCCGAATCTATCAAGAGTTTAGATAATGAGTAATGCTGTATGAAAAGGGTAGAACATGGATCATAGGGTTCAGCCACTTTGGATGGCCGAACCCCATGAAATGACTTGGTAATTTTTATGGTTTTTGAGCGATAAAGACCATACCATGTGTTGAAGGTTTAAAGGGTTTTTAAATGGAGATAAGGTTACTGTTTTGGGTCGGCTATGGGATGGCTGAACCGTAATGTTTTTTTGGCTAAGATGTAGTGAATAAACTATGTATAATTATTGGGAGATTTGCATCAAGAGAACCATAGGGTTCGGCCATGTGTATGGCCGAACCACATGGACAATTTTATGAGATGTTTAGAGTTAAGAACATGCTTGGAAATTATAAATGATTTTAAACCTTGCTGTGGATCTAAAAGGTTGTAAAAGATCCAAGAAAAATGAAGGAAATAACATCATGGGTTCAGCCATGGTGTATGGCCGAACCCTATGACCTATTTTATGGGTCATTTCATGGGTTAAGTGTGAATCTAGGCATCTTTAAGTGAATGGGTATTAAGTTATGGAAATGGCTGATTTGTAATGGGTTTTGTGTCATGATTGATGAGGCATGGATGGATCCATGTTTATGGATCAATTAGGGATATAGACATAAACAAATAAAAGGTGATTAACCATGGGAAGAATGAGTGGCAAGGATGTAAATATGGCCAAAAATGAAGAACCATGGGTTCGGCCATGGTGTATGGCCGAACCCCATGGGGGATGATTGTGGACTTATGATAAAAAGATCAAGTTTGAGCTTGGTGAGGTTCGGCCATGTTGTATGGCCGAACCCCACTAAGGTGGATTGGATATGTACTTTGGTTTTTAAGAAAAATTAAACAAAGGGTTATGTTAGTGGCAAGATGGTAAATATGAATAAAATGATCAAAGGAAAGAAGGGTCAAAATCAAAGAGGTAAGGTTCGGCCATGTTGTATGGCCGAACCCTACCAAAGTATGGTTGTAGTTAAGGTGTTTAATTAAGTTATTTGAATGGTGTGGTTGGGCTTAAGAATCCACATGAGGGATTAAAGCAAAATTAAGTGAGGTTCGGCCACGGTGTATGGCCGAACCCCGCAAGGTTGCATTTGGTGGATTGGGGTTTGTATATGGTTAAATAAAAAGAGAGACCAAAATTTAAGTGGGTGAGGTTCAGCCATGGGGTATGGCCGAACCCCACAAGTTAGTTTTTGGGACTTAGATTTAATTAGAAATCAAAAGGATATGTGATTGACTTGTTGTTATATAAACAAGATAACGGGACTTGAACAGTGCACAAGTCGTGAACGGGTGACGGTCTAAGTGGAGCGGACTGTTTAAGTGAACTTTCTGTAGGTTTCCTACTTTTTTGTAACCACACCTATATTTGATGTTTTATCTTAATTTTGATGAAATATGTACTAAGTTATTATGTTTCAAAGTGGTTTTGTATGTTAAGATGTATTTACTAATGGCATGAACTCATGGACATCTCATGCATGGTATGGGGTGATGATTATGGGAACCGGAGGCCACACTCCATCGGGGCGTTCGAAAGACCACTGTGGGGTACCTTGATGGTGAGAATTCCATCAAGAGGAATCCGGAAGCCACACTCCGTCGTGGCGTCCGAAAGACCACTGTGGGGTACCTTGACGATGAGAATCCCGTCAAGGGGAAGCTATGTATATTTGTGATGGGTGTGACTCATTACATGTGCATAACATACATGGCATTGTTTTATGAGATTTTGATGAACATGTATTATCATATTATTTGCATGTTTTTATACTAACCTTGTGGTAGCCCTAATCGGAAACACCTATTGGGTGCGTTGATCTAACGCCTTATCTCTATCCTTAGTGGATGATGCAGGAAAGGGAAAGAACGAGGATCGTGAAGGAAACCAAGCATAGGAGCTTGGATTTTTTAATGGACTTTAATTTATGGACTTTTTATTCGGACAATGTAATTTGACAGTTAGATGATGTTGGCATGTAATAATTTAGTTAACTATTTGCTATGGTTTGGAATGGTTTGAATGGAAGTTTAGTTTAAGGAAATTAAGGTAATTTTGGATATATGACTTGCACTTGCTATCTAATAAATGGAGTAGTCTTAGGTTCTATTATAACCCTCAGTTAAATTAGGTTTATTCCGCAAGTTTAAATTGATATCATATGTGAATCGTTTCTCATGGACTTAGTCCATGCACATATGGGTTTGGCCAATTAAGTGTCGGATATTAGAAGTCCGAACTTAACTCGCATCGTGACGTCCCGCCCCGATCACTTGGTTATTCTTATTATAGAAAAAATAAATAAACTCTGATTTTAGAGTGAAAAGGGCAGATGTTACAGTTGGTATCAGAGCGAAACGGGAAGTTGAATCTCAGAAGTAAGATTAAGACAGTTTCATGTCTCATCCAACTGACCGACTCTTCGGAGTCCGATGACTGGGGGCCGGATTAATTTACGTCGTTAGACTCAGACTGAACAATCAATCTGAGAACAACAATGAAAGATAGCAAAGTAAGTACAGTCATCATAATTGAATCTGTCAGACATAGCAAAATAGGATACACTTCCCCAATATCCCCAAATTGAAAGACAAACAATAGGTATTTAGAAATTTTCCCCAAAAAACAAAACCAAGAGTGCTTATTTGGTAATTTCCCCAAAATTGTGAAAATACAAACTGCACGAGGAAACTAAGTCAATGACGTTTTCTTGACTTAGGGAAAAATGGCTCCAAAGAAAAAGATCCCTTAGAGCCAGAAAGGGAAGGAAAAAGTGTTACAAATCACTCAACATGAGAAAGTGGTATCTCAACATGAAAAATCTTTACATGAGAAGGAGCCATCTCTACATGAGAAGTAGGTAACTCAACCTGAGAAGGAGCAATCTTTTCATGAAAAATCACACTATGTTGAAGCGTCACATCACTCTCGGCGAAAAAAGGACAAGAGTGAACACTTATCTCAGAAGGAGGAAGAGGGGAACAACGGCGTACATATACCACATGTGACGCTTGAACTACAGAGCTTAGTTAAAGCGGTACTCACTTCTGTACTCCAACAGCATATGAATGGAAGTGAAAGTTCTAAGGACGTCAATGACTGGAGTATGGTCCGGGAATTCCAGCAACAACGCCCTCCTTATTTCAAAGGGAAGGAAGGGGCTGTCGGAGCTGAACATTGGCTGAAGAAGATCACTCAGATCTTAACTCTACTCAAGATCTCGAGTCATCGGCACTCGTACCAGTAAGGGAGAGGACGGCCATGACCTGGGAAGAGTTTTCAGCGACCTTTTTGGAACACTACTTTCCGGAGGAGGAGAAAAAGCGTCAGACTCAAGCTTTTCTGTCCTTGGTACATGGCTCTATGATGGTGGCTGAGTATCACCTGGAATTCCTCAGTCTATCCTGCAATGCATTTTATATGGTGGATACAGAGCATCGCAGAGCACGGAAGTTTGAGAGGGGTCTACGGCCAAACATCAGGGCCAAAGTGACCATATTCAAGGCAACTACACTGGCTGATGTGGTCAGTAGGGCCACCATAGTTGATCAGGAAATGGCTGAGCTCGCGCGCTTTGACAACTTCCGAACTCAGAGTGGGAGGTGTAACACCCCAATTTCTCAATGAAATGGATAATTACGAAAATGCCCCTGGATTTGGTGAATTTAATAGTTATGATGTTAAATGAGAAAATAGTGGGGCCCATTGCTCAAACTAAGGTCCTATGAACATATTATAAGGGTCAAATTATAATGGATGGGTAATGTACATCAAATTGGGTCAAAGAATTCTCAATGATTGGAATAATTACGAAAATGCCCCTGGATTGGTGAATTCAATAAATATGATTGTAAATAAGGAAATGGTGGGGCCCATTGCTCAAATTAAGATCATATGAGCACATTATGATTGTCAAGTTTGATTGGATGGGTAATTTCTCAATGAAGTGGATAATTATGAAAATGCCCCTGATGTGTTAAATTAATTATTTTGTGATGTTAAGTAAGGAAATGCTGAGGCCCATTGCTCAAATTAAGATCATATGAGCACATTATGAATGTCAAGTTTGATTGGATGGGTAATGTACATCAATTGGGTCAAAAATGGCTAAATGGGTCAAAGGGCCCAAATGGGACCCATCGGGTCTTACTGGATTATTTGACCGTTTTGTGAACTTAAATTAAATGGGGTTAAGTTGATTTGATTGGAAATCAAGTGGAGAAAAAATGGGTAGGCCTGATCCACATGTAAAAACCAAGTACAAATGACCAAAATACACATAATTGGGTCATGGAGTCAAAAATGGGTCAAGGAGCTAAAGGTGGACCCAACGGGTCGGGTTGACTTTGTTGACCACAGCCGACCTTGTGGGCCCACAAATGAGTTCAATGGTGAGTTAAATCAGGTTAAGTGGGACTGATTTTATTTAATTTGAATTAAAAATGAGTTGATTCAAATGCATTAAATGTTTGTCAATTAATGAGGTGAGTTGGACATGTGAGTTGGGTGAGTCAAAGTGGAAGTCAATGGGACTGTAAATCACTGAGTTCAGAGGGAATAAGAGGAGTTTGGCTTAGTCTTAACCACCAAAACAAGTCCCACACGTTGGGGACTTGTTGGGGTGATTTTCCATGTTAAACTTTAAATGAAACACATGGAAATGGGAGGTGTTGCTTGGGGAGCTGAATGGTTACATTGGGTAGTGCCAATGGGTGCTTTGACTGGCAGTAAGTGTCTCATTGAAATGAACAAGAGTTTATGAGGGAAATCAATGGATTAAGAGGCTGAATTACAAAAGTGATAGACCACACATTTGAACGATTTTCACATTGAAAATCTTAAGATTTCCATCTCTCTCTCCCTCTCTCCAATTCGTTTTTCTTCCTAGCTGGAACATCAGAGGATTTTGCACCAGTAGATCAAGCACAAAATAGCAAAATAAAGGAAGAAATAAAAGGGAGAAACCAAGGACCAAAGGCAAGAAGAAAGATTGGAAGTTTGGTAAGTATTTTTATGTTATTTTGGTTTAATAACATGGAACAAATGAGGTGTGTATTGGGCCATGGTTATGGCCGAATACACCAAGGTTTTAACCTTGATTAACAGAGGTTTAAGAATGGTGAAAATAACCATTGGGTTCGGCCACCATGTAGGGCCGAACCCCATGTAAAAGATTGGTGGTTTTCATGTTTTGAAACATGAAAACCATGGAGTTTTATGGACTGTTTTTAGATGATTTAAACTATATGTTTTAAAAAGGTTTAAACATAAGTAAGGAAGTCTGATTTAGACCTAGAAGAAGATTAAGAAATTCAAAACTAAAGGTCATAGGGTTCGGCCACCATGGAGGGCTGAACCCCATGCAAATGATGTTTGGTTTTGATGTTTTTGAAACATGGAAACCATAGAGTTTTGGTGGACTGTTTTGGGTTTTATTTAAGGTGCAAATGCATTTTTAGAAAGGTTTAAAACATGGATCTGAATGATGAATGGCTGAATGTATCATCGGTCTAAAACATTGGGTATCAAATGATGAAAGGGTTCATTGGGTTCGGCCACCTTGGATGGCCGAACCCCATGAATTGATGTTGGAATTTTTGATGGTTTTGTAAGTCAAAACCATGCAAATGTTTTACTGTTTTGGATGATTAGATTAGACATAAGGTGAAATGTTTAAAAGGTTCAAACCAAAGGCTATAGGGTTCAGCTAATGAGCATGGCCGAACCCCATGAAATGGTGTGATAATTTTATGGGTAATGGTGATGGTTTTGAGAGATAAAAACCATACATTACCATGGGGTTTTTATGTGATTTACATGAAGATTGTTTACTGATTTTGGGTTGGCCAATATATGGCTAAACAATGGTAATGTTATGGTTAAGTTACTGATTTAAATCAGGGATAAATCATGGACTAGTTGAACCAAGAGAACCATTGGGTTCGGCCATGTGTATGGCCGAACCCCATGGACAGTTTTTGGATGGTATGTTTGGATTAAATCCTATTGGAAACTATGATTTGTTTCATGCTTTTGATCTAAGAATTACCTAGGTTGAGTTATGGATTTAATACTAAGTTGATCAACCATGATATAAGATGGAAAGTGGAGACAAAAACTAGATTGGTGAGGTTCGGCCATGTGTATGGCCGAACCCCACTAAGGGTCATTGGTGGCCTTAATGTGTAACTAATTATGTGAACAAAGATGTATGTATGTATGATGAAAAAGACCAAAGAAAAGTGGTGAGGTTCAGCCAAGTAGTATGGCCGAACCCCACTAAGGTGGAATAGTTATGGATGTTAGTTTCAATATGGTTTAAGGTCAATGGCAAAACCGTAAATACTAGTCAAAGTTCAATATGAAAGGATTGACCAAAGGAATTGATTTGTGGGCCAAAACCCAAGTGGTATGGTTCGGCCATGGTGTATGGCCGAACCCTACCAAGATATGTTTGTAATAAGTAATGTCTAATGAGGATTAAATAAAGGAGAGATCAAATTAAAGGTGGGTGATGTTCGGCCATGGGCATGGCCGAACCCCACAAGATGGTATATGAGACCTAAACTTGATTAGGAGTCAAGTAGATTAAGTATTGATTTGCTGTTACATAACAAGGTAACGGAACGTGAACGGTGGGCGAATGGTGACCAGGTGAATCTCAAAAAGGAACGGACACTTAAGCAAAGTTTCTGTAGGTTTCCTACCTACTTGTAACCACGGTTTTATCCAGTTTTTCTTATGATACTCTTGTTTTAATATATGTGTTTCAAATTATATATTATGCATTAACAAATGGCATACAGGCATTGGCATCTCATGCATAGTCATGGGATAATGAATGAAGTTCTACAGTGATGGCTACGAATGTACATGATGGGGGTTGCTCATTGCATGTACATATTGTATAAAAGAGATGAATGTTGTTGTAATTTACCTTGTCGGTGCAAGGCACGTCAAGTGATGGCTACGATGGTACATGATGGGGGTTGCTCATTACATGTACATATTTTATAGAAGAGATGAAAGTGTGTTGTAATTTACCTTGTCGGTGCAAGGCACGTCAAGTGATGGCTATGAAAGTATATGATGAGGGATGCTCATTGCATGTGCATATTTCATAGCATCGTTTTATCTGGTTTTAGTGATCATGTATTATGATATGTATATGCATATTTTATATGCTAACATGTGGTAGCCCTGATTCGGGAACCTACTGGGCGCGTTGATCTAACGCCCTAATTCTATCCTCAGAGGAGATTGCAGGTACAAGCAAAGGGAAAGGAAAGGTCATTGACCGGGAGGGGAGCTGAGCCTAAGTGCTTTAATGATGGATTTGGATTACGTTATATTATTGTCATTTGAATACTTTTGTTGGACATGTAATAATTCGTTACTTGCTATGGTTTGATTAGGTTGATAACATTTGGATGGTTGATCTATGATATATAATGTTTAGGACTGTTACTTGCTATCTCGTTTTTTTATTCCGCAATTAATCTAGATTATTCCGCATGTTGATGTTAGATCCATGTGTGATTCACTATCATGGTCTATTCCATGTACACATGGGTGGCCAGTTAAGGTTCAGACTTGGGTAGTCTGAACTTAACTCGCGTCGTGACGCCGCCCGCTCTCTTTCGATGTTTTATTATTACTATTTTTAAAAAAAAAATTAGACTCGGAAATTCTCGAAAAGGGCGGGGCGTTACAGGAGGGGCACCTATCAGCCCAACAAGAGGTTCCGACCGAACTTCAGCAAACCCTCACCATCTACTGGGTCCACAGGGGGCTTTCGTCCCAACCAACCCTCCCCATCTGCATCAGTCACTCAGTCATTCAGAGGGGTGAACAACTGTTTCCACTGTGATCAGCGGGGTCACTTCAAGAGAGATTGCCCAAAGCTCAACTAGCTCTCATATTCCAGAGGATCTTTTTGTCCACCAGCTAGGCCAGTTAACTCCCGGGGAGGCAGGACTTATAATCAGGCGGGACGGGCTCCTAATCCTACTGGATCTGGACGACTATTTACTCTAGCTCCTCCAGCAGATGTGGATCATTCAGTGATTCAAGGTATGGCAGTTGTCAGTAGTTCTTATGCTTATGCACTGTTTGATTCTGGAGCTTCACACTCCTTTATATCTGCATCATTTATAACTGCTACCGATACTCTAGTTCAAAAACTGTCCACATCACTCACAATTGTATTCCCTGTCGGAGACACGTCATTGGGACTCATATGTACGGCTGTGAATACCTAACTAGCTGGACTCAGGTTTGAGTTCAATTATCTGGTACTCGATATGACTGAGTACGATATTATCTTCGGCATGGACTGGTTGGCTAGCTTTTAGGCCAACATTGATTGTTATCGCCGCAGAGTGACATTTTGGTCACCCGAAGGAAAACAATATGTGGTTCGTACAGACAAGCAAAGCGGACTGCAGGAGGGGTTAAATCATCTGGTACTGAATAGTATCAGAATCAACAAGACAACGGTGGCTGAACTCCCGGAAATAGTGAAAGATTATGCAGATGTTTTCCCAAAAGAACTCCCTGGCTTGCCACCTATGAGGGAGATTAACTTTGAAATCAAGCTGTACCCTGGCACTTCACCAGTGTCATTACCTCATTATCGGATGGCACAGGCAGAAATGTCCGAGCTAAAGAAGTAGATTGATGAATTGCTTAGACTGGGTTGTATCCGGAACAACACATCGTCATGGGGAGCTCCAGTGTTGTTTGTGAAGAAAAAGGATGGTTCACTCCGAATGTGTGTGGATTATCGGAAACTGAATCAGTTAACTGTCCGGAACAAGTACCATTTACCCAGGATCTATGATTTATTCGATCAACTGAGGGGTTCCAGTCATTTTTCCAAGATCGATTTGATGTCCGGTTATCATCAAATCCGGGTTAAGGAGGAAGATATAGAGAAGACAATCTTCAGGACGCGGTATGGACTATTTGAGTTTATAGTCATGCCTTTTGGACTCACCAATGCACCGACTGTGTTCATGGATTTAATGAACAGGATCTTCCGTCTGTACTTGGACCAGTTCATGATTGTGTTTATTGATGATATCCTGATCTATTCCAAAAGTAAGGAAGACCATGCTGAACACCTGAAAATAGTTCTGGACACCTTGAGGAAGAACAAGTTGTATGCCAAAGCAAGTAAATGTGGATTTTGGCTACCTGAGGTCAAGTTATTGGGGCATGTCATAACAGCAGATGGTATAGTCGTGGATCCGGCTAAGGTGGCGGCAGTGAGTGAATGGAAAGTGCCAAAGAACGTAACCGAGATCCGCAGCTTCTTGGGATTGGCTGGGTATTACAGGAAGTTCGTCATGGATTTCTCCAAAATTGCATCTCCATTGACTCGACTCACTCAGAGAGGAGTCAAATATGAGTGGACAGATCTGTGCAACCGGAGGTTCGAGGAGCTGAAAAATAGGCTTACAACTACTCCTATCTTAGTTTTGTCGGAAAGAGGCAAGGGTTACGAGGTACAATGCGATGCTTCAGGAGAGGGTCTGGGGTGTTCACTCATGCAACGTCATCGTGTGGTGGCTTATGGTTCAAGACAATTAAAAATTCATGAATGCCTTTAACCCACACATGATCTAGAATTAACTGCGGTGGTCTTCGCTCTCAAAAGCTGGAGACACTACCTATATGGCGAGAAATTTTGAAGTGTTTTCAGACCACAAGAGCTTGAAGTATTTGTTTGATCAGAAAGAGCTCAACTTGAGGCAGCGTAGATGGATGGAATATCTGGCAGATCATGAGTTTACACTTCGATATCATCCGCGTAAGGCAAACAAGGTGGCTGATGCTCTCAGCCGCATATCACATGCATCAGTGGCATGTTTGATCAGGACTGAATGGGAGATGTTGAATACCATTCGAGAGTTCAATTTGTATATCAACAACCGTGGGAATATGTACAATTTAATCATACGGTCCAACATGGTTACAAAGATTGAACAAGAGCAACGAACTGATCCGGAAGTAGAAGAGATATGGGCCAAGATGTCTACAGGCATAGTCATACCGGAATGGGAGTTGCGACCAGGACAGGGTCTTGTATTCCGGGGAAGAATTTATGTACCAAAAAGCTGCAAAAAAGAGTTGTTGATTGAAGCACATCAGACCAAACTCTCCATACATACGGGCAACACCAAGATGTATCAAGACCTGAAGAGGCATTACTGGTGGCACGGACTCAAAAGAGATGTGGCGGAATTTGTGGCACACTGCTTAACTTGTCAGCAAGTTAAGACGGAACATCAAAAGCCACCAGGGTTACTCAAACCCTTAGTTGTGCTGGAATGGAAATGGGAACACATTTCCATGGATTTTGTAACAGGGTTGCCTAAGTCATCAAAGGGCAACGATGCAATATGGGTTATGGTAGACTGATTGACCAAGTCGGCCCACTTTCTACCCATCAGAATGACAGATTCGTAGGAGACATTGGGACGACGGTACATCCGGGATATCATCAGATTGCATGGTATTCCTCGAACTATAGTGTCTGACAGAGATGGCCGATTCACCGGCAGAGTGTGGCAGAGCATGCAGTCGGCCATGGGGACCGACCTACTGACTCGCACAGTATTCCATCCACAGACTGATGGACAGTCGGAAAGGACAATACAAACACTGGAGGACATGTTGAGGGTGTGCATGTGGACTTCAAGGGTGGATGGGAGGATCACTTGCCGCTGGTAGAGTTCTCATATAATAACAGTTACCAGGCAAGCCTTCAGATGGCTCCATTCGAGGCTTTATATGGTAGACCATGTAGGTCACCAGTGTGCTGGACCGAGGCTGGTGAGCCTACGTTGATTGGACCCGAGCTAGTTGAAGAGACTACAACACAAATTCAGTTGATTCGTCAACACCTATTGGCTGCACAGAGTCGACAAAAGAGTTATGCTGACAAGAGGAGGAGGTTCCTTGAGTTTGAAGTGGGGGACATGGTGTTCTTAAAAGTCTCGCCAGGAAAGGGACACATGCGGTTTGAAAAGAAGGGGAAACTGTCACCAAGATTTGTGGGACCGTTTTCCATCATAAGAAGGATGGGAGATGTAGCTTATCAGTTGGCACGTCCTTCACAATTAACATCTCTACACGATGTGTTACATATATCGATGCGGAGGAAGTACAATCCCGATCCGTCGCATGTATTGAATGTACAAGATATAGATGTACAAAGTGATGTGACTTACATCGAGAAGCCTGTCAGAATAATAGAGACAGAGCAAAGGGTGTTACGGAACAGAGCGATTCAGTTCGTCAAAGTGGTATGGGATCGACATGGTATTGAGGAAGCCACTTGGGAACTCAAATCGGAGATGAGAACAGCTCACCCTGAGTTATTCATGTAATTTATTTTGGAATCCTACTTCGTTCGATTTTCGGGACGAAAATTTAAAAAAGAGGATTGTATTGTAATATCCTAGATTTTTCAATATATCAATATTTACGAAAATGCCATTGGAGATATGAATTAAAGGGTTATGATCTTAGATGAGTAAGTTGTGGGGCCCATTGTTCAATTAAGACTCAATGGCTATGAGTTTTGTGTTTGAAATAAAATAAATGAGTAATGTATGTTTAATTGGGTCAAGATTACTAATTGGGTCAAAGTTTGTGAAATGGGTCAAAATGGCCAATTTGGACCCAATGGGTCGGGTTTTACTTGGTTGACCATCAAGTGAGACAAAGCTTGATTAAGTTGGGACTGATTGGAGTTTGAAATGGAATTAAATAGTTGAGTTAAATGAGTGGGTTGGTTGGAAATAAATTATAAGTGAGTGAGTTGATTTGAAATAAATTATGAGTGAGTGAGTTGTTTGAAATAAATTATAAATGAGTGGAGTATGAGGTTGAAGGGCTAGTGTTTCAAATTTAGATAAGTGGTCCACACGTTGGAGGGAAAGAAAGGGAGATTTTCATCTCAAAGATGAAACCCCCACATGGGACATTGATGAGAGTATTGGAGAGGTGGCGGTTACTCAAGCCAAACAATGGCTACAACATTGGATGCATGGGAATTATTTCTTATGCATGAAACTCCAAAAATGGCCAATAATGGAGAGGTGGCTATTATACTAGCCAAAGTAATGAGACACCGTTGGAGTCTTGGGGGTTTCATCCTTGGGATGAAACCCCCAAGTGAGCATAAAGAATTTTGGTTAAGGTAAATGGGAGTTACAAGTGGTGCAGCTAAGAGACACCACCCCTTGGGCTGAATTTGATTAATCAAAGAGGTTTCATTCCACTCTCTCTCACCCTCTCTTAGACGACCAGCACTCAAGGAGAAAGGAGACCAAAGAAATAGAGTTCCATCTCCAAATATTTTCACACAAGGTCGACCACCCCCAAGTCAAAGACTTGGGTATTTTCATCCCAAGTTTCTCTCTCATTTTCTCTCTCAAATCTACACCTTGGCCGAATTATTCCGAGGAGTTTGCAGCAAGGTCAGTCTCGGCCAAAAGAACAAGAAGAAAGAAGGAGAGGCTAAGGAAGTAAAGGATCAAGGAAGGAGTGAAACAACCGCAGGAGTCGCGGTATTGGTAAGTGCACTATGAACCTTTGTTAGAAAAATGGGTTAGAGGAACATAATCCGGCCATCGTATGGCCGAATCTATCAAGAGTTTAGATCATGAGTAATGTTGTATGAAAAGGGTAGAACATGGATCATAGGGTTCGGCCACTTTGGATGGCCGAACCCCATGAAAAGACTTGGTAATTTTTATAGTTTTTAAGGGATAAAAACCATGCAATGTGTTGAAGGTTTAAAGGGTTTTTAAATGGAGATAAGGTTACTCATTTGGGTCGGCTATGGGATGGCTGAACCGTAATGTTTTTATGGCTGAGATGTAGTGAATAAACTATGTATAATTATTGGGAGATTTATAACACCTCGCCCTTTTCACTCTAAAATCAGAGTTTAATTTTTTTTTTAATAATAATAACCAAGTAATCGGGGCCGGACTTCATGACGCGAGCGAAGTCCGGACTTCGAAAGTTCGACCCTTAATTGGCCAACCCTATGTGTGCATGGACTAAGTCCATGAGAACGGTTCACACATAGTAATTTATTATCAATACAGAATATAACATAACTGATTGTGGATTATAATAGAATCGAAAACTAGTCCATTTTAGATAGCAAAGTACTTAGTCATTAACCAACTTAACTTATATTAGATATCCATACCAAACCATTCACAAGCTATAGCAAACATCTAATTATTACATGTCCATGATAACTTAACAGAAATATAATAAATAAAATCCATTCATATATCCAAGCTCCTATGCTTGGCTTCTTTCACAATCCTCGATCCCTTCCTTTCATGTTTCATTCACTAGGGTAGAAGTAGGGCGTTAGAACAATGCGCCCAGTGGGAATTCTAGGTAGGGCTATCACATGGGTTAGTATCACAAAAACATACATAATATTATATCATCAAAAAACCATATGAAATCATGCCATGCCATATGTTTTATGCAATGAGTCCCACCCATCACATCCATGTAACCTCTTGATGAAATTCTCCTCATCAAGGTATCCCATAGTGGTCTTTAGGACGCCCTGACGGAGTGTAGCCTCCGGATTCTTCTTGATGACATTATTCACATCAAGGTCTTCCTACGAATGCCTTATGAACGCCCCGAAGGAGCGTAGCCTCCGGTTATAAACTTCCCTCCCATGCCATGCATGAGATGTACATGTTCATATGCTACGTAATGTAAATACCATAGCACTAAAAACCTCACTTTTGAAACATAATATAAATTGCATCATAAACAAGCAAATAAAATAAAACATATACATATCCATGTTTTAATAAGGTAGAATCCTACCCAAGACAACTAAGGTGTCCTTGAGCTTTAAACCGGCAACCGATCACGATCGTGTCCCACTTGTAAGGTCTCGTTACCTTATTACCTATCAACAAGTCAATCTATAATCCATTTGATTTACCATTTAGTCTAAGTTCATAAACACACCCTTGTGGGGTTCGGCCATACACCATGGCCGAACCTCACTAATTAGGTTTTTGGGTCCCCTTTTGATCCATTGATCATTTTAATCTTGTGGGTCTAAAATCAGCCACCCTTTGGTTCATTTATCCAACAAATAAGGTCATCATTAAAAGTCCCTAAGTCCACAAACATCCCTAATGAGGTTCGGCCATACACCATGGCCGAACCCATGGTTCTTCATTTTTTGCCATATTTACATTTTTGCCACTCCTTCTTCCATGGTTAAACACTTCTTCCAATCATGTACATCTATGTCCATAACTAATCCATTAGCATGGATACATCAATGACTCATCAACCATGACATAAAAATCATTATACATCATCCATTTCCTTAACTTAATACCCATTCATTTTAGTACATGCATAGACCCAAACTTAGCCCATAAAATGGCTAATGGGGTTCGGCCATACAACATGGCCGAACCCATGATGTCATTTACCTCATTTTTCTTAGATCATTTACCACGTCTTTGATCCACAACTAAGTCCCTCCTTGAGGGGATTTCATCATACATTTTGGTCGTTCTTTCCCTTAGATAATCATTTGTACAACAATTGTTTAACCTTGCTAACAACCTATGTCCACAAACATTACTCCATTTAATCCCTTCAAAGTATTCTTAAGGCCAAACACCTTATTCAAATAACTTAATCTTCTAATGAACCTTGGTAGGGTTCGGCCATACAACATGGCCGAACCTTACCACTTTGGTTTTGGCCCATCTTTCTTTTGAACATTTCATTCATTATTACAATCTTGCCACTAGCACAATCCTTTGTTCTTTAAAACCAAAGTCCATAACCAATCAACCTTAGTGGGGTTCGGCCATACAACATGGCCGAACCTCACCATCTTAATTTGGTCCTTTAAATCTTTCATACATACATACATCTCCATTTGATTTTGCCCAAATACATTATATGTTAACCATTAAGTCCACCAATTACCATTAGTGGGGTTTGGCCATACTACATGGCCGAACCTCACCATATTGATTTTTGTCCATCTTTCCATCATCTATGGTGGCTAATTATTTACCTATACTAAGTCCATAAACATGAGTGATTCTTAAATCAAAAGCATATCATCATCCATAATTTCCAACCATGTTATTACTCTAAGTAACCCATAAAAACAATCCATGGGGTTCGACCATTCACTTAGCCGAACCCTATGGTTTTCCTTGATGCAAACCCTCTAATATTTGTCCATGGTTTTGATCAGCAACTTAGCCCTAACATCAACATGATCCAGCCATGCCATAGACGCTCCAAAACAGTAAACTTATCTCCATTTAAAAATCCTTTAAACCTTCAAAACATGGTATGGTTTTTATCTCTCAAAAACCATAAAAATTACCAAGTCTTTTTATGGGGTTCGGCCATCCAAAGTGGCCGAACCTTGTGATACATGTGCTACTCTTTTTAAACATTATTATCTATGATTTAAACCCTTGATAGGTTCGGCCATACAATGGCCGGATCCTGCTTCCTTAACCATTTTATTTAACAAGTGTTTATTGAGCACTTACCAAAACCGCGACTCCTCCGGTTCTTTCACTCCTTCTTAATCCTCTCCTTCCTTAGTCCTTCCTTCCTCCCTTTCTTCTTGATCTTTAGCCGAGCCTAACCTTGATGGAAACTCCTTGGAATAATTCAGCCAAGGTATAGATTTGAGAGAGAAAATGAGATAGAAACTTGGCCTTGGATGGAAGTGATAAACCTAGAGATGAAACTCCTTTTCTCTAAGTCCTCTTGTCTTGGTGGAGGGATTAGCCAAGGACTAATTTGTGTGAGAGCCAATCAGCCAAGGTTCTTTGTCTTGAGATGTGAAAAACGTCCAAGGGAGGGAGAGGGAGAGAGAGTAATGAGAACTCCTTTGGTTAATGAATTTCAGCCCATGGTGGTGTCTCTTGGTGGCACCACTTGTAACTCCCCTCCCCATTCATTTCCTTAACTTAATCCATTTGGGGGTTTCATCCTTGAGATGAAACTCCAAGGCCCCCAATGGTGCTGCCTTGTTTGAATGGTGTAACCTCCACCAACTTTTTTCCTCCCATTAATGGTTTATTTGGAGGTTTCATGCATGAGATGAAACATTCCCACCATTGACCCTTGGGTTTCCACCTTGAGATGGAAACCCTCCATGCTTCCAATGTGTGCCATGGTTAAATTGTGTAATAACCACAAAACAGTCCACCTCCCACTAGTGATACAATTTGGATTTTCATTCTATGAAATGAAACTCCCATCTTTCCAACATGTGCTAAGGTTAAGGCTTGTGTAACCTCCAAAACCCTTTCATCTCCCCATTAATGATTCATTTGGAGTTTCATGCATGAGATAACCTCCCATGCATCCATGTGTGGACCACCTTGAGATGATCTTCGTGAAGTTCACCTCTCCAACTTTCCATCAACTCATTTAATTTACCTCATATATTTAACTCAACTCACCTTTTTAATTTAATTCCTTTAATTCATTTGAATCAACTCAAATATTTGATTCCATTTCCACCTCACATCAGTCCCAAGCTAATTAAGCTTGAACTCACTTGGTGGTTAACCAAGTCAACCACAACCCATTGGGTCCCAATTGGGTATTTTGACCCAATTAACAATTTTGACCCAATTAAATAAAACTTCACCCATTTGATTCACTTGAACCAACTCAATTGTTTGATTCCATTTCCAACTCAATTCAGCCCTAACCTAATCAAACTTGAGCTCACTTGATGGTCAACCAAGTCAAACCCGACCCATTGGGTCCAAATTGGCCATTTTGACCCATTTCACAAACTTTGACCCAATTAGTAATCTTGACCCATTTGATTCACTTGAATCAACTCAATCATTTGATTTCCCTTTCCAACTCAATTCAGCCCCAACCTAATTTGTAATAGCCCGGAATTTTTAAATCAATATATAGGTGGCTATTATTTATTTTAATGATGGAAATGGAGAATTTTGATGGTATGGATGTTAAGTGGATCAAAATTTGGGGCAAAGGCCCAAGTATGGTCCAATGGACCATAGATTGGATTAAATTCAGTTAAATGGTCAATAATGGTTAATTGGGCCAAAGATGGTCAAATTGGGCCCAACACCCATTTGGGACCCAATGTGTCAAGATGGTTAAGCCCTAAGGTAAATGGGTAGGAAATAAATTTAATTGGGCCATGGGCCCAATGGTGATCCAATAAGGGGAATGGATTGAATTGATTTAAATCACCTAAGTTAGTGATGAAATAATCAAGATGGCATAACCAAGTGGGGCCCACCTCCACCTCACCAAGTGAGGTGGCGGGTTGGCTAGGAGTTAGTGGGGCCGGCCACCATGGTTGACTTGGTCAACCATGGGTAGGAGGTACCAAGTAATTGTAGGGATTAATGGACTTAATGAGGAATTAAATGGGAATTAATTAACCTAAGTTAATGATCCAATTAAATTAAATACTTAGGTTAGTCAAATGGGTCAATGGGGAGTCAAAGGGATAAGTCAAGGGGTGGTTTCGTCTCATTGAAACCACCCAAAGAAACACAAATAAAACCATGGGCTTAGGATGGTGGTCTCATCTCAACCACCCCCACCCAACACATGAAGACCCATACCCCCCATGATGGATGGTCAATGCACTTGATGGAAGACCAAACCACCTAGCTAAGGAGACCCAAAACCGTTGGGCTTGGTGGTGGTTTCATCTCAACCACCACCACTAAGGCATGGGAGCCATGCTTGGTTGGTGGATGGGCATCATGGAAGAGTGTAGTCTAAGAAACCAAAATGAGATGGTTTTCATCTCATCTCTCAATCCCACTCTCATCTCACTCTCTCCCTCTCCCCCTCCCTCTCATTACCGATCCATGCTCTAAGGAAAAGAAGGAGAAAGACTTAGAAGGAAGGGGGGAAAAACAAGGCTTGGCCGACCACCCCTCAAGACCAAAGCTTGAGACATTTTTTCCCCATCCTCTCCTCCCTTCCCTCTCTCAAACTTATCCCTACCTTAGCCGAACCCAAACCTTGGAGACTCCATCTTGATCTAGCACATCTTGGCCGAACATCAAGGAGAAGAAGAAGGAGAAAGAGCTAAGGAAATCAAGGGGAGAAAAAGAGAAGCCGGAGGAGCCGTCGGAGTGGTAAGTGTTCTTAAATAAGAGGTTACATTTTTAAAGATTTAAAAAGAGATCATGAAATCCATTTTTCTTGGATTGGATGGTGGCCAAAATATCATGGGCCATGGATCTAAAATCCATCCAAGGAAAGGATGAGAAATGGATAAAATGGGAGAGATAGATTAAGAAAAATAAATGGATATTAAGGACACTATGTATTAAGATTTAATTAAGCATGAAAGTATGATTTTGAAGGAACCATGGACCATAGGGTTCGGCCACGTAGTATGGCCGAACCCCATGGAAGGTGATTAGGAGATTTTAATGGGGTCTTAAAGAATGGAAACCATGGAATATGATTAATGTTTTTAAAGGTTTTGAATGATTAAATGTTAGTGATTTTTAAAGGGGTTTTAAATGAGAAAATCATGGGAGATGTAAATGATTTTTAATGGCCTCACAAATGGTAGATGGGGATGAACCAAGAACCATGGGTTCGGCCATGGTGTATGGCCGAACCCTATGGTGATGTTTTAATAATTTTTAAAGGGGGTAAAAATATGGAAATTGATGGAGAAGGTTGATAGTTTTAAATGGACTTTAAGTATAGTAAATAATGTTTTAAAGGGATGGAAATAATGGGAAAACATGGACCATGGGTTCGGCCATGTTGCATGGCCGAACCCCATGGGGAGATTTTGGTGGATTTAAGTGTCTTGGATCATAGAGATAATGAGAAAAAGTTAGTGGAATTAATGGACCTTAAGTGTGGTTAATATTGACCAAAAAGTGATGATTTAAATGCATAATGTAGACCCCCTCATGGGAGGGTTTATTTTGGATCTAAATGATGTAAATAGGCCCAATGAAAGATAAGAAAAAGGCATCATGGGTTCGGCCATGGTGTATGGCCGAACCCATGACTCATTTGTGAGTCATTTTTGGGCTAAGATTAAGGTGTCTGCATGTGTTTAAAATTAATGGGGATTAGGTTAAGTTAAGGACTGATTTTTTAATATGTTCATGTTATGGTTGATGGGTCACTAATGGATCTAAGTTATGGATCAATTTTGGACTTAAGTGTGCATAGATAAATGAGTGATTAATCATGGAAAGGAGTAGTGGCAAAATGGTAAATATTGGCCAAAATGGAGAACCATGTGTTCGGCCATGGTACACGGCCGAACTTCATGGGGGATGATCATGGACTTAAATGTTTTTGATGATCACCTTATGTATTGTTAAATGAAGCCTAGGGTGGCTGGTTTTTATACTCATGTAATTAAAATATTTGATGGATTAAATGGGACCCACAAAATTACATAGTGAGGTTCGGCCATGGTGTATGGCCGAACCCCACCAAGGCATATGTTAGGGACTTAATCATGGATAAAACATGGGTTGATTACTGATATGTAATAAGGTATCGAACATCGAAAGCAGTGCACGATCGGTGACCGGATTTGTGGATGGAAAACGTAAAGGGACTTTAGTCGGTATTTGGTAGGATTCCTACCTTTTTGTAAGCCATGGATTATGTGTTATGTGTTGGTTTTCCTTGATTTATTTTGGTAAGCATATGATTGTTTTAAGATGGATTTTAAGGCTATGATTTGTATATATTACATGGCATATGGCATTCATATCTCATGTATAGCATGGGAGGGATAATAATGGAACCGGAATCCATGCTCCGTCGGGGCGACCGAGAAGCAAGCATGGGGATACCTTGATGAGGCTTTGCCATCAAGGGGGATACCTAATGTTAATCATACCTTGATGAGGCTTTTTCCATCAAGAGGGACTTGACATAATGATGGTATAGATAATGGGTGGGACTCGTGACATAGACACCCATGGCATGGCATTGATTTCATGGTTTGTTATATTACTATCTATATGCATTATTATCACTAATCCATGTGTTAGCCCTACTCGGAGTACCTACTAGGCTCGTTATCTAACGCTCTACTTCTACCTTAGATGACGACGCAGGAAATGGAGGACGTGACGGGAGCCAAGCGTAGGAGTTTGAGGAAGCGGGTTAGATGATTTACTTAAATTTATATTAGAATGTAATTTGAGTAACTTAGCTCGTCGGACTGTAATAATTTAGATTACTTGCTATGGTTTGGATGTTATTTTGGACATTATGATTTTGAGGTATTTTAGTAATTTAATGGACGTACTTCCTTGCTATCTAAAATTGGTAGGATAAACTCTCCCGTATTAAGTTATATTTCAGCAAACTTACTTTCTACGTGTGAACCGTTCTCGTGGACTTCGTTCCACGCACACGTAGGGTTGGCCAGTTAAAGGCCGGGCTTTAGAAGCTCGGACTTAACTTGCGTCGTGACGTCCCGCTCTTTTGTCACTCTATACTTCCAAAAAAAAAAAAATAGACTCTGATTTTCGGTAATTAAATCGAGTGAAAAGGGTGGGGCATTACATAATTAAGCTTGAGCTCACTTAGTGGTCAACCTAGTCAACCATTATCCATTGGGTCCCAATTGGGCCTTTTAACCCAAATAACCACCTTGACCCAATTAAATGCACCTTACCCATTTACTTTAAATTGATCCTTATCACATGAACATTGGATCTTAATTGAACAATGAACCCCACCACTTACCCATCTAAGGTCATATTCTTTTAATTCACCATTTAAATAGCAATTTCCGTAAATATTGATAAACTGAAAATCTGGGGTATTACAATATAATCCTCTTTTTAAAATTTTCGTCCCAAAAATTGAATGAAGTAGGGTTCCAGGGCTTCCACTGACTCCACTTAAACTAGGTTTCTAGCTTCACCCTCTTGGAATTCCATCGGCTAACTACAAAGTCAGCTGATCAGTCTAACTCGACAGTCGCCCATAGCTTTCCATTTGAGTTTCACTGTAACGCCCCTCCCTTTTCACTCGTTTTTTCCCGTAAATTCAGTGTATATATTTTTTTTGTAACAGAGTAGAGTGATAGAGCGCGGGACGTCAGGACGCGAGCTAAGTCCGAACTTCCAAAGTCCGACCCTTAACTGGCCAACCCTATGTGTGTATGGACTCAGTCCAATAAAATGGTTCACACATAGCAACACCGACTTGCCGAATAAAATCATAGAACTGAGGAATCATAATCATCAATATGCGGAATTATATTAGAACCACGTTCTAATCCATTCAGATAGCAAAGTACGTCATAATCATCAAACCAAAACATTCAACCATCTAAGTTATTACATTCCGAAATCCAAATACTCAAATACAAGTTCATGAGTATCTTTATTCAAAAACATGTAAAGTAAGTCTTCCAAGCCCCTATGCCTGGTCCATCTTAGGTTCATTGTTCCCCTGATTACCTGTATCATCAACTACAGGGTAGAAGTAGGGCGTTAGTACGACGCACCCAGTAGGTATTCCAATTAGGGTTAACACATGGTTAGTACAAAACATATCATATAACATAGTGATATCAAACCATAGAAATCCATGCCATGCAATGATGACAAATATGCAATGAGTCCCACCCATCACCTGTACATAAATGTGCCTACCACATAGGTCTCTCGGTCGCCCCGAAGGAGTGTGGACCCTCCGAAAATCTTATTGATGGAAATCACATCAAGGTATTGCACATAGGTTTTTCGGACGTCCCGACAGAGTGTGACCCCTCCGGTTATAAATCCTCCACCCCATGCCATGCATGAGATGCCAATGAAACACATGTTATTTTATAACATAACATAGCATTGAAAATCATCATTTGAAAACACATCCAACACATGCTCTTTATATAAATAAACTTAGCATGTAAAATCATCCTTTGAAACATAATTGGCCCATGCTATTTTAAACAATTAAACTTAGCATTCGAAATTCAATATAATAAAACATATCCTTGAAAACATATTTTTATCAAACATAATATAAAAACAAAGTACATAAGCCATGGTTTCAAAGAAGTGGAATCCTACCTAAGATCGTTCACAAGTCCTTGTGTTTCCGTCTGAGATTCGATCACCTATCGCGCACCATTTGCGAGATCCTGTTACCTTATAATATAATGATAAGTCAACAACCCAGTCTCACCTAATTACAAGGTTCTAAGTATATAACAAAACCCCATGGGGTTCGGCCATACACCATGGCCGAACCCATGGTTTACCATTTTTCATACATATTTACAAAAATGCCACTGTTGGTAACCATAGTCCCGTTTCTTTGCTTAGGTTCCAAGTTATCCATTCATGCTTCCAAAGTACATAATACCATAAAATAACTCATGGGGTTCGGCCATACACCATGGCCGAACCCTATGTCCAACATTCTCTCATATTTACCAAATTGCCGTTGGTTTCCTTCTTCCTTTAAATCTTCCATAATTAGACCTTAAAAAAAACTTCCCTAATCAAATAAGTTTATCAAAACATAACACACGGGGTTCGGCCATACATCATGGCCGAACCCATGGTTCTCCTACTTTGGTATTTTAATTACATTCTTTTGCCATTCCTTTCTCCATTAATTCATATCATACATTGTATCCTTTATTTATTTTAAAACTAACATAACCTAACTCATAATGTAGGTTCATAATCTGATTCATAAATCAGCCCTTAAACCATAATTTAAAGACACCTTTAATCCCTTAATTTAGAACATGGGGTTCGGCCATACACCATGGCCGAACCCTATGGTCTATAATTTCCAATTAATCTCCACCTTTCTATAATTGGAAGGTCTCCAAATTTAGATTCCACCTTCCAAGAATAGAACTTCCCTTTCCATCATTAGAAGGTTTCCCTATTTAACTTACCAAAAATATAAACCTCCTTCCATAAATGGAAAGTTTTCTAAAAATAACTCTACCTTCCATTTTTAACCTAAGGTCCACATTTAGAAGGTTTCTTAATTAACCAACAACCCTTCTATGATTGAATATCTTATTCCAAAATTCACAAGGTTTCCAAAAACTAATCCTAGTGGGGTTCGGTCATAACTATGGCCGAACCTCACTCATGGCAACCAATCCCTTCATTTAAATTAGGTTCCATAATCAAGCCTTACCTTCCATTCTTGGTATGGTTTCCATAAATAACTTTTATGGTCTTTAAGTAGATGCTTTCTAATTTTAATATCCACTTCAAAGAATGGAAACTTTCCTTAATAAGTAACCTCCTTTCCATATTTGGAAACACCTTCCAAAATTAGATTGTTTTTCCATAATTAACCACTCTTTCCATATGTGGATTGCTTCCCAAATTTATCAATACTTTCCATAATAAGGTTTCCAAAAATAACTCTAGTGGGGTTCGGCCATGCACTATGGCCGAACCTCACCCTTTTAGATCTAGGTCCATCTTTTACATTTACTTTCCAATTTTAACCCATGGGGTTCTGCCAAGCACCATGGCCGAACCCTATGGTTCATGATCTTGGCCCTTGGTTTAGATCTAATCCAAAATTAATCATCAATCCATGTAATGTTTGGTGGGGTTCGGCCATACACCATGGCTGAACCTCACTCCTCCTTTTTATTATTTTAGATCCACTCCATTAGCCATAAAACCGCCATGGTTCGGCCATGCCATGGCCGACCCATATTCCATATTCCTTCATTGATTTTCTTGAATCTAAAACATACAATTACCAAAGGTTTCTATGACTTAAGATCTAGGAACACAAACCCAATTAATAAATCAACACTCTCCATGGTTTCCAATCTTTAAAACCAATTAATTAAGCAAATCTTTCCATGGGGTTCGGCCACCCTATGGTTCTTTCTTCTCTTTTAAAACCATTTACCCATCTCTAATTTTCTCTTCATGGGGTTCGGCCAACCACCATGGCCGAACCTTATGGTTCTTTTGATTTCATAAATAAAATTATAACATTAATACTTAGATACTAACCTCTTCCTTGCTCTTCTAATCTTTCTCTTCCTTTCTCTTTGATTTTCTCCAAACAAGAACTCCTTCTAGTTGCTGCCCTTTCTTCTCTTGCTCTTGCCGTGTAAGAGAGGACTTGAGAGAGGGAGAGAGAGAGGAATATAACTTGGTAATGGGGTTGTAAAAACCGTACATCCCTATGGATCTCTCCTTTTATTAAGCTTTCCTTAATCCCATATTAGAATGTTCTTAATAGAATCTTGCCCTCTTGTGTTTCCCGTTTTTTTTTTTTACACGTATACTATATTGTATCACATTTTTACCCTTGTTAACTTCCGAATGAGAAAACGTGGTAAACTACAAAGTTGTAGCTCTTGAAATCTTCTTTCTAAAACAAAAAGAATCAAAGCAATCGAATATTAGAGTGAAAAGTTATAACCAAAACACTGGACATATGTCAAACATTCCTTATTTAACCATGGCCGACTTTCCCTCTTTAATTAGCCATATCTGACTTTCCCTGGCCTTGTTAAGACTTCCTTTAATTCTTATTAGCAAGTACTATGCACATAACCCTAATCATAATCCAAATAATCTTTTAATTTAATTCATAGATATTTCATCCCTTTTTAAATATCTAGCATATCATTGTTGATTTAAAAATCCCACATATCTCTCATGTGCATAATATGTAAATCACTATCTAAAATTCGGCCAAGATAATCTTTATTTGATTTTTTTAACATCTACTTGGATATTTCAAATCCACTAATCGGCCATAATATCTTTTCTTTAAAATTAGATATAATTTATCACTAAATTAATTCAACCCATTTGCATTTAATAAAACCAATTCCAACATTGGTTGGGTCCTAATTGGGTCATGGCCCAATTCCTTATCCATATAAGATTTAATTCTAAAATTCATAATTAAAATTAAATAAATAATAAACTGAAAACCCGAGGTGTTACATTCACTAGACTCTTATCTTTTCCCCTATACATATCTCCAAAATTTGGCATATCTCTTCATTTGCACATAAGTCACTATGTGACTAACACCTTTTGTTCAAATCTTCTACGATATCTAGTATCTTTCAACACTAATTTTCCTGTGATACAAGTCATAGTATGACTAACACCTTTTTCTTATCATGTGGGATGTAAATCGAAACATGTCCCAATCATTAGAGCAATACATCATCTATGGAATCAACAGGTCCATCACACTACTAACATGTCTACCATGGTACCAATACTTGGTCATCAATCCAACCCACCGTGGAAACCATCATCCACGGTTATATACATCTATCCCTGGTATCTCTCTATTAGTGAGTATCATCTATCCATGGTTACTAATCATCCATGAATATAACCCTCCTATGGGTATAATCCATTCATGGGTATAACTAATCCATCCTTGGGCATAATTAATCCAGGTCACATCCTCTACCATGAGATATTTTATCCATGGAAACAACACTCAAATGAGTTACTACCCGACTGTGGCAACCATATCAACTCACAAATATAGCCCGACCCCTAGCAAGACTTAGGGCCCATGACTTACTAAGCAGAAGACCCACGTCCAACGTGATCCGGTCTACCCCGCCCTGCATCCCTTCACCCCAAGGGTGATTCAGTCAAGCTCTAATGCAGTCGGACAACGTCTAACGAAGCTAGCACCACCCCCACGGGGTAAAATGGTAACTAGTTCTGCTCATCCACGCACATCAAGTGTGCGAAATAGCCATGAGAGCGCTCTCCAGGGCGTAGCATGCAAGGGACCCACTCCTCAACGGTAACCCTACGGGACTAAGTCTCCGTATTTCATATCAAGGCTCCCACAGTCTCATAGCTACTCTAACCCATACTCCTGGAATCTATATACTTATCTCGTCAATGTTACGTGAGGGACGCACCCATACCACGTCTCTATATAATCAAGTGACCTCGTCATATACATCTCAATGCCAAAATCCTCATAAACTCTTAAGTTTGCAAGCTTTATTAAAAGTCATTCAAACTTCCATCACAATACAAGGGTTGGTAGGGTTAAAACAAACCCTTCAAAATGTACCCACACCCTTACAAAATCTTTTCCTTTTCCCCAACATTTTCTTACCCTTTCTTAGCCTAATCTTCCGTCGAAGACCCTGCATCATCATAAAAATCGAGGAAGCTGTCAGGGCATGTCGTCGACGTGTGCCCCAACACTCCACAAGTCAGACAGGGTATTATTCCCGGTCCCCCAATGTATGGACAATTAGTCCTCTCCTTCCCGTGTCCGTGAAGTCCACAAACAGGGCAAATAACTTCAAGGGGGTAGGGGCAGAAAGTACAGTTGTGCCCTTCCTGGTTGCATAACTCACACATATACCCGGGCTCTATCTCCCCTACTGATTCTCCTATCATTGAGATATCTCCCATATACTCTTTTGGAAAAGGGGCTAGATACACTTCGACATCCTCGGGAAATCTTACCTGGACATCTCCGTTAACTTCCACAACGCGGTCTGGCCTGTTAGAGTTGTTGGAAGAAGAAGTCAGATCAATAGGATAGCTAGGAGTTCCTTTGTCCCACAACTCTGTATACTCAATGTTGCTCGACATATATGTATCACAACAATAGAACATATCAATGACAACAGTAGTTCTAATCAAACTAATCTTCGTTTTGGGGATTTTTTTTTCCCTAATCATCATCTTGTATTTCTTGTTCTGGGGAGTTTCCTATGTATCATATAATGTCTCTTGTTTGGGGAATTTTGCCAAATAAACATCTTGTGTTTCTTGTCCTTGGGGAAATTGCCAAATCAGCGCTCTTTGTATTTCTTTGTTTTTGGGGAAACTTCCTAAGTATCAAATATCATTTCTCAATTTGGGGAAAACATGGTGTTCTCCTGTTCTCGGGAAAACCTCCCTAAGTATCATGTGTTTGTTTCTCCATTTGGGGATATCGGGGAAGTGTATCCTATTTTGCTATGTTTGATGGATCCAATTATGATGACTGAACTTACTTTGCTATCTTTCATTGTTGTTCTCAGATTAATTGTTCAGTCTGAGTCTAACGAAGTAAATTAATCCGATCCCCAGTCAGCAGACTCCGAAGAGTCGGTCAGTTGGGATTCTTATCTGTCAGTGAGACATGAAACTGTCTTAATCTTACTTCGAAAGATTCAATCTTCCCTTTTTGCTCTGATACCAACTGTAACACCCCGCCCTTTTCACTATAAAATCAGAGTTTATTTTTTATTTTTTAATAATAATAACCAAGTGATCGGGGTGGGACATCACGACGCGACCTAAGTCCGGACTTCTAAAGTCTGACCCTTAACTGGCCAACCCTATGTGTGCATGGACTAAGTCCATGAGAATGGTTCACACATAGTAATTTATTATCAATGCGGAATATAACATAACTGATTGCGGATTGTAATAGAACCTAACACTAGTCCATTTTAGATAGCAAAGTACTTAGTCGTTAACCAACTTAACTTAGATTAGATATCCATACCAAACCATTCACAAACCATAGCAAATATCTAATTATTACATGTCCATGATAACTTAACAAAAATATAATAAATAAAATCCATTCATATATCCAAGCTCCTATGCTTGGCTTCTTTCACGATCCTCGACCCCTTCCTTTATATCCAAGCTCCTATGCTTGGCTTCTTTCACGATCCTCGACCCCTTCCTTTCCTGTTTCATTCACTAGGGTAGAAGTAGGGCGTTAGAACAACGCGCCCAGTCGGAATTCTAGGTAGGGCTATCACATGGGTTAGTATCACAAAAACATACATAATATCATATCATCAAAACCATATGAAATCATGCCATGCCATATGTCTTATGCAATGAGTCCCACCCATCACATCCATGTAACCTCTTGATGGAATTCTCCTCATCAAGGTATCCCACAGTGGTCTTTCGGACGCCCCGATGGAGTGTGGCCTCCGGATTCTTCTTGATGGCATTATTCATATCAAGGTCTTCCTTCGAATGCCTTATGGACGCTCCGACGGAGCGTAGCCTCCGCTTACAAACTTCCCTCCCATGCCATGCATGAGATGTACATGTTCATATGCTACGTAATGTAAATGCCATAGCATTAAAAACTTCACTTTTGAAACATAATATAAATTGCATCATAAACTAGCAAATTAAATAAAACATATACATATCCATGTTTCAATAAGGTAGAATCCTACCCAAGACAACTAAGGTGTCCTTGATCTTTAAACCGGCAACCGATTACGATCGTGTCCCACTTGTAAGGTCTCGTTACCTTATTACCTATCAACAAGTCAATCCATAATTCATTTGATTTACCATTTAGTCTAAGTTCATAAACACACCCTTGTGGGGCTCAGCTATACACCATGGCCAAACCTCACTGATTAGGTTTTTGGGTCCCCTTTTGATCCATTGATCATTTTAATCTTGTGGGTCTAAAATCAGTCACCCTTTGGTTCATTTATCCAACAAATAAGGTCATCATTTAAAGTCCCTAAGTCCACAACCATCCCCCATGAGGTTCGGCCATACACCATGGCCGAACCCATGGTTCTTCATTTTTTGGCCATATTTACATTTTTGCCACTCCTTCTTCCAATCATGCACATTTATGTCCATAACTGATCCATAAGCATGGATCCATCAATGACTCATCAACCATGACATAAAAATCATTATACATCATCCATTTCCTTAACTTAATACCCATTGATTTTAGTACATGCATAGACCCAAACTTAGCCCATAAAATGGCTCATGGGGTTCGACCATACAACATGGCCGAACCTATGATGTCATTTACCTCATTTTTCTTAGATCATTTACCACGTCTTTGATCCACAACTAAGTAGCTTCTTGAGGGGATTTCATCATACATTTTGGTCATTCTTTCCCTTAGATAATCATTTGTAAAACAATTGTTTAACCTTGCTAACAACCTATGTCCACAAACATTACTCTATTTAATCCCTTCAAAGTATTCTTAAGCCCAAACACCTTATTCAAATAACTTAATCTTCTAAATGAACCTTGGTAGGGTTCGGCCATACAACATGGCCGAACCTTACCACTTTGGTTTTGGCCCATCTTTCTTTTGAACATTTCATTCATTATTACAATCTTGCCACTAGCACAATCCTTTGTTCTTTAAAACCAAAGTCCATAACCAATCCACCTTAGTGGGGTTCGGCCATACAACATGGCCGAACCTCACCATCTTAATTTGGTCCTTTAAATCTTTCATACATACATACATCTCCATTTGATTTTGCCCAAATACATTATATGTTAACCATTAAGTCCACCAATTACCATTTGTGGGGTGCGGCCATACTACATGGCCGAACCTCACCATACTGATTTTTGTCCATCTTTCCATCATCTATGGTGGCTAATTATTTACCTATACTAAGTCCATAAACATGAGTGATTCTTAAATCAAAAGAATATCATCATCCATAATTTCCAACCATGTTATTACTCTAAGTAACCAGTAAAAATAGTCCATGGGGTTCGGCCATTCACTTAGCCGAACCCTATGGTTTTCCTTGATGCAAACCCTCCAATATTTGTCCATGGTTTTGATCAGCAACTTAGCCCTAACATCAACATGATTCAGCCATGCGAAAGACGCTCCAAAACAGTAAACTTATCTCCATTTAAAAACCCTTTAAACCTTCAAAACATGGTATGGTTTTTATCTCTCAAAAACCATAAAAATTACCAAGTCTTTTCATGGGGTTCCGCCATCCAAAGTGGCCGAACTTTGTGATCCATGTGCTACTCTTTTTAAACATTATTATCCATGATTTAAACCCTTGATAGGTTCGGCCATACAATGGCCGGATCATGCTTCCTTAACCATTTTATTTAACAAGTGTTTATTGAGCACTTACCAAAACCGCGACTCCTTCGGTTCTTTCACTCCTTCTTGATCCTCTCCTTCCTTAGTCCTTCCTTCCTCCCTTCCTTCTTGATCTTTAGCCGAGCCTAACCTCGCTGGAAACTCCTTGGAATAATTCAGCCAAGGTATAGATTTGAGAGAGAAAATGAGATAGAAACTTGGCCTTGGATGGAAGTGATGAACCTAGAGATGCAACTCCTTTTCTCTAAGTCCTCTTGTCTTGGTGGAGGGATCGGCCAAGGACTGATTTGTGTGAGAGCCAACCAGCCAAGGTTCTTTGTCTTGAGATGTGAAAAACGTCCAAGGGAGGGAGAGGGAGAGAGAGAAATGAGAACTCGTTTGGTTAATGAATTTTAGCCGATGGTGGTGTCTCTTGGTGGCACCACTTGTAACTCCCCTCCCCATTCATTTCCTTCACTTAATCCATTTGGGGGTTTCATCCTTCAGATGAAACTCCAAGGCCCCCAATGGTGCTGCCTTGTTTGAATGGTGTAACCTCCACCAACTTTTCTCCTCCCATTAATGGTTTATTTGGAGGTTTCATGCATGAGATGAAACATTCCCACCATTGACCCTTGGGTTTCCATCTTGAGATGGAAACCCTCCATGCTTCCAACGTGTGCCATGGTTAAATTGTGTAATAACCACAAAACAGTCCACCTCCCACTAGTGATACAATTTGAAGTTTCATTCTATGAAATGAAACTCCCATCTTTCCAACATGTGCTAAGGTTAAGGCTTGTGTAACCTCCAAAATCCTTTCATCTCCCCATTAATGATTCATTTGGAGTTTCATGCATGAGATAACCACCCATGCATCCAACGTGTGGACCACCTTGAGATGATCTTGGTGAAGTGCACCTCTCCAACTTTCCATCAACTCATTTAATTTACCTTATATATTTAACTCAACTCACCTTTTTAATTTAATTCCTTTAATTCATTTGAATCAACTTAAATATTTGATTCCATTTCCACCTCACATCAGTCCCAAGCTGATTAAGCTTGAACTCACTTGGTGGTCAACCAAGTCAACCACTACCCATTGGGTTCCAATTGGGCATTTTGACCCAATTAACAATTTTGCCCAATTAAATAAAACTTCACCCATTTGATTCACTCGAACCAACTCGATTGTTTGATTCCATTTCCAACTCAATTCAGCCCCAACCTAATCAAACTTGAGCTCACTTGATGGTCAACCAAGTCAAACCCGACCCATTGGGTCCAAATTGGCCATTTTGACCCATTTCACAAACTTTGACCCAATTAGTAATCTTGACCCATTTGATTCACTTGAATCAAGTCAATCATTTGATTTCCCTTTCCAACTCAATTCACCCCCAACCTAATTAAGCTTGAGCTCACTTAGTGGTCAACCTAGTCAACCACGACCCATTGGGTCCCAATTGGGCCTTTTGACCCAAATAACCACCTTGACCCAATTAAATGCACTTTACCCATTTACTTTAAATTGATCCTTATCACATGAACATTGGGTCTTAATTGAACAATGAACCCCACCACTTACCCAGAGGTCATATCCTTTTAATTCACCATTTCAATGGCAATTTCTGTAAATATTGATAAACTGAAAATCTGGAGTATTACAAGATTTGCATCAAGAGAACCATAGGGTTCGGCCATGTGTATGGCCGAACCCCATGGACCATTTTATGGGATGTTTAGAGTTAAGAACATGCTTGGAAATTATAAATGATTAGACCTTGCTGTGGATCTAAAAGGTTGTAAAAGATCTAAGAAAAATGAAGGAAATAACATCATGGGTTCGGCCATGGTGTATGGCCGAACCCTATGGCCTATTTTATGGGTCATTTCATGGGTTAAGTGTGAATCTATGCATGTTTAAGTGAATGGGTATTAAGTTATGGAAATGGCTGATTTATAATGGGTTTTGTGTCATGATTGATGAGGCATGGATGGATCCATGTTTATGGATCAGTTAGGGATGTAGACATAAACAAATAAAAGGTGATTAACCATGGGAAGAATGAGTGACAAGGATGTAAATATAGCCAAAAATGAAGAACCATGGGTTCGGCCATGGTGTATGGCCGAACCCCATGTGGGATGATTGTGGACTTATGATAAAAAGATCAAGTTTGAGCTTGGTGAGGTTCGGCCATGTTGTATGGCCGAACCCCACTAAGGTGGATTGGATATGTACTTTGGTTTTTAAGAAAAATTAAACAAAGGGTTATGTTAGTGGCAAGATGGTAAATATGAATAAAACGATCAAAGGAAAGAAGGGTCAAAATCAAAGAGGTAAGGTTCGGCCATGTTGTATGGCCAAACCCTACCAAAGTATGGTTGTAGTTAAGGTGTTTAATTAAGTTATTTGAATGGTGTGTTTGGGCTTAAGAATCCACATGAGGGATTAAAACAAAATTAAGTGAGGTTCGGCCATGGTGTATAGCCGAACCCCGCAAGGTAGCATTTGGTGGATTGGGGTTTGTATATGGTTAAATTAAAAGAGAGACCAAAATTTAAGTGGGTGAGGTTCGGCCATGGGGTATGGCCGAACCGCACAAGTTGGTTTTTGGGACTTAGATTTAATTAGAAATCAAAGGGATATGTGATTGACTTGCTGTTATATAAACAAGGTAACGGGACTTGAACGGTGCACAAGTCGTGAATTGGTGACGGTCTAAGAGGAGTGGACTGTTTAAGTGAACTTTCTATAGGTTTCCTACCTTTTTGTAACCACACCTATATTTGATGTTTTATCTTAATTTTGATGAAATATGTGCTAAGTTATTATGTTTCAAAGTGATTTCGTATGTTAAGATGTATTTACAAATGGCATGAACTCATGGACATCTCATGCACGGCATGGGGTGATGATTATGGGAACCGGAGGCCACACTCCATTGGGGCGTCCGAAAGACCACTGTGGGGTACCTTGATGATGAGAATTCCATCAAGAGGAATCCGGAGGCCACACTCCGTCGGGGCGTCTGAAAGACCACTGTGGGGTACCTTGACGATGAGAATCCCATCAAAGGGAGGCTATGTATATTTGTGATGGGTGGGACTCATTACATGTGCATAACATACATGGCATTGTTTTATGAGATTTTGATGAACATGTATTATCATATTATTTGCATGTTTTTATACTAACCTTGTGGTAGCCCTAGTCGAAAACACCTACTGGGCACGTTGATCTAACGCCATATTTCTATCCTTAGTGGATGACGCAGGAAAGGGAAAGAACGAGGATCGTGAAGGAAACCAAGCATAGGAGCTTGGGTTTTTTAATGGACTTTAATTTATGGATTGATTTATGGACTTTTTATTTGGACAATGTAATTTGATAGTTAGATGATGTTGGCATGTAATAATTTAGTTAACTATTTGCTATGGTTTGGAATGGTTTGAATGGATGTTTAGTTTAAGGAAATTAAGGTAATTTTGGATATATGACTTGTACTTGCTATCTAATAAATGGAGTAGTCTTAGGTTCTATTATAACCCTCAGTTAAATTAGGTTTATTCCCCAAGTTTAAATTGGTATCACATGTGAATCGTTTCTCATGGACGTAGTCCATGCACATATGGGTTTGGCCAGTTAAGGGTCGGATATTAGAAGTCCGAACTTAACTGGTGTCGTGACGTCCCGCCCCGATCACTTGGTTATTCTTATTATTGAAAAAATAAATAAACTCTGATTTTAGGGTGAAAAGGGTGGGGTGTTACACATATTCCATGGTTTTCAATGAGGTAGGAATCCTACCAATGACCAACTAATGTGTCCTTCCGTTTTTGTCCGAAAACCGCTCACCGATCTCTTCAAGCCGATCGTACACCGCTTGTGAGATCCCGTTACCTTATTACATATCAATAAATCAAAATAATGATCCCTTTTGATTTCCAACCATGTTTAAGTCCACAAACATGCCTTAGTGGGGTTCAGCCATACAACATGGCCGAACCTCACTCACTTGGTTTTGGGTCCCTCTTTTTAGTCCTTGATCTTTTAAATAAATGTGGGTCCAAGATCATTCCCTCTTTTGATTTATTAACCAATCACACATAAGTTAAATCATTTAAAAACCCTAAGTCCACAAAAACATTCATCATGGGGTTCAGCCATACACCATGGCCGAACCTGTAACACTTCGGAATCCCATGTTATCAATAATTACGGAATTTGCCATTTTAATTGTGAATTAAATGATATGGACCTTAGATGGGTAAGGTGTTGGGTCAATGGCCTAAATAGGACCCAACGGTTATGGTATAAGGTTCAATTTAAATTAAATGGGGCTGAATTAAAATGGTAATGCAATATGTCTATAAATAAGGGATTGTCTGGATGCGGATGACACACACACGCATACACCACAAAGGCTAGATTTTCTCTTAGAAAATCAAGGAGTTATAGCCGAACAAGGTTTGTCCTAAATGGACAACACGCATGGATGAGTTGGGATTAGGCAGTGACATCCGATTGCCTAATCCAAATAAAGAAGATGTCTAAAGTTAAATATAGATTGCTTTGGCCGTGTATGTGAGATATGCGCATCCCTGACGATGTGTTGGAGTATCTCTAAAAGGGGTCCTTTCCTTGGTTAAAAACGGCACTAGGCAATTGCTAAATTGAAGGGGCGCTCGGCATCTTCTAAATATAGGACAGAGTGGAAGATTTATAAAAGAGAGGCAAGAGGGGCGCACGACATACACAATCAAGGGAAGGCTTGACGCTGGGTGCTCTGTCAAGAAGGTGTTCTCGGCAGTGTGCAGAGAATAAGAGGGCAGCCAGCTGTGTGAAAGATCAAGTAGAAAGAGGCTAAGGAAGAAAAGGATCGGAAGACCAAGTCGGAACGAAGGAAAACCGGAGGAGTCGCGGAACTGGTAAGTAATTTCGATAATTTTGTTTAAAGAAAGGAACCATAGGGTTCGGCCATGGTGTATGGCCGAACCCCATGGAAGAAAATTGGGGGATGAATATAGTAATTTAATGGAATGATGAACCATAGGGTTCGGCCATGTTGTATGGCCGAACCCCATGGAAGGACATTGGTTATTTTAATGGGAGTTTGGAGGATGAAAATCATAGAGTTATGTTTATAATTTTAAAAGGTTTTAAAGGGTGTAAATGGACTTATGTATGAGAACCATGGACCATGGGTTCGGCTATGAGGTATGGCCGAACCCCATCAAAGACTTTGATCATGGTTATTTGATTTATGGGAGGAAAAGATGAATCATAGGGTCCGACCATGTTGTATGGCCGAACCCCATGGGAAAGATTATTTATGATTTATTTTAAATGGATGGATGGTTGATGGTTTTAGATGCAACTAGATCATGAAAACCATGGAAGTTGGTTAATAATTTTATTGAGTTTCAAAGCATGAAAATTATGGATGTATGTATGAGAACCATCAAAGGATCAAACCATATAGGTTTGATATATTTTTAAGGAATATAAGGAACCATAGGGTTCGGCCATGGTGTATGGCCGAACCCCATGTAAAGGAATTAAGGATTGTAAATAGGTTAAAATGATGAAAAGGATGGAGAACAGACTTTGGGTTCAGCCATGGTGAATGGCCGAACCCCATGAAGAATGTTTGTGCATAAAATATTAGTCATGGACCTATGTTTTGGAACCTAAACATAAGTTGATGGAGGTAATGGCAATATTGTAATATAGGCTAAAAATGAAAGATCATGGGTTCGGCCATGGTGTATGGTCGAACCCCATGAACCATGTTAGTGGGTTATTATTAGCCTAAGCATGTTTTTAAAGAATGAAATGGACAGCCATAGATAGAACAATGGCAAGGATGTAAATAAGAGTGAAAATGATAGACCATGGGTTCGGCCATGGTGTGTAGCCGAACCCCGTCGAGAATGATTTATGGATTTAATGTATGAATGGTTAAATTAATGGAATGTTAGCCATGGATGGCAATATGGTAATTAAGTAGAAATAATGGACCATGGGTTCGGCCATGGTATATGGCCGAACCCCATGGGGAAGGTTTGATGGATTTAGGGTTTATGTATGTTAAATGAATGAGAAGTGATATGATCTTGGACTTAAGTTAAATGAGCAAAGTGGGAACTAAAAACCTAGTAAGTGAGGTTCGGCCATGGTGTATGGCCGAACCCCACAAGTTGGGTTTATGGACTTGGACATTATTGTAAATCAAATAGAACATGGTTTGATTGATTGATGTGTAATAAGGTAACGGGACCTCACAAGCGGGGCACGATCGTGAGCGGTTGTCGGATTATAAAGCAAGGTCACATTAGTGTCATTGGTAGGATTCCACCTCTTGAAACCATGGGTTTATGTACAACTTTTTTATCTTATTTTGATGAATTTACGTTGTAAAAGATATGTTTCAAATGTGAGTTTTAATGCTATGATTACAATATAAAATAGCATGTATTTCATTAGCATCTCATGCATGGCATGGGGTGAAGGATATGTAACCGGAGGGGCCACACTCCGTCAGGGCATCCGAAAGACCAATGTGGGGATACCTTGATGTGCATTTCCCATCAAGAAGAAACTGGAGGGCCCACACTCCATCGGGGCGTCCGAAAGACCTATGTGGGTATAGCTTGATGATGAGAATTCCATCAAGAGATTACTTGTACTTGTGATGGGTGGGACTCATTGCATTTGACATCATGACATGGCATAGTTTTATATGGTTTTGACTTTATGTTATTATATATGATTTGTACTAACCATGTGTAGACCCTGGAGCTAAGTCCGAGCTTCTAAAGCCCGACCCTTAACTGACCAACCATACGTATGCGTGGACCAAGTCCACTGAGATGGTTCACACGTATTAAGTTTATAATTGCAGAATATAACAAAGACTGCGGATTATAATAGAACTTAACTCTAGTTCATTTCTTTTAGATAGCAAAGTACTTAGTCAATTATCCAAAATTACCTTAATTTAATCATTCACTCAAACCATTCCAAACCATAGCAATATAATAAATAAAATCCATTCATATATCCAAGCTCCTATGCTTGGCTTCTTTCACGATCTTCGATCCCTTCCTTTCCTATGTCATTCACTAGGGTAGAAGTAGGGCGTTAGAACAACGCGCCCAGTAGGAATTCTAAGTAGGGCTATCACATGGGTTAGTATCACAAAAACATATATAATATCATATCATCAAAACCATATGAAATCATGCCATGCCATATGTCTTATGCAATGAGTCCCACCCATCACATACATTTAACCTCTTGATGGAATTCTCCTCATCAAGGTATCCCCACAGTGGTCTTTCGGACGCCCCGACGGAGTGTGGCCTCCGGATTCTTCTTGATGGCATTATCCACATCAGGTCTTCCCACAATTGCCTTACGGATGCCCCGACGGAGCGTGGCCTCTGGTTACAAATTCCCCTCCCATGCCATGCATGAGATGTACATGTTCATATACTATGTAATGTAAATACCATAGCAGTAAAAATTCACTTTTGAAATACAATATAAATTGCACAGTAAACCATCAAATAAAGATAAAACCATATACATATCCATGTTTCAATAACGCAGAATCCTACCAATGACAACTAGTTTGACCTAGCGTTCTTGTCCGAAAACCGTTCACGACCGTATACTGTTTGTGAAGTGCCGTCACCTTGTTACATAACAACAAGTCAAACTAAAGTCCCATAATGTCCAAAACCATATACACACTTTGTGGGGTTCGGCCATACACCATGGCCGAACCTCACCCACTTAAATTGGGTCCTTTTTGGTTTTAACATTAGGTCCAAGTCCACCAAATATAACTTTGTGGGGTTCGGCAATACACCATGGCCGAACCTCATTCATTTTGTTTTAGTCCCTCATTTGGGTTCTTAAGCCCAATCATACAATTCCATTGATCTATCCATTTATACATTAATCATCTTACCCACATAAAAACCTAAGTCCAAAAACAACACTTGTGGGGTTCAGCCATACTCCATGGCCGAACCTCACTTACCTTTAATTTTCACCCTTCTTTTATTTATCACTTAAACACCACTTAACTAATTTTTAAACCCTTAATCCACCAAATCCACCTTAGTGGGGTTCGGCCATACAACATGGCCGAACCTCACCATCTTGGGTTTGGTCCCTCTTTCATGTCCTTTGTTCTTTTAACTTAGATATAAGATCATGACCTCTTGATTCCTTAATCTCATTACTTATGCACCAATTGTTTAACATAACTAATAATAAGTCCACTAAACATTACTCCATTTTAATTTGACCAATTATATTACAAGTTGACCACTTCAAAAGAAACTAAGTCCACCAAATGACCATTAGTGGGGTTCGGCCATACCACATGGCCGAACCTCACCATATTGATTTTCGTCCCTTTTGTCATTATCTCTCATGGCTGATTACTTACTTAATACTAAGTCCCAAGATAATCATATGTGATTCCTTAATCAAAAGCATAGAACCATTAATAATTTCTAACCATGTTCTTAACTCCAATTAACCCATAAAAATAGTCCATGGTTTTCTTGCTTCAAACATTCCAATATTTATATATGGTTTATGCTCAGCACCTTAGCCATAATAACATTATGGTTCAGCCATGCAATGGCCGACCCACAACCTTAACATTATCTCCATTTAAAACACCTTTACAACCTTCATAACATTGTATGGTTTTTAACTCTCAAAAACCCATAAAAATAACCAAGTCTTTTCATGGGATTCGGCCATACATATGGCCGAACCCTATGGTTCATCTATTCCTTTTAAAAATAATCATACATTCCTTAATTTTCCTCCATGGGGTTTGGCCATATCCATGGCTGAACCCTATGGTTCTTATAAACAAAAACTAGTAAATTACTAATCGGTTCCGCGACTCCTCCGATTTTTTTTTTGCTCCGGCTTGTTCCTTTTCTTTCTTTCCATAGCCTTTCCTTCCTTCCTTCTTGTCCTTTAGCCAAGACTGATCTTGATACAGTCTTTGGAGTGGTTCGGCCAAGGTATAGATTTAAGAGAGAGAGTATTTCAGCCTTGGGTGTGAATGATGAAACCTTGAGATGCAAACTCCTTTGTTCTAAGTCCACTTTGTCTTTGAGGAGTGATCAGCCAAGGAATGATTTGTGTGAGAGAGACAACCAGCCAAGGTTCCTTGTCTTGAGAGGTGAAAAATGGCCAAGGGAGAGAGGGAGAGAGTGACTTGAAATAAAACTCTTTTTCTTGGTTAATGAGGGTTGGCCAAAGATGGTGTCCTTTGGTGACACCCGTTGGTAACTCTCATTTCCTTTCACCTCCCTCATTCAAGTCTTTGGAGGTTTCATCCTTGAGATGAAACACTCCCAACGTGTGGCTCAAGATGGAAACCCCCCCATGCTTCCAACATGTATGCTTGTGCAAGCTTGTGTAACATCACAACCCTTCAACTTCTTCATTAATGCACCTTTGGAGTTTCATCCCATGAGATAAAACTCCCCCACTTCCAACATGTAACCCCCAACTTGGGTCTCATGAGATATATCTCTCCACCTTCCCACTCCACACACTTGAGATTTAAGTCCCATTCGCTTCCATTCAACTCAACCTTTTAAATCAACTCACTTCTTTAATTCAACTCTTTTAACTCAACTCATCTTTTTATTCCAACTCATTTAACTCACTTAAAAATTAACTCAAATACATAATTCCATTTCCAACTTAATTCAGCCCCAATTAAATAAGCTTGAACTCACTTGGTGGTCAACCAAGTCAACCATGACCCATTGGGTCCCAATTGGGCATTTTGACCCAATTGACAATCTTGACCCAATTAAATACACCTTACCCATTTATTTCAATTGGACCACATTCACCATTCGTTGGGTCTTAATTGAGCCATTGACCAAACACTTTACCCATCTAAGGTCCATATCCAATAATTCACAACTTAAAAGGCAAATTCTGTAGATATTTATAACTTGAAAATCCGGGGTGTTACAGACCCTAAATGGAATACCTACTTGGCACGTTGTTCTAACTGTAACACCTCGGATTTTCAGATTATTATTTATATGAGAATTATTCTTTTAAATTGTGAATTTTAGTATTGGATCTTATATGGATAAGGAATTGGGCCATGACCCAATTAAGACCCAATTAATGGTAGGATTGGTTTCAATAAATCAAATAGGGTTGAAATTAATTTAGTATGCAATCCAAGATTATGCATGGCCGAGTTTAGATGTAAAAATATATGTTTATGCGCATGAGATCTTTTAAAAAAATAAAATAAAGGAAATATCTAAATTAAAAGGAGGGCTCACGGCATTGTTATATGTATTTAGCATTGGCCGATTGGAAGGTTACTAATCTAAGGAGGAGAAGCCGGCCATGGCTAATTAAAGTAAGGGAGGTCGGCAATGGTCATGTATAGGAAGGGGGCGCACGGCCTTAGGGGTTGCCTATCTTAAAGACTTTCTAATTATGGGACCAAGGAAGATTATAAAGAGGAGAGGTAGCAAGGGTTACACGGTTTTGACATCCTTCATTGTTGAATTTATTCCTCTCTCTCCCTCTCTCAATTCATCATTCTCTCTCACTGCAAGAGCAAGAGAAGAAAGGGCAACAACAAGAAGGAGATCTTGTTTGGAGAAAAATTAAGAAGAAAGGAGAAAGATTGGAAGAGCAAGAATTGAAAAGAGGTTAGTATTTTAATGCAATGGTTTTAATTTTGAAACAAAAAGAGCCACAGAGTTCGGCCATGGTGTTTGGCCGAACCCCATGGAGGAAGATTGGAGATGTTTTAATGGTTTAAATGGAGAGAAAGAACCATAGGGTTCGGCCATAGTGCATGGCCGAACCCCATGCAAAGACTTGATTTAATTCTTGGGTTTTAAGATTGAAAACCATGGAGAGATTTGATTTATTCATTGGGTTTATGTTATTAGATTATAGATCATAGAAACCTTTGATGGTTGTCGGTTTTAGATTCAAGAAGACAATGGAAGAATACGAAATTGGGTCGGCCATGGCATGGTCGAACCATGATTGTTTTATGGTTAATTGATTTGATCAAAGTAATGAAAAGAAGGGGTGAGGTTCGGCCATGGCGCTTGGCCAAACCCCACCAAATATTTTATGGTTTGATGATCAATTGTTATTGGATCTAAACTTATAGCAAAAAATCATGAACCATAGGGTTCGGCCATGGTGTATGGCCGAACCCCATGGGGTGGTTTTGGATTGGTAAAGGCATTTGGATGGCTAAATTAGAAAGCTTCTAATTAAGGAAAGATGGTTGCTAAATTTGGAAAGCAATCTAAATATGGAAGGAAGGTTATTATTTTTGGAAATCTTCTATTTTTGGAAGGTGTTTCCAATTAAGAAAATGGGTTGCTAAAATTGGAAAGCATCCAATTATGGAAGGTGTGTGTTAAATTTAGAAAGGTTCCATTTATGGAAGGGTGGAACTTAATTATGGAAAGGTGGAGATTATTTTGGACACATCTAATTATGGGAAGTAATATTAATGGAAAAAAATTGGACATGATGGGTTCGGCCATGTGCATGGCCGAACCCCATGAATTAAATCTATGGTTAATGATTTTGATAGAGGGTTCATAATTTGGAAAGGGTGGTTATGTTTGATCATCATATTGAAAGGATGGAAAAGAAGGGTGAGGTTCGGCCATGGTGTGTGGCCGAACCCCACCAATTGCATTATGTTTTTAATTGATTAAAATGGAAAGTTAGCCATGAATGGCATTATTTTAAATTTATGAAAATATTGGACATAGGGTTCGGCCATGATGCATGACCGAACTCCATGAAGTAATTCTATAGGTTAGGTTCATGTGTTAAGGAATAAAGGGAAGGATACAAACATGTGTTATGAATTATGGTGAAAGGAATGGTAAAAATGTAATTACACACCAAAGTGGAGAATCATGGGTTCGGCCATGATGTATGGCCGAACCCCATGAGTTTTGTTTTATGGACTTGTTTGGTTATGGAAATTTATAGGGTTTAATTATGGTAAATTTAGATGAATGAGGGAACAATGGCATTTTTGCAATTAGGGGTGAAAAGTGGTAAGCCATGGGTTCAGCCATGGGTGTATGGCCGTACCCCATGGGGTTTTTGTTTATGGATTTGGAATTTTGAAAATCAAGTGGGACTTGGTTTTGATTTACGTTATATTATAAGGTAACGGGATCTCGCAAGCGATGCACGATCGGTGAGTGAATCTTGGACGAAAACGAAGGACACGTAACGGTTTTTTGTAGAATTCCACCTCTTTGAAATGATGGATTATGTACTCTGTTTTATCTTATGATTGATAAATATATGTTTCAACTGATATGTTTTATTATTGAATTTCAAATGCTATGTTTAAATTGTTTACAATAGCATGGATTGATTATGTTTCAAAAGGTGATTTTAAATGCTATGTTTATGTTATTAAAATGACATGTGTTTCATTGGCATCTCATGCATGGCATGGGGTGGACGATTTATAACTGGAGGGGTAACACTCTGTCGAGGCATCCGAAAAACCTATGTGCGTCACCTTGATGTGATTTCCATCAAGAAGATTCCGGAGGGGTCCACACTCCGCCGGGGCGTCTGCAAGACCTATGTGGTGGGTACATTTATGTACATGTGATGGGTGGGACTCATTGCATATTTGTCATCATTGCATGGCATGGATTTTACATGGTTTTGATATCACTATATTATTATATATGTTTTGTACTAACCATGTATTAGCCGTAACTGGAATACCTACTGGGCGCGTTGTTCTAACGCCCTACTTCTGCCCTAGTTGATGATACAGGTATTCAATGGAACGATGAACGTAAGACGGACCAGGCATAGGAGCTTGGAAGATTTATTTTACATGTTTTGAATAAAGTTACTTATGGACTTGTAATTGAGTTACTAATTTCGGAATGTAATAACTTCGATGGGCGGATGTTTAGTTTGATGATTATGATGTTTAAATATTGATTAAGGACTTGATGTACTTTGCTATCTGATTGGAATAGAACTTGGTTCTATTATGTTTCCGCATTTTGATGTTATGATTCCGCAGTTTATGATATTTATTCCTCATCTTGATATTGCTATGTGTGAACCGTTTTATTGGACTGAGTCCATACACACATAGGGTTGGCCAGTTAAGGGTCGGGCTTTGGAAGTTTGGACTTAGCTCGCGTCGTGACGTCCCGCGCTCTATCACTCTACTCTGTTATTAAAAAAAAAAATAGACTCTGAATTTACGGGTAAAAGCGAGTGAAAAAGGGAGGGGCGTTACAGTTGGTATCAGAGCAAACCCGAAACTTGAATCTTTCGGGGTAAGTTAATCCGGTCTCCGTGCATTAATTTACTCCGTTAGACTCAGACGGATGATAGCAAAGGAAGTACCGTCAAAATAATCAGATTATCAGACGTAGCAACATAGGATGTATTTCCCCAGAAAACAAGGCAAAAATCAAGAATGTTTATTTGGAAATTTTCCCCAACAGGTAGGAAATACAAAATTTGTTTATGGAAACTAAGTCTTGATGTTTTCAATGGCTTAGGGAAAAATGGCTCCGAAGGGAAAGTCAACGAAAAATACCCGACAAAACCAAAAAAGGGGTGAAGAGGAGGAACGACATTCTCATTATGAAGAGGAACACCATTCTCATCATGAGGAAGAACATCACTCTCACCACGAGAAGGAAGAAAATAGTGTAAACATACCAGTGGTACCTCCTGAATTGCAGAATCTGGTTCAAGTGGTGGTTACTTCACTGCTCCAACAACATATGAATGAGAATGGAACTGCCAACGAGACCAATGACAGGAGTATGGTCAGGGACTTCTACCAACAACGCCTTCCTTACTTCAAGGGAAGAGAAGGGGTTGTCGGAACAGAAAACTGGTTAAATAAGATTTCTCAGATTCTGACTCTATTGAATATCACGAGTCATGCTCATAAGATTTTACTAGCCACATCATAGCTGATTGATGATGCTGGTAAATGGTGGGAAGTAATAAATAAGCAGCGGGCACTTATTTCGGAAGGGGAAAGGACTGCCATGACTTGGGATCAGTTCTCAGCTACCTTCATGGAACATTATTTTCTTGAGGAGGAGAAAGAGCGTCAAATACAGGCTTTCCTATCTTTGGTACAGGGTACCATGACGGTGGCATTCTATATGGTGGATACTGAGCATCGAAGGGCATAGAAGTTTGAGCGGGGCCTTCGGCCTAGCATAAGGGCCAAGGTAACTATATTCAAGGCACCCACATTGGCAGAAGTCGTCAGCAGGGCCACAATAGCAGAGCGGGAATTGGCTGAGTTGACGCGGTTTGACAATTACCGAGCTCCGAGTGGGAGGGGTACATTCCAGCCCAACAAGAGGTTCCGACCGAACTCTAACAGACCCGCACCATCTACTGGGTCAACAGGGGGTTTTCGACCCAACCATCTCTCCCCATCTGCATCAGTCACTCAGGCTCCCAGAGGGGTGAATGACTGCTTTCATTGTGATCAGCCTGGTCATTTTAAGAGGGAATGTCAACAACTCAACAAACCCTCATATTCCAGAGGCTCATCTCATCCACCAGTTAGGCCAGCAAATTCACGTGGGGGCAGGACAGTTAATCAGGCGGGGCGGCCACCTAAAGGATCTGGACGGATATTCACCTTATCACCACCAGCAGTAGAGGATCATTCAGTGATTCAAGGTATGGCAGTAGTCAGTAGTTCCTACGCCTTTGCATTATTTGATTCGGGAGCATCACACTCTTTTATATCTGCTGCATTTGTAACTGCTACTGGTACATTAGTACAAAAACTGTCCACATCATTCACTATTGTATCCCCCATCGGAGACACATCATTGGGACTTATATGCACAACAGTGAACACTAAACTTGCTGGACTCATATTTGAGTTCAATTATTTGGTGCTCGATATGTCTGAATATGATATTATTTTCGGCATGGATTGGTTGGCTAGCTTTAAGGCCAAAATTGATTGTTATCGTCGAAGGGTGACATTTTGGTCGCTCGAGGAAAAACAACATGTGGTGCGTACTGACAAGCAAAGTAGACTGCATGAAGGGTTGAATCATGTAGTATTGAACATTATCAGAATCAACAAGTCACCGGTGGTTGAACTTCCAGAAATAGTAAAGGACCATGCAGACGTCTTTCCAAAGGAACTCCCTGGATTGCCTCCCATGAGGGAGATCAATTTTGAAATCAATCTGTATCCTAGCACTACACCAATGTCATTACCACATTACCGTATGGCACCAGCAGAGATGTTCGAGTTAAAGAAGCAGATTGATGAACTGCTTAGATTGGTGTGCATTCGAAACAGTACATCGGTTTGGGGAGCTCCAGTTTTATTTGTAAATAAAAAGGATGGTTCACTCCGTATGTGTGTGGATTATCGAAAATTGAACCTGCTGATGGTCAGAAATAAATATCCTCTACCCAGGATCGATGACTTATTTGATCAACTTAAGGGTTCCAGTTATTTTTCTAAGATTGACTTGATGTCCGGATATCACCAAATTCGGGTTAGGGAGGAGGACATAGAGAAGACGGCCTTGAGAACACCGTATGGGCTATATGAATTTGTAGTCATGCCATTTGGACTCACCAATGCACCGGCTGTGTTCATGGATCTGATGAACAGGATTTTCCATCCCTATTTGGACCAATTTGTTATTGTATTCATTGATGATATTTTGATTTACTCCAAAACTCAGAAGGAACATGCTGAACATCTGAGAATAGTTCTGGACACTCTAAGGAATAACAAATTATATGCTAAAGCGAGTAAATGTGAATTTTGGCTATCTGAGGTCAACTTTTTGGGACATGTCATATCAGAAGAAGGCATAGCTGTGGAACCGGCTAAGATAGTGGCAGTAAGAGACTGGAAAGCGCCAAAGAATGTAACCGAGATCCGTAGTTTCTTGGGATTGGCGGGTTATTAAAGGAAATTTATCATGGACTTCTCTAAAATTGTATCTCCATTGATCGACTCACTCAGAAAGGAGTCAAATATGTATGGTCAGATTTGTGCAATCAAAGGTTTGAAGAGCTGAAGAAGAGACTTACCACTGCTCCTATTCTAGTTTTACCGGTAAATGGCAAGAGTTACGAGGATATTGTGATGCTTTAGGAGAGGGACTGGGGTGTACACTCAGTCAAAGTAATCGTGTGGTGGCATACGGATCAAGACAATTGAAAATACATGAACGTCTCTATCCTACACACGATCTTAAACTAGCTGCAGTGGTCTTTGCTCTCAAAAGCTGGAGACATTATTTATATGGTGGGAAATTTGAAGTGTTTTCAGATGATAAGAGCTTGAAATATCTGTTTGATCAGAAAGAACTCAACTTGAGGCATTGCAGATGGATGGAATATCTGGCGGATTATGAATTCACACTTTGTTATGACCCTGGCAAGGCGAACAAAGTGGCAGATGCCCTCAATCGTTTATCACATGCATCAGTGGCATGTTTGATCAGGACAGAATGGGAGATGTTGAATACCATTCGGGAGTTTAGACTTTATCTCAATAATCATGGGACTATGTACAATATGATCATACAATCCAACATGGTTACCAAGATTGAACATGAGCAGCGGACGGACCAAGAAGTGGAGGAAATTTGGGCCAAGATGTCCAATGGTGAAGTCATACCGGAATGGAAATTACGACCAGGACAGGGTCTTGCATTCCAAGGAAGATATATGTACCTGAGATCTGCCGAAAAGAATTATTGGTTGAGGCACATCAGACCAAACTCTCTATTCATCCGGGCAGCACAAAGATGTATCACGACCTGAAGAGACATTACTGGTGGCACGGATTAAAAAGAGATGTGGCAGTATTTGTGGCTCATTGCTTAACGTGTCAGCAGGTTAAGACGGAACATCAGAGGCCACCAGGGTTACTCAAACCCTTACCAGTGCCGAAATGGAAATGGGAGCATATCTCCATGGATTTTGTTACAGGGTTGCCAAGGTCATCAAAGGGCAACGATGCAATATGGGTTGTGGTAGACCGACTGACCAAGTCTGCACATTTCATTCCTATTAAGATGACAGACTCATCTGAGACTTTGGGTCGGCAGTATATCAAGGATATCATCAGATTGCATGGTATTCTTAGGACTATTGTGTCTGACAGAGATGGTCGATTCACTGGCAGAGTATGGCAGAGCATGCAGTCGGCCATGGGAGCAAATCTATTGATTAGTATGGCATTTCATCCGCAGACTGATGGACAGTCTGAGAGGACAATACAGACACTGGAAGACATGCTGAGAGCATGTATGTTAGATTTCAAGGGTGGATGGAAGGACCACTTTCCGTTGGTAGAATTATCATACAACAACAGTTACCAGGCAAGCCTCCAGATGTAATAGCCCGGATTTTTAAATCAATACATGTGTTGGCTATTATTTATCTTAATGAGTGAAATTAAAAATTTTGATGGGATGGATGTTAAATTGATCAAAATTGGGGCAATGGTCCAAGTAGGGTCCAATACCAAGGATTGGATTAATTTCATTTAAATGGGTCAATGAAACTTAATTGGGTCAAGGATGATCAATTGGGTCAAATACCCATTTAGGACCCAATGGGTCAAGATGGTTTGAGCATTAGGGTAAATGGGTAAGAGGTGAATTTAATTGGGCCATGGGCCCCATGGTGATCCAAGTAGATGGAATGGAATGAAGTGAGTAAAATCACCTAAGTTAAATTGGAATGAGCCAAGATGGCATAAACAAATGGGACCCAACTCCACCTCACCAAGTGAGGTGGCGTGTGGACCATGACTTAGGTGGGGCCGACCACCATGGTTGACTTGGTCAACCATGGATAAGTCAAAGGGAATTAAGGAGGATCAAAGGAAAATAAGTTGAGTTAAATTAATTTAAATCACCTAGGTTAAGTGGGAATAAAATCAAGGTGGCATGATCAAGTGGGACCCACCTCCACCTCATCAAATGAGGTGGCTGTTTGGCTAAGGAATTGGTGGGGCCGGCCACCATGGTTGACTTGGTTAACCATGGGTGGATTCATGGAAAATTAAAAGGGAACTAAATGGAATTAAATAACCTAACTTAGATATCAAATTAAATAAATGGGTGAGTCAAATGGGTGAGTCAAATGAGTGAGTCAAGTGGGTGGTTTCATCTCATGGAAACCACCCAAACCACCAAACTTAGACCCACCAAAACCGTTGGCATGGGTGGTGGTGTCACCTCATCCAACAAGATCCATAAAATGGGAGTAAGATTGGACATGCTTTGACCCATTGTGAGGTGGTGGTTCCACCTCATCCCAACCACCACCACTAAGGGACAAGGGGCCTAGGATTAAGGGCATGCAAGGCCATACCCCACCCACCCCCCCCCCCCCCATTTTGGTATGGTCAATGGACTCATGGGGAAGACTCCACCTTAATGATGGTGGAGTCTAACCCAAGCTACCCAGGGCAAGATGGGAAAAATCTAGGGTTCCATCCCATTTCCCATCTCATTTCCATCTCTCCATCACTCACTCCATCTCCAAACCGTCCTCTCCCCCCTCTCATCCAAAGAGAACACCAAGAAGAAAAAAGAAAAGACTTAGGAAAAAAAAAAGGGAAAAAACCCAAGCTTGGCCGACCACTTTCAAAGACCAAAAACCTTAGGACATCTTCCATTCTCTCCTCCTTCCCCTCTCTCAAACCTATCTTTATCTTGGCCGAACAGCCCTTGGAGATTTCATTGGGATCAAGCTCACCATTGGCCGAGCACCAAGGAGAAGAAGGAAGGAGGAAGGCTAAGGATCAAGAGGAGCAAGAGGCAACCGGAAGAACCACGGATTGGTAAGTAGTCCTCAACAAGATTTTATTTTTAAAGGGTTAAAAAGGAGATCATGGAGTCCATTTTCTTGGATTAAATGGTGGCCAAAATATCATGGGCCATGGATTTAAAATCCATCCAAGGAAGGGGATGGGACATGGGCAAACCCTAATGGGTAAAGTAGGCTATGAATAATGAAACAAATAAGGACATTATGTATGTATATGGATTATGCATGCATGCATGGCATGATGGGTCAAGCATCATGGTTCGGCCATTGCATGGCCGAACCCTAAACATTATGGGGATGTGGAAAGGACCCCATGCATGGCAAGAATATGATGAGTGAACAAGATGTATGGTTTGGCCTTTGTATGGCCAAACCTTAGGGTTTCTTGTATGAGAACCATCATGTATCAAATCATGGAAGTATGATTTTTGAAGAAATAATAAACCATAGGGTTCGGCCATGTTGTATGGCTGAACCCCATGGAAGGATTTTAATTATTTCTCCATGGGTTGAAGGATGAAAACCATGGAATGATTGGTTAATGGCTTTAGGGCTTTGAATGGTTAAATGTTAGAAAATTTTAAAGGGGTTAAGTGAGGGAATCCATGGAGAAATGTTAGTAAGTGTTTATGGTCTTAAACCTTATAAATGAGGATGAACCATGAACCATGGGTTCGGGCATGGTATATGGCCGAACCCTATGGAGGTGTATTAGTGACTGTAATGGGTGAAAAAGATGGAAAATAATAAGGAAATGTTGGTAGCTTCAATTGTAACGCCCCCGCCCTTTTCACTCGCTTAAATTTAATTATCCAAAAATCAGAGTCTATTTTTTTTTTTTGAAATATAGAGTGACAAAAGAGCGGGACGTCACGACGTGAGTTAAGTCCGAGCTTCTATAGTCCGGCCCCTAACTGGCCAACCCTACATGCGCGTGGAACGAAGTCCACGAGAACGGTTCACACGTAGAGAGTAAGCTCGCGGAAAATAACTAAATGCGAAATTATAATAGAGACTATCCTACCAATTTTAGATAGCAAGGAAGTTACATCATTAAATTACTAAATTACCTCAAAATTATAACATCCAAAAATAAAGTCCAAACCATACCAAGAAATATAAATTATTACAGTCCGACGAGCTAAGTTACTCAAATTACATTTCCAAAATAAATTTAAGTAAACTATCTAGCCCGCTTTCCCAAGCTCCTACGCATGGCTCCCGTCTCGTCCTTCGTTTTTGCCATCCCCTGCGTCATCAGCTAAGGTGGAAGTAAGGCGTTAGACAACGCGCTCAGTAGGACTTCGAGTAGGGCTAACACATGGATTAGTGATAACAAGCACATAGGTAATAATATAATAAAAACCATAAAATGAATGCCATGCCATGGGTGTCTTATGTCATGAGTCCCACCCATCATCCATACCATCATTGTGCCATGTCCCACTTGATGGAAAAGCATCATCAAGATATGATCAACACTAGGCATCCCCCTTGATGGCAAAGCCTCATCAAGGTATCCCCATGTTTGCTTCTTGGTCGCCCCGACGGAGCATGGGCTCCGGTTATATCTCATAGTACCCCTCTTGATGAATGAAACACATCAAGATATCCCCATGTTTGCTTCTTAGTCGCCCCGACGGAGCATGGACTCCGGTTCCATTATTTTCCAGCCCATGCCATGCATGAGATGTAATCGTAATATGCTATGTAATATATAATTCATAGCCTTAAAGCCCATCTTAAAACAATCACAGGATTACCAAAATAAATCAAGGAAAACAATTATATAACAAATAATCCATGGCTTACAATAAGGTAGGAATCCTATCGAATACCGAATGATACTCCTTAGTGTTTCCGTCCAATAATTCGGTCACCAATCGCTTACCGTTTGCGATGTCCCAATACCTTATTATACATTACCAAATCAGTCCACATTTCAACCATATTCATGTCCCTAACACATGCCTTAGTGGGGTTCGGCCATACACCATGGCCGAACCTCACTATCTAGGTTTGTGAGCCCCATTTAATTCATTAATCCTGTTAATTATGTGACTCTAAAAACAGCAACCTTTGCTCCATAAATCAGCAAATAAGATTTTCATTTGGAGCCCTTAAGTCCACAAACAACCCCCATGGGGTTCGGCCATACGCCATGGCCGAACCCATGGTTCTTCATTTTGGCCCATATTTACCATTTTGCCACTACTTCTTCCATGGTTAAGTTCTCATTTTATTTCTCCATTCTCAGGCCCATAAGTGATCCATAATCTTGAATCCATTAATGACTCACCAATCATGAGATACAATCATTAAAAATCAGCCATTAACTTAACCTAATTCACATTAATTAAAGCACATACATAGACCTTAATCTTAGCCCATCAATTGGTTCACAATTGGGTCATGGGTTCGGCCATAAACCATGGCCGAACCCATGATGTTAATTTCCTAACTTCTCTTGGATCATTTACCACATTTTTTATCCATAAACTTTGATCCCTCAATGACTCACCAATCATGTCATGGAATAATTAAAATCAGCCCCTTTAATTTAACCTAATCCCCATTAATTTAAACACATACATAACAACAATTTAACCCATCAAATGGCTTGTAAAATGGGGGTTCGGCCATACACCATGGCCGAACCCATGATGCCTTTTTCCCATTTTTCCTTGGATCCATTACCACACTTTAGATTCACCAATAGTCCTTTCTTGAGGGGGTTTAAATCGCACATTTAAACCATCACTCTTAACCACATTGGATACATTTTGGTCCATCAACTTAACCATATTCCCCATTTATTTTTCCATCATTTTACCCCCATTAAAGTCACCAATACACCACCATAGGGTTCGGCCATACACCATGGCTGAACCCATGGTTCAAACATATTCCATCCATAAAAATCTCTCCATGGTTTTCCTCATTTAATATCCCTTTAAAAAAATCACTAACATTTAATCATTAAAACCTTAAAATCATAAATCATCCTTCCATGGTTTTAATCCTAAAAACTCCATTAAAATTACTTAATTACCTACCATGGGGTTCGGCCATACTACATGGCCGAACCCTATGGTCTATGATTCCTTCAAAAATCCATACTTCCATGCTTAAGAAAACCTTAAATACATAGTGTCCTTATCATTCCTTTATTTTTCTTTTCTTAACCTATCTTACCCATTTTGTCCATTTCTCATCCCTTCCTTGGATGGATCTTAGATCCATAGCCCATAACATTTTTGGCCACCATTTAATCTAAGAAATGGACTCCATTTTTAAACCTTAAAAAAAAACTAACATCTTGTTTAGAGATACTTACCAATCTGACGGCTCCTCCGACTTCTTTTCCTCCCTTTGGATTCCTTAGCCTTTCTCCTTTTTTCTTCTTCTTGATGTTCGGCCAAGATGTGCTTGATCAAATGATATCTCCAATGTTTGGGTTCGGCTAAGGTGAAGGTAGATTGAGAGAGGGAGAGGTGGAGATGGTGAGAAAGAACATCCTAAGTCTTGATCTTGAAGTGGTGGGCCAATGCTTGAGTTTTTTCTTCTCTTCTTCTAAGTCTTTTCTTCTTTTTTGGTCATGTGAGAGTGAGGGACGGTTTTGGAGAGGGAGGGAGAGAGGGAGAGAGAGATGGAAATGGAATGGAGAAATGAGATGAAACCCATCTCATCTTGGTTGACTAAGCTACACTACACCATCATTTCCCTCCACCCACCAAGTATGGGCTTACATGCCTTAGTGGTGGTGGTTGGGACAAAACCACCACCAAGCCAACGGTTTTGGTGCCTTGAGATGGGGTGGTTTGGTCTTCCATCTTGACCATTTGACCATCATCATGGAGGGGTATGGGTCATCATGCCTTGGATGGTGGTGGTTGAGATGAAACCACCACCCTTAGTCCATGGTTTTATTTGTGTTTCTTTAAATGGTTTGGGTGGTTTCAATGAGATGAAACCACCCATTGACTTATCCCTTTTGACTCCCCATTGACCCATTTGACTCATTCAATTAATTAATTAATTGGATCCTTAACTTAGGTTAATTAATTTCCATTTAATCCCCTTTAATCTCCTTGATTCTTCTCCATTAATCCACCCATGGTTGACCAAGTCACCCATGGTGGCCGGCCCCACAAATTCTTAGCCTACCCGCCACCTCACTTGATGAGGTGGAGGTGGTCCCATTCGGCCATGTCACCTTGGTCTAATCAAGATTAAACTTGGATGATTCACATTAATTAATTCACATTAATTCATTTTGATCCTCTTTAATTCCCTTTGACTTATCCATGGTTGACCAAGTCAACCATGATGGTCGGTCCTACCTATGCCTTGGTCCACTCGCCACCTCACTTGATGAGGTGGAGGTGGGCCCACAGGGTTATGTCATCTTGATCAATTCATCACTAACTTAGGTGATTTAAATTTAATTAAATCCATTCCAACTAATTGGATCACCATTGGCCCATGGCACAATTAAATGTACCTCCTACCCAATTACCCAAATGCTTAAATCATCTTGACCGATTGGGTCCCAAATGGGTATTGGACCCAATTAAACATCATTGACCATTTAAATGAATTTCATCCAATCCATGGTCCATTGGACCATACTTGGGCCTTTGCCCAAACTGTGATCCTCTTAACATCTATTGCATCAAAATTTTCAATTTCCATCATTAAAATAAATAATAGCCACATATATATTAATTTAAAAATTCCGGGCTATTACATCAATGGACTCAAAATGGACTAAATGATGATAAAAATGGTGATCTAATTGTATGATTGAAAGCCCCTCAAGAACGAACTGTTTGTGGATTAAAAATGTTGTAATAGATCCAAGAAAAAATGAGGAAAAGACATCATGGGTTCGACCATGGTGTATGGCCGAACCCATGACCCATTTTAGGAGACACTTAAGGGCTAAGTTAGGGTCTATGCATGATTAAAATGAATGGGTATTAAGTTAAGAAAATGTATGATGTATACTGATTTTTAAGTCATGATTAATGAGGCATTGAGGGATCCAAGTTTATGGATCAGTTAGGGATATGCACATGCCCAAATGTGTAACGCCCGCCCCTTTTTATTCACATTTACCTCACTCATAAGCATATGCAACATATACCTCACATCAAAAGTTCATGCCTCTTATACTCATTTGATGCATGCAGTTCATCATTGTACATTTTTTACATACTCTTTCCTCACTTAATTAGTATGATCATAACTATTAATCTTTCCACATTCTCTTCAGAAAGAGATGCTAAATCCTCTTCATCTTCCTCGGGAGGTCCCTCCTGAATGTCCATGCTAACTTCTTTCTTCTCTCCTTGAGCTCCTCTCTTTCCCATGCAGCGGACTCCGAAGAGTCGGTCGGTTGGGATTCTTAGCCGTCAGTGAGACGTGCAACCGTCTTAATCTTACTCCGAGAGATTCATTCTTCCGAATTCCCTCTGATACCAACTGTAACGCCCGCCCCTTTTTACCGTAAGATCAGAGTACAACCATTTGGGACCCAATTGGTCAAGATGGTTGTACTCTGATCGTACGGTAAAAAGGGGCGGGCGTTACAAAATGAAAGGTGATTAACCATGGAAAGGAGGAGTGGCAAAAACTTAAATAATAGCAAAAAATGAAGAACCATGGGTTTGACCATGGTGTATGGCCGAACCCCATGGGGGATATTTGTGGACTTAGGGGCTTTTAATAATGATCTTATTTGCTGGATAAATGAACCAAAGGGTGGCTGATTTTGGACTCACATGATTAAAATAATCTATGGATTAAAAAGGGACCCAAAAACCTAGTTAGTGAGGTTCGGCCATGGTGTATGGCCGAACCCCACCAAGGCATGTATGATCGACTTATGCATGGTTAAAACATGGGTTAATTTGTTGATGTTTAATAAGGTATCAGGATCATCGTAAGCGGTGCGCGATTAGGTGACCGAAGTCTTGGACGGAAACGCAAAGGAACACTAGTTGGTATTTGGTAGGATTCCTACCTTATTGTAAGCCATGGATTATGTGTGTATGAATATTTTACTTGATTTATTTTGGTAATCAAATGATATGTTTTAAGATGAGATTTAAATGCTATGGTTTGAAATATTATTATATGGCATGTTGCACTTGCATCTCATGCATAACATGGGAGGGATGAAATGGAACCGGAGTCCATGCTTCGTCGTAGCGACCGATAAACATACATGGGGATACTATGTGTTTATGTTATCTTGATGAGGGTTCTTCCATCAAGAGGGACATTGTATAATGATGATATGGATGATGGGTGGGACTCATAACATATGACATCCATGGCATGGCATTGATTGCATGGTTTTGCTATATTATTACCTATGTGTTTTGTTATCACTAATCCATGTGTTGGCCCTACTCGGAGTACCTACTGGGCGCGTTGTCTAACGCCCTACTTCCACCTTAGATGATGACGCAGGAAATGGAGGAAATGAAGGACGTGATGGGAGCCAAGCGTAGGAGCTTGGAGGAGCGAGCTAGCTTATTTATTTAAGTTTATTTCATGGTTATGTAATTTGAGTAGCTTAGCTCGTTGGACTGTAATAACTTAGACTGTTGCTATGGTTGGGACTTTTATTTTGAACATTTTAATTTAAGATAATTATTAACTATGTAGTACTTCCTTGCTATCTAAAATTGGTAGGATAGATTCTATTATAACTCCGCTTTAAGTTTATTTTCCGCATGCTTACTTTCTACGTGTGAACCGTTCTCGTGGACTTAGTTCCACGCACATGTAGGGTTGGCCAGTTAAGGGCCGGGCTTTGGAAGCTCGGACTTAACTCACGTCGTGACGTCCCGCGCTCTTTGTCACTCTTTATTTCAAAAAAAAAAAAAAAAAAAATATATATATATATATACTCTGATTTTCGGCTAAGTAGCATAGTGAAAAGGGGCGGACGTTACACCAGATGGCTCCATTTGAGTCATTATATGGTAGACCATGCAGATCACCTGTGTGCTGGACAGAGGGCGGTGAGCCTGCATTGATTGGACCTGAATTGGTTTCAGAAACTACAGCGCAGATACAGTTGATACGGCAGCACCTATTGACTGCGCAGAGTAGTCAGAAGAGTTATGCTGACAAGAGAAGGAGGTTCCTTGAATTTGAAGTGGGAGACATGGTGTTCTTGAAAGTCTCGCCACGAAAGGGACACATACGATTTAGAAAGAAAGGAAAATTATCACCAAGATATGTGGGACCTTTTTCTATCATAAGACGGATGGGGGACGTGGCTTATCAACTCGTACTCCCATCACAGTTGGCATCTTTACATGATGTGTTCCATATATCGATGTTGAGAAATTATAATCCTGATCCTTCTCACGTATTGAATGTACAAGATATAGAGGTTCACAGCGACGTGACATACATCGAAAAGCCTGTTCGAGTGGTGGACACAGAACAAAGGGTGTTACGGAACCGAGCGATCCAGTTTGTCAAAATAGTATGGGATCGACATGGCATTGAGGAAGCTACATGGGAACTAGAGTCGGAAATGAGAAAAGCCCATCCTGAACTATTTAGGTAAATATTTGAAACCCTGTTTCACTCGACTTTCGGGACAAATTTTTTAAAAAGAGGGTTGTATTGTAACACCACGGATTTTCAAATTCTTATTTATATGAGAATTATTCTTTTAAATTGTGAATTTTAGTATTGGATCTTATATGGATAAGGAATTGGGCCATGACCCAATTAAGACCCAATTAATGGTAGGATTGGTTTCAATAAATCAAATAGGGCTGAAATTAATTTAGTATGCAATCCAAGATTATGCATGGCCAAGTTTAGATGTAAAAATATATGTTTATGCGCATGAGATCTTTTAAAAAAATAAAATAAAGGAAATATCTAAATTAAAAGGAGGGCTCACGGCATTGCTATATGTATTTAGCATTGGCCGATTGGAAGGTTACTAATCTAAGGAGGAGAAGTCGGCCATGGCTAATTAAAGTAAAGAAGGTCGGCAATGGCCATCTATAGCAAGGGGACGCACGGCCTTAGGGGTTGCCCATCTTAAACACTTTCTAATTATGGGACCAAGGAAGATTATAAAGAGGAGAGGTAGCAAGGGATACACGGTTTTGACATCCTTCATTGTTGAGTCTATTCCTCTCTCTCCCTCTCTCAATTCATCATTCTCTCTCACGGCAAGAGCAAGAGAAGAAAGGGCAGCAGCAAGAAGGAGATCTTGTTTGGAGAAAAATTAAGAAGAAGGGAGAAAGATTAGAATAGCAAGAATTGAAAAGAGGTTAGTATTTTAATGCAATGGTTTTATTTTTGAAACAAAAAGAGCCATAGGGTTCGGCCATGGGGCTTGGCCGAACCCCATGGAGGAAGATTGGAGATGTTTTAATGGTTTAAATGGAGAGAAAGAACCATAGGGTTCGGCCATAGTGCATGGCCGAACCCCATGCAAAGACTTGATTTAATTCTTAGGTTTTAAGATTGAAAACCATGGAGAGATTTGATTTATACATTGGGTTTATGTTATTAGATTATAGATCATAGAAACCTTTGATGGTTGTCGGTTTTAGATTCAAGAAGACAATGGAAGAATATGAATCCATGGCCGAACCATGATTGTTTTATGGTTAATTGATTTGATCAAAGTAATTAAAAGAAAAGGTGAGGTTCGGCCATGGTGCTTGGCCGAACTCCACCAAATATTTTATGGTTTGATGATCAATTGTTATTGGATTTAAACTTATGGTCAAAAATCATGAACCATAGGGTTCGGCCATGGTGTATGGCCGAACCCCATGGGGTGGTTTTGGATTGGTAAAGGCATTTGGATGGCTAAATTAGAAAGCTTCTAATTAAGGAAAGATGGTTACTAAGTTTGAAAAGCAATCTAAATATGGAAGGAAGGTTATTATTTTTGGAAGGTGTTTCCAATTAAGGAAAGGGGTTGCTAAAATTGGAAAGCATCCAATTATGGAAGGTGTGTGCTAAATTTATAAAGGTTCCATTTATGGAAGGGTGGAACTTAATTATGGAAACCTTCCAATTATGGAAAGGTGGAGATTATTTTGGAAACATCTAATTATGGGAAGTAATATTAATGGAAAAAAATTGGACATCATGGGTTCGGCCATGTGCATGGCCGAACCCCATGAATTAAATCTATGGTTAATGATTTTGATAAAGGTTCATAATTTGGAAAGGGTGGTTATGTTTGATCATCGGATTGAAAGGATGGAAAAGAAGAGTGAGGTTCGGCTATGGTGTGTGGCCGAACCCCACCAATTGTATTATGTTTTTAATTGATTAAAATGGAAGATTAGCCATGAAAGGCATTATTGTAAATTTAGGAAAATGTTGGACATAGGGTTCAGCCATGATGCATGACCGAACTCCATGAAGTAATTCTATAGGTTAGGTTCATGTGTTAAGGAATAAAGGGAAGGATACAAACATGTGTTATAAATTATGGTGAAATGAATGGTAAAAATGTAATTACAGACCAAAGTGGAGAATCATGGGTTTGGCCATGATGTATGGCCGAACCCCATGAGTTATGTTTTATGGACTTGTTTGGTTATGGAAATTTATAGAGTTTAATTATGGTAAATTTAGATGAATGAGGGAACAATGGCATTTTCGTAATTAGGTGTGAAAAGTGGTAAGCCATGGGTTCGGCCACGGTGTATGGCCGAACCCCATGGGGTTTTTGTTTATGGATTTGGAATTTTGAAAATCAAGTGGGACTTGGTTTTGGTTTACGTTATATTATAAGGTAACGGGATCTCGCAAGCGGTGCGCGATCGGTGAGTGAATCTTGGACGGAAACACATGGACACGTAACGATTTTTGGTAGGATTCCACCTCTTTGAAACCATGGATTATGTACTCTGTTTTATCTTATGATTGATAAAAATATGTTTCAATTGATATGTTTTATTATTGAATTTCAAATGCTATGTTTAAATTGTTTAAAATAACATGGATTGATTATGTTTCAAAAGGTGATTTTAAATGCTATGTTTATGTTATTAAAATGGCATGTGTTTCATTGACATCTCATGCATGGCATGGGGTGGAGGATTTATAACTGGAGGGGTCACACTCCGTCGGGGCGTCCAAAAAACCTATGTTTGTCACCTTGATGTGATTTCCATCAAGAAGATTCCGGAGGGTCCACACTCCGCCGGGGCGTCCGGAAGACCTATGTGATGGGTACATTTATGTACATGTGATGGGTGGGACTCATTGCATATTTGTCATCATTGCATAGCATGGATTTTATGTGGTTTTCATATCACTATATTATTATATATGTTTTGTACTAACCATGTGTTAGCCGTAACTGGAATACCTACTGGGCTCGTTGTTCTAACGCCCTACTTCTACCCTAGTTGATGATACAGGTATTCAGGGGAACGCTGAACGTAAGATAGACCAGGCATAGGAGCTTCGAAGATTTATTTTACATGTTTTGAATAAAGTTACTTATGGACTTGTAATTGAGTAACTAGTTTCGGATTGTAATAACTTAGATGGTCGGATGTTTAGTTTGATAATTATGACGTTTAAATATTGATTATGTAACGCCCAGCCCTTTTCACTCTCTTAAATTTAATTATCCAAAAATCAGAGTCTATTTTTTTTTTTTTTTAAAATATAGAGTGACGAAAGAGCCGGACGTCATGCGCGAGTTAAGTCCGAGCTTATATAGCCCGGCCCCTAACTGGCCAACCCTACATGTGCGTGGAACAAAGTCCACGAGAATGGTTCACACGTAGAAAGTAAGCTCGAGGAAAATAACTAAATGCGGAATTATAATAGAGACTATCCTACCAATTTTAGATAGCAAAGAAGTTAGATCATTAAATTACTAAATTACCTTAAAATTATAACATCCAAAAATAAAGTCCAAACCATAGCAAGAAATATAAATTATTACAGTCCGACGAGCTAAGTTACTCAAATTACATTTCCAAAATAAATTTAAGTAAACTATCTAGCCAATTTTCCCAAGCTCCTACGCTTGGCTCCCGTCTCATCCTTCGTTTCAGCCATCCCCTGCGTCATCAGCTAATGTGGAAGTAGGGCGTTAGACAACGCGCTCAGTAGGACTCCGAGTAGGGCTAACACATGGATTAGTGATAACAAGCACATAGGTAATAATATAATAAAAACCATAAAAAGAATGCCATGCCATGGGTGTCTTATGTCATGAGTTCCACCCATCATCCATACCATCATTGTGCCATGTCCCACTTGATGGAAAAGCATCATCAAGATATGATCAACACTAGGCATCCCCCTTGATGGCAAAGCCTCATCAAGGTATCCCCATGTTTGTTTCTCGGTCGCCCCGACGAAGCGTGGACTCCGATTATATCTCATAGTACCTCTCTTGATGAATGAAACACATCAAGATATCCCCATGTTTGCTTCTTAGTCGCCCCGACGGAGCATGGACTCCGGTTCCATTATTTTCCCTCCCATGCCATGCATGAGATGTAATTGCAATATGCTATGTAATATATAATTCATAGCCTTAAAACCCATCTTAAAACAATCACATGATTACCAAAATAAATCAAGGAAAACAATTACATAACAAATAATCCATGGCTTACAATAAGGTAGGAATCCTACCGAATACTGACTAATACTCCTCAGCGTTTCCGTCCAATAATCAAGTCACCAATCGTGTATCGCTTGCGATGTCCCGATACCTTATTATACATTACCAAATCAGTCCACGTTTCAACCATATTCATGTCCCTAGCACATGCCTTAGTGGGGTTCGGCCATACACTATGGCCGAACCTCACTATCTAGGTTTGTGGGCCCCATTTAATCCATTAATCCTTTTAATTATGTGAGTCTAAAAACAGTAACCTATGCTCCATAAATCAGCAAATAAGATTATCATTTGGAGCCCTTAAGTCCACAAACATCCCCCATGGGGTTCGGCCATACACCATGGCCGAACCCATGGTTCTTCATTTTGGCCCATATTTACCATTTTGCCACTACTTCTTCCATGGTTAAGTTCTCATTTTGTTTCTCCATTCTTAGGCCCATAATTGATCCATAATCTTGGATCCATTAATGACTCACCAATCATCAGATACAATCATTAAAAATCAGCCATTAACTTTGTAACACCCCGATTTCTCAATAAGATGGATAATTACGAAAATGCCCCTAGATTGGTAACTTTAATAGTTATGATGTTAAATGAGAAAATGGTGGGGTCCATTGTTCAAATTAAGTTCCTATGAACATATTATAAGGGTCAAATTATAATGGATGGGAATGTACATCAAATTGGGTCAAAATGGTTAATTGGGTCAAAGAATTCTCAATGATTGGAATAATTACGAAAATGCCCCTGGATTGGTGAATTCAATAAATGTGATTGTAAATAAGGAAATAGTGGGGCCCATTGTTCAAATGAATACCCTATGAGCACATTATAAATGTCAAATTTGATTGGATGGGTAATGAACATCATTTGGGTCGAAAATGGCTAAATGGGTCAAAGGGCCCAAATGGGACCCATCGGGTCTTACTGGATTATTTGACCATTTTGTGAATTTAAATTAAATGGGGTTAAGCTTATTTGATTGGAAATCAAGTGGAGGAAAAATGGGTAGGCTTGACCCATATGTAAAAACCAATTGCAAATGACCAAAACACCATAATTGGGTCATGGAGTCAAAAACGGGTCAAGGAGCTAAAAGTGGATCCAACAGGTCGTGTTGACTAAGGTTGACCGTGTGGACCCTCAAGGGAGCTAAAACACGAGTTAAATCAGTTGAGTGGGACTGAAGTGAGTTGGAATTAAATCAAGTAGTGAGTCAACTCAAGTGCATTAAATGAAATGCATTAAGTATGGTGAGTTGGACATGTGAGTTGGGTGAGTCAAAATGGAAGTCAATGGGACTGTAAATCAGTGAGTTTAGAAGGAATGTGAAGAGGTTGGCTCAGCTTTAACCACCAAAACAAGTCCCACACGTTGGGGACTTGTTTGGGGTGATTTCCATGGTGTATGTTAAATGAAATGCATGGGAATGAGAAAAGATTGCATGGGGCTACCAAAGGGTGTGTTGGAAGTGCCAAGGGGTGCTTTGCTTGGCTGCAAGTGACTCCTTGGTTTGTGCAAGGTTTGATGAGGAGTAAATGGGTGATGTGGGGCTGTTTAAACAAAAGCAGCTAGCACCCTCACTTGGCCGATTTTATCATTGCAAAGCCTTGGAATTTCATCTCCTCTCCCTCTCTCAAGAACACCTCACTTGGCCGAATTTTATCTTGGTGATTTCACCAGTGGTTCATGCTTCTAACCAGCTGAGACAAAGGAAGAAAGAAGGAAGGAAACAAGAGGGAAGAAGGCAAGGAGCAAAGGCATAAGAAAAGCTTGGAATTTGGTAAGTATTTCCATGGACTTTTGGTTAATAAAATGGGTGTGTGTTGGGCCATGGTGATGGCCGATTACACCAGGGTTTTAACCTTGATTAGTGGAGGATTTAAAATGGTAAAAATAACCATTGGGTTCGGCCACCATGGAGGGCCGAACCCCATGTAAAAGATTGCTTGGTTTTCATGTTTTGAAACATGAAAACCATGGATTTTATGGACTGATTTTTGGGTTTGATTTAAGAATCAAATACATGTTATTGAAAGGATTATAAACCTGTATCTGAATGTCAGAAAAGGCTGAAGTTTTTATGGTCTAAATCAGTGGATTAAAAGATGGAAATGGACCACTGGGTTCGGCCACTTTGCATAGCCGAACCCCATGGAAACAAGTGGTTGGTTTTGATGGTTTTTGAAAGTTAAAACCATATAAGTTTGGACTGATATTAGATGTTTGTAATAGATTTAAAATGCATGTTTTAAGAAGGTTAAAACATGGATTTGGATGTTTGGTTCAGACCCAAGATGAATGATTAAATGTTTCAAAACCAAAGGGCATGGTGTTCGGCCAATAAGCATGGCCGAACCCTATGAAATTGGGTTGGTTTTTAGATGAATTTTTAAAGGGTTGAACTCGGTAATAATATGTTGTTTATTACATGATGATTAGAGGTTTAAAAATAGTGAAAATAATCATTGGGTTCGGCCACCATGGAGGGCCGAACCCCATGTAAAATATTGTGGGTTTTCATGTTGGGAAACATGGAAACCATGGACCTTTATGGACTGTTTTTGTTTGAATTTAATTAGATCGTTTCTAAGAGGTTTAAAGGCAGCAATATGATACTGATATTGCATGATTTAAATAACACCTAATGCATGTTTGAAGGATCAATTCATGGACATAGGGTTCGGCCAACATGAATGGCCGAACCCCATGAAAGAGATTGATGATTGTTATGAATTTAAAGAGTTAGAAACCACGCAATATTATGGGGTTTCTATGGGATTTTAAATAGAATTATGATTGTTTTTTTTTATGGCTAAGATGCATGATAAATGATGAAAGATCATTCGGAGAATTGGATTCAAAGAACCATGAGGTTCGGCCATGTGAGTGGCCGAACCCCATGGGTTACTTTATGGTTTTTATTCGGTTTACATAGGGTTATGCTTACTGATTGGGTTGTATGATTTTGATTCAAGAATCATGTATGTATCTATGTACATAATATCAGTAAATAACCAAGCATTTTGATGGACTTTATGCTAATTCATAATGAATGGGTTAAATAGCCTAAGCTTATGAGTAGTAGTTGGTAATGATTCTATGTTGATTTAAAAGGTTTAAAATACCCTAATGGAGAACCATGTGGTAATGGATAAAGGAACCATTGGGTTCGGCCAAATGTATGGCCGAACCCCATGGAGTAAGTTTGGTGGGTTAAAGGTTGGACAGGCCAATGGCAAATCTGTGAATACAAGTCAAATGAAGGGATTGATCAAAGGACTTACGAGAGGGATCAAATCTAAAGTGGGTAAGGTTCGGCCACGGGTTTGGCCAAACCCCACAAGATGTCCTTTTGGGTTTTACATGAGAATGGACATTTAAATGCTAGTATTGATTTACTGTTGCATGATAAGGTAATAGAACGTGAACGACGAGCGAGTCGTGACTAGGCGAAACTCAAAAGGAACGGACACTTAAGCCAGTTTAAGTAGGTTTCCTACCTACTTGTAACCACAGTTTTACCCTAGTTTTCTTTATGAGACACTTGTTTATTTTATGTGGTTTCAAATGATATATTATGCATTAACAAATGGCATACAAGCATTGGCATCTCATGCATAGACATGGGATGATGAACGAGGTCCTACAGTGTTGCAATTTATGAGTTACGTCCTCTTTCGGCGGTGCAAGTCAAGCCAGGACGAGTAACATGATGATCATAGTCACAATGGTCTCCTTAGGTGATGAGAGTCCCTCCAGGAGGACTAATATGTGATATGAATCAGTCAGTGATGAAGAGATGGAAGTGTATTGTGATTTACCTGGTCGGTGCATGGCACGACAAGTGATGGCTATGAATGTACATGATGGGAGGGTCTCATTGCATGTGCATACTTCATAGCATTGTTTTATCTGTTTTTACTAATCATGTACTATGATATATATGCATGTTTTATATGCTAATCATGTGGTAGCCCTAATCAGGAACCTACTGGGCGCGTTGATCTAACGCCCTAATTCTATCCTCAGAGGAGAATGCAGGTACAAGTAAAGAAAAAGAAAAGGTCGTTGACCGGGAGGGGAGCTAAGCTAAGCCTAAGCGCTTGAATGCTGGAATGAATTTATAATTGCAGTTATTTGATACTTTATTATGGACATGTAATAAAGTAGTTACTTGCTATTTTTATATTTATATTTATTTATTATTATTACTGGCTATCTTTTCATATTAATTCCGCAGTTAATCTAGGTTATTCCGCATGTTGATGTTAGTTCCATGTGTGATTCATTATCATGGTCTAGTCCATGTACACATGGGTGGCCAATTAAGGTTCAGACTTGGGTAGCCTGAACTTAACTCGCGTCGTGACGCCGACCGCTCTCTTCCAATGTTTATTATTTTAAAAAAAAAAATTAGACTCTGATTTCTCAGAAAGGGCGGGGTGTTACAAACTTAACCTAATTCCCATTAATTAAAGCACATACATAGACCTTAATCTTAGCCCATCAATTGCATCATGGGTTCGGCCATGCACCATGACCGAACCCATGATGCCTTTTTCCCATTTTTCCTTGGATCCATTACAACACTTTAGATTCACCAATAGTCCTTTCTTGAGGGGGTTTAATCACACATTTAAACCATCATTCTTAACCACATTTGATACATTTTGGTCCATCAACTTATCCATATTCCCCGTTTATTTTTCCATCATTTTACCCCCATTAAAGTCACCAATACACCACCATAGGGTTCGGCCATACACCATGGCCGAACCCATGGTTCAAACATATTCCATCCATAAAAATCTCTCCATGGTTTTCCTCATTTAATATCCCTTTAAAAAAAATCACTAACATTTAATCATTAAAACCTTAAAATCATAAATCATCCTTCCATGGTTTTAATCCTAAAAACCCCATTAAAATTACTTAATTACCTACCATGGGGTTCAGCCATACTACATGGCCGAACCCTACGGTCTATGATTCCTTCAAAAATCCATACTTCCATGCTTAAGAAAACCTTAAATACATAGTGTCCTTATCATTCCTTTATTTTTCTTTTCTTAACCTATCTTACCCATTTTGTCCATTTCTCATCCCTTCCTTAGATGGATCTTAGATCCATGGCCCATAACATTTTTGGCCACCATTTAATCTAAGAAATGGACTCCATTTTTAAACCTTAAAAAAAAAACTAACATCTTGTTTAAAGATACTTACCAATCCGACGGCTCCTCCGACTTCTTTTCCTCCCTTTGGATTCTTTCCCATTTTCTTCTCCGTGATGTTCGGCCAAGATGTACTTGATCAAATGACATCTCCAATGCTTGGGTGCGGCTAAGGTGAAGGTAGATTGAGAAAGGGAGAGGAGGAGATGGTGAGAAAGAACATCCTAAGTCTTGATCTTGAAGTGGTGGGCCAATGCTTGAGTTTTTTCTTCTCTTCTTCTAAGTCTTTTCTTCCTCTTTGGTCATGTGAGAGTGAGGGACGGTTTTGGAGAGGGAGGGAGAGAGGGAGAGAGTGAGATGGAAATGGAATGGAGAAATGAGATGAAACCCATCTCATCTTGGTTGACTAAGCTACACTCCACCATCATTTCCCTCCACCCACCAAGTATGGGCCTACATGCCTTAGTGGTGGTGGTTGGGACAAAACCACTACCAAGCCAACGGTTTTGGTGCCTTGAGATGGGGTGGTTTGGTCTTCCATCTTGACCATTTGACCATCATCATGGAGGGGTATGGGTCATCATGCTTTGGGTGGTGGTGGTTGAGATGAAACCACCACCCTTAGTCCATGGTTTTATCTGTGTTTCTTTAAATGGTTTGGTTGGTTTCAATGAGATGAAACCACCCATTGACTTATCCCTTTTGACTCTCCATTGACCCATTTGACTCATTCAATTAATTAATTAATTGGATCCTTAACTTAGGTTAATTAAATCCCATTTAATCCCCTTTAATCTCCTTGATTCTTCTCCATTAATCCACCCATGGTTGACCAAGTCACCCATGGTGGCCGGCCCCACAAATTCTTAGCCTACCCGCCACCTCACTTGATGAGGTGGAGATGGGTCCCATTCGGCCATGTCACCTTGGTCTAATCAAGATTAAACTTGGATGATTCACATTAATTAATTCACATTAATTAATTTTGATCCTCTTTAATTCCCTTTGACTTATCCATGGTTGACCAAGTCAACCATGATGGTCGGTCCTACCTATGCCTTGGTCCACTCGCCACCTCACTTGATGAGGTGGAGGTGGGCCCCACTTGGTTATGTCATCTTGATCAATTCATCACTAACTTAGGTGATTTAAATTTAATTAAATCCATTCCAACTAATTGGATCACCATTGGGCCCATGGCCCAATTAAATGTACCTCCTACCCAATTACCCAAATGCTTAAATCATCTTGACCCATTGGGTCCCAAATGAGTATTGGACCCAATTAAACATCATTGACCATTTAAATGAATTTCATCCAACGCATAGTCCATTGGACCATACTTGGGCCTTTGCCCAAACTTTGATCCTCTTAACATCTATTCCATCAAAATTCTCAATTTCCATCATTAAAATAAATAATAGCCTTATATATATTGATTTAAATATTCTGGGCTATTACTGATTAAGGACTTGATGTACTTTGCTATCTGATTGGAATAGAACTTGGTTCTATTATGTTTCCGCATTTTGATGTTATGATTCCGCAGGTTATAATATTTATTCTGCATCTTGATATTGCTATGTGTGAACCGTTTTATTGGATTGAGTCCATACACACATAGGGTTGGCCAGTTAAGGGTCGGACTTTGGAAGTTCGGACTTAGCTTGCGTTGTGACATCCCGCCCTCTATCACTCTACTCTGTTATAAAAAATAAATAGACTCTGAATTTATAGGGTAAAACCGAGTGAAAAAGGGCGGCGCGTTACACTAACGCCCTACTTCTACCGTAGTGGATGATATAGGAAACGAGGGGAACGATGAACGCGAAAAGGGCCAAGCATAGGAGCTTGGATACTTTTAGTTTATATTTTGATTAAGTTACTTATGGACTTGTAATTTGAGTAACTAGACTTCGGGCATGTAATAATTTAGATAATTTACTATAGTTGGATATTTATTTGGATAATTATGTTATGTTAATTATGGATAAGACTTGGAGTACTTTGCTATCTAAAATGGAATAGAATTAAGTTCTATTATAATTCCGCAGTTATGATTTTAATCCGCATGTTTATATGTTATATGTGAACCGTTTTCATGGACTTAGTCCATGCACACATAGGGTTGGCCAGTTAAGGGTCGGACTTTAGAAGTTCGGACTTAGCTCGCGTCGTGACGTCCTGCTCTCTATCACTCTGTTATTTTTAAAAAAAAAGTAGACTCTGATTTTCGAAAAGTGAGTGAAAAAGGGCGGGGCGTTACAGAACCCATGGTCCTTTCATTTTCACCATTCTTCCATCTTAGCCATTATTCTTTTCATGGCTAATCACTCCTTTTATTTATACATACTTAGGTCTATAAATGATCCATATACATAGATCCATAAATGATTCATTAATCATGACATAAATCCCTAACAAATCTCTCCATTCCTTAGCTTGATCATTCATTCATTTAAACATGCATAGATCCATAAATGACCCATTAAAGTGGTTCATGGGGTTCGGCCATACAACATGGCCGAACCCATGGTGTCCCATTTTCATCCTCCCTTTAAATCATTTACAACATTAGGTCCATACATCAAGTCCATCAATATCTCTCCATGGGGTTCGGCCATAGAACATGGCCGAACCCATGGTCCATGGTTCTACACCATTTACAACATTTGAAACCATTTAAAATCATTAACATTCCTCCATTATTTTCCTCCTTTAAAACCCTTTAAAATCACTAACATACATCCATTTAAAACCTTTAAAATTACTAACATACATCTATGATTTTCATCCTTTAAAACTCATTACAAATCACCAATATCCTTCCATGGGGTTCGGCCATCCAACATGGCCGAACCCTATGGTTCGTTATTTTCTCTTATCCATCAAATACCAATGGCTAGATCACTTGATGGGGTTCGACCATACACCATGGCCGACCCTCATCCAATCCTTTTCTAGTCCTCAATGGTCTATGCATAACAATCTAGGGTTTGGCCATGCAAGGGCCAAACCATGATCTTTGATCATATTCCTTACCTTGGACATGCATGAGGTCCTTAGCCATGTATACATAATAATTAGGGTTCGGCCATGCAAGGGCCGAGCCATGATCCTTGACCATTCTTCATGTTTAAGCCATATATACATAGTGTCCTTAATCATATCCATTAATCCTATGGGTAACCCTAATCACCCTTCCTTTATTCAATCCATCCCATTCCTTGAATGGATTTTAAATCCATGGCCCATAATATTTTGGCCAACTCTCCAATCCAAAAATGGGATGTTCCTTTAATCTCTTTTCTTACTTAATAAAATCTTATCAGGTACTTACCGCTTCCGCGACTCCTCTGATTTCTTTCGTTCCGACTTGCTCCTCCGTTCTTTTCCTTCCTTAGTCTTTCTTATTTCTTCCTCCTTAACATTCGGCCAAGAGTGAGCTTGAGAGGGAGAGAATCTAAGTCTTTTTCCTTTGTCTTTGTGAGAGGGTCGGCCCAAGGGTTCTTGTGAGAGGGAGAGGAGCTTGAGATGGAAAACTCTAAGTCTTTTCTCCTTTGTCTTAGAGGGAGGGTCGGCCTTGAGTGAGAGGGAGGGAAGCTTGAGATGGAAAAATGCTCTAAGTGTTTCTTGTCTTGAGAGGGGGATCAGCTAAAAGAGAGAGGGAGAGAGTGAGATGAGATGAATGAGATCAAAAGCCTTCTTCCCATCTTGTCTAGGGTTTGCTTGTGTTAGACGCCACCCTCATCAATGTGGAGCCTTCCCCATGAGCCCATTGACCAAACAAGGGAGTGCATGCCCTCCACATGGCACATACCACTCCCATCCAACGGTTTTGGCTTGTGGTTTCCTCTTGGTGATTTGATGGTTTGCATGAGATGGAACCACCACCTCTCATTTGGCCAACCATGACCCTACATGCCTCCACATGGCACATACCACCCTTCCAACGATTTTGGGCTTGGTGGTTTCCTCTTCGTGGTTGGTTGGTTTGCATGGGATGGAACCACCACCTCTCATTTGCCCAATCATGGTCCTTGCATGTCCTCCACTTAAGCTCTTTGTGTAGCCAGGGGGTGCATGCCCTCCACATGGCACACACCACCCTCATCCCAACGGTTTTGGTGGAGTGGTTTCCATGAGATGAAACCACCCTCTTGACTCACTCCATCTTTTGATCTTTTATGTGGCTCACTCCCCATTTGACTCACTCCATTTAAATGCAACTCATTTCCCAACTCAATCATTTGAATTATTTCCATCTAATTTAGGTGATTTAATTAAGTAATTTAATTTAACTCACTTCACTTATTCAACTTTAATTCATCCATGAACTCACCCATGGTTGACCTCGGCCCCACATGTGCCTTGGTCCACACGCCACCTCACTTGATGAGGTGGAGTGGGACCCAACTTGGCTATGCCACTTGGATTTCCACTCCTACACTTGCCACCTCACTTGATGAGGTGGACCCCATGTCTTTGATCTTAATTGGGTCCATGACCCAATTAAATCCATTCCTTACTCATTTACCTTAATGCTCAATCATCTTGACCCATTGGGTCCCAATTGGGCATTTGACCCAATTGACCATCATTGACCCAATTAAATGGAATTGATCTTATCCATGGTCATTGGACCATACTTGGACCATTGTCCCAACTTTGATCCATCTAACATCCACTCCATCTATAATTCTTAATTTTTCACAATTAAATCAAATAATAGCCAATATATTTATTGTATTAAAAATTAGGGCCATTACAATATTACCCTCTTTTGAAATTTTCGTCCCTAAAATCTAGCGAAGTAGGGTTTCGAACTACTTATACAAAAAGCTCCGGATGAGCTGTTCTCATTTCCGATTCAAGCTCCCAAGTGGCTTCCTCATTGCCATGTCGATCCCGTACCACCTTGATGAACTGAATGGCGCGGTTTCCTAGCACCCTTTGTTCCTTCTCGATCACTCTGACCGACTTCTCCACATAGGTCACGTCACTTTGCACATTCACATCTTGCACGTTTAACACGTGTGAAGGGCCAGGGTTGTATTTCCTCAACATGGAATACATCGTGCAAAGATGATAACTGTGGAGGAAGTGCCAACTGATAAGCCACCTCCACCACCCTCTTCAGGATTGGGAATGGCCCCACAAATCTAGGCGATAATTTCCCTTTCTTCCCGAATTGCATGTGTCCCTTCTGTGGTGAGACTTTCAAGAACACTAAGTCTCCCACCTCAAACTCAAGGAACCTTCTCCTCTTGTCAGCGTAGCTCTTCTGGCGACTCTGCGTAGTAAGTATGTGACGTTGTATCAACTTAATCTGCATTGTAGTCTCTGCAAGTAGCTCGGGTCCAATAAGTGCAGGCTCACAGGCCTCTGTCTAGCACACTAGTGACCTACATGACCTACCATACAAGGCCTCGAATGAAGCCATCTGGAGGCTTGCCTAGTAACTATTGTTGTAAGAGAATTCCACCAGCGGCAAGTGATCCTCCCATCCACCCTTGAAGTCTATCATACATGCTCTCAGCATATCCTCCAATGTCTGTATCGTCCTCTCCGACTGTCCATCAGTCTGTGGGTGGAATACTGTGCTAGTCAATAGATCCGTCCCCATAGCCGACTGCATGCTCTGCCATACTCTGCCAGTGAATCGGCCATCTCTATCGGACACAATAGTCCGGGGAATACCATGTAGTCTGATGAGATCCTGGATGTACCGTCGACCCAAGGTCTCAGATGAATTTGTCATCTTGATGGAAAGGAAGTGTGCGGACTTGGTCAATCGATCTACCACGACCCATATGGCATGGTTGCCCTTTGATGATCTTGGCAACCCTGTCACAAAATCCATGGAAATATGCTCCCATTTCCACTGTGGCACTGGAAAAGGTTTTAGTAAACCTGTAAAATCCCGCCCTTTTCCACCCTTCCGAAGATTAGAGTCTATTTTTTTTTTAATAAATAAATAAAGTGGAAGAGAGCGGGGAGCGTCACGATGCGAGCTAAGTCCGGACTTCTAAAGTCCGACCCTTAACTGGCCACCCATGTGTGCATGGACTACGCCCATGAAAACCAGTCCACACATGGAACTAAATAAATATGCGGAATATTATTAAACTGATTGCAGAAACATAATCAAATATGCGGAATTATAATCAATCCTCAGACTGGTCCATTCTCAGATAGCAAAGTACAAGTCATAATTACTTAAAACTAAACCTTCATTCAAACTTAAATCAAACCATAGCAGTTATCTCCATTATTACATATCCATGAAGCTTATCCAAATAACAATAATTAAGAAATCCAATCCAACACCCAAGCACTTATGCTTGGCTTTCCTCGTGATCCCCAGCCTTTGCCTTTCCCTTTCCTTTTCCTACATCATCCTCTAATGATAGAATTAAGGCGTTAGATCAACGCGTCCAGTAGGTTTTCCGATCAGGGCTACCACATGGTTAGTATATAACATGCATATATCATAGTATATGATCATTAAAAACATCTGAAATCAATGCTATGTATGTAAATGCAAATGTAATGAGTCCCACCCATCACAAGTACACATAGCTATCACTTGACGGGACTCTCACGTCAAGGTAATCCACAGTACTCCTCATTTCCTATGGATATGACTCTCATATCAAGGTAATCCACAGTACTCCTCATTTCCTATGGATAAGACTCTCATGTCAACGTAATCCACAGTACTCCTCATTTCTTATGGATAGGAACCTTATCATTAAGTTATATCATCACCCCATGCCATGCATGAGATGTCAATAAATATATGTCAATTGTAAATATATATCTCATCATTCAAAACCAATTTGAAATATAAAGCAATAACAATATATCTCATAAAAACCATGATAAAACCAATTATGAAAGTGGTTACAAGTAGGTAGGAAACCAAAAGTTCACTTAAAAGTCCGTTCTTCTTAACCGTCACCCGCTCACGACTCGTGCGCCGTTCAAGTTCCGTCACCTTGTTTATATAACAACAAGTCAATATACTATCATTTAATTTCCATTTACATCTAAGTCCCAAAAACCATCTTGTGGGGTTCGGCCATGCCCCATGGCCGAACCTCACCTCCTTTGGATTTAATCTCCCTTTTCATTTGATAAACACTTAAACACTTCACATTTCAAAACATGTCTTGGTAGGGTTCGGCCATACAACATGGCCGAATCTTATCACTTTGGTTTTGGACCCCTCTTTTCAAGTCCTTTGATCAATCCCTCCATTTGACTTGTATTTACAGTTTTGCCATTGGCCTAACCAATGCTTACTTTTTGCTAATAATCCAAGTCCATATAACCAATCCAACTTAGTGGGGTTCGGCCATAGAACATGGCCGAACCTCACCACTTTGTTTTTTGATCCTTTTACATCTTTCATACATAAATCTTCATTTTGATTTTAACCAATCAAATTACAAGTTAGCCACTAGGTCTACCAAATGAGCATTATTGGGGTTCGGCCATACTACATGGCCGAACCTCACCATACTGATTTTGTCCCTTTTTCCATCATATATAATGGCTGATTATTTACTTATCACTAAGTCCAAAGATAAGGATATATGATTCCTTAATCCAAAGCATACAACCATTTATAATTTCCACCATGTTCTTAATTCTAAACACCCCTAAAATGACCCATGGGGTTCGGCCATGGTGGTTCTCTTGATGCAAATCTTCCATCATTTGTGTATGGTTCATATTCCACATTTTAACCGTAATCTTAATACGGTTCAGCCAACCAATGGCCAATCTAAAACATCAATTTTTATTCCAAATAAAACACTTAAAAACTCACATACATTAGTATGGTTTTTATCTTTCCACAAACCATACAAAATTATCAAATCCTTTCATGGGTTCGGCCATCCCAAGTGACCGAACCCTATGGTTTATGATTTGAACCTCTTTAACATAACTTTGTGTCTCATTAAAGCATATAAAAATCTCCATGGTTTTGCATGGTTTTTAGCCTTCCAAAAACCATCAACCTAACCAACTCTTTTCATGGGGTTCGGCCATCCAAAGTGGCCGAACCCTATGGTCCATGTTTTTTATCTTTTTAAACATCACTATGCATAATTTAAACCTTTGGTAGATTCGGCCATACCATGGCCAACTCATGTTCCATTTAACCAACTTTATTAAACCAAATTCCATGGAGTACTTACCAATTTCCTTTGCTTTTCTTCTCTCCTTTTGGTCCTTGCTTTCTTCCTTCTTGCTTCCTTAGTCCTTAGCTGATTAGAAGCTTGAGCAATGGTGAAAACACCAATGGATAATTCGGCCAAGGAGGTAGGTTCTTGAGAGAGGGAGAGAGATGAAAGCTCCAAACTTTTGCAATGTAAAATTCGGCCAAGAGTATGGTGCACAACCTTTTATTAAAACAGCCTTTGAACCTCTCATTCATCCTCATCAATCCTTGATCAAACCAAGGAGTCACTTGCTGCCAACCAAGGCATCCCTTGGCACTCCCTACGTTGGAGCTTGGGTTTCCATTATGAGATGGAAACCCTCCATATTCCCCATGAGATTTTATCTCATTTCATTAAACCTTATACATGGGAAACACTCCATGCCATCAACGTGTGGGACCTATTTTTGGTGGTGTTTGAGACCAAGGCAACTCTTCACCTCCCACCTTGACTCACTTGAACTACAAAGCCCCTTTGGTTTCCATTTTAACTCACCCAACTCATTAGCCCAACTCACCACATTTAATGCCATTCATTTAATGCACTTAAGTCAACTCCATTACTTAATTCAAATCCAACTCATTTCAGTCCCAACTCAACCTGATTTGACTCATCCTTTGAGCTCACATGAAGGTCCACACAGTCAACCATGGTCAACATGGTCAACACGCCCCATTGGGTCCCCATTTAGCTCATTGATCCAATTGGCGCCATGACCCATTTATGGGTGGTTTAGCCATTTGAATGTGGTTTACACACTTGCTTCAAGTCTACCATTTATCCTCCATTTAACTCCAAATTAATTCAGCCTAACCCAATTAAAATTGGGCTCACCCAATGGTCAAATAAGTCCATCATGACCCATTGGGTCCCAATTGAGTCCTTTGACCCAAATAACCATTTTGACCCAATTAGATGTACATTACCCATCTACTTTAATTTGATCCTTATAATATGCACATTGGGTCTTAATTTGAACAATGGGCCCCACCATTTTCTCATTTAGCATTCCAATGGCATTTTTGTAAATATTAATACCTTTGGAAAGTCAGGGTGTTACAAAACCCGGTGGCTTTTGATGTTCCGTCTTAACTTGCTAACACGTTAGGCAATGAGAAACAAATTCTACCACACCTCTCTTGAGTCCATGCCACCAATAGTGCCTCTTCATATCATGATACATCTTGGTGCTGCCCGGATGGATAGAGAGTTTGGTTTGGTGTGCCTCGATCAGTAACTCTCTTCTGCAGCTCTTAGGCACATATGTCCTACCTCGGAATACAAGACCCTGTTCTGGTCATAATTCTCATTCCGGTATAACCTCACCAGTAGACATCTTGGCCCATATCTCCTCCACTTCCGTATCTGTCCGTTGCTCCTGTTCAATTTTGGAGACCATGTTGGACCGCATGATCAAATTATACATACTCCCATGGTTCTTGATATACAAGTTGAATTCTCGGATGGTATTCAACATCTCCCATTCCTTCCTGATCAAACTGGCCACTGTCGCATGTGACATGCGACTGAGGGCATCCGCCACTTTGTTCGCCTTGCCAGGATGATATCGAAGTGCAAAATCATAGTCTTGTAGATATTCCATCCACCTGCGCTGCCTCATGTTGAGTTCCTTCTGATCAAACAAATATTTCAGACTTTTGTGATCTGAAAACACCTCAAACTTCTCGCCATAAAGATAGTGTCTCTAGCTCTTGAGAGCGAAGACCACTGCAGCTAGTTTCAGATCATGCGTGGGATAGAAGCGTTCATGAATTTTCAACTGTCTTGAACCATAAGTCACCACACGATGACTTTGACTGAGAGCACACCCAAGTCTCTCTCCTGAAGCATCGTAATGTACCTCATAGCCCTTGCGACTTTCTGGCAGAATCAGAATATGAACAGTTGTAAGCCTCTGCTTCAGTTCCTCGAAACTCCGGTTGCATACATCCGACCACTCAAATTTGACTCCTTTCTGAGTGAGTCGGGTAAATGGAGATGCAATCTTGGAGAAGTCCATGATAAACTTCCTATAGTAACCTGCCAATCCTAGAAAGCTGCGGATCTCGGTCACATTCGTCGGTGCTTTCCATTCTCTCACTGGCGCCACCTTAGCCGGGTCCACGGCTATACCTTCTGCTGATATAATATGCCCCAAGAAGTTGACCTTAGATAGCTAGAATTCACATTTGCTGGCTTTGGCATACAACTGGTTTTTCCTCAAGGTGTCCAGGACTATCCGCAGGTGCTCAGCATGTTCCTCCTGACTTTTGGAATATATCAGGATGTCATCAATAAATACAATTACAAAATGGTCCAAGTAAGGATGGAAGATCATGTTCATCAGATCCATGAACACAGCCTGTGCATTTGTAAGTCCAAACGGCATGACCACATACTCATATAGACCATACCGTGTCCTGAAAGCTGTCTTCTCTATGTCCTCCTCCCTAACCAGGATTTGATGGTAACCGGACATCAGATCAATCTTGGAGAAGTGGCTGGAACCCCTAAGTTGATTGAATAGATCATCGATCCTGCATAGCGGGTACTTGTTCCTGACCGTCAGCTGGTTCAACTTTCTGTAATCCACACACATCCGAAGTGTACCGTCCTTATTCTTCGCAAATAATTCCAAGGCTCCCCATGACGATGTGCTGTTTAGGATGAATCCCAGTCGGAGCAGTTCATCAATCTGCTTCTTTAGCTAGGACATCTCAGCTGGGGCCATCCTGTAATGTGGCAATGACATTGGAGCAGTGCCAGGATATAACTTGATCTCAAAGTCAATCTCCCTCTTGGGTGGCAAGCCAGGGAGCTCTGTTGGGAATACCTCCGCGTAGTCTTACACTACCAACGGAAGTTCAGCCACCGGTGCCTTGTCTAATCTGATGTTGTTCAACACCAGGGGGTTCAGCTCTTCATGCAATCTTCTAGTCATAGGGATGCTCTGTCTGTCAACATGTACTACATATCACTTTCCCTCGGGTGACCAAAATATCACCCTGCAGAGATGGCAATCAATGTTGGCCTGAAAGCTAGCCAACCAGTCCATGCCAAAGATGATGTCGTACTCAGTCATATCGAGTACCAGATAGTTGAACTCAAATCTGAATCTAGTGAGTTCAGTGTTCACTACTGTGCATATAAGCCCTAATGACATGTCTCCGACGAGGGATACAATAGTAAGTGATGTGGACAGTTTTTGTACTAATGTGCCAGTAGCAGATATGAATTCAGTAGATACAAATGAGTGAGATGCACCAGAATCAAATAATGCAAAGGCATAGGAACTACCTGTAACACCCCAATTTCTCAATGAAGTGGAAAATTACCAAAATGCCCCTGTGTTGGTAAATTAATTATTTTGTGATGTTAAGTAAGTAAATAGTGGGGCCTATTGCTCAAAATAAAATCATATGAGCACATTATGTATGTTAAGTTTGATTGGTTGGGTAATTTCATCATTTGGGTCAAAAATGGCTAAATGGGTCAAAGGGCCCAAATGGGACCCATCGGGTCTTATTGGATTGTTTGACCATTTTGTAAATTTAAATTAAATGGGGTTAAGCCTATTTGATTGGAAATCAAGTGGAGAAGAAATGGGTAGGCTTGATCCATATGTGAAAACCATTTACAAATGACCAAAATACCATAATTGGGTCATGGAGTCAAAAACGGGTCAAGGAACTAAAAGTGGACCCAACAGGTCGAGTTGACTATTGTTAACCATGTGAACCCTCAAGGGAACTAAAACACGAGTCAAATCAGTTGAGTGGGACTGAGGTGAGTTGGAATTAAATCAAAAAGTGAGTTAACTCATGTGTATTAAATGAAATGCATTAAATGTGATGAGTTGGGTTGGAATAAAAATACCTTGAGTTGGGTGAGTCAAAATGGAAATTCAAGGGGCTATAAAATCAGTGAGTTGAGAGGGAATTTGAAGAGGTTGGCTGGTCTTAAACCAACCAAAACAAGTCCCACACGTTGGGGACTTGTTTTGGTGATTTTCATGATGGGTTTTAAATGAGAATACATGGAAATTGGATGAGATGCTTGGGGAGTTGAAAGGCTGCATAGGTAGCTGCCAAGGGGTGCCTTGGATGGCACCCAATACCCATTGGTTTGTACAAGAAGTTATGAGGGAGTGGAGGAGTTTTGGGGGCTGAAGTACTAAAGGAAATAAACACCAAGGTTGGCCATTTTTCACATTGGAAATCCAAGAATTTCCATATCTCTCTCTCTCCCTCTCTCAAATTCGTTTTTCCTAGCTGGAATAGCAGAGGTGTTTGCACCAGTAGATCAAGCACAAAACAGCAAAAGAAAGGAAGAAATAAAAGGGAGAAACCAAGGACCAAAGGCAAAGAGAAAGATTGGAAGTTTGGTAAGTATTTATATGTTATTTTGGTATAATAACATGGAGCAAATGGGGTGTGTATTGGGCCATGGATATGGCCGAATACACCAAGGTTTTAACCTTGATTAGTGGAGGATTTAAAATGGTAAAAATAACCATTGGGTTCGGCCACCATGAAGGGCCGAACCCCATGTAAGAGATGGCTTGGTTTTCATGTTTTGAAACATGAAAACCATGGATTTTGTGGACTGTTTTTGGGTTTTGATTTAAGATTTAAATACATGTTTTAGAATGGTTAAAAACATGGATCTGAATGACATAGGGACTGAAGTTTATATGGTCTAAAATCAGTGGATTAAAAGATGGAAATGGACCATTGGGTTCGGCCACTTAGCATGGCCGAACCCCATGGAAACAAATGGTTGTTTTTGATATTTTTTGGAAATTAAAACCATATGATTTGGGACTGATATTAGATGTTATTTTTGGATTTAGAATGCATGTTTTAAGGAGGTTAAAACATGGATTTGGGTGTTGGTTTCAAACCCAAGATAAAGGGTTAAATGTTCAAAACCAATTTCATGGTGTTCGGCCAATGAGCATGGCCGAACCCTATGAAATTGGGTTAATGTTTGGATGTTTGTTGGAAAGGTAAAACCTGATTTTAATATACTGTTATTACATGATTATCTGAGGTTTAAAAACAGTAAACGTAACCATTGGGTTCGGCCAGCATGGAGGGCCGAACCCCATGTAAAAGAATGTGGGTTTTCATGTTGGAAAAACATGTAAACCATAGACTTCTTATGGACTGTTTTGGATGGTTTGTTTGAAAGTTAAAACCTGATTTAATATACTGCTATTACATTATTATCTAAGGTTTAAAAACAGTAAACCTAACCATTGGGTTCGGCCACCATGGAGGGCCGAACCGCATGTAAAAGGATGTTGGTGTTCATGTTGGAAAAACATGTAAACCATAGACTTTTTATGGACTGTTTTGGATGGCTTGTTTGAAAGTTAAAACCTGATTTTAATATACTGTTATTACATTATTATCTGAAGTTTAAAAACAGTAAACATAGCCATTGGGTTCGGCCAACATGGAGGGCCGAACCCCATGTAAAAGAGGGTTGGTTTTCATGATTGGAAAACATGGAAACCATAGACCTTTGTGGACTGTTTTTGGGAGATTTTTATGTGATAAGGTTACTGATTTTGGGTTGGCCATGGGATGGCTAAATCATGGGCTTAATATGGCTAAGGGGTAGAGCCAATTAGTATTTAAACAAAGGACATCATTGAGCAAAGAACCATAAGGGTTCGGCCATGAGTATGGTCGAACCCCATGGACTGTTTTCATGGGCCATTTTATGGATGTATGTGTGATTAAAAATGGAATCATGTTTGCTGTTTTGGTCGTCCAAAACATGACTGAACCATGTTAAGGTTACGGTTAAGGTTGTAGAATTTAATCAAGGTATTGGTGGCAATGGCAAATCTGTGAATACAAGCCAAATGAAGAGATTGATCAAAAGTACTTATAAGATGTTTTAGGTCTTATATGTGATTGGACATTTAAGTGACAATATGATTTACTGATTATTGTATCACAAGGTGACGAGAGTTGAACGACGAACGAGTCGTGACCGGTTAAAGCCTAAGAAAGAACGAACGCTGAAGTGATTCTTCAGTAGGTTTCCTACCTACTTGTAACCACGGTTTTTACCCAGTTTTTCTTATGATACTCTTGTTTTAATATATGTGTTTCAAATGATATATTATGCATTAACAAGTGGCATACAGGCATTGGCATCTCATGCATAGTCATGGGATAATGAATGAAGTTCTACAGTGATGGCTACGAATGTACATGATGGGGGTTGCTCATTGCATGTACATATTTTATAAAAGAGATGAAAGTGTGTTGTAATTTACCTTGTCGGTGCAAGGCACGTCAAGTGATGGCTACGATTGTACATGATGGGGGTTGCTCATTGCATGTACATATTTTATAGAAGAGATGAAAGTGTGTTGTAATTTACCTTGTCGGTGCAAGGCACGTCAAGTGATGGCTATGAAAGTACATGATGGGGGATGCTCATTGCATGTGCATATTTCATAGCATTGTTTTACCTGTTTTTTTGTGATCATGTATTATGATATGTATATGCATGTTTTATATGCTAACATGTGGTAGCCCTGATTCGGGAACCTACTGGGCGCGTTGATCTAACGCCCTAATTCTATCCTCAGAGGAGATTGCAGGTACAAGCAAGGGGAAAGGAAAGGTCATTGACCGGGAGGGGAGCTGAGCCTAAGTGCTTTAATGATGGATTTGGATTACGTTATATTACTGTCATTTGAATACTATTGTTGGACATGTAATAATTCGTTATTTGCTATGATTTGATTAGGATAATAACCTGTGGATGGTTGATCTATGTTATTTAATATTTAAGACTGTTACTTGTTATCTCGTCTTTCTATTCTGCAATTATCTAGGTTATTCCGCATGTTGATGTTAGTTCCATGTGTGATTCACTATCATGGTCTATTCCATGTACACATGGGTGGCCAGTTAAGGTTCAGACTTGGGTAGTCTGAACTTAACTCGCGTCGTGACGCCGTCCGCTCTCTTCCGATGTTTATTTAAAAAAAAAAAATTAGACTCTGAAATTCTCGGAAAGGGCGGGGCGTTACACTACCAACTACGGCCATACCTTGAATCACGGAATGATCCACTACCGCTGGAGGAGCTAAGGTATACAGCAGTCCAGATCCCGTAGGGTTAGGCACCCGTCCCGCATGGTTGTATGCCCTGGTTCCTCGTGAATGAGCTGGTCTGGCTAGAGGCGAAAAGAAACCCCTAGAGTGAGAGGGTCTGCTGAGCTGTGGACATTCCTTCTTGAAATGGCCCTGCTAGCCACAATGGAAACAGGTGCCCACACTTCGGGGGACCTGAGAGACTGGTGCTGATGGGGAGGGGTGGTTGGGACGAAAGCCCCCCGTTGAGCCAGTGGAAGGTGAGGGTCTCCCAAGGTTAGGTCAAAACCTCTTGTTGGGACGAAATGTACCTCCCCCACTCTGACCTCGGCGGTTGTCCACAAACCATACTGTCTCGGCCATCTCATACTCCACTACAGTGGCTCGGCTGACCACCTCCGCTAGTGTAGGTGCCTTGAAGATGGTCACCTTGGCCCTAATGCTCGGTCGAAGGCCCCGCTCAAACTTGTGAGCCCTTCGATTACTCTGTGTCCACCATATATAGGGCATAACAGGATAGACGAAGGAACTCTTGATGGTACTCCACCACCGTCATGGTGCCTTGCCCCAAAGATATGCCGAACCTCACCATCTCAAATTTTAGTTCTTTTATCCTTCATACATAATTCTAATTTCCAATCCATTCATCTAAGAATTCACATATTAATCATCTAACCTTTAATCCATCAAAGAATGGTTCTCATAACCCCATCCATTGAAATATTTTTAAACCTTTTTAAAACCAAACACCATACATAGCACTTGGTGGGGTTCGGCCATACACCATGGCCGAACCTCACCCCTTTGGTTTTGGTTCTCCTTTTTGCCATTATTTTTTATAGACCTTAACCATCCAATTCTATCATTTTTCCATTTATGTTAACCCTTAAAAAACATCATAGAACCCTCAATGATTTCTAAACATATTCTTAAATCCAAATACCCATAAAATGGTCCATGGGGTTCGGCCTTACACATGGCCGAACCCTATGGTTCTCTTAATTCAAACCTTCTAATAATCATACATGGTTTAATACCCAAAATTTTAACCATAATCATAATATGGTTCAGCCATGCCATAGCCAACCTAAACATTAGCCTAATCTCCATTTAAAACACTTTAAAACTACCATACCTTGTATGGTTTTTATCTCTCAGAAACCATCAAAATAACCATAAAACTTATCAAGTCCTTTCATGGGGTTCGGCCATCCAAAGTGGCCGAACCCTATGATCCATAATTGAACCCTTTAAAACATCATCATCCATGTTTAAACCCTTGATAGATTCGGCCATACCATGGCCAAATCATGTTCCCTTTACCCATTTTTTTTAACCAAATTTCATGGAGTACTTACCAATCTTTTTAGCTTCTCTTCTTGCCTTTTGATCCTTCCTTCCTTCCTTCTTGCTCCCTTAGCCCTTAGCCGATTGTGTGCTCTGATCAATGGTGAAATCACCAAGGATGGTTCGGCCAAGAAGGTAGGTTTTGAGAGAGGAAAAGAGATGAAAGCTCCAAGCTTCTTGATATGAGAAAATCGGCCAAATGGTGTAGTGCATCTCTTTTGTATATCAGCCCTCAAACCTCTCATTTACCCTCATCAATGTTGGTCTAACCAAGGAGTCCCATGGATTAACTATGGGACACTTGGCTTGAGATCATACAACCTTTCCATCTCCCCAACGTTGGGCCTTGGGTTTCCATTATGAGATGGAAACCCCATGTAAATCTTATCTCATTCCATTAACTTTTATGCATGGGATACCACTCCCAAGTACCCAATGTGTGGAACTTTGCCTTGGGGTCTTTGAGATCAACACAACTCTTCACCTCCCCACTTGACTCATTTGAATTCAAGGTCTCCATGACTTCCAATCCAACTCATTCAACTCATTAGCTCAACTCACTCATTTAATTCCACTCATTTAATTCACTTGAGTCAACTCAATTGTTTGATTCCTTTCCAACACAATTAGCCCCAACTCAACATAATTTAACTCAACCTTTTAGCTCGCTTGATGGTCCACATGGTCAACATGGTCAAGCTCGACCCATTGGGTCCCCATTTAACTTCTTGGTCCAATTAGGCGCCATGACCCATTTAAATGACAATTATCCATTTAAATGTAGTTTACCCAATTGCACATAGCTTAACCATTTATCCTCCATTGAACTCCCATTCAATTCAGCCTAACTCAATTAAACTTGAGCTCACCTAATGGTCAAACAAGTCCACCACGACCCATTGGGTCCCAATTGGGTAGTTGACACATTTAATCACACATACACAATTATTTCCAACCGAATTCTATCCTTGATCCATTGGATCATAATTGGGCTATTGACCCAACATTTACCCATCTAAGATTCATATCTTTTTAATTCACCATTCCAATGGCATTTTCGTAAATATGGATATATTGAAAAATCAGGGTGTTACAGAAAAATTGTGGTGAAAAAGAAAAGAAAAAATTAATGGGAACATCCACACACCAAAAAAGGATGTTGAAGTAGAAAAGAAAAGAAGATCTGAAATGAAAAATAAATACTTTGATAATAATATTATATATATATATATATATATATATGTATATATTAAAGGAAAAATATCCCGATCACATTCTGAAGACCTCTAACCTTTTCTTATCAAAGTGTTAATTTTTAGAGTCTTTATCCCTTCCTTGACATGACCCGGTCCTAAGACCTATTTCGTCCTATTAAGAAGTCTTATTGATCCTAAGTCTAAATAGGGTGTTTCATGTGGAGAGTAGAGGAGGGAAAATGATGGTGTTTAACTCAACGTTCTTAGGAAAATGGAATTCATTCATGAGATTTGGTTATTTTCTTTGATTATGCCGTCTTTTCTTAAAATATATGTGAGAATTTTTATTTGAAAACATGAACTCCGCTCACATATACCTTGAGAGAAAATAAACCTAAAACCTCTGAGCGTTGGTGTTTTTGAGAGATATATCTGGTGAGGTTTGAAGTCAAAGTCCACTTTAAAATGGTGGTTACTAAACTTGTGTGTATCTGGAAAAAAAAGACTGTCATAATATTGGGTATCCCACACAACACTCTGGGTATAAGACTTGTAAAATGAATTTTAGAATTGTATGATGTTTAGATTTTTTTTGTCTGTGTTTTTCCTAAAAAATTTGATGTTTGTGGGTATCATCATTGGAAGCCCTCACGAGACTACAACTCCTCCACTAGCGGTGAGCTAGGGGTTTAAAGGCTTGTTGCATACGGTAAATACAATCGAGAGTACCAACGAAAGTGGTATCGATTCAAATTTTTGAATTTTTAGATAGTTTCACTTGAGGACTAGTAAAATCTATGTTTGGGGGTATTTGTTGAGACATGAAAAATGATGTTTTTACCCCTAATTATTTTGGACCAGTTAGCGCTTTTTTTGTATATATTAGATGCATTTAATGTAACACCCCGAATTTTCAAGTTATAAATATTTACGGAATTTGCCATTTAAGTTGTGAATTATTGGATATGGACCTTAGATGGGTAAGGTATTGGGTCAATGGCTCAATTAAGACCCAACGAATGGTGAATGTGGTCCAATTGAAATAAATGGGTAAGGTGTATTTAATTGGGTCAAAATTGGTAATTGGGTCAAAATGCCCAATTGGGACCCAATGGGTCGTGGTTGACTTGGTTGACCACCAAGTGAGTTCAAGCTTACTCAATTGGAGCTGATTTAAGTTGGAAATGGAATCAAGTAATTGGGTTGATTTTAAGTGAGTTAAATGAGTTGATTTTAAGTGAGTTCAATTAAAGAGGTGAGTTGAGTTAAATGAGTTGAATGGAAATTAATGGGACTTTGATCTCAAGTGAGTGGAGTGGGAAGGTGGAGAGATGCACCTCATGAGACCAAGTCAAGGTCACACGTTGGAGGGGGGAGTTTCATCTCATGCATGAAACTGGAAATGAATCATTAATTGGGAGGAGAAAAGTTGGTGGAGGTTACACCATCCAAACAAGGCAGCACCATTGGGGGCCTTGGGGTTTCATCTTATGGATGAAACCCCCAAGATGGAACACCAATGGGAGGTGGACGGTTACACAAGCCAAGTGAAGGCACACCGTTGGGTACATGGGAGTTTCACCCATGGATGAAACCCCCATATGGGAATTAAATGGGAGGAGGACGGTTTTTGAGTGGTGACCCAATTCAAGCAAGACAACACCGTTGGAGCCTTGGGAGTTTCATCTCATGGATGAAACCCCCAAGTGGAGCACTAAGGAGGGAAGTAAAGAAGTTTGGGAGTTAAAAGGGGTGTCACCAAAGTACACTAACCTTGGGCTGAATTTCATTAACCAAGGAAAGAGTGGAGTTTCATCTCACTCCCTCCCTCTCCCTCTTGGCTGTTTTCTCTCTTTCAAACACTCTCTTGGCCAACCACTCTTCAAGACTTAGAGCTTCATCTCAAGGTTCTCTCTCTCTCACACAAGGCTGATCACCCTCAAGACAAGGACTTGGAGTATCTTTCTATCCCAAGCTACTCTATCTCTCTCAAACATATATCTCTTGGCCGGACCACTTCAAGGGACTTCATCAAGATCAACTTCGGCTAAGGATCAAGGAGGAAGAAAAGGATAAGGAAGAGGAAGATTGGAAGAGCACGAAGGAGTGAAAGAAACAGGAGGAGTCGTGGAATCGGTAAGTACTCGTTAAGATTTCATAAGTAAGAAAAATATGTTCAAGGATCATGGTTTGGCCCTTGCATGGCCAAACCCTAAATGGTATACACAAGAACCATCAAAGACCAAAAAGGGGTTGGATGAGGTTCGGCCATGATGTATGGCCGAACCCCATCAAATGACCAATCTTGGATTTATGATTTTAAAATGGAAGGGTATAATTGATGTTAAAGGTTTTTAAGGATGAGATTGGTGGAAAAACATTAACAATGTAAATGGCCATAAAATAAGGTAAAGGATGGAGAACCAAGGACCTTAGGGTTCAGCCATGGTATATGGCCGAACCCCATAGAGAATTATTGAATTATGTTATGTATTTAGAGCATGGAAATAATGGGAGGATGATGTTAAGTTTAATTGATTTTAAACATGGAAAATGATGTTTCAAAAAGATGAACCTAAATATATGGTTAAACCCCATGGAGGGACCTTGGTTCATGAACTTAAATATTGTAATTGAGTTCATGGGGAAGATGGAGATAAGACATCTTGGGTTCGGCCATGGTGTATGGCCGAACCCCATGAACCATATTTTTTAAGGGGTTATGTATGGATATATGCATGTTTAAATGGATGGATAATCAAGGCTAAGGAATGGAAGCATGTGTTAGGGTTTTATGTTATGATTAAATAAATCATTTGTGGATCCATGATTATGGATTAGTTATGGACCTAGATATGTATAAAAAAAGAGGAGTGTTTAGCCATAGAAAGAAGGATGGCTAAGATGGAAAAATGGTGGAAAATGGAAGGACCATGAGTTCGGCCATGGTGTATGGCCGAACCCCATGAACCACTTTAATGGGTCATATGGTATTATACCATGATTTGATGAATCATTTTTGGAACTAGGTTTATGGATTAGATTATGGACTTAGGCATGTTTTAATGAATAAAATGTTTAGCCATAGATAAAGTAATGGCAATGTTGTAAATAGGTGAAATTGATGGACCATGGGTTCGGCCATGGTGTATGGCCGAACCCCATGGGAATGTTGTTGTGGACTTAAGTGGTTATTGATGTTAAATGATTAATCTATAAGTGTCTAGATTAATGAAACAAAGATGGCTTGATCTTGGATTAATTTAAAAGATCAAAGGATTGAAAAGAAGGGCACAAAACCAAAGGAGTAAGGTTCGGCCATGTTGTATGGCCGAACCCCACTAAGGAATTTTTATGGACTTAGGGTTTTATGTATGTTAGATGGCTTGCTTATGTATGATTAGATTAATGAATTAAAGGTGATATGATCTTCGACTCAAGTTAAAAGGATCAAAGGACTCAAAAGAGGGACTAAAACCAAGTGGGTGAGGTTTGGCCATGTTGTATGGCCGAACCCCACCAAGACATATTTATGGACTTAAATATTGTAAATCAAATGGAACTTGGCATTGATTGATTGACATGTTATAAGGTAACGGGACCTCACAAAGGGTGCACGATTGTGAGCGGTTGCCGGATTAAAACGTAAGGTCACTTTGGTGGTCATTGGTAAGATTCCTACATCATTGAAACCATGGATATGTATTTTGTACTTATGATGATTTTATTTCATGTTTGATAAGTTATTTTGGTAACAATCAATATGTTTCAATTATGGAGTTTTAAATGCTATGATTTGTACTTCTACATAGCCTGTTGGCATTTGCATCTCATGCATGGCATGGGAGGGATGAAAGGTAACCGGAGACCCACACTCCGTCGGGGCGTCCGCAAAACATTCGTGGGGGATACCTTTATGAGGAGCTTCCCATCAAGAGGATACTGTGTATGAAATGTAACCGGAGATCCACACTCCGTCAGGGCGTCTGTAATACAATCGTGGGGGATACCTTGATGAGGAGCTTTCCATTAAGAGGTTACTATGTGTTTGTGATGGGTGGGACTCATTGCATATGATAGCATGGCATGGCATTGAATCGGCATGATTATGATCTTTATTATCATGCAGGGTTTCTAGTTTTTATCTGTATGATTGGATCTCTATTATCATACACTGTTTTGGATATGATGTTTTACAAGTATGATATGGTATATTATATCTGGATTTTATATACTAACCCATGTGTTACCCTAATTAGAATACCTACTGAGCGCGTTGTCTAACGCCTTCTACCCTAGTTGATGACACAGGGAATGAACGGAACGAGGAACGGGATCGGAACCAATCTTAGGAGCTTGGATGATTAAGTTATATTTTGTTTAAGTTATTCATGGACTATGTATTTGAATAGTTAGCATTCGGATATGGAATAATGTAGATATATTTGCTATGGATTGGTTGGTTAATGTTATGATAAGTATGGTTAAGTGTTGGACTACTTTGCTATCTAAAATGGAATAGGATTGTTATCCTAATGTTATTCCGCATATATGATTTATTCCGCAAGTTAACTTGAGCACGTGTGAACCGTTTTAGTGGACTTGGTCCACACACACGTATGGTTGGCCAGTTAAGGGTCGGGTTTTGGAAGCTCGGACTTAGCTCGCGTCGTGATGTCCCGCTCTCGCTCACTCTTCTATTTATAAAAAAAAAATAGACTCTGATTTTCAGAAAGCGAGTGAAAAAGGGCGGGGTGTTACATTTAATGTTATTTTTAGTTTTGTAGAGATAAATTGGAGTAAAAAGGAAACCATCCTAAAACCCAGAGAATTCAAATTGGAAAACCTGGAATTCCAATGATTATTTCACCACTTTAGGAATTCAAATTGTAAATTGGTTAGTCTGGATCCAGTTATGAGAGTCCGGGTGAGTCAAATATTTTTAGATGAGTGGTGAATTAATTCCAGAAGAGGAAGTTACAATTCAAGATGTCAGAAGAGATACAAGAATTGGAAATTCAAGTTACAGGGCTGTGTTCCATCTTAATTGGGCCAGGCTATGTAATCCATGTATTCTGCAAATTGAGCCAGGCCAGTGTCCAAGTTCAAGTCAAAGCCCAACTAGCAATGTGCAAGCACAATCTAACAAAGGCCCAAGTTATCAAGATCAAGATCAATTCAAGTGGGCCTAAGCTTCAGTCCATGTCCATAAACCTAAGTCCAAAAGTCCAATTGGAGGCCCAATTACTCTAAATCCATCAATCCTACTCAATGCACATTTCATCCATTCATTTAGATCTTATCTCCTCCGTTCATTCAATGTATTTTAATCTAAGCCATTTTTTTCATTCATTACCTTAGGTAAACCCTAGGTCCATATATTAAATCCAAACTGTTCATACATCATGATTAGATTTAGGACATCCAAACCATCCATCATATAGATAAACCTTAGGATTAAGAACATCCATGCATTATTTATCTATCCATCCAATTAGATCATCCATCATCTATCAAAGCCATTAGATCTAGGTCATTTAATCTTTGCCCTTCATTTCATGTATCCCTCTCTTAGAACCCTAGACATCACATTTAATTCCTACAAAACAGCCATCATGCGCATATTGCATTTGCTTCATACCGATTTCACACACCTCATGCGCATGCATCTTTTGGAAAATCCCATTAATTTCTCTCAAATCCACCTCATCACTCATCCAAATCCCTACAACCTAGCAACCCATCCTACAAACTAGTATCCATACGGTAACTACATCTCTTCATATCTTCTCTCCATTCATGCGCATACCACTTCAATCAACTCTACCTCATAAAACTACAACTCCATCTCATCCACCTCCCCTCCTACGCATACTCAATCCCTAAGTTCTCTCCATTCATATGACCATGCACACAATCCTATCATACGAAAATCACAACCCAATTCCATCGAGAATCCCAAGCCAAGATCCCTAAGTTTTCTCTTCACATCACTCAATCCCTATTTCCACTCCATCCATACGCCTATATCCCATTCTAAAATCCATCCATGCGCACAACACTAAAATTGCTACACTTTAGCTCCAAGTCCTACCAATTTTATTCCTCCACTTCAAGCAATAAATACAAGGGCTCACCCACAGTAAAATTTGACCAGAGCCAAGGGTTGAACCAATGCATTGAGATAGGAGAAGAGAAGATCAAGAGGAGCAGTGCTGAATTCGAATTTCAGGTTAGCATTATTTTAATTCTACACTGTAATTCTTGAATTTTCAATTCATATCATTGTATTGTAATTCTGAATTTTTCCCCATTAATGAAATAATTTCGAGGCATAGTTGTTTAAACTATTGGTTTTTCCTGTTTACGAATTTTATTTATGAATGTTTAAATTTTGATTTAAATCTTTTTATGGTTATATGTTGAAGACTTATTCAAAAGATTTGTCAAAATTAAACATCGTGAATTTAGGGGAAATTGAACTTGATTATTTCATTCTAAGACTCTTTTTAGGGTATTCAAAATAATTAGACATGAAATTTCAAGTGGAAATTCGATTTAATATAAGGTTTAATTTGATTAATTTTTATATAATGAAACTGATATTATTTTTTCTAAGATTAATTTTAAAAGGAAGACATGAAATAAAATTTGTAAATTAATGTAAGTTCCATAGTCTAGGTCACAGATTTATTTTACTAATATGGGATATGATGCCAGCTTGAGAACTTGACTCTGTCCAATTGTAAATATTTGATGTTTGTTTATGTTTGTTCATTTATTTTATTCATTCAATTCTTTAAATTCATTTCTAAACTAGGTTAGAAATATTATATTTGTTTCTTAATTATTTTGTTTTAAGTAGAGTTGAGATATTTAATTTCTCTCCGCCATTTAATTAAACATTGAATGTATTAACTTTAGATCTAATATTTAATAAATTTTTATGTTACATGTTAATTTGGATTTTATTGAATTAAGCACATAATTCGATGTTTTAGAAACTTAGATCCATGTTTAAGAATTAATTCCATAATTTTATTTTCTTAGATCACATTACTTTAATGGTTCCATTTATATTTTCATACATATATTTTGTTGATTTCCCTTAGGTTCGACCTCGCACTCATTCATTACACTATTAATTGGTTCATTCGTTTGCGAGTTAAATTTAAAACACAACAAGAGCCTATTTCCTTTTTTGAGGGATATAAGTCAATCCATTTTTCCTTCATAAGCGCATCAAGTCGTTGTAATCTCATTATTCTTCAATTTTAGTCATGTTACTGAGAACGCTGTCAAATTTGAGTTAGTATATTTGAAATTTTTCAGAATTTATTTGAAACAAGGAAATCACTTTATGAAGCTTAGGATATGATATAGGCCCAGTTTTGGACCATTTGAGCCTTCATTCCTTCCTATTTTGGTTCATTTATCTCGATAGTTCCCAGTTGAGCCGTATTGAAAAATTGGCCTATTTTATTGTTTAGTAATGTTTATCGTACCCAACTCCGGTTATGGAGTCTAAGCCTCATTGAAATATCAGTGACCTATTCTAAGAGTTCAGAAAAGGTTAGAGATGACAAAAATTGGGATGGTATTCTAAAAACTGGCACTGAAAAAAATGGGAAAAGAAGAGAAACGAAAGTGAACATTCAGACATCAAAAGAAGGATGTGAAAAGGAATGAATAGAAAAAAAAAAGAATATTTTGAAAAGTGCTAAAAATAAATAATAGAGGAAGAAATATCCTATCTTACATTTTGAAGACCTCTAACTTTTTTGTTCAAAATATTTATTTTTAGAGTCTTTTATCCTTCTTTGATATGACCCGGTCCTAAGCCACGTTTCATCCTATAAGGAAGTCCTATTGATCTTATGTTGAAATATAGTATTTCATGTGGAGAATAGAGAAAGGAAAATGATAGTGTTTGAGTCAATGTTCTCAGAAAAATGGCATCATTCGTGAGATCTATTTATTTTCTTTGATATGTGTCATTTTTCTAATACATATGTGAGAATTTTGATTTTGAAAACATAAACTCCACTCACATATACCTTTGAGAGAAAATAAACCCAAACCTCTGAGCGTTAGTCTTTCAGAGAGATATCTAGTGAGGTTTGAAGTTAAAGTGCATTTTCGAAAAGTGGTTACGAAACTTGTGTCTATTTGGAAAAAGAAAACTATTTTAATATTGGCTAAGTACGCACTACACTCTAGATATAAGTTTTGTAAAGTAAATTTTGGAATCGTATGATGTCTAGATTTTTGGAGATGTTTTTCCAAAAACTGAAACTAAGACTAGATAATTTGGATGTGTGGGTATCATCACTACAAGCCCTCATGAGACTATAACTCGTCCACTAGGGGTAACCTAGGGCTTTAAAAGCATGTTGCATACGCTAAATGCAACCGAGAGAACTAGTGAAAGTGGTGTAGTCTAGGTTTAGGATTAGATTAAGAATTTTTTTTTAGATTTTCTAGGTAGTTTCGCTTGAGGACTAGCAAAATCTAAGTTTGAGGGTTTTTGTTGAGTTCAGAAAAATTACATTTTTCCCTTTCAATTTTTTATTATTTAGTTTTTATTTTGTAAATAAAAGATGCAGTTAATGATATTTTCAAGTTTTGTAGAAAAGATTTGGGAAATACAGGAAAAAGTCACAAAACAGTGGATAATTACCAAAAGTTAGCTTAAATTGGAAGATTTGAAATTTTATAATTAATTCAGACCACTTTTAGGATTTTAATGTAAATTGATTAATCTGGATCCAAGTATTAGAGTCTAGATTAATTCAATATTTTAGATATTAAGTGGTTGGTTAATTATTTAATTCTAAAGAAGAGAGAGTCTGCAATTAAAGAGGCCAATAGTTTGAAATCAAGATCCATGGACCAGAGATCCACTGCAAATAGGCCAAGCTATGTTTCAAATGCCAAACATTGGGCCAGGCCAAGCACTCCATGTACATTCTCCAAGATGAGCCAGGCTAATGTGAATCCAAGTCCAGCAGGCCCAAGTCCAAGAAGTTGAAGTCCAAGCCCAATCCAAGGTCCGATAACTCTAGGCTCATATTCAAATTTTGCAAACCCTAAGCCCAAATCCACATAAACCCATACCAAAAGTCAACCCTATCTTCTTACATGCAATCTTAACCACTCATCATCAACCATTCATCCACACCATTCATTTCATCACATAAAACATAGGAAACCCTAGAGCAACATATCAAATCTAAACCATACATGCACCATGTTAAGATCGAGGCCATCCATTCCATCCATCATTTAGATTAACCTTAGGATCACGATCATCTATACCTCATCTCATCATCCATCCATTTAGATCAGCCATCCATTATTAAAGACATTAGATATAGGACATTTAATCATAACCATCTATCCATAGCCTTCATAAAACCATAGATCTAGTGCACAACCCTACATTATAGCACCCCATACGCATAATCCTATGTATCACACGAAAATCCCAATCTAGAAGCCTCCATGTGCATGGAACTTCCTAAATTTCCTCTCCAATCCATCCACCTCATGTACACATCATCTAGATCCTAGCTTTACTCCCAATCCAATCCTAAAATAATCCCACAAGATTTTTGCACTGTCCCATTACATCCCATTCGAATTTCACTAGGTCAACCCTCCATGTCATCATTCATCATCTCATCCATCATGCATCTCATCTTTTAATCCCAACCATTCATATCATGCATTGCATTGCCCAAAACCCTAAACACTATAGCCAAATTCGACCATGCCTATATTCTCTCTCAACATTCTTCTTTTCTCTCATTCTGTGCTTAGCAACCAAGCTAACTTAAATCCCAAGCCACAAAATTCGTGTACACCTCTATAGTAACCCTAGATTTTCCATCTTAAATCCCATCAATTCATCATAAGGAAGATCCAATCCAAGCCCTCCATTTACCAACTCAAACCCAAAATTTAATCTCCACCATCTATTCAATCCCAAGTCCTATAAATATACCAATAACCCATGCTAAACTCGAATTTGACCTGGAGCACAAAAGGACCAGGAGATTGGAGGGGAAAAAGAAATCAAGAGAAGACAAAAGGGGCTACACGATTTTTACATGTGAGTGATCACATTGTAATTTTATTTTATGAAATTGTCTGTCTTGTATTTATTTTTCCCAAAAATCTTGTATTTAATTCTTTGATTAAATAAAAGTAAGATATTCCTTTGGGATCCTGAAATGTAACATCCCGGATTTTCAATGCAATTATTATATTGGATATTATCGATTTTAATTGTTAAATTTAAGAATTATAGATGGAATGAACGTTAGATGGATAAGAATTGGGGCAATGGCCCAATTATGATCCAACGGATCATGGATAGAGTTCGATTCTAATTAATTGGGTAAATGTAGTTAATTGGTCAAATACCCAATTGGGACCCAATGGGTCAGGATGAATTGATGTTTAAGGTAAATGGGTAAGGAATTGATTTAATTAGGTCATGTACCCAATTAAGACCTAAGGCAAGGGACCCACCTCAAAAAGTGAGGTGGCAAGTGTAAGAGGTGACATGGAAGTGGCATAGCCAAATGCGACAAATCCACCTCATCAAGTGAGGTGGCGAGTGGTTTAAACTCACATGTAGGGCCGGCCACCATGGTTGACTTGGTCAACCATGGGTGAGTTCAAGAGGGCTAAGTGAAATGAGTTGAGTTAAGGAATTAATTAATTAAGAAATAAATTCAAGTCTTTAGTTGCATGGATGACTTCAAGTGTTTGAGTTAAGGGAATGAGTTTCATTTAAAGTGAGTTGAGTTGAAAGGGATGTGAAGATACTCTCATTTGAATTGAGTCAAAGGGAGGTGGAGGGTCTCCATCTCATGGGAGAGGAAACCCTAGACAAAACCGTTGTGAGTGGGGAGAAGGCTCCAAGTGTAAGCCATGTGTCTCCTTGGTTAACCAAGGGACACATGGGAAAGACCAAGAAGTGATGAGGGTGGTTACGAGATTAGGGCTTACACAAGACTCACACCAAAACACCTTTGGCCGATCCTCCCTTAGACAAAAGAGTTAGAGATTGTTTCATCTCATCCTTTCTCTCCCTCTCTGTACATCCTTGGCCGATCCTCTCTTTGAGACAAAGAAAAGATAAGAGTTTCATCTCATCCTCTCCCTCTCTCCCCCTCACAACCCACACCTCTTTGGTTGAACCCTCCATTAGGAGGTTTTCATCTCAATCCCTCTCCCTCTCTCATCATACTTGGCCGATTTCTCAAAGTGGAACTAGAGGTTTCATTGCCTCTTCTCATCTCTCTCTCTCACACATTTTCGGTTCTAGACTTACAGAAACTGAAGAACGAAGGAGGAAGAAGAAAGCACTAAGGAAGGAACAAAATCAGACCTAAAGAAATGGAGGAGACGCGGAATAGGTATGTATTGCTTAACGAGGGTTTATTGATTAAAAACAAACTAAGGGAACCATGGTTTCGGCTATGGAATGGCCGAAACCATGGGGTTCCATTTCGGGTTGAAAAGGTCGGCCAAATGGTTATAAGGCCATGGATTTGAAATCCATTCAAGGAATGGTTAAATGGTTGAAACAAATGTGGAAGGATATTCAAAATTAGGTTGTAATACTAAGATTAGGAGAAAATAATCAAAGAACATGTTCGGCCTCTTGAATGGCCGAACCCTATTTTTTTATGGGGATCATTTGAGCACTCAAAGAGAGACTAGATAAGGTTCGGCCATGTTGTATGGCCGAACCCCATCAAGTGACCTAAAACATGTTGGATGTAATTTTTTAAGAAAAACCCATCCTCAAGATAATATAAGATGGAAAGAAGATGAAAAGGAAGAACCATGGAATCGGCCATGTTGTATGGCCGAACCCCATGGACGATTTTATGAATCTAGGTATGTTTAAAAAGTTAAATGACTAACTAGGGATTATTAGATTAAGAAATGAAAAAAATGAATGATGATTGACTCGCATTGTTTAAAATAAAACAAGGATTAAAAAGAGGGTCAAAAACCAAAGAATGAGGTTCGGCCATGTTGTATGGCCGAACCCCATTGATGAGTTTTTGTGGACATGAACACATTTCAGCCATGTTGTATGGCCAAACCCCATTGGGGCTTTAACCAATTTAAGGACTATGATGCGTAAATGGAAATGAACATGGGATGATGTAGGGGATGATGGAAATCAAATGGATCACCAAATTGATTTATATATGTGCTAAATATAATAAAGAAAGAAGATTCGCAAAGGGGTTTGTAATTCGGTTTCGACGTGATCATTAAACATGACATGCACGAAAACAGTAAGGATATTATCTTGGACGTTGGTAGGATTCCTACCTTGTTGAAACACTTGGACTATGTATATGTAATGGTTTTTAATCCCATGTTTGATGACTATTTTGGTATCAAATGCTTATGTTTTAAGGATGTAATTTCAATGCTATTATGTTTAATATGAAATAACATGTTTGCACTCACATCTCATGCATGGCATGGGAGGGAACAAATGAGGGGAGTCCACGCTCCATTCGGGTATCCGATAAACAAAAGTCGGGAGGGATCCACACTGATTCCGATTGAGAAATGGTATATGATGTTTGAAATGAAAGAGGAGTCCACGCTCCGTTCTGTGGGACCGATAAGGCATATGTGGGGAGTTATGACAATGAATACCTTGATGTGGCTTGTTCATCAAAAGGATTATCTATGCGTTTGAGATATGGTTGATGGGTGGGAAATCATGGCATATGACACCCCTGGCATAGCATTGACTTAGCATGATCTTGATATTATGTATCTATTCTGTTTTTATACTAATCCATGTGTTTGACCCTAATCGGAATACCTACTGGGCACGTTGACTAACGCCCTACTTCTACCTTAGATGATGATACAGGGAATGGACGGAACGAAGGACGCGAAAGGAACCAAGCTTAGGAGCTTGGATAATTTAGACTGACTTTATTTAAGTTTTATTTTCGGACAATGTAATTTGAGTTATTCGCATTTTGGGACTGTAACAACTTAGAACTATCTTGCTATGGTTTGGTTATATTTTTGGACATTTGAACTTAAGTTAATTATTTGTGATGGACTTCCTTGCTTAAAAATGGATAGGGTTAGTAACTTTAATCTCATATTAATTCCGCATTACGTTTATTCCGCAAGTATAGCCTTAATTACTTGTGAACCGTTTTAGTCGACTTAGTCCACGCACACGTATGGTTGGCCAGTTAAGGGCCAGGCTTTGGAAGCTCGGACTTAGCTCGTGTCATGGCATCCCGCTCTCTCTCTCACTCTTTCTTTCAAAAAAAAAATAGACTCTGATTTTCGGCAAGTGAAAAAGGGCGGGGCGTTACATGAAACATCCAATTTTCATATTTCATTAATGATTATTTTGATTTAATTTTGAGTTTATGATCTTTGTTTTATTAAATTGGACATGAAATAGTTAGAACTTAGGTTGTAAGTGTTGAATATAAGTTATTAAGGCCCAAATTTCTTAGATTAAAGTTTATAAGTCTTGATTTTGATGATGTATGAATTGAATGACGAATTTTGACGCGAATTTCAGCCCTAGATGTTACTTTTATTTATTTATTTTGTGTGATGAATGATCTATTCCAATAGCCACCCTTTCAATTATGCACTTTTATATTCTGCCATTTACTTTTACTGTCAATTTATTTTCAATGTTTGTTTTATTTTGTTTTGCAATTTCTTTTGCTTGTATGCTGTATTTTAATTGTTCTAATTATTTTTCAATTCTTTAATTCTTTTGTCATGTATTTTTGTCATTTATTCAAACCACCCTCCTAACATGTGTGTTAACTAGATTGAGATTTAATCTAATTGGACTATTAATTTTGTTTTTCGTAATTTTGGGATGTGAGATTGTTTATAAATTCTAAATTAATCCATTCTCTTAATTATATTTTATTAGCGTTCTAATTTTTTGATCTATTTATGAAAATTAAGTTTTGTTAACTTAGAGATAAATTTATGAGAATAAGATTGATTTCTTAGGATTAGACTAGTTTAAGACCTAAATTTTCTAAAAACATAAAATTTCAAAATCATATATTTGTGTTTGCATATTTATTTTATTTTGTTCTCTGTGGGATCTACCTCACATTCATAAAGCTATACTATAAATGGTTCGTGTGCTTGCGACATTTATAAATTTAAAACACATCAACAACTTACACAACCACAGATCACAATCATTATCAATTTTGTAGATTTTCAAACATCCGTGCGATCTTTCACACGTGGAAATGCATCATGTACACACACAACTTCATAAGCACAACCAAATACATTGTGTCAGAGAAAGCCCATAAATATAGATTTTACAACTAAGGGCCTGCATAATATAGTGATAATTCATATGTGATGGGATCTCCAACAATTCGACGGGTCCAACCATGTTCTTCGGGGCATATAAAACTCACATAGAAATCCAGAACCGATATAGTCATTGGCCACGCTCGCGCCATCTCACTAATCACATTAAACCAAAATATAATACAAATTATACCAAATAATAACTAGGATTGAAATGGACAAAAGTAAAATATAATTATAATTCAAATCACAAATTATAAATTAAATCTCACATCATCATAACATGCTTTCAAAAAGGGCAACCAAAGCATAATTAAATAACCAAATCACCATCTTATTAAATTAACTAATATAAATAAAACATTGCACTCCTTACCTCAAAGTCAATGAAATTGATACGCTCCATCAGAGTTTTAGCAGGATCTTGGCTTTCCCTCTAAAACCCACCAAAAATGACACTTGCTGAAAACATTGTCGGAAGAAGAAGAAATTTGCAGGAGGGAGAGAAAATTATTATATGAGGGAGGGGGCCATCCTTTTTTTATAAGGGAAAAAAATAAATGGATAATCATTATCCATTGTTTTGGATAAGAATTATCTAAAGTTTAAGTCACGCCCGCCCCTTATGGGTCTGGAAAACGTGATTATTTTTATATATATTTATATATAATCTCCAATCATCTAGCATCATTCATGGGTTGGATCCTCTTGTTAAACAAATAAGCCCAATAAGAAAATGTCACACGTGGAACCCAACATACACCATATATCCCGTACACAAACACATATCATGCAAACGAATATTTCCTCTTATAAGAGTTGCATACGAAAGTATAGTGTCTGTACAAGCTTAGACGTAATATGCCACAGACGGCATCAAAAACAAAGGTACATCATTAGCATGAAAATATACATAATAAACATATTTCCCATCAGCAGGAAATATGATTGACTGCATAGGCTCCTTCTCCTAAGACAACAGTAAAGGTTCCTCTGTTCCCTCCTCAGGTGCTCAACCTGCATTGTAAGGGACGTGAGCAATTAGCCGAGTGAAGAGTACTCAAAGTAATCAATCGACTATATATCAGAAATACAACCATGGTTTACCTTACTATGGGGTCTTTACCATATAACCAGCATTGCATGTCCTTCACATCTTTTCTGATATAAATGATACTAAATTAACCATGGTTTACGTTACCATGGGGTCTTTACAATATATCCGAGGGAAACGGTTTACCAACCTCATAACTGTCTCCTACCCGGAGACAATTTACCAACCATGTGACTTCCCTCTACCTGGGGACAATCTACTAACCACATGAATTACCCATTAACCAGGGATAGGCTACAAACCACACGACTATCCACTATGTTGGAATAGTCTATAATCCATACGTCTATCCACTATCTGGGGTTAGTCTATCAATTACCTATCAATTACTGATAACTTCCCATTACCGAAGAACAGTCTATAAATTGCCTATCAATTACTGATAACTTTCATCTATCTGGGAATAATACACAACCCACGTAACTTCCCACTATCTGGGGATAGTTTGCTAAACTCCTACTATGTACGTGAAGACAGTTCTTATGCTTACCACGCTTACCAAAATCCCATATCAGGGATAGTTAAAAAATCCTAGCCTATTCTTGCCTATTTCCAGTACCCTTATAGGGTTTTACCCTGGGAATACTAACTTTACTCAATTTACAGTTCTGGTCTTAAGACCCGGAATGTTTCAACTAGTCATATCTACATTAAGCGTTAGTATGAAATACCATACACATATATAACCAAAATCGAATGGATGACTAACAATTTGCGACTTCATCCCATTCATCTAATCTATGATATCCTGACCCATGAACCAGAGGCCAGGCCCTAGATACGTTGATCCAAGTGAAATTGGGCCCTGTCGAATGGGCCAGCAGAGTGGGCCGGTCGGATTCGATGGCCTAGCAGTGGGTGGGAGTTGTGGAAAGTCCCATATCGGAAGTTGAGGAGTTTGAGAGGGGGTTTATAAGTAGCCTTGCTCCCTCAAACCAACGAGACTCGTTCTGGACCCGGACTTGGGCCGGGATCGATCCAAAAACCATGCAGGCTCGCGAGTGTACACGTGTGTGCGCGTGTGGACCCAAAGCTGTAACATCCTGGATTTTCAAATGCATTATTATATTGGAAATTATCTATTTTAATTGTTAAATTTAAGATTTATAGATGGAATGAATGTTAGATGGGTAAGAATTGGGGCAATGGCCCAATTATGATCCAATGGATCATGGATAGAGTTTGATTCTAATTAATTGGGTAAATGTAGTTAATTGGGTCAAATACCCAATTGGGACCCAATGGGTCAAGATGAATTAATGTTTAAGGCAAATGGGTAAGGAATTAATTTAATTCGGTTATGTACCCAATTAAGACCCAAGACATGGGATCCACCTCATCAAGTGAGGTGGCATGTGTATGAGGTGGCATGTAAGTGGCATGGCCAAGTGGGACCCAAATCCACCTCATCAAGTGACGTGGCGAGTCGTTTAAGGTAACATGCATGGTCAGCTACCATGGTGGACTTGGTTAACCATGGTTGAGTTCAAATGGGGTGAGTTGAATTATATTGAGTTGGAAATTAAAATCACTTGAGTTATATGGAAATGAGTTCAAGAAAATTAAGTGAGTCAAAGTGAATTAGGATTGAGTTGAATGGGAAAAACCAAGCCCCAAGTGTAAGCCATGTGTCTCCTTGGTTGGGACACATGCGAAAGACCAAGCCCCAAGTGTAAGCCATGTGTCTCCTTGGTTGGGACACATGGGAAAGACCAAACCCCAAGTGTAAGCCAAGTGTCTCCTTGGTTGGGACACATGGGAAAGACAAAGCCCCAAGTGTAAGCCATGCATCTTCTTGGTTGACCAAGGGACACATGGGAAAGACCACACCATAATGTGGGTGGTTGGGAGGCTAGCGCTATACAAAAGACACACACCACCAAAACCCTCCTTGGCCGATCCTCTCTCCCTCTCTCTTGAGCAAAAGAAATCTCATCTCCACTCCTATCTCTCCTCTCTCTTCCTCTCTCTACACCCTTGGCAGATCCTCCCCTTTGGAAGAAAAGATAGAAGGTTTTCCATCTCATTCTCTCTCTCTCTCTCAACCTACACACCTTGGTCGATCCTTCCATACAGACTTCCATCTCATTTCCTCCCTCTCTCAATCAACACCTTGGCCGAATGCTCCATTGAAGATCAATAAGGCTTTCAATCTCTCTCCCTCCCATTTCGGCTCTAGACTTGGAGGAAGAACAAGGACTAAGGAAGGAGAAGGACGGAGGAACAAGATCAGACCTAAAGAAACGGAGGAGACGCGGAATAGGTATGTAGTGTTTAACGAGGATTTATTGGTTAAAAGAAGCTAAGGGAAAACATGGTTTCGGCTATGGAATGGCCGAAACCATGGGGTCCCATATTTGATGGATAGGATTGGCTAAACCGTTGCAAGCCATGAAGGTGGATATCCATTTGAAGATGGAATATGTTTTGCAATAAATGATCAAAGAGTCGGTATCCATTCAAGGAATGGGCAGGTGTTGAGGACCAACAACCAAGGGATGGAATGAAGAAAATATGGACGATGTTTAAAATGTTTTTAAAGAATAAGGAAACAATTTTTTAGAGGAAGGGTTAAGTCTAACATCAAACAAATGAGAACTGATTTCGGGTTTCGACTGCCCGCGGACGGGTAACAAACATAACATGGTGTTGTTTGCGGACGGGAGATATGCATGTAGGAAGGGTCACCATCGGTAGGATGAGTTTCTGTCTTCCGCAGGATGGGCTGCGGACAGGTACCTGACTGATTCTAAAAGCAAAGTGTTTGTATGATTTTCCTTTTCCAATTGGTTAAGTTTAAATGGAAGGATGTACGGAATGATTTAAATTAATTGGATAAATAATTTGACCATTTTTTATGATGGAATTAATTTAAGGTAGCGGGATTTCACAAACGGGTGTACGATCGGCTTTGACGTGATCGGTGATCGGTTTTGACGAAAACGCAAGGATAAATACTTGGACGTGGGTAGGATTCCTACCTTGTTGAAACACTTGGATTATGTACATGCAATAGTTTTTCTTTACATGATTGATGATCTATTTTTGATATGAAAATGCTTTAGTTTTAAGAATGGATTTCAAGGTTATTATGTAACTTAATGTGAAATAGCATGATGCACTCACATCTCATGCATGGCATGGGAGGAAACATATGAGAGGAGTCCAAGCTCCATTCGGGGTATTCGATAAACAAACTTTGGGAGGGATTTGCAACGCCCCGCCCTTTTTCACTCACTTCTTCCCATAAATCAGAGTCTATTTTTTTTTTTTTTATAAACGAAGAGTGATAGAGAGCGGGACGTCACGACACGAGTTAAGTCCGAACTTCTAAAGTCCGACCCTTAACTGGCCAACTCTATGTGTGTATGGACTCAGTCCATGAAAACAGTTTACACATAGCAATATAAACATGCGGAATAAAAATCATAACATGCGGAAACATAATAGAACACAGTTTTATTCCATTCAGATAGCAACGTACGTCAAATCCTTAATCATCATTATTATATCACAATTATCCAATAAAACATCCAACCATAGCAAATTCATCTAAGTCATTACAATTTTAATTATAGATACTCAAAATACAAGCCCATGAGTATCTTAAACAAAATATAAACAATCATCCTCCAAGCTCCTATGCCTGGCCCGTTACGGGTTCATCTTTCCCCTCGTTTCCTATATCATCCATTAGGGTAGAAGTAGGGCGTTAGTACAACGCGCCCAGTAGGTATTCCAATTAGGGTTAACACATGGGTTAGTACCAAAAATCCAGATATAATATATATATCAAAACCAGTTATAATAATCATTTCATACTTACAAAGCATCGTATCCAAAATAGTGTACGATAATAGAGATCCAATCATACCGATAAAAACCAGAAACCTTGCATGATAATAAAGATCATAATCATGCCGATTCAATGCCATGCCATGCTATCATATGCAATGAGTCCCACCCCTCACATGTACATAAAAGTACTCACCACATAGGTCTTTCGGACGCCCCGAAGGAGTGTGGACCCTCCGGTTACATTTCATACATAGTATCCTCTTGATGGAATGCTCCTCATCAATGTATCCCCCACGATTCTATTACGGACACCCCGACGGAGTGTTTATCTCCGGATACGTTTCATACATAGTATCCTCTTGATGGAAATCACATCAAGGTACCCCACATAGGTTCTTCGGACGCCCCGACGGAGTGTGGACCCTCCGGTTACCTTTCATCCCTCCCATGCCATGCATGAGATGCAAATGCCAACATGCTATGTAGAAATACAAATCATAGTATTTAAAACTCACATTTAAACCACATGTTATTTTATCATATAAACATAGCATTTAAAATCACAATTTGAAACATATCCTTTGTAACATATATTCATAAAAAATAAGATAAAACAATGCACATAAACCCATGGTTTCAAAGAGGTGGAATCCTGCCAAAGACCGCTAACGTGTCCTTGCGTCTTTCATCCGGTAACCGCTCACGATCGTAAACACCTTGTGAGGTCCCGTTACCTTAAAATATAACAATCAATCAAAACCAAGTCCCAATTGATTTAAAATATTTTAAGTCCATAAATCAATCCCCATGGTTTATCATTTTCAGCCGATATTACCAAATTGTCATTGGTCTAATCTTTAATTAACAATTCATTCATTTAACCCAACATACGTAACCCTATGTTCATCAAACAATTCCCATGGGATTTGGCCACACACCATGGCCAAACCCATGGTCCCTTATTTTCACTTAATTACCAAAATGCCATTATACATATCTATAGCCATTTACCTTCCTTATTTTCATATATTTAAAAGATTGTCATCCATGCCTAATATAACCCATTATTCTTATTTACAGTATACTTAGGCTAATAATTAACCCATTAATCCTGATAAGTCCATAAAAGAAACCTCATGGGGTTCGGCCATACATCATGGCCGAACCCATGATCCTCCATTTTTATCATGTATTTACAAAATTGTCATTCCCTCCAACTTGTGTTTAGGTTCCAAAACAAAGATCCTTTCATTTATTTAATCCTACATAAAACTCCAAATACCCTTTAAATGTTCCATAACAATTCCTTAATCCAAACATGATCTATCATTGAGGGATCCATTTAAAAATTGGTTCATGGGGTTCGGCCATACACATGGCCGAACCCATGATGTATAAAATTCAATTTCCATTATTAGAAAAATCCATAAATAGCAAGTCCATAATTAGAAGGTTCATAAATAGAAACTTCCTAAATTTAATATACCACTTCCATAATTAGAAAGTTTCAAAACTTAGCATCCATCCTTCCATAATTAGAAGGTGTCCAAGTTTAATCTCCACTTTCTATTTTAATCACCATGCTCAGATCCTTTCTAAATTAATATCCAACTTCCATATTTAGAAAGTTTCTAATTTAAACTCCACCTTCCAAAAATAATTATCTTACATTAAAAATACCATTACAACTCCATGGGGTTCGGCCATACACCATGGCCGAACCCTATGGTTCATAAAGTTCTCTTTTAAATGAATTCAAACAACATAACCCTCCATGGTTTTCATGATTTAATTGCATCTAAGAAAACAACACAAATCCATTTAAAATAAATCATTATCCTTTCCATGGGATTCATCCTTCAAAATCCCTTAATTATTCCATGGTTTTTCTCCCATAAAATAACCAACAACCTTTCATGGGGTTCGGCCCTTCATCATGGCTGAACCCTATGGTTTCTCAACTTTTTCTTAAACCATTTTAAATCCCTTTTAAAACATGCATAATTAGTCCATGGTTTTCAACCCAAAAACCCATAATTTAAACCATGTCTTTCCATTAAAAACTCATCATTCATCCCTCAATCTTCTTCCATGGGGTTCGGCCATACACCATGTCCGAACCCTATGGTTCTTTTCCATTAAACAAAAATTATAAAATTACTTACCAGTTCCGCGACTTCTCCGGTTTTCCGTCGGTTCATCTTGCTCTTCCAATCTTCTTTTTTCCTTAGTCTTTTCTCCTCCTAGATCTTTCACTCAGCTGGCTGCTCTTGTGCTTGTTGCTGCCTCTCTTTGAATGCCAAGTGAATGTCGTGTGCCGCTCTCTCTTGTCTCCTTTTATTACATACAATTTGTCCCAATTTAGAAGGTGCTTAAGCGCCCCTTCCATAAAATTTCCACTCGGCCAATACCTTATTTGAAATAACCATTACCCTGCACCCTTGCTGCTGTAACACCCTGGAATTTCAAAGTTATCATTTTATATGAAAATATTCATATTTACGGAATTGCCATTGTGATAAAATTGATTTGAATTTAAATGGGTCAATGGCTCAATCAAGACCCAAAGGATGGTAGTTTGTTTACAAAACAAATAAATGGATAAGTTGAATTTAAACGGGTCAAGAATCATATTTGGGTCAAATTTTGATAAATGGGTCAAAATGGCTAGATGGGACCCAATGGGTCGTGAATGGCATGATTAACCATGGATTGAGTTCAAGCTTAGTTAATTTAAGTTTATTAATTACTTGAGTTTGGTTTGAGTTGAAATGAATGGTGGGTTAAGTTGAGTTGAATTTATTAGTTAAGTTAAATTAAATGAATGACTTAGGTTGGGTGAGTTGAATAAATGAGTTGGATGAATATGTATTTTTATTGTGAAGTGTGTGAATGAGAGGGGAAGTGTTTTAAATTCCAATTTTGAGCAAGGAAAAATGTTGGTGCATGGGGAGACATTACCATGCATGTAACCCCCATTTAGGTGATGAATAAAATGGGAGTTACATTTTGAATGGGAGTTACTTTTTGAAGTCACAAGGGTTGCTAGGGACGTTGGCTGCATGCATGAGCAATTTCATGCATGTAACGGCTACCATGGAGATATGAGAGTGATGGCTTTGAGAGTTACAAATGCATGAATGAAGGAGAATGCAAACAATTCACAAGGATATGCATAGGCCGTTGGGTACCCTTGGAGGTTCATCTCAAAGATGAAACCCCCAAGGAAGGTATTAAAAAAATAATGGTTACATAAAGGTTTTATATTTAAAATGGTTACATGCATTGGAACCATGAGGATTAACTACCTTAGATGGAAGGTCAAGGGTTAAAAAAAAAACGTTGGAGGGTTTCATCTCAAGGATGAAACCCCCAAAGGAAATAAGAGTTAAAGATAAATGCATTAGGAGTTACAATTTTTGGGTACCAAAGAGATCACATGGGCTGATTGAAAGTTAGCCAAAGATGTTTCAGTTTTTTCTCTCCCTATCTCTCTCTCTTGGTCGTTTTTATCTTCCCAAACACTAAGAGCAGCAGCTGGTTAGTGATATGAAATCAGTCCTTGATTGATTTGTTTCACCAAGACAAAAGCATAACTTGAGCAAAAGTGTTGGCCTCAAGGTATTCCATTCAAAGTCAAAAAAATTCTATCTCTTTCTCTCTTTGCCGTTTTCTACCAAGAACAACAGCTGGTTGTTTAAATCAGTCCCTGATCATCAAGGAATCAAAGAAGGAGAGGCTAAGAAAGGACAAGGAACAAGCCGGAGGGAAGATCAAGTGGAGGAGTCGCGGAAACGGTAGGTGTTCGATAAACTGTTTTTTTTAATTAAGAATTATGATCCGGCTATTGGATGGCTGAATCTAACAAGGGTTAAATATTGGTTAGAAGTACATGAAGGAGATCAAAAGAGGGACCATAGGGTTCGGCCCCATTGGATGGCCAAACCCCATGGAAATAATTGGTTTATTTGGATGGTTTTTGGAAATTAAAACCATACAAATTTGGGACTGTTTTTAGTTGATTTTAAGTGTGTGTTTTAAAAAGGTTAAAACATAAATAAGGAAGTTTGTTTTGGACATAGATGAATGATGAAGAAATTCAAAACCAAAGGTTATAGGGTTCGGCCACCATGGAGGGCCGAACCCCATGCAAATAATGGTTTGTTTTGATGTATTTGGAACAAATAAACCATGAAGTTGGTGGACTGTTTTGGGTTATTATTTTAAGATGTACATACATGTTTTAGAATGGTTTAAAAACATGGATTTGGGTGCTGGTTTCAGACCTAAGATGAAGGACTAAGTGTTCAAAAATTAATCTCATGGTGTTCGGCCAATAAGCATGGCCGAACCCTATGAAATTGGGCTAATTTTGGATGGTTGTTTGAAGGTTAAAAACCTGATTTAGATATACAGTTATTACCTGGTTAATTGAGGTTTAAAAACAGTAAACGTAATCATTGGGTTCAGCCATAATAGAGGGCCGAACCCCATGTAAAATGATATTGGTTTTCATGTTGAGAATCCCATGGAAACCATGGAAACCATGAAAACCCATGGACTGTTTTGTGGAATAATTGGGTTAAGTTTATGATGAACATTAGGTATTATAAATATGCTTTGATATAAGAATAATATATGTTGTTTATGGAGTTAGTATGGGTAAGTAATCGGCCAATATGAATCATGGAAATTGAGCATAAAAGCACATTGGTGAGGTTCGGCCATGTGTATGGCCGAACCCCACTAATGGTAATTGTGGGACATAATGGTTGGTTTATATGAAGGTATGGAAGGTTTAGAAGGATCAAATTAAGTGGTGAGGTTCAGCCGTGTGTATGGCCGAACCCCACTAAAGATGGTTTTATGTTTGATGATGAAAGTTAGATAATTTAAAGCAAAGGTTGGTCTCAATTGCACAATCGTAATTATGGCTGAAATGATTAAAAATAAAATGATCATATGATTGGATAAATGATTAACTTGCTGCCATGTACATAGGGTATTCGGATTTTTAGAACGGTGAGCGAGCCGTGATCGGAAGACGGTCCAAAGGAGGGGTCGAACAAAGTAAACTATGGTAGGTTTCCTACCTTGTTGTAACCACATAACTTATTTGCTGTTTTATGTTTATTTGAATAAGTTATTTGAATCAAATGTTATATTTACAAATGGCATGTTTGCATAGACATCTCATGCATAGCATGGGATGATGGGGAAGTAACCGGAGGCCACACTCCGTCGGGGCGTCCGAAAGACCATTGTGGGGTACCCTGATGATGAGAATCCCATCAGGAGGAATCTGGAGGCCACACTCCGTCGGGGCGTCCGAAAGACCACTGTGGGTTACCTTGACGATGAGAATCCCGTCAAGTGATGGCTATGTTGAATGGTGATGGGTGGGACTCATTACATGTTCATTTCATACATAGCATATTTTTACAGAATTTTGTCACACATGTATAACTATTATCCTATTTGCATGTTTTTGACTAACCATGTGGTAGCCCTATTCGGAAACACTATTGGGCGTGTTGATCTAACGCCCTATCTATATCTTTAGTGGATGATGCAGGGAAAGGAAAGAACGTGGTTGGAGAAGAGGACCAAGTACGAAAAGTTGGGCGATTTGAATGATTGCAATGGACTATGAATGGATTATTTATGGACTTGTTAGTTGATTTATTTGGAACAATGTAATTTGTTAAATTAGATGTTGGCATGTAATAAGTAGTTAAGTAGATGCTATGGTTGGATTTATTTGAATGGTTTGGAATGAATAGTAGACTAAGGTTATATAATAATTTTGGAGAATAAATAAGGTACTTTGCTATCTAAAAATGGAAATTGGATTAATCATAGGTTCTATTATAACCTCAGTTAGATCTAGACTAAGTTGATTCCACTAGATATATATGTACCATGTGCGGATCAGTTTTATGGACTTAGTTCATACGCACATGGGCTTGGCCAGTTAAGGGTCGGATTTAGAGATCCGAACTTAACTCGCGTCGTGACATTCCGCCCCGATCACTTATTGATTATTAGTATTTAAAAAATATAAAAAAAATAAACTCTGAAAATTTAGAGTGAAAAGGGCGGGGTGTTACAGCTGCCCTTCTCTTATTGATTCATGAATGCCGTGTGCCTCTCCTTTGTCTCTTTTTTTCTTTTTAATAGAACTCCACACAGTTCCATATTAAGAAAGGGCCTTGTGCGCCCCTTCCTTGTTGCCTTTTCCATTTTATGCTAACTTTGAAGGTACCAAGACCTTTTAGCTTAGCCAATGCCTAATGCCGTGTATCACCCAAAACAATAATTTCTATCCTTGTTGTAGGTGCATTCACCACTTGGTTTCCTTATTTAGACAATGCCTTGCACCCTTCTTGTCTTGTAAGATAACAATTGCCATGTGCACCTTTCCTTCCTCTCTTTTCTAGTTTCCAATTGATCTAAACTTAGAAGATGGTTGCGCCCCTTGATGCCTTTCTTTTATTAAACCTTCCCTTTAATCCTATCCTAGATTAGAAGATGCCATGACTCTCTAAATTAGCCATTGCCTAAACCCAAATGCATCTACACGTTTTTTTGCCCAATTTAGGACAATCCTTGGTCGCATATAATTCCTTGATTTTTGTGATAGAAAATCTTATCTTGTATGCGCATATCCCATGGATTAAATATCTCATTATCGGCCAAGTAATATCCCATACATAGCCATGCAACTCCTAAAATCTTTCCATCATATATTGTATGTGCATATCCCATGGATTAAATATCTCATAATCGGCCAGTAATATCCCATACATAGCCATGCAACTCCTAAAATCTTTCCATCATATCTGCCATACGCATGCAATTAATACAAATCCCTTATTTATATAAATTGCATTACCAATTAAATTCAGCCACATTTAATTTTATTAAAACCCTTTTCCAAAACCGTTGGGTCTTAATTGGGCTATGGCCCAACACTTAACCCATAAATAAATCCATATCTAATAATTCACAAATTAAATGGGTAATTTCCGTAAATATTTATAACTTGAAAATCCGGGGTGTTACAGGATCCGCACTGATTTCGATTGAGAAATGGTATATGATGTTTTGAAATGAAAAAGGAGTCTACGCTCCGTTCGGTGGGACCGATAAGGCATACATGGGGAGTCATGACAGTGAATACCTTGATGCGGCTTGTTCATCAAGAGGTTTACCTAAGTATTTTTGAGATATGGTTGATGGGTGGGAAATCATGGCATATGACACCCATGGCATGGCATTGATTTTGCATGATTGGATATTATGTATCTATTCTGATTTTTATACTAATCCCATGTGTTTACCCTACTCGGAATACTTACTGGGCGCGTTGACTAACGCCCTACTTCTACCTTAGATGATGATATAGGGAACAGAACGGACGATGGACGAAAAAGGAGCTAAGCTTAGGAGCTTGGGCAGCTTATTGCTTATTTTTAAGTTTTAGTCTTCGACAGTGCATTTGAGTTAATTGCATTTTGGGATTCTAATAAGTTAGATATTATTTTGCTATGGTTTGACGTTACCTTCGGATATTAAGTTTAGTTAAGTTTTAGGTGATTGACTTCCTTGCAAAGTAAAGGTTATGGTTGGGTTATGTAATCAAATATTAATTCCGCAATATGTTTATTTCTACAAGTATAACCTTAAGCGTGTGAACTGTTTTAGTGGACTCGGTCCACGCACACATACGGTTGGCCAATTAAGGGCCGAGCTTGGAAGTTCGGACTTAGCTTGCGTCGTGGCGTCCCACTCTCTCTCACTCTTTATATCAAAAAAAAAAAAAATGGACTCTGATTTTCGGTGAGTGAAAAAGGGCGGGGCGTTTACAAAAGCGGACAATATCTTGCTGGGCCGAGCCCCAAGCCCTTTTTTATGGGCCGGGCTGTTACATAATCTATTAACCTCTAGACGTTTTACATGGGTTCCATATTGCTTTATAGACTACTATGACTCAGCTCCCTGGCACCTTTTAGTGTTTACATTCTAATGGTTAGAACAAATACATCCCATACAAGTCAGGCGATGTCAGGTCTCGCATTTTGGTCCCATTTAGTATTTTCCATCCATTTAAATTCCAGGGTCCCCACCATGTCCTAAAGTCAATGGTTTTCATATAAATTCTAAAGTAGTGATTAAGTCGAGTCTCCTCACTGTAGATTGTCGGGTAATAGTAAAAATCTATAAAAATAAAAGTATACATAAATATTAAGAAACAGATAATACATACACATTACAAATAATCCCTTAGATTATTTTCCCAGAAAATAATGGACATTGGTGTAAGTCCACTTAAAATTTGCTACTTCATTTTAATTGATGTTAGAAAAGCTAGCCATCCAAAATAGTTAATAAAAGAAAAATGAAAGTACTCAATGCCTTCTCTCGTATTTTCTTCTCGATTGGAACATAAAGAGATATTGAGAGAGGCCCAGAGAGTATAGTACAGAAATGTAAAGTGCTAAGGCCACTACACATATTGTCTTCTGGGTTAGGATTATGGAGACGTATTGAGTTCGGCCTAGATAGAACAGTAAAATAAATCCCTCAATGCCCGATCCCTTTTTACCAAAGAGCGGCGTTTCTGCTGCGCTACAGATGGCTACCGAGTGGCGTTTCCACTGCACTACAGATAAAGGGTTTCGGCTTGGAAGTGAACATCCAAATCCAAGAAAATAAACACACAAGAAGTTAGAGTCATTTAGATTTATAAATTAGAATAATGACCTTTAAAACTGATCATTAGAAATAAATCATAAATTCTAAATTCCAATTTTTACAAATTAAAAACAATTTCAAAAAATACTTTCACGTCATTTGGAACATGCTTCGAAACCTACCTTTGGAACTTGATACTGTGTCTTTGGAACTTCCGAAGCTACAATCTCAGAATCATCCAAATTCTGCTTCGGAACCTGCTGCAGTTACTTCGGAACTTTGGAGCCTGCTACATTGACTTCGGAACCTCCAAGTCAGGTTCCGAGACCTCAACACTGCTACAGTGACTTCAGAGCTTGGCTTCAGCACTACTACAGTAACCTCAGAACTTCTGAGTCAGGTTTCGAGACTTGTCTTCTTCAGCTAGTCACTTGCAGACAATGCAGTGACGGGACAGGCAGGGTCAAATACGAATCCAAAAATAGAGGAGTCCTTGAATTCGTTTTCTACATCTAACCAGTTGTTGTTGATCAAATTTTACATTTATAACTCGTAAGCACACGAACCATTTATAATATAGTAGTTAGAGTACGAAGCCGAACCCAACGAAAAATCTGAAAATATATGCATTAAATTTAAATCAGCATCGCTTTTAAATAGATCTATTTTCAAGAATATCAAATCAATTGTTTAAATAAGAAAACTCTTAACACATGGATTTTAATAAATCTTAGATCTAAAATCAAAATAACATCAATCCAATTTGTATCTAACATGTAAAATTAACAAAATAAGATGTTCGAATTAAATCCAATATATTGTCAAGAATCAAATCCATGTCCTTTTGTATTTAAATTAGTGAACCAAAATGTTAATCTTAATCTCAATTTAAGATCTCATGTTTTAAAGTTAAAATAACACATCTCCAGCCTTAGCTAGAAGAATTTTGAGCAAGAGAATTTTTGGACACAATGAATTAAAAAATGAAATACAAGAACATACTAGAACATACAAGAATTGAAAGAAAAACAAAATTTGAATTTTTTTTTATACAACATACATACAAAGTGACTAATGTAACTAACGATAGGAAATAAATTGATAAATAAAGTAAATGACATAATAAATAAATGCATAATTTAAATGTTGGTTGTTGGAATAGACCGCTCATCACTCAGAAAATATATAAACAAATACAAAACGTAGATATGAAATTCGCGTAAAAGTCCAAATATCAATTCATGTCCATCATCAAACTTAAGAATTTATAAACTTTAATTTTTTAATTGAGCCTTAGTAACTTAGATTCAACACTTACAACTTAAGTTCTAACTATTTATTGTCCAATTAATTAAATAAATAATACAAACTTTAAAATCAAATCAAAATAATCGTCAAAGAGATCTGAAAAATTGGATATTTCAGGGTTCTAAAGGAATGTCTTGTATTCATTTTATGGAAGAATTCAGTACAGGCAATCCTAAAATTAAGTACAAGAAAGACAAAAATGTAACACTTCGGAATTCCACGTTATCAATATTTATGGAATTTGCCATTTTAATTGTGAATTAACAGATATGAACCTTAGATGGGTAAGGTGTTGGGTCATTAGCCCAATTAGGACCCAACAGTTATGGTATAAGGTTCAATTTAAAGTAAATGGGTAACGCACATTTAATTGGGTCAATGTTGTTATTTGGGTCAAAATACCCAATTGGGACCCAATGGGTCGTGGTTGACTTGGTTGACCACCAAGTGAGTTCAAGCCTAATTAAATGGGGCCGAATTAAAATGGGAATGCAATCAAGTGAGTTGAGTTGATTTGAATTAAATTAAAGTGATGAGTTAAGTGAGTTGAGTTGATTTGAATTAAATTAAAGTGGTGAGTTGAATTAAAGAGTGAGTGAAGTGTGAAGATGAAGGGTTGTTGTTTCAAAAATCAAACCAAGGGTTACACGTTGGAGAGGTGGGGAGTTTTGGTTTAAAATTCAAATTCAAACAAGGATACACTTCGGAGACTTGGAGTTCATCTCATGGATGAAACTCCCACATGGGAGATGATGGAGGGACCTTGTTTATTTTATGGGTTCTTGAAGAATAAAAAGGAAATTTTATTGGTCTAATTAATTTTAAAGGGAAGATGATGGACTATAGGGTTTGGCCATCATGTATGGCCGAACCCCATGGAAGAACTGATTATGGATGTTATGATCCATGTATGCGAGTTTTAATGAATGGATGATTAAAAGGAGGATTCAATGATAGACTTGATTTATGGACCTAAGGAGGGTAAGTGATTCAAGGGAGAAATGGAATATAGACATCATAGGGTTCGGCCATAGTGTATGGCCGAACCCCATGAATCAATTTTTATGGGTCATTCATGGACCAATCATGTTAGATGAATAATTATGTTAGGAGATGGAAAGATTGGATTATGGGTTTTGTTCATGTTGATGAATTATTTAGTCATGAACATATGTTTTTGGACCTAAAAATAAGGAGATGGAAATAATGGCAATATTGTATATATAGGCTAAAATGAAAGATCATGGGTTCGGCCATGGTGTATGGCCAAACCCCATGAACCATGTTAGTGAGTTATTTATTAGCCTAAGCATGTTTTAAATGAATGGAATGGACAACCATAGATAAAACAATGGCAAGGATGTAATTAAGGGTAAAAATGATGGACCATGGGTTGGGCCATGGTGTATGGCCTAACCCCATGGGGAATATTTTTATGGACTTGGATTATTAACAATGCTAAATAGTTGTTGTAAGTGATGAGATTAGTGAATCAAGGGATGAATGATCTTGGACTTAATTAAAAGATCAAATTGCTTGAAAGAGGGGACCAAAACCAAGATGGTGGGGTTCGGCCATGCTGTATGGCCGAACCCCCACTAAGGTGGATTTTGGTGGACTAAGGGTTAAGTAATTAGCTAAGTGGTGATTGAGCAATAAATAAAAGGAAGGACAAAAAATCAAGTAAGTGAGGTTCGGCGATGGTGTATGGTCGAACCCCCACAAGGTTGTGTTTATGGACTTAGACCTAATGTTAAATCAAATGGAATATGGGATTGGCTTTGATATGTAACAAGGTGATGGGACCTCATAAACGGTGTGCGATCGTGAGCGGTTACCGGTTTAAGAAGCAATGACACTTTAGTGGTCTTTGGTAGGATTCTACCTTTTTGAAAACATGGTTTACGTATGATGATTTTTATCATATTTTGATGAATTTATGTTGTAAAAGATATGTTCCAAATGTGAGTTTTAATGCTATGTTTATAATATAAAATATCATGTGTTTCAATAGCATCTCATGCATGGCATGGGGTGAAGGATATGTAAACAGAGGGACCACACTCCGTCGGGGCGTCCGAAAGACCACTGTGGACATACCTTGATGTGTATTTGCCATTAAGAGGTAACCGGAGGGGCCACACTCCGTCGGGGCTTCTGAAAGACCTATGTGGGGGTACCTTTATGTGCATTTTCCATCAAGAGGTAACCGGAAGGGTCACACTCCGTCGGGGAGTCCGAAAGACCTATGTGGGGGTACTTATATGTACTAGTGATGGGTGGGACTCATTTCATTTGACATCATGACATGGCATTGTTTTATATGGTTTTGACATTATGTTATTATATATGATTTGTACTAACCATGTGTAGACCCTAAATGGAATACCTACTGGGCGCGTTGTTCTAACGCCCTACTTTTACCCTAGTGGATGATACAGGAAACGAGAGGGACGATGGAGGTGATTGGAGCCATGTAACGCCCAGACCTTTTTCACTCTACGCTTTCCGAAAATCAGAGTCTATTTTTTTTTTTAAAAGTGATAGCGAGTGGGACGTCATGACGCGAGTTAAGTCCGAACTTCTAAAGTCCCACCCTTAACTGGCCAACCCTATGTGTGCATGGACTAATTCCATGAAAACGGTTCACACATAACAATATAAACATGCGGAATAAAAATCATAACATGCGGAATTATAATAGAACCTTGTTCTATTCCATTTCAGATAGCAAAGTACGTCGAGTCCTTATCCATACATAGGAGCTTGGATATGTGATTGGATTATATTTGTGTTTAAGTTACACATGGACTTGTAAATTGAGCAGCTTGATTTCGGGCATGTAATAACTTAGATAATTTTGTTATGGTTTGAATGGTTTGTTGGATTTTTAAGTTAAGTTTAATTATGATTAAAGACTGGAAGTACTTTGCTATCTAAAAAAGAATAGATCTATGTTCTATTATAATACGCACTTTATGATTTAATCCGCTTGTATTTATTATTATGTGTGAACCGTTTTCATGGACTTAGTCCATGCACACATAGGGTTGGCCAGTTAAGAGTCGGACTTTAGAAGTTCGGACTTAACTCGCGTCGTGACGTCCTGCTCTTTATCTCACTCTCTATTTAGAAAAAAAAAATAGACTCTGATTTTCGAAAAGCGAGTGTAAAAGGGCGGGGCGTTACAGTTGGTATCAGAGTGAAACGGGAAGATTGAATCTTTCGAAGTAAGATTAAGACGGTTTCATGTCTCACTGACAGATAAGAATCCCACCTGACTGACTCTTCGGAGTCCTCTGCAAGGAGGCCGGATTAATTTACTTCGTTAGACTCAGACTGAACATTCAATCAGAGAACAACAATGAATGATAGGAAAGGAAGTACAACCAAAATAATTGGATTTATCAAACATAGCAAAATAGGATATACTTCCCCGATATCCCCAAATTGAGAAAACAAATATTAGATACTTAGGAAATTTCCCCACAAACAAAGAAAAAAAACACCAAGAGTGCTTATTTGGAAATTTCCCCAATAGTAGGAAAAATACAAACTTTACAATGAAAACTAAGTCATGATATTTTTCAATGGCTAAGGGAAAAATGCCTCTAAAGAGAAAGACCCGACAAAATCAGAAAGGGAAGGAAAAAGAGATGGAAAAATCTCAACATGAAGAGGAGGAACGACAATACCGACATGAAGAGGAAGAACAACCATCCCACCAAGAGTAGGAGGTACAAAGCAACGTGAATATACCTGTGGTGCCTCCTAAACTACAAAGCTTGGTTCAAGCAGTAGTTACATCTGTTCTTCAACAGCATCTGAATGGAAATGGAAACACCAGTGACGCCAATGACCGGAGTATGGTCCGGGATTTCCAGCAACAGCGCCCTCCTTACTTCAAAAGGAATGAAGGGCCTGTCGGAGCGGAAAACTGGCTGAAGAAGATTGCACAGATCCTGACTCTATTGAAGATGACAAGTCATGTTGACAAGATTTTACTGGCCACGTTACAACTGGTTGATGATGCCGGTAAATGGTGGGAGGTAATAGAGACACAGCATGCACTCCTTCCGGAAGGAGAGAGGACTGCAATGACTTGGGATCAGTTCTCAGCTACCTTCTTGGACCATTATTTCCCTGAGGAGGAGAAGGAGCGCCAGACTCAAGCCTTCCTATCTTTGGTACAATGTACCATGACGGTGGCAGAGTACCACCAGGAGTTTCTCAGTTTGTCTTGCTATGCATTCTATATGGTGGATACAGAGTATCGAAGGGCACACAAGTTTGAACGGGGCCTTCGGCCAAGCATTAGGGCCAAAGTAACCATATTCAAGGCAGCTACATTGGCAGAGGTGGTCAGCATGGCCACTATAGCAGAGCAAGAGATGGTTGAGTTAGTGCGTTTTGGCAACCGCCGAGCTTAGAGTGGGAGGGGTACATTTCAGCCCAATAAAAAGTTCCGACCGAATTTTAGCAGACCCTCACCATCCACTAGGTCAACAGGGGGCTTTCGTCCCAATCATCCCTACCCATCTGCATCAGTTACTCAGGCTCCTAGAGGGGTGAACAACTGCTTTCATTGTGATCAGCTAGGCCATTTTAAGAGGGAATGCCCACAACTCAGCAAACCCTATTATTCCAAAGGTTCATTTCGCCCACCAACTAGACCAGCTAATTCACGAGGAGGCAGGACATTTAACCAGGCGGGAAGGGAGCATATAGGATCTGGACGGTTGTTTACCTTAGCACCTCCAGCAGCAGTGGATCACTCTGTGATTCAAGGTATGGCTGTAGCCAGTAGTTCTTACGCTTTGCTTTATTTGATTCTGGAGCATCCCACTCTTTCATATCTGCTGCATTCATATCCGCAACTGAAACTTTAGTACAAAAACTGTCCACATCACTCACCATTGTATCCCCCGTCGGAGACACGTCATTGGGGCTTATATGCACAACAGTGAATACTGAACTCGCTGGACTCAGATTTGAGTTCAACTATTTGGTACTCGATATGACTGAACTATTTGGTATCGATATGACTGAGTACGATATTATATTCGGCATGGACTGGTTGGCAAGCTTTCAGGCTAACATTGATTGTTATCGCCATAAGGTGACATTTTTGTCACCCGAGGGAAAGCAATATGTGGTGCGTACTGACAAATAAAACAGACTGCATGAAGGGTTAAACCACCTGGTATTGAACAATATCAGAATCAATAAGGCACCGTGGCTGAACTACTGGCAATAGTAAGGGACTATACTGATGTATTTCCAAAAGAACTCCCTAGCTTGCCTCCCATGAGGGAGATTAATTTTAAAATCAAGCTGTATCCTGGCAATTCACCTGTGTCATTACCACACAACCGGATGGCACCAGAGGAGATGTCTGAGTTAAAGAAGCAAATTGATGAACTGCTCAGATTGGGGTGCATTCGGAACAGTACATCATCTTGGGGAGCTCCGGTTTTATTTGTAAAGAAGAAGGATGGTTCACTCCGTATGTGCGTAGACTATCGAAAACTGAATCAGCTGACAGTCAGAAACAAGTATCCTCTACCCAGGATCGATGATCTATTTGATCAACTTAGAGGTTCTAGCCATTTCTCTAAGATTGATTTGATGGTCGGATACCACCAAATCCGGGTTAGGGAGGAAGACATAGAGAAGACAACCTTCAGAATGCGGTATGGACTATATGAGTTTGTAGTCATGCCGTTTGGACTCACCAATGCACCGGCTGTGTTCATGGATCTAATGAACAGGATTTTCCGTCCTTACTTGGACCAATTTGTCATTGTATTTATTGATAACATTTTGATTTATTCCAAAACTCAGGAAGAACATGCTGAGCACCTGAGGATAGTTCTGGACACTTTGAGGAAGAACATGTTATTTGCCAAAGCCAGCAAGTGTGAATTTTGGCTACCCAAGGTTAACTTCTTGGGACATGTCATATCAGTAGAAGGTATAGCTGTGGATCCGGCTAAAGTGGCGGCAATGAGAGAATAGAAATCGCCTAAGAATGTAACCGAGATCCGTAACTTCTTGGGATTGGCTGGTTACTACAGGAAGTTTATCATGGACTTCTCCAAGATAGCATCTCCACTTACCCGACTCACTCAGAAAGGAGTCAAATTTGAGTGGTCAGATGTGTGCAACTGTAGATTTGAGGATATGAAAGATAGACTTACAACGGCTCCTATTTTGATTTTGCCAGAAAGAGGCAAGGGTTATGAGGTACAATACGACGCTTCAGGAGAGGGACTTGGGTGTGTCCTCAATCAAACTCATCGTGTGGTGGCTTATGGTGCAAGACAATTGAAAATACATGAACGCCTCTATCCTACACATGATCTTGAACTAGACGCAGTGGTCTTCGCTCTCAAAAGCTGGAGACACTATTTATATGGCGAGAAATTTGAAGTGTTTTCAGATCATAAGAGCTTGAAGTATTTGTTTGATCAGAAAAAGCTCAACCTGAGGCAGCGCAGATGGATGGAATATCTGCAGGATTATGAGTTCGCACTTCGTTATCACCCTGGCAAGGCGAACAAGGTGGCAGATGACCTCAGCCGTATATCACATGCATCAGTGGCATGCTTAATCAGAACAGAATGGGAGATGCTGAATACCATAAGAGAGTTCAATTTATATATCAATAACCATGGGAGTATGTACAATTTGATCATACGGTCCAACATGGTTACCAAGATTGAACAGGAACAGTGGATAGACCCGGAAGTAGAGGAGATAAGGGCCAAGATGTCTACTGGTGAAGTCATACCGGAATGGGAGTTACGACAGGACAAGGTCTTGTATTCCAGGGAAGAATATATGTACCTAAAAACTGCAGAAGAGAATTATTGATTGAGGCACATCAGACCAAACTCTCTATTCATCCGGGCAGCAACAAGATGTATCACGACTTGAAGAGACATTACTGGTGGCATGGACTCAAGAAGGATGTGGCAGAATTTGTGGCTCATTGTTTAACTTGTCAACAGGTTAAGACGGAACATCAGAAGCCACTAGGGTTACACAAACCTTTACCAGTGCCGGAATGGAAATGGGAGCACATCTCCATGGATTTTGTACAGGGTTGCCATGGTCTTCAAAGGGCAATGATGCAATATGGGTCGTGGTAGACCGACTGACCAAGTCTGCACATTTTCTTCCAATTAAGATGACAGACTCATCTGAGACTTTGGGTCGGCGGTATATCAAGGATATCATTGGGCTACATGGTATTCCCCAGACTATAGTGTCTGACAGAGATGGCCGATTCACCGGCAGAGTATGGCAGAGTATATAGTCGGCCATGGGAACAGATCTACTGACTACTACAACATTCCATCCACAGACTGATGGGCAATCTGAGAGGACAATACAAACATTGGAGGATATGCTGAGAGCATGCATGTTAGATTTCAAGGATGGATGGGAGGATCACTTGCCGTTGGTAGAATTCTCATACAACAACAGTTACCAGGCAAGCCTCCAGATGGCTCCATTTGAGGCTTTATATGGAAGACCATGTAGATCACCCGTGTCCTGGACAGAGGCCGGTGAGCTTGCACTGATTGGACCTGAGTTGGTTGTAGAGACTACAGCACAGATACATGTGATACGGCAACATCTATTGGCTGCGCAAAGTAGTCAGAAGAGCTATGCTGACAAAAGGAGGTGGTTCCTTGAATTTGAAGTGGGGGACATGGTGTTATTGAAAGTCTCGCCACGAAAGGGACACATGAGACTTGGAAAGAAGGGGAAACTGTCACCAAGATATGTGGGACCGTTTTCAATCATAAGAAGGATGGGGGATGTGGCTTATCAATTGGCACTCCTTTCACAGTTGGCATCTTTGCACGATGTGTTTCATATACGATGTTGAGGAAGTACAAGACTGATCCCTCTCATGTACTGGACATACAAGACATAGATATCCAAAGCGACGTGACATACGTCAAAAAGCCTGTCCGAGTGGTGAACACAAAACAAAAGGTATTACGGAACCGAGCGATCCAGTTTGTTAAGGTGGTATGGGATCGACATGGTAATGAGGAAGCCACATGGGACTGGAGCCGGAAATGAGAACAACTCATCCTGAGCTATTTATGTAAATGTTTGAAACCCTACTTCGCTCGATTTTTAGGACGAAAATTTTAAAAAGAGGGTTGTATTGTAACACTTCGGAATTCCATGTTATCAATATTTATGGAATTTGCCATTTTAATTGTGAATTAACGGATATGAACCTTAGATGGGTAAGGTGCTGGGTCATTGGCCCAATTAGGACCCAACGGTTATGGTATAAGGTTCAATTTAAAGTAAATGGGGAAGCCGCATTTAATTGGGTCAATGTTGTTATTTGGGTCAAAATACCCAATTGGGATCCAATGGGTCGTGGTTGACTTGGTTGACCACCAAGTGAGTTCAAGCCTAATTAAATGGGGCTGACTTAAAATGGGAATGCAATCAAGTGAGTTGAGTTGATTTGAATTAAATTAAAGTGATGAGTTAAGTGAGTTGAGTTGATTTGAATTAATTAAAGTGGTGAGTTGAATTAAAGAGTGAGTGAAGTGTGAAGATGAAGGGTTGTTGTTTCAAAAATCAAACCGAGGGTTACACGTTGGAGAGGTGGGGAGTTTTGGTTTAAAATTCAAATTCAAACAAGGATACACGTTGGAGCCTTGGAGTTCATCTCATGGATGAAACTCCCACATGGGAGATAATGGAGAGACCTTGGTTATTTTATGGGTTCTTGAAGAATAAAAAGGAAAGTTTATGGGTCTAAGTAATTTTAAAGGGAAGATGATGGACTATAGGGTTCGGCCATCATGTATGGCTGAACCCCATGGAAGAACTGATTATGGATGTTATGATCCATGTATGTGAGTTTTAATGAATGGATGATTAAAAGTTGGATTCAATGATAGACTTGATTTATGGACCTAAGGAGGGTAAGTGATTCAAGGGAGAAATGGAATATAGACATCATAGGGCTCGGCCATAGTGTATGGCCGAACCCCATGAATCAATTTTTATGGGTCATTCATGGACCAATCATGTTAGATGAATAATTATGTTAGGAGATGGAAAGATTGGATTATGGGTTTTGTTCATGTTGATGAATTATTTAGTAATGAACATATGTTTTTGGACCTAAAAATAAGGAGATGGAAATAATGACAATATTGTATATATAGGCTAAAATGAAAGATCATGGTTTCGGCCATGGTGTATGGCCGAACCCCATGAACCATGTTAGTGGGTTATTTATTAGCCTAAGCATGTTTTAAATGAATGGAATGGACAACCATAGATAAAACAATGGCAAGGATGTAATTAAGGGTGAAAATGATGGACCATGGGTTGGGCCATGGTGCATGGCCGAACCCCATGAGGAATATTTTTATGGACTTGGATTATTAACAATGCTAAATAGTTGTTGTAAGTGATGAGATTAATGAATCAAGGGATGAATGATCTTGGACTTAATTAAAAGATCAAATTGCTTGAAAGAGGGACCAAAACCAAGATGGTGAGGTTCGGTCATGTTGTATGGCCGAACCCCACTAAGGTGGATTTTGGTGGACTAAGGGTTAAGTAATTAGCTAAGTGGTGATTGAGCAATAAATAAAAGGAAGGGCAAAAAATCAAGTAAGTGAGGTTCGGCGATGGTGTATGGTCGAACCCCCACAAGGTTGTGTTTATGGACTTAGACCTAATGTTAAATCAAATGGAATATGGGATTGGCTTGTTGATATGTAACAAGGTGATGGGACCTCATAAACGGTGTGCGATCGTGAGCGGTTACCGGTTTAAGAAGCAATGACACTTTAGTGGTCTTTGGTAGGATTCTACCTTTTTGAAAACATGGTTTACGTATGATGATTTTTATCATATTTTGATGAATTTATGTTGTAAAAGATATGTTCCAAATGTGAGTTTTAATGCTATGTTTATAATATAAAATATCATGTGTTTCAATAGCATCTCATGCATGGCATGGGGTGAAGGATATGTAACCGGAGGGGCCACACTCCGTCGGGGCGTCCGAAAGACCTATGTGGTGGTACCTTCATGTACATTTTTCATCAAGAGGTAACCGGAGGGGCCACACTCCGTCTGGGTGTCCGAAAGACCTATGTGGGGGTACTTATATGTACTTGTGATGGGTGGGACTCATTTCATTTGACATTATGACATGTCATTGTTTTATATGGTTTTTGACATTATGTTATTATATATGATTTGTACTAACCATGTGTAGACCCTAAATGGAATACCTACTGGGCGCATTGTTCTAACGCCCTACTTCTACCCTAGTGGATGATACAGGAAACGAAAGGGACGATGAACGTGATTGGAGCCATGTAACGCCGCGCCCTTTTAAACTCTACGCTTTCCGAAAATCAGAGTCTATTTTTTTTTTTAAAAGTGATAGCGAGTGGGACGTCATGACGCGAGTTAAGTCCGAACTTCTAAAGTCCCACCCTTAACTGGCCAACCCTATGTGTGCATGGACTAATTCCATGAAAACGGTTCACACATAACAATATAAACATGCGGAATAAAAATCATAACATGCGGAATTATAATAGAACCTTGTTCTATTCCATTTCAGATAGCAAAGTACGTCGAGTCCTTATCCATAATTAAAATATCATAATTATCCAAATAAACATCCAACCATAGCCAATCATCTAAATTATTAAAAGTCCGACGTCTAGTTACTCATAATACATATCCATGAGTAATTTAAATAAAATATAAATTAAAAGCATCCAAGCTCCTATGCCTGGCCCGTTTCGCATTCATCCTTCTCCTTCTTTCCTTTATCATCCACTAGGGTAGAAGTAGGGCGTTAGAACAATGCGCCCACTAGGTATTCCAATTAGGGCTAACACATGGTTAGTACAAAATATATGTAATAATATCATAATGTCAAAAACCATATAAACCATGCCATGCAATGATGACAAATGCAATGAGTCCCACCCATCACATGTACATAAAAGTACCTCCACATAGGTTTTTCGGACGCCCCGACGGATTGTGGACCCTCCGATTTCTTCCTGATGGAAAAGCACATCAAGGTATCCCACATAGGTTTTTCGGACTCCCCGACGGAGTGTGGCCCCTCCGGTTACATATCCTTCACCCCATGTCATGCATGAGATGCCAATGAAACACATGCTATTTTATCATATAAACATAGCATTTAAAACTCACATTTTGAAACATATCCAACACATGCTATTTTATCATATAAACATAGCATTTAAAATTCATATTTTGAAACCTATCCTTTGTAATATAAATTCATCAAAGTAAGATAAAAACATTGTGTATAAACCCATGGTTTCAAAGAGGTGGAATCCTACCAAAGACCACTACGTGTCCTTGCGCTTTCATCCTGTAAACGCTCACAATCGTACACACCTTGTGAGGTCCCGTTACCTTATAATGCATTAATCAATTAAAACCATGTCCCATTTGATTTACAAGAATATTTAAGTCCATAAACACAATCCTCATGGGGTTCGGCCATACACCATGGCCGAACCCATGATTCATCACTTTCACCCTTTATTACAACCTTGCCATTGGTCTAAACCTTAGTTAATATTCCATTCATTTTAATCAAACATACATAACCCTAGGTCCGCCAAACATTCCCCATGGGGTTCGGCCATACAACATGACCGAACCCATGGTCCATTGATTTCACTTAATTACCAAATTGCCATTATACTTAACCATAACCAAAACATTCCAAAAATGATTGATACATAGTTCTTTAATCTAAATACATGATCCAACAAATAGTTCATGGGGTTTGGCCATACAACATGGCCAAACCCTATGTCCAATATTTTCACATATTTACAACATTGCCATCCATGGCTAACATAACCCATAATCCAATCCTTTCATTCATTAACAAATGCCTAAGTCCATGTTTTGATTCACAAACCCATCTCATGGGGTTCGGCCATACATCATGGTTGAACCCATGATCTTTCATTTCCTTAATTTTAGGTCCAACAACATAAAGAAAAACCCACAATCCCATAACATAATCCATAAATCATTTCCCATGGGGTTCGGCCGTACACCATGGCCGAACCCATGGTTTATCATTTTCACTCCTATTTACAATTTTGCCATGGTTTCCATTTAACCAATCACTGTATTGAGTCCATAACCGATCCATTAACCGTGACATACAAACCCATAAAATTGGTTCATGGGGTTCGGCCATGTGATGTCTAAGTTCCAATTACATCACTTTCCATATTTGAATCCATAAATTAAGGTTCCTTCCTTTTTTATCCAAAAATCCATAATTAGAAAGTTTTTAATTTAATAACCATCCTTAGATCCTTTCTAAATTTATATCCACCTCCATGGGGTTCGACCATACACCATGGCGGAACCATATGGTTCATAATCCTCTCTTTAAAAAATCATTAAACAAAACCAATGTCCTTCCATTTAAACCCTTTAAAATCATAAACTTACATCTATGATTTTCATCTTTCAATTCCATTAAAATAACTAATATCTTTCATGGTTTTCATCCTTCTTAAAATTATTAAGACAAACAATGTTCCTTCATGGTTTTCATCTTTCAAACTTCCATTAAAAATCACCAAAGTCCTTCCATGGGGTTCGGCCATACAACATGGCCGAACCCTATGGTTCATCCCTTTTCATTAAAAATACCATAATCATCTCCCAATTCTCTTCCATGGGCTTCGGCCATACATCATGGCCGAACCCTATGGTTCCTTTATTTTAAACAAAATTATCAAATACTAACCGGTTCTGCGACTCCTTCGGTTTTCCTTCTCTCCGATTGGTTCTTCCGATCTTCTTCTTCCTTGGCCTTCTCTCCTCATAGATCTTTCACCCTTGCTGGCTGCCATCTCCTTCTCTTTCTGTGTGCCGTGAATGATCTTAATGTTATGGGTGTCGTGCGCCCTTGCTGCCCTTCTTTTTAACAACTTCTTCTTGATCCCAACTTAGAAGGTGTTATGCGCCCCTTGTTGCCTTATGCGTCTCCCTTCTATAAACTCTCAATCGGCCAATCTTAATCCTAAATTTAGAAGGTGCCATGCGCCCTTCTTGCCTCTTCTTTATTAATCTCCCATTGGTCCCAATTTAGAAGGTGCCATGCGCCCCTTTTTTAAGCCATTGCTTTAATGCATTTTTAATCAAGAAAGACCCTCTTTAAAATATTCTAGCACATGCACATATCTTGGATATGCAATGTCACACACAGCCATAGCAATCTATCTCATTCCTAAAATCTTTCCATGATCCCTTTATGCGCATAATCATGGATTTGTAAATCCCTACACACAGCCAAGGCAATCCTAAAATCTTTCTATCCATACGTTCCATTTTAAACATATCAACGTGGATTGCATGGCCATGGAATCTATATTTAATATTTCATAGACAAATTGCATTATTATTTAATTCAACCCCATTTAATTTTATTGAAACTAATTCCACAATCCGTTGGGTCTTAATTGGGCAATGACCCAACACTTTACCCATATAAGGTCCATGTCTAACAATTCACAAATTAAATGAGTAATTTTCATATATATTAATAACTTGAAAATCCGGGTTGTTACAATACAACCCTCTTTTTAAAATTTTCGTCCCGAAAATGGAGTGAAGTAGGGTTTCAAATATTTACATAAATAGCTCAGGATGAGCTTTTCGCATTTCCGACTCGAGTTCCCATGTGGTTTCCTCAATGCCATGTCGATCCCATACCATCTTGACAAACTGGATCGCTCGGTTCCGCAATACCCTTTGTTCTGTGTCCACCACTCGGACAGGTTTTTCGACGTATGTCACGTCGCTTTGGACCTCTATATCTTGTATGTTCAGCACATGAGAAGGATCAGGATTGTACTTCCTCAACATCGATATATGGAACACATCGTGCAAAGATGCCAACTGTGATGGGAGTGCCAATTAATAAGCCACATCCCCCATCCTTCTTATGATTGAAAATGGTCCCACATATCTTGGCGATAGTTTCCCCTTCTTTCCAAATCCCATGTGTCCCTTTCATGGCAAGACTTTCAAGAACACCATGTCTCCCACTTCAAATTCAAGGAACCTCCTCCTCTTGTCAGCATAGCTCTTCTGACGACTTCGCGTAGTCAATAGATGTTGCCTATCAACTGTATCTGTGTTGTGGTCTCTACAACCAACTCAGGTCCAATCAGTGCAAGCTCACCGGCCTTTGTCCAGCACACATGTGATCTACATGGTCTACCATATAATGCCTCAAATGGAGCCATTTGGAGGCTTGCCTGGTAATTGTTGTTGTATGAGAATTCTACCAACGGCAAGTGATCCTCCCATCCACCCTTGAAATCTAGCATACATGCTCTCAGCATATCCTCCAATGCTTGTATTGTCCTCTCAGACTGCCCATCAATTTGTGGATGAAATGTTGTGCTAGTCAGATAGAATGATCATCTGCTGCCGGAGGAGCTAAGGTAAACAACCGTCCAGATCCTTTAGGCTCCCGTCCCGCTTGGTTAAATGTCCTGCCTCCTCGTGAGTTAGCTGGCTTAACTGGTGGGCGAGATGAACCTCTGGAATAAGAGGGTTTGTTGAGTTGTGGGCATTCCCTCTTAAAATGGCCTGGCTGATCACAATGGAAACAGTTGTTCACCCCTCTGGGAGCCTGGGTGACTGATGCAGATGGGGAGGGATGATTGAAAAAAAAGCCCCCTGTTGACCCAGTGGATGGTGAGGGTCTGCTAAAGTTTAGTCGGAACTTCTTGTTGGGCTGAAATGTACCCTTCCCACTCTGAGCTCGGCGGTTGTCAAAACGCGTTGACTCAGCCACTCTTGTTCTGCTATAGGGGCCCTGCTGACCACCTCTGCCAATGTAGCTGCTTTAAATATGGTTACATTGGCCCTTATGCTTGGCCGTAGGCCCCGCTCAAACTTGTGTGCCCTTCGAGACTCTGTATCCACCATATAAAATGCATATACAGACAAACTGAGAAACTCTTAGTGGTACTCTGCCACCGTCATGGCACCTTATACCAAAGATAGAAGAGCTTGGGTCTGGCGTTCCTTCTCCTCCTCAAGGAAATAATGGTCCAAGAAGGTAGCTGAGAACTGATCCCAAGTCATTGCAGTCCTCTCTTCCTTCCGGAAGAAGTGCTCACTGCTTCTCTATCACCTCCCACCATTTACCGGCATCATCGATCAGTTGTGATGTGGCCAATAAAATTTTGTCAGCATGACTTGAAATCTTGAGTAGGGTCAAGATCTGTGTAATCTTTTTCAGCCAGTTTTCCGCTCCGACAGCCCCTTCTCTCCCTTTGAAGTATGGAGGATGCTGTTGCTGAAAGTCCCTGACCATGCTCCTATCTTTGGTCTTGTTGATGGTTCCATTCCCGTTCAAGTGTCGTTGAAGCACCGAAGTGACCACCGCTTGAACTAAGTTTTGTAGTTCAGGAGGCACCACCGGTATATTTACGCTGCTTTGTTCCTCCTCCTCTTGGTGGGATGGTTGTTCTTCCTCTTCATGATGAGATTGTCGTTCCTCCTCATTTCAAGGTTGTTCTACCTCACCTTCACCCCCATTTGGGTTTTGTCGGGTATTTCTCTTTGGCCTTCCCCTTGGAGGCATTTTTCCCTAATCCATTGAAAAATATCATGACTCAGTTTTCAACGTAAAGTTTGTATTTTCCTAATTTTTTTTTTTTTGGGAAACTTCCAAATAAACACTCTTGGTTTTGTCCTTTGGGGAAATATATCCTATTTTGCTATGTTGGATAAATCCAATTATATTGAACGTACTTCCTTTGCTATCATCCATTGAGTCTAACGAGGTAAATTAATGCACGAGGGCCGGATTAATTTACTCCGAAAGATTCAATCTTTCTGGTTCGCTCTGATACCAACTGTAACGCCCCGCCCTTTTTCACTCTTCGCTTTCTGAAAATCAGAGTATTTTTTTTATAAATAAAAGAGTGAACAAAAGCGGGACGTCACGACGAGAGCTAAGTCCGAACTTCTAAAGTCCTACCCTTAACTGACCAACCCTATGTGTGGATGGACTAAGTCCATGAAAATGGTTCACACATAACAATATAAACATGCGGAATAAAAATCATAACATGCGAAATTATAATAGAACTCAATTCTATTCCATTCAGATAGCAAAGTACGTCAAGTCCTTAATCATGATCAACATAATGTAATTATCCAAATAAACATCCAACCATAGCAAATCATCGAAATTATTACATGTCCGAAGTCTAGTTACTCAAATAAAAGTCCATAAGTAATTTAATCAAAATATAAACTATAATCATCCAAGCTCTTATGCCTGGCCCGTTTCGCGTTCATGGTTCTCCTTGTTTCTTGTATCATCCACTAGGGTAGAAGTAGGGCGTTAGAACAACGCGCCCATTAGGTATTCCAATTAGGGCTAACACATGGTTAGTACAAAACATATATAATCATATCATAATGTCAAAAACCATATAAACCATGCCATGTCATGATGTCAAATGTAACGAGTCCCACCCACCACACGTACACATAAGTACCCCCACATAGGTCTTCCGGGTGCCCCAACAGAGTGTGGACCCTCCGGTTTCTTCCTGATGGAAAAGCACATCAAGGTATCCCACATAGGTTTTTCGGACGCCCCGACGGAGTGTGGCCCCTCTGGTTACATATCCTTCACCCCATGCCATGCATGAGATGCCAATGAAACACATGCTATTTTATATAATAAACATAGCATTAAAACTCACAATTTGAAACATATCCTTTGCAACATAAATTCATCAAAATAAGATAAAAATATGTACATAAACCCATGGTTTCAAAGAGGTGGAATCGTACCAAAGACCACTAACGTGTCCTTGCGCTTCCGTCCAGTAACCGCTCACGATCGTACACACCTTGTGAGGTCCCGTTACCTTATTACACAATAATTAATTAAACCCATGTTCCAATTGATTTCTTATCATAAAGTCCAAGTCCATAAAACATTCCTCATGGGGTTCGGCCATACACCATGGCCGAACTCATGATCTTTGATTTTTTTACTTATATTTACAACAATGCCATTTATACCACTTCGTTCATTTAATACGCCATACATAGACCCTATGTTCACCAAATAATTCCCATGGGGTTTGGCCATACACCATGGCCGAACCCATGGTCTATTAATTCACTTAATTACAATAATGCCACTGTACCTAATAACATAACCAATAACATAAACCATGAACATAGGTCTATATATAATTAAATCCCTCATTACCTTAAACATGCATAACCACTCTAAGTGTCCCTTAAAATATTCCAACACATGATCCATCATATTATTCATGGGGTTCGGCCATACACCATGGCTAAACCCTATGTCCATTATTTTCACTTATTTACAATATTGCCATCCATGGCTATCATTCCATTATTCTCATTTACAATATACTTAAGCTAATAAATAACCCACTAACAAGATTCATGGGGTTCGGCCATACACCATGGCCGAACCCATGATCTTTCATTTTCAGTCGATATTACCAAATTGGCATTACCACCATCATTGTCTCTCCATTAATCTAATCATCATATTAAGTCCATACATGATCCATAAAGTTGATTCATGGGGTTCGGCCAAGTACCATGGCCGAACCCTATGATGTCTAACTTTCCATGTTCATCAATTCCCATTCTTGAATCCATAATTCAAGGTTCCTTCCTTTTTGATAAAAAAGTCCATAATTTAATAACCATCCTCCATAGGGTTCGGCCTCCATGGGGTTCAGCCATACACCATGGCCGAACCCTATGGTGCATAATCTTCTCTTTAAAATTATTAATCCTTGATCTTCCATAATCTAATTACATGTAACCAATTCTATATTTCTCCATGTAAACGTTTAAAAAATATGAATAATCTTCCATGGAGTTCAACCTTCAAAAACCCAGAAATTAAACCATGTCTCTCCATGGGGTTCGGCCATACATATGGTCGAACACTATGTTCCATATTCCCTCTTTTAAATCCAATTAAAACATCTTAACCGTCCAAGGTTTTCATCTTTCTCAAAATTATTAAAAACCAATATTCTTTCATGGGGTTCGGCCATGCACTGTGGCCGAACCCTACGGTTCATGGTTCCATTAATTTACCATAATGATTCCCTATTTTTCTTCCATAGGGTTCTGCCATACACATTGGCCGAACCCTATGGTTCTTTTCTTTTAATCAAAAACATCAAAATACTAACCGATTTTGCGACTCCTCCGGTTCTCCTTCGCTTGTTCTTGCTCTGCCAATCCTTTTCTTCCTTAGCCTCTTTTCCTCCTTCTTCTTGATCTTTCACCCTTGCTGGCTGCCTTCTCCTTCTCTTGATTTATGAAAGCTGTGCGCCCCTCTCCCTTGTCTTATATAATTTCCAATTGGTCCTAATTTAGAAGGTGGCATGCCCCCTTCTTCCTTTCTTTTATAAAACCTTCCACTCAATCATATATTTAGAACAATGTCGTGTGCACTACCTTTCCTTGATGTATGTCGTGTGCACTACCTTAGTTTTATAGAAGTTCCACTCGGTTCCATATTTAGAAGGTGCCTTGCGCCCTTCTTGTCTTTCCTTTATAAAACTTCCTCTTGATCCTAAATTTCGAAGGTGCCATGCGCCCCTCTTGTCTCTCCTTTATAAGACTTCCAGTAGGTCCTAATTAGAAGGTGCCATGCGCCCCTTCAACTTAGCAATTTCCCTATTATTACTCCTAACAAGGAAAGGACTTCTTTTTGCGCCTCCTTCATGGATTGCATATCTCTCACGCGGCCATGCATCCTATCTTCTTTATTTGGATTAGCTTCTTTATTTGGATTAGGCAATTAGATATCCTTGCCTAATCCAAATCCATCTACACGTTTTTAACCAAGGAAAGACCCCTCTTTAAATGATCTTATGCGCATTATCTTGGATATGGAAATCTAATATTCGGCCATGTACTTTATATTCCATTCCTAAAATCTTTATGCGCATAAACATGGATATGCAAACCTTCATACACGGCCATGCTATCTTTTACTTAATTTTAGACATAATGCATTACTAATTTAATTAAGCCCCATTTATGTAACACCTCGGATTTTCAAGATATCAATTTACATGAATTTTGTCCATTTAAATTATGAATTAATAGACATGGACTTTAGATGGGTAAGGTGTTGGGCAATGACCCAATTAAGACCCAACGGGTATCGAATGAGTGTTCAATGTAGGGTAAATGGGTAAGTTACACTTAATTGGATCAAGGTGGCTACTTGGGTCAAAAGGCTCAATTGGGACCCAATGGATCATGTTTGACTTGGTTGACCATCAAAGTGAGTCCAAGCTTAATTAAGTTGGAAAGGAAATCAAATAATTAAGTTGAGCCAAGTGAATTAAAATGGAAAGATAATTAAGTGAGTGAGTTGGTTTATAAAGTGATGAGTTAAATGGATGAGTTAAGTGAGTGAATTGATTTGAAATAAATTATAAATGAGTTGGATGGGAAGTTATGGGGATGTTCATCTCAAAAAAATGGAGTGTGAAGTTGAAGGACTGATGTTTCAAATTTAAACACCAATCCACACGTTGGAGGGAAAGGGTGGGGGGAGTTTCATCTCAAAGATGAAACCCCCACATGAAGCTTTAAATGAGAGGAGGAAGATGGGGGGAGGTTACACCAAGGCAACCCTTGGTGGCTGTTGGAGCCTTGGGAGTTTCATCCCATGGAAGAAACCCCCAAGTAGGCATTAAGAAGAAGGTTTAAAGAAATGGGAGTTACACAAGGGGGCTGCACCAAAGCCATCACCCTTGGCCGACCCTATTGACCAAGGAAGAGATTTGTTTTGCATTTACATTCTCTCCCTCTCCCTTTTGGCTGTTCTCTCTCTCTCTCTCTCTCTCTCTCTCTCTCTCAAAACATCATTTGGCCGGCCAACATTCTAAGAGAAAGAAAATCAAAGTTCTCACTCAAGGCCGAGTTCTATCTCTCCCTCTCAATCCACACCTCTCAACTCCTCTCAAAGACCAAAAATGACTTAGCATGATTTGATCTCAAGTTTTTCTCTCAAACTACCCTTTTGGCCGAACCACTTCAAGTGTGTTATCAAGATCAGTCTCGGCCAAAAGAAGCAAGAGGAAGGAGGAAAAGAGGCTAAGGAAGAAAGGAAGCAAGAAGGAGCAAAAGAAAACCGGAGGAATCGCCTAACCGGTAGGTTTTCCTTCATGGATTGTATTTAAAGTTAAGAACCATAGGGTTCGGCCATGGTGTATGGCCGAACTCCATGGAAGAAAGATTAAGAGATGTTTATGATTTTTAATGGAAAAGAGGAACCATAGGGTTCGGCCATACATGAAGGATCATTGGTTTTATTTTAAGGGATCTTGAGGGATAAAAATCATGGACATATGAGTAGGTGTTAAAAGGTTTTCAAAGGTTAAAATGGAAGATGTTTAATATTGTAGAAAGGTTTTAATGTTGGAGGCTTGGATCAAAAATAATGGAAAGGAAGGGCACCAAAGGATGAGGTTCGGCCATGGTGTATGGCCGAACCCCACCAAATATATTAATGGAGTTAGGGTTTCTTAGACATTGGATCATGTGGACTGGTTTATTGATTTTAAAGGGTTTCAAAACATGAAAACCATGGAACGTGTGAATACCTTAAAAGGGTTTTTAAATGGATATATGGTTAAGGCATGGGTCGGCCATTGTATGGCCGAACCATAGTGTTATTATGGCTAAGATGTTAAAGAAGGACAAAAGTTAAATGAGGGAGGTTCGGCCAGGGGTATGGCCGAACCCCACTAGAGTGAATGTTATGGACATGAAAATGGTGGATGCATGTTAAAGAATTTTAAAGGACTTTGAAGGGATTAAATGGAGTAATGTTTAAGGACATAGGTTGTTAGCAATGTTAAACAAGGGTTAGATCAATGGCAAAACCATAAATACAAGCTAGAATGTAAATATGAGAAATTGATGGATCATGGGTTCGGCCATGATGTATGGCCGAACCCCATGGGTAATATTTTTATGGACCTAGGTTATTATAAATGATAAATGATTGCTGTATAAGTAATGAGATTAATGGACTTGAAGAAGGGATTAAAATCAAAATAGTGAGGTTCGGCTATGTAGTATGGCCGAACCCCACTAAGGTGTATTTGGTGGACTTGGACCTAATGTTAAATCAAAAGGATTTTGGGTTTGACTTGTCGATATGTAACAAGGTGACGGGACCTCTTAAACGGTGCGCGATCGTGAGCGGTTGCCGGATAAAGGAGCAAGGACATTTAGTGGTCTTGGGTAGGATTCTACCTCATTTGAACATGGTTATGTAATATGGTTTTATCTTTATTTTGCTAATTTATGTTGTAAATATATTATGTTTCAAATGTGGAGTTTTTAATGCTATGGTTATTTAAATTACATAGCATATGGACATGTACATTCCATGCATGGCATGGGAGGGAAGTTTGTAACCGAAGGCCACGCTCCATCAGGGCGTCCGTAAGGCAATCGTGGGAAGACCTTGACGTGTATAATCCCATCAAGAAGAATCCGGAGGCCACACTCCGTCGGGACGTCCGAAAGACCATTGTGGGGATTCCTTGGTGAGGAGAATTCCATCAAGAGGTTACAAGTATTGTGATGGGTGGGACGCATTGCATAAGTCATATGGCATGGCATGATTTCATATGATTTTGATGATATGATATTATATATGATTTTGTTACTAACCCATGTGTTAGTCCTATTTAGAATTCTTACTGGGCGCGTTGTTCTAACGCCCTACTTCTACCCTAGTGAATGAAACAGGAAATGAAGAAAATGATGATCATGAACGGAGTCAAGCATAAGGACTTTGGAATGTTACTTGTTATTTTATTGAGTTACTCAAGGACATGTAATTTGAGTAGTTAGACTTCGACATGTAATAATTAGATATTTGCTATGGTTTGTGAATGGTTTGGTATGGATATTTAATTTAAGTTAATTTGGTTAAGTGACTAAGTACTTTGCTATCTAAAATGGAGTAGCCTTAGGTTCTATTATAATCCGCAATCAGTTTATGTTATATTTGGCAATTATAAACTTAATATGTGTGAACCATCTCAGTGGACTTAGTCCACGCACACGTATGCTTGGCCAGTTAAGGGTCGGGCTTTAGAATCTCAGACTTAACTCGCGTCGTGACGTCCCGCTCTCTATCACTTTTAAAAAAAAATTAGACTCTGGTTTTCGGAAAGTAAGTGAAAAAGGGCGGGGCGTTACAATTTAATTTTATTGAAACCATTTCCCCAACCTGTTGGGTCTTAATTGGGCAATGACCCAACACTTTACCTGTAACGCCCCGCCCTTTTTTACCCGTTTTCCGAAAATCGGAGTCTATTTTTTTTTTTAAATAGAAGGGTGAGAGAGGGCGCGGACGCCACGACGCGAGTTAAGTCCGAGCTTCTAAAGCCCGACCCTTAACTGGCCAACCCGACGCGTGCGCGGAGCTAAGTCCACGAGAACGGTTCACGCGTAGGAAGTAAGCTCGGGGATTATAATTATTGCGGAACATGATAATAGAGTCTATCCTACCGGTTTTTAGATAGAAGGGAAGATACAACATTGAATTACCAAAATGCCCCTAAGTTCATAATTATATCACAAAATGTAGTCGTCCATAAGTAACGTCCAAACCATCGCAAGAAATGTAAACTTATACAACCCGACAAGCTAAGTTACTTTCAAATTACATCTCCAAAATGTAAATGTAAATAAAACTAAGACTACACTGCCCAAGCTCCTAAGCTTGGCTCCTGTCATGTCCACGGCTTCCGCCATCCCCTGCGTCATCAGCTAGGGTAGAAGTAGGGCGTTAGTCAACGCGCCCAGTAGGACTCCGAGTAGGGCTAGCACATGGATTAGTGATAACACATATACCGATAAAATAACATATAACAAAATAAGCATGTGATGAATGCTATGCCATGGATGCCTATGTCATGTGTCCCACCCATCATCCGTATGATCATACAATGTATTATCCCCATGTTTGCTTCTCGGTCGTCCCAACGGAGCATGGACTCCGGTTATAGCCCTCAGGCTATCCCCATGTCTGATTCTCGGTCGCCCCGACGGAGCATGGACTCCGGTTATAGCCCTCAGGCTATCCCCATGTCTGATTCTCGGTCGCCCCGACGGAGCATGGACTCCGGTTTCATTATTTTCCTGCCCATACCATGCATGAGATGTACTTGCATTATGCTATGTAGTATATAGATAAACCATAATTTGACATATCATACATAGCCATATAACGCGTAATGTTAAAATATAAACCATATGCTTCATAAACTTATAACTCATCATAAGATAAATCATAATCATAGATCTATCATAGGGCAAATCAAAATAATTTAAAACACCATTACATATCCATCGCTTACAAAAAGGTAGGAATCCTACCGAATACCGTGTCGCATTCCGTTACGCTTTCCGTTCGATAATCCGGTCGCCGATCGCGTACCGTTTGCGACGTCCGATACCTTATTACATTTACCGAATTAGTCCATACGTTATCCATGATTAAGTTCCTAACTAATCATAACCCTAGGTCCATTCAATGATCTTTAAATACATTATAAGTTTAAAAATCCCCTTAACTTAGCCCATTATCCATTGGTTTAATCACATACATAAATCCGATCTTGACCATTTTGAATATTCAATTGAGCGAGCCTAAACACAACATCTATACGTTTCTTTTCATCTTTCATATTGCATCGAATTTTACATCTAATCCACATAGGGTTCGGCCATGTACCATGGCCGAACCCATGGTTCCTCAATGTGGCTAATAATTACCATTTTGCCACTTTCTCTTCCATGGTAAATCATTCACCCACTTATGTCTATTTTAAGTCTAGATTTCATCCATAACTTAGACCTATTTATGATTCCATAACATATCCCAAAATCAGCCACCTATTATTTAATTTTTGAAAAACATTTAACCCCATATAACCTTTCACATTTGGCCCTAAAGGTGGCCCACACTCATGACCTCCAAATGGGTCATGGGTTCGGCCATACACCATCGCTGAACCCATGGTGCCTATTTTCCATTCCCTTGGGTCCATTCTACTTTCTTAAATCCAATCTCCAATGAATTTAATCCATTCAAGTCCCCATTTTTATTCCATTTAAAACCTCACATATCATTTTTATAAATCCATTAAAATCTAGCATTCTTCTACATTATTTTTAATTTATTAAATCCACTAATTACTACCCTAAGGTTCACCTTTATGGATACCATTTTCAAAGACTAAGTTTTGTCCCAAAATAATCCAATTAAAATCACAAAACTTTAATCATTTTGGCCCTTTAAATCAAACTCCTAAGCATTTGATACATGCATTTAACCTTAGCCTAAAATTGATCAAAATTTGGGTCATGGGTTCGGCCATACACCATGGCCGAACCCATGATGTTCTTTCCCCATTTTTCTTGGTTTCATTTACCCTTTTAAACATACCTCTAATTAAATCATCCATTTAAATCACCAAACATCACATATCATACTTGACATCCATACAAATCCATCCATTTTTTTCTTAACCATTTTCTATACTTTCCATCATAAAGAGAATTATTAAATACCACCAAGGGTTCGGCCATACACCATGGCCGAACCCATGATGTTTCTTTCCCCATTTTTCTTGGTTTCACTTACCCTTTTAAACATACCTCTAATTAAATCATCCATTTAAATCACCAACATCACATATCATACTTGAAACATCCATACAATCCATCCATTTTTCTTAACCATTTCTATACTTTCTATCAAAAGAGAATTATTAAATGCCACCAAGGGTTCGGCCATACACCATGGCCGAACCCATGGTTCATGGCTCATCATCCATTGATGCCATCCTTAGACCAATGTTTTTGTCCAAAAGAAATCGCTTTTTAAAATCAATAATCCTCATTCATTTTGGCCCTCTAAAATATATCATTCACTTTGTAAATCCATTTAAATTTCATCATTAACTTAACCTAATTTCTTCATTATCTTCAAACCTAATAATTTTAATAAATCACTCATTATTCATCATGGGGTTCGGCCATGCTACATGGCCGAACCCTATGATCATTCATCCATTCCATTCTATGCCTTTAAATCCTCTTTAAAATCACTATTAAAATCACTTGAAAACTAATTATCATACATCATTCTCCACCATTTCAAACCTTCAAACCTTAATTAAAAATCCCACATTGGCCATGGGGGTTCGGCCATGCTACATGGCCGAACCCTAAGATCCATTCAATCCATTAAAACTTCCATCTTTTCCATACTTAACCCATTCATTTCATTTTTTCCTTAGACCATCTCTTCCATTTCTTTGCCTTCCATTTGATGGATTTTAGATCCATTCCATAGCCTAAAATAATTTGGCCACCATCATATGGCAAGGATGGATTTCAAAATTAAAAACCCTAAATAATAAATTTCTTGTTTAGAACATACTTACTATCCGACGACTCCTCCGGTCTTTGTCGCTCCCGTCAACTTCCTTGGCCTCTTTTCTCCTTCCTTTCCTTGTTTGATTGGCTAGATGAGCTTGATCAATGGTGGGACATGCTTGGATTGGCTAAGGTAAATGAGGTTAGGTTAAGAGAGAAAGAGAGTATGGAGATGAGGGAGAGATCTTCAAAGTTCTTGATCTTGGGGTGGCCCAAGACTTATCTTTTTCTTCTCTTTTCTTCCTCTTTCTTTCTAAGTTTTTCTTCTAAGTTTTCTTTTCTCCTCTCTTGCAAGGTCAGGGACGAATTTCATGTGTGTGTGGGGAGATAGAGTGAAATTGGTTAGCTTGGAAATGGGAGGGAGGTGGTTGGAGTAGCCTTCACTCAAGCATTAACTTTCTCACCAACCAAGCATGGGTTGGCTTGACTTTGGTGGGGGGTTGAGCCCAATCCACCATTTAAGCCCATGGTTTTATTTTGTGTTTCTTAAGAGTGTTTGTTGGAGTGGTTTTGACCATTTGACCAATTTAGATTAGGTTAATTAACTTAGATCCATTTGATTTTTAGGTTAAGTTAATTAAACCCATATTTCATTTAATTCCATTAAATTTCTTCTATAAGATCCACCCGTGGTTGACTAAGTCAACCATGGTGGTCGGCCCCACTATCCTTGGGTCCACACGCCACCTCCATGGGTGAGGTGGAGGTGGGCCCCATTGGCCATGTTACCTTGGTCCATTTATCACCTAACTTAGGTGATTTAAATTTTATTAATTGTATCCCTTTTATTGGATCACCATTGGGCCCATGGCCCAATTTGATTCTTGTCTTACCCATTTATCTTAGGGCTTAGTTACCTTGGCCCCTTGGGTCCCATATGGCTCTTTGACCCAAATTGACCATCTTTGACCCGATTACTTACCATTGACCAATTACATGTATCAATTCCAATTCAAGGCCTATTGGATAACCGTTGGGCCCATGGCCCAATTAGATTCCCTCCTTTTCCATTTACCTTAGGATTTGAACCGATTTTGATCCATTGGGCCCCACATGGCTATCGGGCCCACTTGACCATCGTTGACCTGATTAATCCTCATTGACCCGTTAAATGGGTTTCATCCAATCCATGGCCCAATTGGGCTATCCTTGGGCCATTGTCCCAAAATTTGGTCCATTTGGCATTTTATTATATCAAACTTCAAATTAAAATGAATAAATGCCAATATATATATTTATCAAAAATTCGGGTTATTACATTACCCATCTAAGATCCATAACTAATAATTCACAAATTAAATGACAAATTTCGTAAATATTTATAACTTGAAAATCTGGAGTGTTACAGCTAGCCCCCATGCGCATATCACTCCTCATCATCCCATGATTTTTGTAACCTAAAATCTCTCCATCCACTTAGACTAAAAACCATCTAGATACATTCCTAAGATCCAAAAACACCTCACCATCCAATCCCCAAGTATCCCACACGATTTTTCCCAATCCCAAACCAATCCAATTTCTAATTTCTCTCCCAAATCTCATATCTTATATCCACATTCACTTAGCCACAAAGGAAAGCCACACAAAAATCATGTGACCCTTGTTGTGCAACCCGAAAATTCAAGTTTAAATCCCCATCATCCATTCCCATTTAAATTCAATCCAATCCTTTGATTTTTCACCTTAAACCTTGATTTAATCCAAGCCATCCATCTCTTTTCAAAACCTATAAATACCCCATTACCCTAAGGGTAAAATTTGAACATGACTTAGAATTCAAGAGGACTAAAGGCTAGAGAAAAAGACAGGAAGACAAGGAGCACCATGCAAATTTACAAGTGAAAGTGTAGATTTTTATCTTTTATGTTGTCTTTCTTATATTTAATTTAGAAAAGTCTTGTACTTTAATTCTTCCATTTTATAAAGTGAGGCATTCATTTAGAACTCCGGAACATCCAATTTCTAAAATACTTATATGATTATTTAATTTTTAATTTCAAGAACACAACTTTTATTTATTTGATTGAACATGAGCTTATACAATAGTTAGGATCTTGATGTAAGACTTGAACCATGATTACTAAAGTTTTGATTAATTAAATAAAAAGTTGTGAATCTTGTTTTATTAATAAATATGAATTGTATTTTAGATCTTTACGTGAATTTCAGATGTAGGCCTTTACTTTATTTATATATCTTGGGTGATGAACGGTCTATTCCAAACAACAAACCTTTCCGTTACTGAACATTTAATTTCAGTAATTTATTTTCTTGCAATTTAATTTTCTGCCTTTTAATTATGTTAAATCTCATGTTTCTTGTGCAATAGTTGTTTTAACCCAAATCTTGTATGGTCTAATATTTAATTCTGTAACTCTTTAATTCATTATTTAATTATTTAATTCTTTGATTCTCTTTGTCTTAAACCACTCTCTCTTCAAAGATAAATCACCATATCAAGGTGTTTCCTTGGCCAATTACGTTCGCAGTGTTTTATGACGACACCACCAGGTCACTGTTATACCTCCCCACATATGTTAATCGGAATTACTGATGGAGTGTGTGTAACACCCCGGATCTTCAATTCATGAATATATATGGAAATTGTCCATTTAATTTGTGAATTAATGGAGATAGACCTTAGATGGGTAAGGAGTTGGGTCAATTGCCCAATTAAGACCCAACGGATTATGGATAAGGTTCAATTGAAATAAATGGGTACGATTTATTTAATTGGGTCAAGGTTGTCAATTGGGTCAAATGCCCAATTGGGACCCAATGGGTCATGGTTGACTTGGTCGACCACCAAATGAGTTCAAGTTTAATTAAGGTGTGGCTGAATTAAATTGGATTAAGTTCAATTGAGTAAGTTCAAAATGGAATCAAAGAATTGAGTTAATGAATGAGTACAAGTCTTGAGTTTAAAAGAATTAAAAATATTTGAGTTAAGGTGAGTTGAATGGGAAGTTAATGGGACTTTCATCTTAAGTGAGTTAGGAGAGTAGATGGAGAGTTGCATCTCATAAGACCAAACCAAGGTGTACACACGTTGGGGATGTGGGAGTTTCATCTCATAGGATGAAACTCCAAAGGAAATATTAATGAGGAGGTAAAGGGTTTTTGTTGTTATACAAGACATACTCAAGTGTACACGTTGGGGAGATGGAGGGTTTCCATCTCATGATGGAAACCCAAGGGGCACACGGTTGGAGAGTTTCATCTCATGGTATGAAACTCCAAAGGAAATATTAATGAGGAGGTGAAGAATTATAGTTGTTATAAAGGGGCATCCCAAAAGACACCACCCTTGGCCGATCCCCCTCCCAAGACAAGAAACACTTGTAGTATTTTCTATCTCAAGCTTCTCTCCCTCTCACTCAAGGCCGACCCTCCCTCTAAGACGAAGGAGAAAGGACTTAGAGTTTCCATCTCAAGATCCTCTCCCTCTCTCAAACCTACACTTCTTAGCCGAACCATCTCTTTGGGGTTTCATCTTAGACCCTCTCCCTCTCAAACTCACACGTTGGCCGAAGATCAAGAAGGAAGGAAGAAGAGGTCTAAGGAAGGAGAAGATCGGAGGAGCAAGAAGGAGTGAAAGAAACCGGAGGATTCGCGGAAACGGTAAGTACTTAATAAGATTTTATTAAGTAAGAAAAGAGGTTAAAAGAACATCCCATTTTTGGATTGGAGAGTTGGCCAAAATATTATGGGCCATAGATTTAAAATCCATCCAAGGAATAGGATGGATTGAACAAAGGAAGGGTGAATAGGGATACCCATAAGATTAATGGATATGATTAAGGACAAAGGAAGGGTTGGATGAAATCTTGGATGTATGATTTTTAAAAGAAAATGATGAACCATAGGGTTCGGCCATGTTGTATGGCCGAACCCCATGGGAGGATATTAGTGATTTTTAATGGGTTTAAAGGATGAAAATCACAGATGTATGTTAGTGATTTTAAAAGGTTTTCAAGGATGATAATGATGGGAGATTATTGGAGATTCTAAGTAGGTCTTAAATGCTGCAAAGCATGATCTAAAATGTTGTAAGGTGAAGAACCCCATGGAGGGATGTTGATGGACTTTGGGTCGTAAAATGATGACCTAAGTGTATGATTAAACCCCCATGGAGGGACTTTATTTATGGGTCTAAATGTTGTAAATGATGCAAAGGTAGGATGAAAATGAACACCATGGGTTCGACCATGTTGTATGGCCGAACCCCATGAACCATGTTGATGGATCAATTGTGGATCCATGCATGTAATGTTTAGCTATAGATCTATGTTTTGGACCTAAGATATGGGTAAATGAATTAGGTGATCAGCTATGAAAGGAAATAATGGCTAAGATGTCAATATGGTGGAAATGAAGGACCATGGGTTCGGGCATGGTGTATGGCTGAACCCCATGGGGAATGTTTTGTGGACTTAGGGTTTTAAATGATTAACTTAGGTGTGATTGGTTAATAAATCAAAAGAGGGGATCTTGGACCCACATTTAATTAAAAGATCAAGGACTAAAAAGAGGGACCCAAAACCAAGTGAGTGAGGTTCGGCCATACAACATGGCCGAACCCCACTAAGGTATGTTTGTGGACTTAAGCATGGTTGAAAATCAAATGAAGCATTGGTTTGATTTATTGATATGTAATAAGGTAACGGGATCTCACAAGCTGTGTACGATCGGCTTGACGTGATTGATGAGCGGTTTTCGGACAAAAATGCAAGGACACATTAGTTGGTCATTGGTAGGATTCCTACCTTATTGAAAATCATGGATTATGTATATGTGAATGTTTTACTTGAATTATTTTGGTATCAAATGATATGTCTTAATGATGGGATTTTAATGCTATGATTTGTATTATTACATAGCATGTCTGCACTTACATCTCATACATGGCATGGGAGGGATGAAATGTAACTGGAGACCCACGCTCCGTCGGGGAGTCCGTAAGGCATTCGTGGGGTACCTTGATGTACATTATCCATCAAAAGCGATGTATGATTGATTTGTAACCGGAGATCCACGCTCCGTCGGGGCGTCCGTAAGGCATTCGTGGGGATACTTTGATGAGGAGTTTTCATCAAGAGGATACCATGTGTTTGTGATAGGGAGGATGGGTGGAACTCATGGCATATGACACCCATGGCATGGCATTGACTTGCATGTTTTGGATATAGTGTTATCTATGAGATTTTTGTACTAACCCATGTGTTGGCCCTACTTGGAGTACTTACTGAGCGCGTTGTCTAACGCCCTACTTCTACCTTAGTTGATGACATAGGAAACGGACGAAACGAAGGACTTGATCGGAGCCAAGCTTAGGAGCTTGGATGTTTTAATTTTATTTTATTTAAATTATTCATGGACAATGTAATTTGAGTAGATAGCATTTGGGACTGTAATAACTTAGTTTATTTGCTATGGTTTGGAATATTAATTTTGGATATTTTAACTTAAGATAATTATTATTAAGTGATGGATTTCCTTGCTATCTAAAATAGCGTAGGATAGTTATTCTATTATAATTTTGCATCTACGATTTATTCCGCATGTATAGCCTTATTGCATGTGAATCATTCTCGTGGACTTAATCCACGCACACGTAGGGTTGGCCAGTTAAGGGCCGGGCTTTGGAAGCTCGGACTTAGCTCGCGTCGTGACGCTCCCGCTCTCTCTCACTCTTTTATTTTTAAAAAAAATAGACTCTGATCTTCGGCGAGTGAAAAAGGGTGGGGCATTACAGTGTGGACTCCTCCCTCTGCGTAGGGTTTTGGAATTGTTTACCCAGGAGCTCTTTGGCTTAGACTACGTCGTACCCATTCCTAGCAATCCCAGACATGCCCAAAATATCAATAGTTCACATAGTTTCATACAAGCTAGTCTCAGGCCCTAAATCATGTCCAGACCTCTCATAACTTGGCTTGCAGGTCACAAGTATTCCCTCCCATGCCATGCATGAGGTAATGAATGCAAAAATGCCATTTCATAACAAATTATATAATACCATTGAAAATCAATTCAAATACATATACCATTTGTTTAACCAAAGTAAATCATCATATTTGTAAATAAACCAGTAACATATATAATCCATAGTGTCTCAATAAGGTAGGAATCCTACCAACGTCTAGTATACTATCTTTGTTGTCTTGTGAAGATAACGTTAATGATCACGTCGAATTGAATCGCAAACCCTTTTATGAATCCCTTTATCTTATTAAATTCAATCACATACATCGATCAATTTGACTATCCATTTAATTTTCATCATTCCTTACATCCTGCCAGATGAATAGTAGCATCTAGATAATCATCTAAAATTTAAACTTATCAATTCAGTCGACTGAATCAAGCCCAATTACTATTTTCTGCCTTACCCGCAGATATTCAGTCGGCTGAAACACAACTCGGTACTGTATATTCTTGACCCATAACCGTTCACTCGGCTGAATCATAGATTCAGTGGGCTGACTTTGGGTCAAACCTTCTGTGTTCTCGGTCAATTAATTTTCATTCGGCTGAATCACAGATTCAGTCGGCTGATTTTGGATCAGATCATTTGTATGTTCGGCCAGTCTACATTCAGTCGACTGAGTCAAAGATTAAGTCGACTGAATCATCAATCAACCGATTACGTGTTTGGTAAGTATACCTTCAGTTGACTGAATCTATGATTCAGTCGGGTGAAACACACCAGATTCCTTACTTGTTTGGTACGTCTATAATCAGTCAATTGAATCAGAGATTCAGTCGGCTAAAACATCAATAAACCCCATATATTTTAATCCAGCCCATGTTTAGTCGGCTGAAACTCCCAGATAACCTTTTTCCTTTCGGCCAACACCATTCAGTCAACTGAATTCAGAGATTCAATCGACTGACTTTTGTTAGTCTTCTCTGTTTGCATATATGGCTCGGCCCTTCTTCATGAAATCCATTCTTTATCACTTTTAAACATAGATATTATCATTCATATAACTCTTAGTGAGTTTACTATACCCTCTGATCTGTAACGCCCCGCCCTTTTTCACTCTCTTAGCTTTCCGAAAATCAGAGTTTTTTTTTTTTAAATTAACAGAGTGAGCAATAGCGGGACGTCACGATGCGAGTTAAGTCCGAATTTCTAAAGTTCGACCCTTAACTGGCCAACCGTATGTGTGCATGGACTAAGTCCATAAAAACGGTTCACACATAACAATATAAACATGCGGAATAAAAATCATAACATGCAGAATTATAATAGAACCTTGTTCTATTCCATTTCAAATAGCAAAGTACATCAAGACTTAAATCATAATTAACATAATGTAATTATCCAAATAAACATCCAACCATAGTCAATCATCTAAATTATTACATGTTCGAAGTCTAGTTACTCAATTACAAGTCCATAAGTAACTTATTCAAAATATAAACTAAAATCATCCAAGCTCCTATGCTTGGCCCTTTTCGCGTTCATCGATCTCCTTGTTTCCTGTATCATCAACTAGGGTAGAAGTAGAGCGTTAGAACAACGCGCCCAGTAGATATTCCAATTAGGGGTAACACATGGTTAGTACAAAACATATGTAATAATATCATAATGTCAAAAACCATATAAACCATGCCATGCAATGATGACAAATGCAATGAGTCTCACCCATCACATGTACATAAAAGTACCCCCACATAGGTCTTTCGGACGCCCTGATGGAGTGTGGATCCTTCGGTTTCTTCTTGATGGAAAAGCACATCAAGGTATCCCACATAGGTTTTTCAGATACCCCGAAGGAGTGTGGCCCCTCCGGTTACATATCCTTCACCCCATGCCATGCATGAGATGCCAATGAAACACATGCTATTTTATATAATAAACATAGCATTAAAACTCACATTTTGAAACAATATCTTATACAACATAATTTCATAAAAAATAAGATAAGAAACATTGTTCATAAATCCATGGTTTCAAAGAGGTGGAATCCTACCAAAGACCACTAACGTGTCCTTGCGCTTACGTCCGGTAACCGCTTACGATCGTACACACCTTCTGAGGTCCCGTTACCTTATTACACAATAATTAATTAAACTCATGTTTCAATTGATTTATTATCATAAAGTCTAAGTCCATAAAACATTCCTCATGGGGTTCGGCCATACACCATGGCCGAACCCATGATCTTTCATTTTTTACTTATATTTACAACAATGCCATTCATACCACTTCATTCATTTAATACGCCATACATAGACCCTATGTCCACCAAATAATTCCCATGGGGTTCGGCCATACACCATGGCCGAACCCATGGGCCATTAATTCACTTAATTACAACATTGCCATTATACATATCCATAGCTATTTACCTTCCTTATTTTCATAAGGCTTATGTTCCAAAATAATCCATACAAATGGTTCATGGGGTTCGGCCATGGACCTATGTCCAATATTTTCACATATTTACAACATTGCCATCCATGGCTAACATAACCCATTATTCTAATCATAAACCGATTAATCATCTAACATACATCAAACCATAAGTTCAGCAAACATTCCCCATGGGGTTCGGCCATACACCATTGCCGAACCCATGGTCCATTGATTTCACTTAATTACATCCTTGCCATTCCTCTTGTTATCATCGCTAATTACTTATCTTAATCCTCCCTTCCTTTAATTTATTTACAATAATAAATCCATAATTGAACCATAGACTTGATTCATGGGGTTCGACTAAACACTATGGCTGAACCCTATGGTTCATGGTTCTTTCCTTTTTTTAATCCAAAATTCCATAATTATAAACTTTCTAATTTAATAACCATGTTCCATAAAATAAACCTTAGTGGGGTTCGGCCATACACCATGGCCGAACCTCACTCATAGAGACAATCCAATCTTTCCATCACTTTCTAAATTAATAAAACATCTTCCATGGGGGTTCGGCCATACACCATGGCCGAACCCTATGGTTCATAATCCTCTTTTTAAAAATCATTCATCCAATAAAATTTCCTTAATAACTTAAGTCCATCAAAGACCTCATGGGGTTCGGCCATACATCATGGCCGAACCCATGATCCTCCATTTTAGCATGCATTTACAACCTTGCCATCATCTCCATGATCTCCATTCAATCAATCACCAAATTAAATCCATCTATATTTTTCCATGGGGTTTGGCCATGCACCATGGCAGAACCCATGGTCCATGATTTTTATCCTCCGAACTTCCATTTAAACTCTTTTAAAACATATATAATTTTCCATGGTTTTCATCATTCGAATCCATTATTAAAACACACAATGTTCCTTCATGGTTTTCAACCCATAAAAATAACCATGTCTTTCCATTAAAATTATTATAATGAACCCCAAATCTTCTTCCATGGGGTTCGGCCATACACTATGGCAGAACCCTATGGTTCCTTATCTTAAACAAAAATATCAAAACTACTTACCGGTTCCGCGACTCCTCCGATTTTCCTTTGCTGGTTCTTCCGATCCTTTTCTTCCTTAGCCTCTTCTCCTCCCTGATCTTTCATAAAACTGTGAACACCTTCTTGCTAAGAGCAAACCAGCGTCAATCTTTGCTGATTTTGTGTAATACTGTGCGCCCCCTATGTTTGCCTTTTATCAACTTGCAATGAGTCCTAATTTAGAAGGTACCAAGATAGCAATTCCCTTATGCCGTGCGCCCCTCTTGTTGCCTTAATTAATCTCCCATTGGTCCCAATTTAGAAGGTGCCATGCACCCCTTCTTTTAGCCATTGCCTTAATGCCGTTTTTAATCAAGAAAGACCCTCTTTAAAATATTCTAGCACATCCGTATATCTTAGATATGCAATGTCACACATGGCCATAAGCAATCTTTATTTAATCTTAGATATCTTCTTAAGATATTCTAGCATATCATTGTGGATATGAAAATCCCACATACACGGCCATGCACAATCTATAATTAATTTTTAGACATAATGCATTACTAATTTAATTCGGCCCCATTTAATTTTTATTGAAATCAATTCCACAATCCATTGGGTCTAAATTGGGCAATAACCCAACACTTTACCCATCTAAGATCCATATCTAAAATTCACAAATTAAATGGTTAATCTTCATATATATTAATAACTTGAAAATCCGGGGTGTTACATAGCCAAGGCTAGGGTCTTTTCCATAATCTATCCAACCCTTGTACTATTATAACATGGTTTTTGAATTCAATCCTTTGATTGTTTGTTTCAATCCCATAATCATTCCTTGAATGGATTTTTAATTCCATGGCCTTAACAAAACTTGGCCATCCAATCCAACCAAATGGGGAATCGATGGTTTGTTTTAACTTATATCAATGTTGTTAAACCTCTACACATACCTTCTTTCCCATCTCCTTATTTTCTTTTGGCCTGTCATTGTCTTCCTTAATCCTTCTTCTTCCATTGCTCTTCAAAGATTCACCAAGTATAGAGATGGAAATGGAAGAGTGAGAAGAGGAGAGAAATCTCTTTGTCTGTAACAGATGGAGTCGACCAAGGTGTGTGGAGTGCCCCTTGGTTTTGGTCCCTTTGTATACCAACCCAATCCCTTTCATAATGATTCATCTATCCAATGTGTCCCTTGGCTTAACCAAGGAGACTCTTGGCTTAAGCCAACAAACTCTTTGACTTACATCGAGTTCCTTCGGCTTCACATACCCCATGAGATGAAAACATTTCATCTTCCCAACTCACTCAAGTAATGTAATCTCTTAATTCAATTGAGCTCACTCATGGTTGACCAAGTTAACCATGACATGGCCGACCATGCACCACATGGCATTCAGGTCCCATCTTAGCCATATCATTTGATGATGTGGCACCTTGCCTACTAGGCTTCCACGCATGCCACATGATAATGCCACATCACATACGTGCCACCTCACTTGATGAGGTGGATTTTATGTATTGGGTCTTAATTGGATAGCTGACCCAATTACTTTGACCTTACCCAATTACCTTAAAATTAAGTTCACAATGACCCATTGGGTCCCAATTGGATAATTGACCCATTTAATTAGACTTACCCAATGTATTTAAAATCAAGCTTACCCATGATCCATTGGGTCTTAATTGGGTAATTGACCCAATTGCTTACCCATTTAATGTCCATTTCAACTATTTATTCTTAAATTCAATCAAATTACAATTCAAATGGACCAATCCAATATATTTATAAGTAATGAAAATTCGAGGTGTTACAATATTACCCCCTTTTGAAATTTTCGTCCCGAAAATCGAGCGAAGCAAGGTTTCAAACACATTACACAAATAGCTTTGGATGAGCTGCTCTCATTTCTAACTCAATTTCCCAAGTGGTTTCCTCATTACCATGTCAATCCCATACCACTTTGATGAACGAAATTGGTTGGTTCCGTAACACCCTTTGTTCTGTCTCAATCACTCTGACAGGCCTTTTGACGTAAGATACGTCGCTTTGCACCTCTATGTCTTGCACATTCAGCACGTGTGAGGCGTCAAGATTGTACTTCCTCAACATAGAAACATGTAACACATCGTGTAGTGATGACAATTGTGGAGGGAGTATCAGACGATAAGCCACTTCCCCACCCTCTCATGGATTGGAAAGGGTCCCACAAATCTGGGTGACAGGTTCCCTTTCTTTCCAAACCTTATGTGTCCCTTTCATGGCGAGATCTTCAAGAACACTAAGTCTCCCACTTCAAACTCAGGAAATCTTCTCCTTTAGTCAGCGTAGCTCTTCTGACGACTCTGTGCTGTGAGTAGATGTTGTCGTATCACCTTAATCCGTGGTCTCTGCAACTAGCTCAGGTCCAATAAGTGCAGGCTCTCCGACCTCTGTCCAACACACTGGTGATCTACAGGGTCTACCTTACAATGCCTCAAATGGAGCCATATTGATGCTTGCCTTGTAACTGTTGTTGCATGAGAACTCAACCAGTGGTAGATGATCTTCCCAACCATCCTTGAAATCTAGCATGCAGGCTCTCAACATATTTTCCAACATTTTTATGGTGCGTTCTGACTGACTGTCGATTTGTGGATGGAAAGCTGTGTTGATTAATAAGTTGGTTCCTATAGCCAACTGCATGCTTTACCACACTCTGCTGGTGAATCGACCATCTCTGTCCGACACAATAGTCCTTGGTATACCATGTAGCCTGATGATGTCCTTGATATACCGCCGTCCCAAAGTTTCAGACTAGTCTGTCATCTTGATTGGGAGAAAATGTGCAGACTTGGTCAGACGGTCCACCACAACCCATATTGCATCGTTACCCTTTGAAGACCTTGGCAATCCAGTCACAAAGTCCATGGAAATATGTTCCAATTTCCATTCAGGTACAAGTAGAGGTTTGAGCAATCCTGGCGGCTTCTGGTATTCTGTCTTGACTTGCTGACAAGTAAGGCAGTGAGAGATAAAGTCCACCACGTCTCTTTTGAGTCCATGCCAACAATAATGTCTTTTCAAATCATGGTACATTTTGGTGCTACCCGGATGAATAGAGAGTTTTGTCTGATGAGCATCAATCAATAGCTCTCTTCTGCAGCTTTTAGGCACAAATGTCCTGCCTCAAAATGAGAGACCTTGTCCAGGTCGTAATTCCCATTCAGGTATGACCTCACCAGTAGACATCTTGGCCCATATTTCTTCCACTTCCGGATCTGTCCGCTGTTCTTGCTCAATCTTGGAAACCATGCTGGACCGTACGATCAGATTATACATACTCCCATGGTCCTTGATGTACAAATTAAACTCTCCGATGGTCGTCAGCATTTCCCATTCCTTCATAATCAAACTGGCCACCGTTGCATGTGACATGCCACTGAGGGCATCTGCCACTATGTTCGCCTTACCAAGATGATATTGTAGTGCAAACTCATAATCTTGCAGCTATTCCATCCATCTGCGCTGTCTCAAATTGAGTTCTTTCTGATAAAACAGATACTTAAAACTCTTATGCTCAGAAAATACTTCACATTTCTCACCATATAGATAGTGTCTCCAGCTTTTGAGAGCGAAGACCACTGCATCTAATTCCAGATCATGAGTGGGATAATTGGTTCATGGATTTTTAGTTGCCTTGAACCGTATGCCACTACATGATGACTTTGAGTGAGAGAGCACCCAAGTCCTTCTCCTGAAGCATCACAGTATACTTCATATCCCTTGCCTCTTTTCGGTAAAATCAGGATAGGATCAATCATAAGCTTTTGTTTCAGGTCTTCGAACCTTCGGTTGCACACATCAGATCATTCAAATTTGACTCCTTTCTTGGAGAAGTCCATAATAAGCTTTCGATAGTAGCCAGCCAGTCCCACAAAGCTACAAATTTCGGTCACATTCTTCGGAACTTTCCAGTCTCTAACCGCTGCCACTTTAGCCGGGTCCACGGCTATTCCTTCTGCTGATATGACATGTCCTAAGAAATTGACCTCAGATAGCCAGAACTTGTATTTGCTTGCTTTGGCATATAACTGATTCTTCTTCAGAGTGTACAGGACTATCCTCAGATGCTCAGCATGCTCATCCCGACTGGTGGAATAAATCAGGATATTGTCAATGAAAACAATCACAAACTAATCCAGATAAGGTCAGAATATTTTCTTGATCAGATCCATGAACACGGCTAGTGCACTGGTGATTCCAAACGGCATGACTACATATTCATACAGTCCATACCGAGTTCTGAAAGTCGTCTTCTCCATGTCCTCATCCCTCACACGGATTTGATGGTAGCCTGACATCAGATTAATCTTGGAGAAATAGCTGGAGCCTTTGAGTTGATCAAATAGATCATCAATTCTGGGTAGAGGATACTTGTTCTTGACCATCAGCTGGTTCAGTTTCCTGTAGTCCACACACATCCGAAGAGTACCATCTTTTTTCTTTACGAATAATACTGGTGCTCCCCAGGATGAAGTGTTGTGTCGGATGCATCCTAGTCTGAGTAACTCATCAATTTGTTTCCTCAACTCAGACATTTCTGCTAGGGCCATTCAGTAATGTGGCAATGATACAGGAGTAGTGCCAGGATAAAGTTTGATCTCGAAGTCAATCTCCCTTTTTGGAGGCAAACCAGGGAGTTCTGTCGGGAATACCTCTGCGTAGTCTTTTACTACCGCAGGTAGTTCAACCATTAGCACTTTGTCTAATCTGATGTTGTTCAATACGAGATGGTTTATCTCTTCATGTAGTCTCCTGGTCATAGGAATGCTCTGTCTGTCGGCATGTACCACGTATCGGTTTCCTTCGGGTGACCAAAATATCACTCTACGAAGATGGTAGTCAATACTAGCCTGGAAGGTAGCCAGCCAATCCATGCCAAATATGATATCATATTCTGTCATCTCGAGTACTAGATAGTTGAATTTAAATCTGAACCCAGCAAGTTCAGTGTCTACGGAAATGCAGATCAGACACAGTGATGTGCCTCCAATAGGGGATAAAATAGTAAGTGTAGTGGACAATTGTTGTACTAGAGTACTAGTAGCAGATATAAAGGAGTGGGATGCTCCTGAATCAAATAATACGAAAGCATAAGAACTACCAACTACTGCCATACCTTGAATCACCGAGTGATTTACTGTCTTTAGGGAGGAACCAAAGTATATAGCCATCCACATCCTATTGAAATAGGTGCACGTGTTGTCTGGTTATGTGCTCTAGATGCTTGAGACTAAGCTGGTCCAGTTGGAGGACGGAAGGAACCCCTGGCGTGAGAAGGTCTTCTGTTCTGTGGACACTCCTCTTGAAATGGCCTGCTGGCCACAGTGAAAACAGGTGCTAACACCTCGAGGAACCTAAGAGTTTGGTCCTGATGTGGAAGGTCGATTGGGACGAAAACCTCTAGTGGACCCAGTAGAAGGTTAGGGTCTCCCAAAGTTGGGTCTGAATCTCTTACGATGGCGGAAAGTATTTACCCCACTCTAACCTCATCAGTTATCCACAAATCTGGGTGTCTCCGTCAGCACTTGCTCAGCTATGCTAGCTCGACTAACCACTTCTACCAAAGTAGCTGATTTGAAAATTGTGACTTTGGCTCTTATGTTAAGTCGCAGGCCTCGTTCAAACTTCCGAGCCTTCTTGTATTCCGTGTCCACATGTACAAAGCATAACATGAAAGATGGAGGAATTCTTGATAATAGTCTGCAACAATCATGGTGCCCTAGACCAAAGATATGAACGCTTGTGTCTAGCGCTTCTTCTCTTCCTCTGAAAAATAATGATCCAGAAACATTCCAGAGAACTGGTCCCAAGTCATTTCGGTTCTATCCTCGCCGGAATCTGTGCCTGTTGACATTCTATGACTCTCCACCATTTGCCGGCATCCTCTATCAATTGTGATGTAGCCAGCAGTATTCTATCCTCATCACTAGTGATCTTGAGTAGCTTCAAAATCTTTGTAATATTCTCCATCCAGTTCTCCGCTCCTGTGGGTCCCTCTTTCCCTTTGAAATAAGGGGGACGTTGCTGCTGAAAATCTCTGACCATATTTCAGTCCTGCAATTCATTGGAGGTTGCGCCTCCATTGCCGTTCTGATGTTGCTGTAGAACGTAAGTGACCATTGCCTGTACTAGGCTCTGTAGCTCAAGATGTAGTTCAGGAATGTTCGCACTGCCTTGTCCCTCTCCGTTTTGTTCTTCTTCCTGGTGCGGGTTCTGTAAGGTATTTCTTCTTCTTGGAGAGGCTTTTTCCTAAGTCATCGAAACATTGATTGACTTAGTTTTCTCATAAGATCTTATGTTTACATACTTGGGGAAATTGCATAATCATCATCTTGTATTTCTTGTTTTGGGGAATTTTCCTATGTATCACATAGTGTTTCTCATTAATGATGTTTCTTGTTCAGGGGAGGTACGTCCTATTTGCTAAGTTTGATATATTCAAAATTCATAGTGATTGTCCTTCCTTTGCTGTTATTTTCCTCGTCAAATGTGGTTCTCAGATTGAATGCTTGCAGTCTGATTCTCAAAAAAGTAAATTAATCCGGCCCCCGTGTAGTAGACTCCGAAGATTCAGTCAGTTGGGATTCTTATCTTGTCAGTGAGACATGATATCGTATTAATCTTATTTTGTGATATTCAACACTTCCAGTTTCGCTTTGATGCCAATTGTAACGCCACCTTTTTTCACTCGCCAAAATCAGAGTATATTTTTGTTTTTTTATAAAAGAGTGAGAGTGAGAGGGAACGTTATGACGCGAGTTAAGTCCGAGTTTCCAAAACCTGACCCTTAACTAGCCACCTTTACATGTGCGTGGACTAAATTCACTAAAACATTTCACACGCTCTAAGAATACTTGCGGAATTATTATATGAGTAAGATACCATTCATATGCATGTCATTATTAAACAAGGAAGCCAATCAGCATATAATTAACTGGGACTTAAATATCATCAAACCATGGCAAAATAAATCTTAGTTATTACTATCCAAAATATCAGTCCTCCCAATACATCTTTCAAAATCAACATAAGTAATATAATAATAAATCTGTCCAAGCTCCTACGCTTGACTCCCTTCATGTCCCATGTCTTTCTCATTCCATGTTCCATCATCTATAGGGTAGAAGTAAGGCATCAGTCAACATGCCCAGTAGGAATTCCAAGTAGGGTTATGGTTATAAAAATCATGATAAAAACATCTTATCATATTTATAACACATCTCATAAGAGTAAATACAATGCATGATCTCTAAATCATAATCATGCTTACATATGCATCATGCCATGGGTGTCAATGCCAAATGATCACTCACCCAATTCCATATCCAATCACATCATATATAGATAGTTTCCTTGGTAAATCACCATATCAAGGTGTTCCCTTGGCCAATTACATCTGCAGTGTTTTGTGACGGCACTACCACGTCACTGTTTTACCTCCCCACATATGTTAATCAGAAATACCGATGGAGTGTGGACTCCTCCCTCTGCGCAGGGTTTCGAGACTGTTTACCTAGGAGCTCTTTGGCCCAGACTACGCCGTACCCATTCCTAACAATCCCGGACAAGGCCAAAATATCAATAGTTCACATAGCTTCATACAGGCTAGTCTCAAGCCCTAAGTCATGTCCGGACCGCTCATAAGTTGGCTTGTTGGTCACATGTATTCCCTCCCATGCCATGCATGAGGTAATGAATGCAAAAATGCCATTTCATGTCAAATTATATAATACCATTGAAAATCAATTCAAATACATATACCATTTGTTTAACCAAAGTAAATCATCATATTTGTAAATAAACCAGTAAAATATATAATCCATAGTGTCTCAATAAGGTAGGAATCCTACCAACGTCCAGTATACTATCTTTGATGTCTTGTGAAGATAACGTTAATGATCACGTTGAAACGAATCACAAACCTTTTTGTGAATCCCTTTACCTTATTAAATTCAATCACATACATATCTCAATTTGATTATCCATTTAATTTTCATCATTCCTTACATCCTGCCAGATAAACAGTAGCATCTAGATAATCATCTAAAATTTAAACTTTTCAATTCAGTCGACTGAATCAGGGATTCAATCGACTGAATGAAGCCCAATTACTATTCTCTGCCTTACCCACTGATATTCAATCGACTGAATAATAGTATTCAGTCGGCTGAAACACAACTCGGTACTGTATATACTTGACCCGTAACCTTTCAGTCTGCTGTCTTTGGGTCACACCTTCTGTGCTCTCGGTCAATCAATTTTTAGTCGACTGAATCACAGATTCAGTCGGCTGATTTTGGATCAGATCATTTGTGTGTTCGGCCAGTATACATTCAGTCGGTTGAATCATCAAACAAACATTTACGCGTTTGGTAAGTATACCTTCAGTCTACTGAATCATAGATTCAGTCGGGTGAAACACACCAGATTCCTTACTTGTTTAGTTCGTCTATGTTCAGTCAGCTGAATCAGAGATTCAGTCAGCTAAAACATCAATAAACCCCATATATTTTAATCCAGTCCATGTTCAGTCGACTGAATCATAAGATTCAATCGGCTGAAACTCCCAGATCACCCTTTTACGTTCGGCCAGCACCACTTCAGTCGACTGAATTCAGAGATTCAGTCGACTAACTTTTGTCAGTCTTCTCTGTTTGCATATATGGCTCAGCCCTTCTTCATGAAATCCATTCCTTATCACTTTTAAACATAGATATTATCATTCATATAACTCTTAGTGAGTTTACTCTACCCTCTAGCCAAGGCTAGGGTCTTTTCCATAATCTATCCAACCTTTGTACTATTATAACATGGTTTTTGAATTCAATCCTTTGATTGTTTGTTTCAATCCCATAATCATTCCTTGAATGGATTTTTAATTCCATGGCCTTAACAAAACTTGGCCATCCATTCCAACCAAATAGGGAACCCATAGATTTTGCCACACCATGGCCAAACCTATGGTTTCTTTTAACTTATATCAATGTTGTTAAACCTCTACACATACCTTATTTCCCGTCTCCTTCTTTTCTTTTGGTCTGTCCTTGTCTTCCTTAATCCTTCTTCTTCTCTTCAAAGATTCACCAAGTATAGATGGGAAATGGAAGAGAGTAGAGAGGAAAATCTCTTTGTGTGCAAGAGATGGAGTTGGCCAAGGGGTGTGAAGTGCCCCTTGGTTTGTGTCCCTTTGTATACCAGCCCAATCCCTCTCATAATGATTCATCTATCCAATGTGTCCCTTGGCTTAACCAAGGAGACACTTGTCTTAAGCCAACAAGCTCTTTGACTTCCATCGAGTTCCTTAGGTTTCATACCCCATGAGATGAAAACCTTTCATCTTCCCAACTCACTCAAGTAATTTAATCTTAACTCAATTGAGCTCACTCATAGTTGACCAAGTCAACCATGACATGGCCGACCATGCACCACATCGTATTCGGGTCCCATCTTGGCCATATCATTTGATGATGTGGCACCTTGCCTACTAGGCTTCCACGCGTGCCACATGACTATGCCACATCACATACGTGCCACCTCAGTTGATAAGATGGATTTAATGTATTGGGTCTTAATTGGGTAATTGACCCAATTCCTTACCCATCTAAGTCCATTTCAACTATTTAATCTTAAATTCAATCAATTTACAATTCAAATGGACCAATCCAATATATTTATAAGTAATGAAAATCCAGGGTGTTACAATTACCATACTATGAATGCTTCGTGCACTTGCAAGATTTACAAATTTAAAACATCAACAGAGGTTGTCTTGGTGGTTAAGCAAGGGATGAGAGAAATTTTGGATTTTGGAGAAAAGGTAGGTCATGGTCTAATTTTTCATGTGTTAGGGTTTTAAATGCAATGCAATGCATGAATGGTTGAGATCTAAAGTTGGAGTGAAAAAGTGGTTGAGATGATAAGTTGATGTGGAGGGTTGACTACATAGGATTTTCGAATTAGGTGGACAAGATATAGGAAAATCGTATGAAGTGTGGATGCTTTGGATGGTGAGGTGTTTAGGGACTTTAGGAGTGTATTTAGATGGGTTTTTGTCTAAGTGCATGGAGAGTTTTTAGTGCTAAACTCATGTGGATTGTTTTTGGATTGGGTTAGGAGAAAAGCTAGGATATTAGGTGATGTGTATATGAGGTGGATGGATTGGAGAGGAAACTTAGGGATTTCCATGCACATGAAGGCTTGTGGAATTGGGATTTTCGTGTGATGCAATGGGGATATGCGCATGATGTCTTACATTCTAGGGTTGTGTGCACTAGATCTAGGGTTTTATGCATGATCATGAATGAATGGCTATGGTGAAATGTCTTAAATCTAATGGCTTTTATATTAAATGGATGATATAAATGGATGGATTATGAGATGATGCATGGATGAGCATGATCGTAAGGTTAATCTAAATGATGGATAGGTTGGATCGCCTAGATCTAATGTCATGAATGTATGGGTTTAGCATGGTTTCCACTAATTTTAATGCTTTATTTTGAGCTCCATTTCAAACCATTTTCGATTCTAAACTATTCTACCGTTAATAAAACACTGAGAGGAGTAGATTGTGTACCTTTTCTCGGAAAATCGAGTTGATTTTCAACTCTTGAAAATTTTGCTCAATAACAAGAATGATGGAAGGAAAAAAGGCTGGAAGAAGAAGAAAAAAATAGAATGAAGAAGAAAAGAGTTGTAGTTTGAATCTCTAAAGATTGTAAAAATTCACTGAAATCTACTAAGTTTAAATAGAGATTGAGAGAGGGGGAGGCATAGGCAAATACTAAATCTGCATGATGCCACAATTGCTATGGTTATCTACCGATAGCATGCATGAATCATCGCATAGCTGCGGTGATTCATCTGTAGGTAGCAGCTTATGGTTCTATTATTATTTTATTTTGAGTATATTTTATTTCTTTAATCTTATCCTCATTATTTAGACATGAAATGGGTTTAACCAAATTAATCTAACCGGTCCAAAATGTTAGGTTCTAAAAATCATGAAAATTGAAAAAAAATTGGAAAACAATACACTTTGAAAATCCGTTGATTTTAATAGAAATGATGGTTTAGAATAATTCCACAATCAAGTTGTATTATTTAAAGGGTTTTAAAATTTTATTTTGAAAATATAAAACCACAAAATGATAGCTTAAAACACAAATTAAACACCAGATATTTTCTTATAATTTTCTGACTTCTATAATTATTTAAAATAATAATTTTGTAAATAGGGACCACTTCGAGTCACAAATATTAGTATTTTTTAAAATAAAAAATACAAATTAAACCATCCAATAACTTAGAATTTAAAATTATTAAAAGTGTATGAACTTGAAAGTTTATTTAGCTTAATTGAAATATTTTTTCCAAATAAACAATGATTAATATCATTAATTAATAATAATTATGCCAAATTAAAATTTTACCCTTCCAACTTTAATGAGTTGGATCTGTGAGCTACCGAGCTCTGATCGGACCGATCTTGGACTTTTCAAAAAGTTCAACCCGTAATCTTCATGATTAACGAATCACAAAACACACTTATTAGCATAAATCACATAATTACGCTTAATTTTGGGTTGGGACATTACATCCCACCCTTCTTAAAGAAATTTCATCTCGAAATTTAAAATAAACCTCATACCTTTCATCGGCAAAAAGATTTGGTCATAGTCTTTTGCATCATTGATTCTGACTTCCACGTGGTGTTCTGAATTCGACGATGTTGTCACAACACTTGAATCACATGCGTATCTTTTTCTGAAAATACTTTATTCCAAGAACTCTGTATTTTCATGGTACTTCCTCAAAAGCCAGATCTTCATAGATCTCAACTTCTTTAAAAACTCAACTCACAAATCACATAAAGTCCATTATCACAAACATATGGACTCACACAATCATCAAACAATATAATCATGTTATCAAGATCAAAATACAATTCATTTAAATGTGTTTTTCTCTTACATCCACAAATATAACCCAGTTCTTAGTCATTCAGTTATCATCTTTCAATAACACATGGTTTCACACAATTATGGATTAGCACAATATGTGACTAAAACTATAGCACAATTTATGACACTACTATGTTTTATAATTGCTTATCTTTACTTGAAACTGACATATTCTCAACCCATATCATAAACAATGCGTTTTCTTATCTAATTCTAGCTGAGATTTGTGAACGCTTTATCTCTTTTCCTTGGAATAATGTAGTTGGTTGCCAGTGCGTAGTCCATCCGACACTCACCATCACTTGGCCACCTACACTTGTTCCTCTGGATACTTAGGTTTCCAAGTCTCATTTCTCGTAGTCAAACTTCTCATGTGAGATTTTCACAAGCCATTGATACATTCATCGGTAGTTTGTTAGAAGATACCATCTGCAAATATAAAAAAAAAAAAATTGCACATAAATAACCCAATGAGGCCTATCACATCTGGCCTTCACATTGCAGCTTATCCCATGGGACACATCTTATCACACGCATCAATTGGCACTTCATAAACAGATCTATCTTTTAGAAGTGACTAACTTAATTTTTAAAATAACCCACATGGTCTCTAGTGCCGAAGAAGTGTATAACAACACACATTTGTCTTTTGAGGTATCCTAACCACCAACATGCAATCTAGGAGTATTAACTCTTTATGTCTAATCCTATTGGTATCATCTCATAGAATACTGTGGAGATGAATACTTCCTAGGTAATAGATGATTGCACTAAACTTTTCTCGGCATAGAGGTGGTCACCATATCATATCCACACCTCCTAAGTCATCTTACCTAATATTAGTCTCCGTACTATGTTGACCCGGGATCAGGTCAAAATTTGAAGGCCTTGTTATTACTTAAGCTTCCCAATAGCTTATCACTTCCATATGCTAACAATCTGGAATCTTATATTGGATAAACACACATCCTTTCTTGAGAATGATGTCAACAACTATAATCTTCATCCTAACTAGGAGAAATAATAGAAATATGACTTTCCCTTCCTGTCAGTTAGGGATTTATCCATCAGTATGTAAATTTCTAACACTAGGAAAATCATATTTCAAAATCAATCTGTAGAATGCACGATTTTCATTTCTAACTCTGTAAATGCCTCTCCCTCTAACCACTGTCATCAGAGTAATATATTAGGAATATTTTAGTGGAGAAGGAGGTGAGCATCACGAAGCGAGCTAAGTCTGAGTCCGAAAACCTGACCCTTGACTGGCCCAACTAGTGTGTGAATGATATTTTGTACACACTCTCATAATCCTCTGAAAATTTAAAACATTTATTTCATTACATGAATACTCAACACATCCCATAGAAAGATAAGGAATTCCCACAAACTAAATTCAAATACAAAACAAATTAAATACATAAATTCCACAACCATAAATATTACATTCCCCAAATGATAACATTCTCCAAATTACATTGTCTTCTAATTTCCAAATTACAAGTACATCAAGCCAAGTTATTCAAGCTTCAATTCTCGTGTCCATCTCGCTCATATTCGACCATCACCTGATCTGATTTCCTCTACTCACTTCAACCTGCATACACAATCTGGACGGGGGAAATTTATGGGCTTAATCAACAAGCCAAGTAGGAATTCCGATCACATAATATGCACTACGACATGTCATACTAAGACAATATACATACTTGACTTTTATGGAATCTCGATTTTATCGTATTTCAGAATTATATAAAATCCATGCTTCAAAACATACTATGTCATTAAAAGTGTTTCGGTACTTTATCCAAAATCATACTTAGGTATTAAATCCACATCTAGGCCACAAGTCATCTTCTTTCAAGATATACATAATACCTTCCTTAAACTATTTATCATGATACAAATCTCATATGTAACACATTATATAAAACTCGTGCTTGAAAACATAATACATATTTCATTATAAGGTATTGTACTCATACCTAATTCATCTCATAATTTCTTTCTAAAAAATAATGTCAAATCCGTACTTATAATGAAATCATATTCACTTGACCTTTCAAAATATCATATGTCAATCACGTATCATATTACATTTCTCAAGACACATTATTATATCATTTTAGGAAAAACCCCTCGTTCAAGACATACATAATATATTCTTAAAACCTTTCACGAAAACCACATTCATTTCATCATTTCAAATACCATATTCAGTTGATGTAAATGTTCATCAATACATAATAAGTTATGCCATGGGTGCAATGATACATGCACACCCTTATCATGCCCCATGCATTGGTATTTCAACATTTCCTTTAGAACAACGGGGCATTTCTGTTAGGACCTCGGTTTGACTGAGTCTATGTATTGTCAATTCCGTGACTTGTAACAACCCGGATTTTTAAGTTATGGATATATATGAAAATTGCCCATTTAATTTGTGAATTAAATGATATGGACCTTAGATGGGTAAGGTGTTGGGTCAATTGCCCAATTAAGACCCAACGGATAATGGATAAGGTTCAATTGAAATAAATGGGTAAGATTTATTTAATGGGTCAAGATTGTCAATTGGGTCAAATGCCCAATTGGGACCCAATGAGTCATGGTTGACTTGGTTGACCACCAAGTGAGTACAAGCTTAATTAAATTGGGGCTGAATTAAGTTGGAAATGGAAACAAGTAATTGAGTTGATTTTAAGTGAGTTAAATGAGTTGAAATAAAGAGGTGGGTTGAGTTAGAGAGATGAGTTGAATGGGAAGTTAATGGGACTTTGATCTTAAGTGAGTGGAGTGGGAAGATGGAGGGTTGCATCTCACAAGACCAAATCAAGGCTACACGTTGGAGACATGGGAGTTTCATCTCATGGGATGAAACTCCAAATGGATCATTAATGAGGAGGTGAAAGGTTTTTGGAGGTTACACAAGGTATACCCATGCAAACACGTTGGAACATGGAAGCCCAAGGGGCATATGGTTGGGAGCTTCATCTCATGGGATGAAACCCCCAAAGTAAATGTTAATGAGGAAGTTGAAGGGATTTTGGTTGTTACACAAGGTATACCCATGCATACACGTTGGAACATGGAAGCCCAAGGGGCATATGGTTGGGAGTTTCATCTCATGGGATGAAACCCCCAAAGTAAGTATCAATGGGGAGGTGAAGAACCATGGGAGTTACAAAAGGGGTATATCAACCAAAGGATACCACCCTTGGCCAAACTACATTGGGCAGCAAAGAGAATTCTTTGCTTTATCTCACTCTCTCCCTCTCTCACTCAAGGCCGACCACTCTCAAGGACAAAGGAGAAGGGACTTAGTGTTTTCTATCTCAAGCTCCTCCCTCTCTCAAACCTACACCCTTTCGTAGAACCCACTCTTTGGGTTTTCATTTCAAGACCTCTCAAGCTCACTCTCGGCCAAGGATCAAGGAGGAAGAAGAGGCTAAGGAGGGAGAGGATTGGAGGAGCAAGAAGGAGTGAAAGAAACCGGAGTAGTCGCAGAATCGGTAAGTACTCAATGAGATTTTATTAAGTAAGTGGTCAAGGAACATGGTCCAGCCATTGCATGGCCGAACCCTAATCTTGTTGTGGCTAAGGACTTATGCATTACCATATGGGAAATGGTGGATGATCAAGGATCATAGTTTGGCCCTTGCATGGCCAAACCCTAAATTGTATATACAAGAACCATCAAGGACCAAAAAGGGGTTGGATGAGGTTCGGCCATGATGTATGGCCGAACCCCATCAAAAGATCAATCATGGATGAATGATACATGTTAAGGAAAATAATGAACCATAGGGTTCGGCCATGTTGTATGATCGAACCCCATGGAAAGGTATTAAGGAATTTAAATGATCTAAATGATGTAAAGGGTGGAAAACCATGGACCATGGGTTCGGCCATGATATATGACTGAACCCCACCAAAGAATATGATCATGGTTATTTGATTTATGAGAGAAAGTGTAATACCCTAGATTTTTCAATATCAATATTTACGAAAATGCCATTGGAGTTATGAATTAAAAGGGTATGATCGTAGATGAGAAAATGGTGGGACCCATTGTTCAAATAAGACCCAATGTAGGTGTTATGGGATTAAATTAAATTAAATGGGTAATGTACATTTATTTGGGTCAAAGTGGTTAATTGGGTCAAAGGACCCAAATGGGACCCAATGAATCATAGTTGACATGTTTGACTATTAGGTGAGCTCAAAGCTTAAATGTTTGAGTTTGGATTTAGTTGGAATAAATGTTTGAGTTTGGATTGACTTGAAATAAATGATTGAGTTTAGATGCAGTTAAATTAAATGATTAAGTTGAGTAAATGTAAATGTGAGGGAGAAGGTTTGTAGTTTCAAAATAAAACCACTCCACACGTTGGCTGCATGGAGAGGTAATCTCATGCATGTAATCCTTAGTTAAGTAATGAATGGGGTGGCTGTTTTAGGAGTTACATAAGGTGTGAATTGCATTTCAAGTGTGAATTCATATACACGTTGGAAATTGTATGGGATAGTAGGATGGTTAATGGGGTGGCTGTTTTAGGAGTTACATAAGGTGTGAATTGTATTTCAAGTGTAAATTCATATACACATTGGAAATTGCATGGGATAGTTGGATGGTCCAAGGGTTAAGACATAAAAACCGTTGGCATGTAGGAGTTTCATTTCATGGATGAAACTCCCACATGGGTAAAAGATGGAAGATAAAAAGTTACTCAAGGCCAACCAAAAGTTAGCCGTTGGAGCCTATGAGAGTTTCATTTCAAAATGAAACTCTCACATGCAAGGTTAATGAGGGATGAATGATGGGAAGAATGTATACAACAAGACATGCATGGGATCGTTGGACATCTTGGGAGTTTCATCTCAAGGATGAAACCCCAAGGGAGGTATTAAACAAATGAGAGTTACATATGGGTTCACACTTGGAGAGGTGATGGAGAAGGGTTGTATCTAGGGCAGCCAAGAGCCAAAACCATTGGAGGGTTTTCATTTGAAGGATGAAACCCCCACATGAAATAAATTATGGAAGTAAATGGGAGGAAAGTTACATTTGGTGCCAACCTTGGGCTGAAGTTCATTAGTCAAAAAGCGTTTTCATTTGCACTCTCTCTCTCTTTCTCTCCCTCTCTTGGACGCCTTCACCTCTCAAGATCAAGAGCATTAGCTGATTGTCTATCTCCAATCAGTCCTTGACCAATCTCTCCACCAAGACAAGTAGACTTAGAGAAAAGGAGTTGCACCTCTAGGTTTATCATTTCCATCCAAGGTCAAGTTCCTATCTCTCTCCCTCTCTCAAATCAATACTTTGGGTTGATCAACTTCAAGGAGTTTCCAGCAAGTTTAAGTTTGGCTAAAGGACAGGAAGGAAGGAGGAAGGCTAAGGATTTAAGAGGAGCAAAAGGAACGGAAGAATAAACAAAGATCAAATCGGTGGAGTCGCGGAAACGGTAGGTGTTCTATAACTTTTATTTAGTAAGATAACCAAAGAAAGATGATCAGTCCATTGTATGTCCAAATCTTAAAAAGGGATGTACAAAAACCATTGAGTATGAAAAGTAGGTGATTAGGTTTGGCCGTGATGTATGGCCAAACCCATCAAAGGGTATGATCATGGCTATGGAGTCTAAAGGAAGAGGTAAAGGAACCATAGGGTTCGGCCATGAGTATGGCCGAACCCCATGGAAGAAATGAATGGATAATGATGTGTAAAAAGGATAAAAAATGGATCATAGGGTTCGGCCACTTGGGATGGCCGAACCCCATGAAAAGACTTGGTGAATTTTAGGGTTTTTGAGAGATAAAATCCATATTATGTAATAAAAGTTTTAATGTAACGCCCGCCCCTTTTCACTATGCTATTAGCCGAAAAATCAGAGTCTATTTTTTTTTTTTTTTTTTGAAATAAAGAGTGACAAAGAGCGCGGGGTATCATGACGCGAGTTAAGTCCGAGCTTCCAAAGCCGGCCCTTAACTGGCACACCCTACGTGTGCGTGGAACTAAGTCCACGGGAACGGTTCACACGTAGAAAGTAAGCTTGCGGAATATAACTTAATGCGGAATTATAATAGAATCTATCCTACCAATTTTAGATAACAAGGAAGTTACAACACTTAATTAATAATAATACCTCAAAATTATAATGTCCAAATAAAAGTCCAAACCATAGCAATAGTCTAAATTATTACAGTCCAACGAGCTAAGTTACTCAAATTACATTTCCAAAATAAACTTAAGTAAATAAACTAGCTCGCTCCTCCAAGCTCCTACGCTTGGCTCCGGTCGCGTTCTTCATTTCCTCCATTTCCTGCGCCATCATCTAAGGTGGAAGTAGGGTATTAGACAACGCGCCCAGTAGGTACTTTGAGTAGGACCAACACATGGATTAGGGATAACAAAACACATAGATAATAGTATAGCGAAACCATGCAATGAATGCTATGCCATGGGTGTCATATGTCATGAGTCCCACCCATCATGCACATCGTCATTATACAATGTCCCTCTTTAATCATACATAATGTCCCCCTTGATGGAAAACCCTCATCAAGGTATTACAATCTCATAGTACCTCCCTTGATGGATGAAGCACATCAAGGTATCCCCATGCATGTTTATCGGTCGCCCCGACGGAGCATGGACTCTGGTTTCATTTCATCCCTCCCATGCCATGCATGAGATGTAAATGCAATATGCCATATAAAATACAAATCATAGAATTAAAACCCATCTTAAAACATGTCATTTGATTACCAAAATAAATCAAGGAAAACATCCATATACACATAATCCATGGCTTACAATAAGGTAGGAATCCTACCAAATACCAACGAGCGTTCCTTTGCGTTTTCGTCCACGAATTCGGTCACCGATCGCGTACCGCTTGTGAGATCCCGATACCTTATTACACATCAACCAATTAAACACATGTTTCAACCATGCCTAAGTCTATTACTCATACCTTAGTGGGGTTCGGCCATACACCATGGCCGAACCTCACTCACTTGATTTCAGGTCCCATTTTAATCCATTAATCATTTTAATCATGTGAGTCTAAACCAGCCACCCTTTGCTTCCTTTATTCAACACCTAAGGTCACCATTACAAATCCCTATGTCCATAACCATCCTGTAATACCCCAATTTCTCAATGAAATGGACAATTACGAAAATGCCCCTAGATTGGTAAATTTATTAATTATGATGTTAAATGAGAAAATGGTGGGGCCCATTGCTCAAACTAAGATCCTATGAACATATTATAAGGGTCAAATTATAATGGATGGGTAATGTACATCAAATTGGGTCAAAATGGTTAATTGGGTCAAAAATTCTCAATAAGATGAATATTTACGAAAATGCCACTGGATTGGTAAATTTTAATAAATGTGATTGTAAATGAGGAAATGGTGGGGCCTATTGTTCAAATTAAGATCATATGAACATATTATAATGGCCAATTTATCATGAATGGGTAATGAACATCAAATTGGGTCAATATGGTTAATTGGGTCAAAGGACCCAATTGGACCCAATCGGTCAAATGGACTTATTAGACCATTGGGTGAGCCCAAATTTAATGGGGTTAAGCTAAATTGATTGGAAATCAAGTGGAGCAAAAATGGGTAGGCTTGATGCACATGTGAAAACCACTTAAAAATGGCTAAATCAGCCCATAAATGGGTCATGTTGTCAAAACGGGTCAAGGAGCTAAATGGGGACCCAATGGGTCGGGTTGACAAAGTTTGACCACGGTTGACCGTGTGGGCCCTCAAATGAGCTCAATGGTGAGTCAAATCAGGTTGAGTGGGACTGAATTGAGTTGGTTTTGATTTAAGAAATGAGTTGACTCAAGTGTAATTAATGTATGGTATTTAATGTGGTGAGTGAAGCCATTGAGTTAGGTGAGTCAAAATGGAAACCAAAGGGTCTGTAAAATCAGAGAGTTGAAGGGAATATGAGGAGGTTTCTTGGTCTCAAACAAACCAAAACAAGTCCCACACGTTGGGGACTTGTTATGGTGGTTTCCATGCAAAGTCTTAAATGGATTTATGTAAGTGAGATAAGATGCATGTGCTTACATGAAGGGTTGCAACGGTTGGTACCAACGGGTGTCTTGGATGGCACCCAATACCCCCTCGGTTTTAACAATGGTTAATGAGTATTAATGAGGGAGGATGTGTTGATTACACAAACAAGAATCATACCTCATATGGCCGAATTTCACTTTGCAAACACCTTAGAAATCCATCCCTCTCCCCCTCTCAAGAACGTCATCTTCTTGGCTGAACCAGCTGCTGGTGTTTCACCATTTGATCCAGCACCATTTCGGCAAGGGATTAAGGAAGAAGGAAAGAAAGGAAGCAAGGGGGAAGAAGCAAGGAAATTGGTAAGTTTTTACATAAGTGTTTAGTTAAATAAAGGTGTAGAATGGAGTATGATTTGGCCATTGTTTGGCCGAATCCATCCAGGGTTAGACCTTGGATGGTATTTCATAAATGAGATGGAAAATGAATCATTGGGTTCGGCCAATTTGGATGGCCGAACCCCATGAAAAGAATGGGTTATTTGGATGGTTTTTGTAAGACAAAACCATGGACTGTTTTTGATGCTAAGTTAGGTTATGTACATGTTTTGGAAAGTTCTAAAACCATGTCAACTATGGTGATTTTTACACATGTTAATTGGGTAATCTTGTGGCCTAATTAAGTACTGATGTAAAGTATTATGATGAGGTTTAAAGGATGGAAATTTAGAGCATGGAGTTCGGCCACTTTGGATGGCCGAACCCCATGAAAGTAATTGATTAAATGGTATGGTTTTTGGGGATAAAAACCATACCATGTGTGAAGATTGCTAAATGATTGTAAAATGGAATTAATTAATTGTATGGGATTGGCAATGGATGGTTAAACCTTGCTGTTTTTATGGCTAAGATGCATGATAAATCATGTAAGATCATTGGAAGAATTGCATCAAAAGGACCATATGGTTCGGCCATGTGAATGGCCGAACCCCATGGGTCATTTTATGGGTGCTTATGGGATTTAAAATGGAAATATGTTTGTTGTTTTTGGTCGGCTAATATATGGCTGAACCATGTTAATATTATGATTAAGTTGCTGATTTAAATCATGGATAGATGATAGATTAATTGAATCAAGAGAACCTTTGGGTTCGGCCATGTTTATGGCCGAACCCCATGGACCATTTTATATGGACTGTTTTGTGGATTCAAATGGTTTCAAACTTGAAGATCATGGAACAATTTGATGTGTTTAAAAAGGGTTTCAAGTGAACATTTGGATATGGTTAGTGGTGTTTAAGGAAATTAAACAAAAGGTTAGCCTAAATGGCATAAATGTAATTATTGATGAATTGATCAAAGATGGAATGATCATTGGATTGGATGTATGGACCCAAACCAAAGTGGTATGGGTCGGCCATGTTGTATGGCCGAACCCTACCAAGGTATTTTTGTAGTATATGATGTTTAATAAGGATTAAATAAAAGAGAGATCAAATAAAAAAGGAGGTTAAATCCTAACTTAATCAGGTTCGGCCATGGGTATGGCCGAACCCCATAAGATGGAATATGGAATTTGGATTTGATAAGAAATCCAACGGTTACGATATTAACTTGTCATTGTATAAACAAGGAAGCGGAAGTTGAACGGCGTACAAGTCGTGATCCAGTGAAAAGGAACAAACACCGAAGCTAATCTTCGGTAGGTTTCCTACCTACTTTTAACAACAATAATGATTTGGTTTTATCATGTTTTTGTGAGATATGTTATAGTTGATATTATGTTTCAAATATAGTTTTGAATGATGAGATATGTATTTACAAATAACATACATGTACATTGACATCTCATGCATGGCATGGGGTGATGATTATGGGTTACCTTGACTTGAGAGTCCTAATGAAAGAATACTGTGAAACAACTCAATGATGAAGTGTCTTTCCACAGGTAACGAGGATTACTGTGGATTACCTTATCATGTGAGTTCCAATGAAAGAATACTGTAAAACAACTCAATGGTGAAGTGTCTTTCCACAAGTAACGAGGATTACTGTGGATTACCTTATCGTGTGAGTCCCAAATGAAAGTATATTGTGATTTACCTTGACGGTGAGAGTCCCGTCAAGTGATGGCTATGTATGTGTGATGGGGTGGGGCTCATTACATTTGCATACATACATAGCATGGTTTTATATGTTTTTGATAATCATGTATTATGATATATATGCATGTTTTATATGCTAACCATGTGGTAGCCCTGATCGGAAAACCTACTGGGCGCGTTGATCTAACGCCCTAATTCTATCCTCAGAGGATAGTGCAGGAACAAGGAAAGGGAAAGAGAAGGTCGAAGACCAGGAGGGGAGCCAAGCCTAAGCGCTTGATTGTTGTTTGGGATTTCTTTATTACTGTCTTTTTAGTTATATTTATGGACATGCAATAAGTTGATACCTTGCTATGGTTTGTTTAGGATATTAACAATGGATGGTTGGTTTATGTTATTTATTAATTGAGACTGATACTTGCTATCTATTCAATCTATTTCCGCCGTTAGTCTAGTTTATTCCGCAAGTCATTGTTTAGTTCCATGTGTGGTTTGTTATCGTGGGTTAGTCCATGCACACATGGGTGGCCAGTTAAGGGTCGGGCTTTGGGTAGGCCGAACTTAACTCGCGTCGTGGCGCCTCCCGCTCTTGTTCACTCTATGTTTCTTTCAAAAACAAAAATTAGACTCTGATTTTCGGAAGGGTGAAAAAGGCGGGGCGTTACACATCCACCATGGGGTTCGGCCATATACCATGGCCGAACCCATGGTTCTTCATTTTTGGCCATATTTACATTTTTGCCACTCCTTTTTCCATGGTTAAACACTTCTTCCATCCATGTCCATTTATGTCCATAACTGATCCATAAGCATGGATCCATTGATGACTCATCAACCATGACATAAAATCATTAAAATCAGCCATTTACTTAACTTAATTCCCATTCATTTAAACACATGCATAGACCTTAACTTAGCCCATAAAATGGCTCACAAATGGGTCATGGGGTTCAGCCATACACCATGGCCGAACCCATGATGTCTTTTCCTCATTTTTTCTTGGATCTATTACAACATTTTTGATCCACAAAAAGTCCCTTCATGAGGGGGTTTCAATCATATGTTTAGATCATCATTTTTGATCAACCTTAACTACATTTTGGGTAAATTAACTTAACCATATTCCCCATCACCTCTAGGGTTCCAAACACATCTAAGTCCGTAAAATCTCTCCATGGGGTTCGGCCATACAACATGACCGAACCCATGGTCCATGGTTTATCATTATTTCCACCCTTTTACAACATTATTTACAATACTTAAAATCCATTTAAAACTACCAACATTCTTCATCATTTTCCATCTTTTCACCCATTAAAGTCACTAACACACCACCATAGGGTTCGGCCATACACCATGGCCGAACCCATGGTTCATGGTTCATCTTTAGTTGTAAGGTTTAGGACCATAAATATCATCAATATTTCTCCATGGTTTCTTTCACTAAAACCCCTTAAAAATTTACTAACATTTAAACATTCTAAGCCTCAAAATCATTAATACATCTCCATGGGGTTCGGCCATACATCATGGCCGAATCCAATGGTTCATCATCTTCCTTAACAATCCACATCCAATGGTTAGATTCACTTGATGGGGTTCGGCCATACACCATGGCCGAACCTCATCCAATCCATTTTTTGTCCTTATGATCCACATACATAGAAACCTAGGGTTTGGCAATGCAAAGGCCAAACCATAAATCTTAGACCATACACCTTATTTTAGTCATGCATGGGGGTCCTTTCCACATCTCCATAACAGTTAGGGTTCGGCCATTGCTCCTTGAACCCTTCTTGCCATGCATGCATGCATAATTCATATACATACATAGTGTCCTTATTTGTTCCACTATTCATAGCCTACCTTACCCATTAGGGTTTGTCCACTTCCTATCCCCTTTCTTGGATGGATTTTAAATCCATGGCCCATAATGTTTTGGCCACTTGTCAACCAAAGAAAATGGACCTTCATGACTTCCTTTAATTCCTAAAAAATAACATCTTGTTGAGTGCAACTTACCTACCCCGCGGCTCCTCCGGTTTCCTCTTACTCCTCTTGATCCTTAGCCTTTCTCCTTCCTTCTTTCTCCTTGATGTTCGGCCAATGGGTGAGCTTGACCCACTGAAATCTCCAAGGGCTGGTTCGGCCAAGATGGAGTAGGTTTGAGAGAGGGAGAGGAGGAGAGAATGGGAAAAATATCTCAAGTCTTGGTCTTTGGAGTGTGGTCGGCCAAGCTTGGAACTCCTTGTTGTTCTTCTAAGTCTTTTCTTCTTCTTGGTCTTGGAAGAGAGGGGGGACGGCTAGGAGAGGGAGTGAGAGATGGAGAGAGTGAGATGGGAGGAATGAGATGGAAAATCCATCTATCCATCTAGTCTTTGGGTAGCTTGGGTTAGACTCCACCCTCATTAAGGTGGAGTCTTCCCCATGAACCCATGGACCAAAGCAAATGGGTGCATGGCCTTGCATGCCCTTAATCCTAGGCCCCTCGTCCCTTAGTGGTGGTGGTTGGGGATGAGGTGGAACCACCACCCCACCATGGGCCAATGCATGCTCAAGCTTGCCCCCCATTTCATGGATCTTGTCTTAGCCATACCACTCTTCCATGGCCAACGGTTTTGGTGGGTCTTATCTTGGTGGTTTGGGTGGTCAAGTGAGATGGAAATCACCCATTTGACTCACTCATTATCTAAGTGACTCACCCCATTTAACTCACCCCATATAATGTAACTCATTTGATTAATTTGATATTTAACTTAGGTCATTTAATTACATAGTTTAATTCCATTTATTTGTCTTTTCTTTCTCCATGAATCCACCCATGGTTACCAAGTCAACCATGGTGGCCGGCCCCACCAATTCCTTAGCCCACCTGCCACCTCACTTGATGAGGTGGAGGTGGGTCCCACTCGATCATGTCACCTTGGTTTATTCAATACTAACTTAGATGATTTAAATTAATTAATTCAACTTTACTTACTTTGATTCCCTTTAATTCACCTTTGTGGTTGACCAAGTCAACAATGGTGGTCGGCCCCATCTATGCCATGGTCCACACACCACCTCACTTGATGAGGTGGAGTTGGGCCCCACTAGACCATAACACTTGGATAATTTCCAATTTAGCTCAAGTGATTCTTAATCACTTCAATCCATTCCATCTAATTGGATCACCATTGGGCTCATGGCCCAATTAAATTTACTTCCTACCCATTTACCCTAATGTTCAAACCATGTTGACCCATTGGGTCCCAAATGGGTATTTGACCCACTTGACCATCCTTGACCCAATTAACCATCATTGACCCATTTAAATGAAATTAATCCAATCCATGGCCCATTGGACCATACTTGGGCCATTGTTCAAATTTTGATCCATTTACCATTCATTCCATCAAAATTCTAAATTTCAAGCATTAAAATAAATAATAGCCAATATATGTATTGATTTAAAAATCCGGGCTATTACAATATATACCTCTTTTGAAATTTTCGTCCCGAAAATTCGAGCGAAGTAGGGGTTCAAACAACTCATACAAAAAGCCCCGGATGAGCGGCTCTCATTTCTGAACTCAAGTTCCCAGGTGGCTTCCTCATTGCCATGTCGTTCCCATACCACCTTGACAAACTGAATGGAGCGGTTCCGTAGTACCCTTTGTTCTCTCCCGATCACTCTGACCGGCTTCTCCACAAACGTCACGTCGCTTTGCAGATCGACGTCTTGCACGTTCAACACATGTGAAGGATCGGGGTTGTATTTCCTCTACATGGACACCTGGAACACATCATGTAAAGATGATAATTGTGGAGGAAGCACCAACTGATAAGCTACCTCCCCCACCCTCTTCAGGATCGGAAACGGCCCCACAAATCTAGGCGATAGTTTCCCCTTCTTTCCAAATCTCATGTGTCCCATCCGTAGTGAGACTTCTAAGAACACTAAGTCTCCCTCCTCAAACTCAAGGAACATTCTCCTCTTGTCAGCGTAGCTCTTCTGACGACTCTGCGCAGTGAATAGGTGTTGCCGTATCAACTTGATCTGCGCGGTGGTCTCCGCAACCAACTCGGGTCCAATCAGTGCAGGCTCACCGGCCTCTGTCCAGCACACTGGTGATCTACATGGCCAACCATACAAGGCCTCAAACGGAGCCATCTGAAGGCTTGCCTGATAACTGTTGTTGTAGGAGAACTCCACCAGTGGCAAATGATCCTCCCATCCACCCCTGAAGTCTAGCATACATGCTCTCAACATATCCTCCAAAGTCTGTATCGTCCTCTCCGAATGTCCATCAGTCTGTGGTGGAATGTTGTGCAAGTTAATATGTCGGTCCCCATAGCCGACTGCATGCTCTGCCATACTCTGCTAGTGAATTGGCCTTCTCTGTCGGATACAATAGTCCGAGGAATACCATGTAGTCTGATGATATCCCGGATGTACCGTCGACCCAAGGTCTCAGATGATTCTGTCGTCTTGACGGGAAGGAAATGCGCAGACTTGGTCAATCGGTCCACCACGACCCATATTGTATCGTTGCCCTTTGATGACCTTGGCAACCCTGTCACAAAATCCATGGAGACGTGCTCCCATTTCCACTCTGGCACTGGTAAGGGTTGGAGTAAACCCGGTGGCTTCTGATGTTCCGCCTTAACCCGCTGACAAGTTAGGCAGTGAGCAACAAACTCTGCCACATCTCTCTTGAGTCCATGCCACTAGTAGTGCCACTTAAGATCATGATACATCTTGGTGCTGCCCGGATGGATAGAGAGTTTGGTCTGGTGTGCCTCGATCAATAACTCTCTTCTACAGCTCTTAGGCATATATGTCCTGCCTCGGAATACAAGACCCTGTCCTAGTCGTAATTCCCATTCCGGTACAACCTCACCGGTAGACATCTTGGCCCATATCTCTTCTACCTCTGGATCTGTCCGTTGCTCATGTTCAATCCTGGAGACCATGTTGGACCGTATGATCAGATTGTACATACTCCCATGGTTCCTGATGTACAAGTTGAACTCTCGGATGGTGTTCAACATATCCCATTCCGTCCTGATCAAACTGGCTACTGTCGCATGTGACATGCGGCTGAGGGCATCCGCTACTTTGTTCGCCTTGTTAGGATGATACCGAAGCGCAAACTCATAATCTTGCAGATATTCCATCCACCTGCGCTGCCTCATGTTGAGTTCCTCCTGATCAAATAAGTAGTTCAGGCTCTTGTGATCTGAGAACACCTCGAACTTCTCACCATAAAGGTAGTGTCTCCAGCTTTTGAGAGCGAAGACCACTGCTGCTAGTTCCAGATCATGGGTGGGATAGTGGCGTTCATGAATCTTCAATTGTCTTGAACCATAAGCCACTATACGCTGACTTTGAGTGAGAGAACACCCAAGTCCCTCTCCTGAAGTATCACTGTACACCTCATAGCCCTTGCGCCTTTCCAACAAGATCAGAATAGGAGCGGTTGTAAGCCTCTCCTATAGCTCCTCAAATCTACGGTTGCACAGATCTGACCACTCAAATTTGACTCCCTTCTGAGTGAGTCGGGTAAGTGGAGGGGCAATCTTGGAGAAGTCCATGATGAATTTCCTGTAGTAACCGGCCAATCCCAGAAAACTGCGGATCTCGGTCACATTCATCGGTGCTTTCCACTCTCTCACTGCCGCCACCTTAGCTGGGTCTACGGCTATACCTTCTGCTGATATAATATGCCCCAAGAAGTTGACCTCGGAGAGCCAGAACTCACACATACTGGCTTTGGCATACAGCTGGTTCTTCCTCAAGGTGTCCAAGACTATCCGCAGGTGCTCAGCATGTTCCTCCTGACTTTTGGAATAGACCAGAATATCATCAATGAATATAATCACAAACTGATCCAAGTAAGGACGGAAGATCCGGTTCATCAGATCCATGAACACAGCCGGTGCATTTGTAAGTCCAAATGACATGACCACATACTCATACAGACCATATCGTGTCATGAAAGCCGTCTTCTCTATGTCCTCCTCCCTAACCTGGATTTGATGGTAACTGGACATCAGATCAATCTTGGAGAAGTGAGAGGATCCCCTAAGTTGATCAAACAAATCATCAATTCTGGGCAGAGGGTACTTGTTCCTGATAGTCAACTGGTTCAATTTCCTGTAGTCCACACACATTCGAAGGGTGCCATCCTACTTCTTCACAAACAATACTGGGGCTCCCCATGCTGATGTGTTGTTCTGAATAAAACCCAGTCTGAACAGTTCGTCAATCTGCTTCTTCAACTCGGACATCTCAGCTGGTGCCATCCTGTAATGTGGCAATGATACTGGGGCAGTGCCAGGATATAACTTGATCTCAAAGTCTATCTCCCTCTTGGGTGGCAAACCAGGGAGCTCTGTTGGGAATAACTCCGCGTAGTCTGTCACTACCGCCGGAAGTTTAGCCACTGGTGCCTAGTCTAATCTGATGTTGTTCAAGACAAGATGGTTCAATTCTTCCTGCAGCCTTCTAGGGATGCCCTGTCTATCAGCATGTACCACATACCGCTTTCCCTCGGGTGGCCAAAATATCACCTACGAAGATGGCAATCAATGTTGGCCTGAAAACTAGCCAACCAGTCCATGCCGAAAATAACATCGTAGTCATATCGAGTACTAGATAGTTGAACTCGAATCTGAATCCAGCGAGTTCAGTGTTCACTGCCGTGCATATGAGTCCCAAAGATGTGTCTCCAACGGGGGATGCAATGGTAAGTGATGTGGACAATTTCTGTACTAATGTGCCCGTAGCAGTTATGAATGCAGCAGATACAAATGAATGGGAAGCTCCAAAATCAAATAATGCAAAGGCATATGAACTACCAATTACGGCCATACCTTGAATCATGGAGTGATTCACCGCTGCTGGAGGAGCTAAGGTATAAAGCCGTCCAGATCCTGTAGGGTTTGGCGCCCGCCCCGCCTAGTTGTAAGCCCTGGCTCCTCGTGACTGAGTTGGTCTAGCTGGAGGGCGGAAGGAACCTCTGGAATGAGAGGGTCTGCTACTCTGCGAACATTCCCTCTTGAAGTGGCCCTGTTGACCACATTGGTAGCATGTGTTCCCACCCCAGGGAACCTGAGTGACTGATGCTGATGGGGAGGGTTGATTGGGGCGAAAGCCCCCCGTGGGCCCAGTGGAAGGTGAGGGTCTGCTAAAGTTCGGGCGGAACTTCTTGTTGGGCTGAAATGTACCCCTCCCACTCTGACCTCGGCGGTTTGTCAACCCGCACTATCTCGGCCATCTCCTGCTCCGCTAGAGTGGCCCTGCTGACCACATCTGCCAGTGTAAGTGCCTTGAAGATGGTCACCCTGGCTCTAATGCTCGGCCGAAGGCCCAGCTCAAACTTACGGGCCCTCCGGTACTCCGTCCACCATAAATAGGGCATAGCAGGACAAACGAAGGAACTCCTGGTAGTACTCTGCCACGGTCATGGTGCCTTGCACCAGAGATATAAACGCCTGGACGTGGCGCTCTTTCTCCTCCTCGGGGAAGTAGTGGTCTAAAAACATGCTGAGAACTGCTCCCATGTCATTGCAGTCCTCTCTCATTCCAGAATGAGCGCCCGCTGTCGTTCAACTACCTCCCACCACTTGCCGGCATCGTCTATCAGTTGTGAGGAAACCAGCAAGATTTTGTCTTCATGACTCGAGATCTTTAGTAGGGCCAAGATCTGAGTAACTTTCCTCAACCAGTTTTCCGCTACGATAGGCCCTCATTTCTCGTTGAAGTAAGGGGGGCGTTGCTACTAGAAATCCTTGACCATCCTCCGGTCATTTGAGTCGCTGGTGGTCGCATTTCCGCTCAAGTGTTGTTGAAGAACAGAAGCGACCACCGCTTGAACTAAGTCTTGCAACTCGGGAGGCACTACGGGGATGTTCACTCTGTTTCCCTCTTCCCCCCGATGAGGTTTTTGCACCTCTTCTTCTTGATGAGGAGGTTGCACCTCTTCTTGATGAGGTCGTTGTACCTCTTCTTCCTGATGAGGCGGTTGCACCTCTTCCTACACCCGTGGGTTTTTGCGAGTCCTTCCCTTTGGAAGCATTTCTTAAGTCATCGAAAAAATATTGTTGACTTAGTTTCTTCATAAAATTGGTGTTTTCATATTTTGGGGAAAATTGCCAAATAAGCACACTTAGTTTTGGGGAAAACCTTCCTGAGTATCAAATATTCCTTTTCAATTTGGGGAAAAATTGCCAAATTAGCATACTTAGTTTTGGGGGAAAACTTCCTAAGTATCAAGTATTCCTTTTTTAATTTGGGGAAAAATTGCCAAAATAGCATACTTAGTTTTGGGGGAAAACTTCCTAAGTATCAAGTATTCCTTTTTCAATTTGGGAAAAAATTTGCCAAATTAGCATACTTAGTATTTTGGGGAAATCGGGGAAATTATCTCCTATGTGCTAAGTTTGATAAATCCAACTTATAGTGACTGTCCTTCCCTTGCTATCATTCCTTTCCGTCAAATCTTGCTCTCAGATTGAATGCTTCAGTCTGAGTCTAACGAAGTAAATTAATCCGGGCCCCGTGCAGCGGACTCCGAAGAGTCGGTCAGTTGAGATTCTTATCTGTCAGTGAGACATGAAACCGCCTGAATCTTAATTCGAAAGATTCATTCTTCCGGTTTCGCTCTGATACCAACTGTAACGCCCGCCCCTTTTCACTATGCTATTAGCAAAAAAATCAGAGTCTAAATTTTTTTTTTTTTGAAATAAAGAGTCACAAAGAGCGCGGGGCGTCACGACGCGAGTTAAGTCCGAGCTTCCAAAGCCCGGCCCTTAACTGGCCCACCCTACGTGTGCGTGGAACTAAGTCCACGGGAACGGTTCACACGTAGAAAGTAAGCTTGAGGAATATAACTTAATACGGTATTATAATAGAATCTATCCTACCAATTTTAGATAGCAAGGAAGTTACAACACTTAATTAATAATAATACGTCAAAATTATAATGTCCAAATAAAAGTCCAAACCATAGCAATAGTCTAAATTATTATAGTCCAACGAGCTAAGTTACTCAAATTACATTTCCAAAATAAACTTAAGTACATAAACTAGCTCGCTCCTCCAAGGTCCTACGCTTGGCTCCGGTCGCGTCCTTCATTTCCTCCATTTCCTGCGTCATCATATAAGGTGGAAGTAGGGTGTTAGACAACGCGCCCGTAGGTACTCCGAGTAGGGTCAACACATGGATTAGTGATAACAAAACACATAGATAATAATATAGCAAAACCATGCAATCAATGCCATGCCATGGGTGTCATATGTCATGAGTCCCACCCATCATGCATATCAACATTATACAATGTTCCTCTTCAATCATACATAATGTCCCCCTTGATGGAAAAACCCTCATCAAGGTATTACAATCTCATAGTACCCCCCCTTGATGGATGAAGCACATCAAGGTATCCCCATGTATGTTTATCGGTCGCCCCGACGGAGCATGGACTCCGGTTTCATTTCATCCCTTCCATGTCATGCATGAGATGTAAATGCAATATGCCATATAAAATACAAATCATAGCATTAAAACCTATCTTAAAACATGTCATTTGATTACCAAAATAAATCAAGAAAAGCATCCATATACACATAATCCATGGCTTACAATAAGGTAGGAATCCTACCAAAAACCAATTAGCGTTCCTTTACGTTTCCGTCCACGAATTCGGTCACCGATCGCGCACCGCTTGTGAGATCCCGATACCTTATTACACATCAACCAATTAAACCCATGTTTCCATGCCAAAGTCCATTACTTATACCTTAGTGGGGTTCGGCCATACACCATGGCCGAACCTCACTAATTAGGTTTTTGGGTCCCTTTTTGATCCATTAATCATTTTAATCATGTGAGTCTAAACCAGCCACCCTTTGCTTCCTTTATTCAACACCCAAGGTCACCATTACAAATCCCTAAGTCCATAACCATCCTCCATGGGGTTCGGCCATATACCATGGCCGAACCCATGGTTCTTCATTATTGGCCATATTTACATTTTTGCCACTCCTTCCATGGTTAAACACTTCTTCCATCCATATACATTTATGTCCATAACTGATCCATAAGCATGGATCCATTGATGACTCATCAACCATGACATAAAATCATTAAAATCAACCATTTACTGTAACGCCCCGCCCTTTCCGAGAATTTCAGAGTCTAATTTTTTTTTAAAAAAAACTTATAAGAACACCTCAGAAAAGAGCGGGCGGCGTCACGATGCGAGTTAAGTTCAGACTACTCAAGTCTGAACCTTAACTGGCCACCCATGTGTACATGGAATAGACCATGATTATGAGTCACACATGGAACTACCATCAACATGCGGAATAACCTAGATTAATTGCGGATTAGAAAGACGAGATAGCAAGTAACAGTCGTAAACATTAATTAACATAGATCAACCATCCAAAGGTTATTAACCTAATCAAACCATAGCAAGTAATGAATTATTACATGTCCCACAAAAGTATTCAAAAGACAGTAATATAAAGTCATTCAGTCCTTCATTCAAGTGCTTAGGCTTGGCTTCCCTCCCGGTCAAGGACCTTTCCTTTCCCTTTGCTTGTCCTGTAATCTCCTCTGAGGATAGAATTAGGGCGTTAGATCAACGCGCCCACTAGGTTCCCAAATCAGGGCTACCACATGTTAGCATATAAAAACATGCATATATATCATAATACATGATCATTAAAAACAAGTAAAACCATGCTATGAAGTATGCACATGCAATGAGCATTCCCCATCATGTACCTTCATAGTCATCACTTGACGTGCCTTGCACCGTCAAGGTAAATTATAATACAACTTCCATCTTTTCATCATTGACTGATTCATATCACGTATTAGTCCTCCTGGCGGGACTCTCATCGCCTAAGGAGACCAATGTGACTATGATCATCATGTTACTCCTCCTGGCGTGACTTGCACCACCGAGGCAGGACGTAACTTATAATTTGAAACACTGTAGAACCTCATTCATAATCCCATGTCTATGCATGAGATGCCAATGCCTGTATGCCATTTGTTAATGCATAATATATCATTTGAAACACATATATTAAAACAAGAGTATCATAAGAAAAACTGGGTAAAAACCCTGGTTACAAGTAGGTAGGAAACCTGCTGAAGAATCACTTCAGCGTCCATTCTTTCTTAGGCTTTATCCTGTCACGACTCGTTCGTCGTTCAACTCTCGTCACCTTGTGATACAATAATCAGTAAATCATATTGTCACTTAAATATCCATTCACATATAAGACCCAAAACATCTTGATTTAGTCCTTCTTTCAAGTCCTTCCCTTATTGCTCATATTTACAATTTTTGCCATTGGCTCATCTTTTATAACAATTTATGACCATAGAAATATTACCCGAAACAAATGTTTATAGGTGGGGTTCGGCCATACACCTTGGCCGAACCACACTTATTTCACTTAGGTCCAACTTTCATCTCATGATTGTGACCCTTATTTACAAACATGTCATTGGTTCCAATAACGTTAACCTAGGTATTTTAACTTAGGCTATACCTTTTTTCCAAGGTTATTACATGGTTCAGCCATCCATAGGCTGAGCCAAATCAGTAAGCTTATCACATTTAAATCTCATAAGAAACCCATAAACTTTAGTCCATTTATCCCAAAAACAGCCCCATTATTTAAATACCAATTGGCTCTACCCCTTAGCCATGTTAAACACATAGTTTAGCCATCCTATGGCCAACCCAAAATTAGTACCCTTATCACATAAAAATCTCCACCATTGGTATGGTTTTATCTCTCCAAAAACCATACCAAAAACAGTCCACAAAGGTCCATGGTTTCCATGTTTCCCAACATGAAAACCAACCTTCTTTTACATGGGGTTCGGCCCTCCATGTTGACCGAACCCAATGGTTATTCTTACTATTTTTAAACCTCCCATCATCATGTAATAAACAACATACATTATCGGGTTTTACCTTTCAAAAACCAACCAATTACTCAAACAAGATCATGGGATTCAGCCATCCCATGTGGCCGAACCGAATGATACACTTACACCATTTTAATCAACTTAATCCAAGGTTTTATTTTCTTGAAGTATTCAGCCATTCCATGGCCCAAACATGACATCCAATTTCATGATTTAAACACCCATAACAGGTCATCATTTTATATGGTTTTAATTTCCAAAAACCATCACTATCATCCACTTGTTTCCATGGGGTTCGGCCATCCAAAGTGGCCGAACTCCATGTTCTCAATTTCCATCCTTTAAACCTTATCATCACACTTTAAAACCTTAGTCATTTTGGCCACAAAATGACCCAAAAAATCAGTCCATAAAACCCATGGTTTTCATGTTTCCAAAACATGAAAACCATGCCATCTTTTACATGGGGTTCGGCCCTCCATGGTGGCCGAACCCAATGGTTATTTTCACCATTTAAATCCTCCATAATCAAGGTTAAACATTGGTGTATTCGGCCATGACCATGGCCCAATACATACCCTACTTGTTTTATGTTTTTAAACCTAAATATCATAAAGATACTTACCAAATTTTCCAAACTTCCTCCTTGTCTTTGATCCTTGTTTTCTCCCTTTTATTCCTTCTTTTCTTTTGCTGTTTTGTGCTTGATCTACTAGTGAAAAATCCTCTGATGTTCCAGCTAGGAAGAACAACGAATTGGAGAGAGGAGAGAGGGAGAGAGAGATGAGGAAAATCTTAGGCTTTGCAATGATAAATCGGCCAAGTGATGGTATTCATTGGTTTTGTATTTCAGCCACCATAACCCCTCCACTTGCTCATCAATCCATGCACAAAACGATGGGCATTGGGTGCCCTCCAAGGCACCCCTTGGCAGCTACCCATGCAGCCATTCAGATTCCCAAGCAACTCACCTCAAAACCCATCCTTTACATTTAATATTCACCATGGAACTCACCAAAACAAGTCCCCAACGTGTGGGACTTGTTTTGGTTGGTTTAAGACCAGCCAACCTCTTCCAATTCCCACTTAGCTCACTGAGTTTACAGCCCCTTCAATTTCCCTTTTGACTCACTTGAACTCAAGGCTATTTAGATTTCCATCTCAACTCACCCAACTCACATACTTAATGCATTTCATTTAATGCACATGTGTTGACTCACTACTTGATTTAATTCCAACTCACTTCAGTCCCACTCAACTGATTTAACTCGTGTTTTAGCTCCCTTGAGGATCCACACGGTCAACCATAGTCAACTCGACCCGTTGGGTCCACTTTTAGCTCCTTGACCCGTTTTTGACTCCATGACCCAATTATGGTATTTTGGTCATTTGCAATTGGTTTTTACATATGGATCAAGCCTACCCATTTTTTCTTCACTTGATTTCTAATCAAATAGGCTTAACCCCATTTCATTTAAGTTCATAAAACGGTCAAATCATCCATTTTGACCCGATGGGTCCCATTTGGGCCCTCTGACCCATTTAGCCATTTTTGACCCAAATGATGAAAATTACCCATCCAATCAAACTTAACATTCATAATGTGCTCATATGATTTTAACTCGAGCAATGGGCCCCACTATTTCCTTACTTAACATCACAAAATAATTAATTTAACAACTCAGGGGCATTTTCATAATTTTCCACTTCATTGAGAAACTGGGGTGTTACATTTACTTAACCTAATTCCCATTCATTTAAATACAAGCATAGACCTTAACTTAGCCCATAAAATGGCTCACAAATGGGTCATGGGGTTCGGCTATACACCATGGCCGAACCCATGATGTCTTTTCCTCATTTTTTCTTGGATCTATTACAACATTTTTTATCCACAAAAAGTCCCTTCGTGAGGGGGTTTCAATCATATGTTTAGATCATCATTTTTGATCAACCTTAACTACATTTTGAGTCCATTAACTTAACCATATTCCCCATCACCTCTAGGGTTCCAAACACATCTAAGTCCATAAAATCTCTCCATGGGGTTCGGCCATACAACATGGCCGAACCCATGGTCTATGGTTTATCATCATTTCCACCCTTTTAAAAAATTATTTACAATACTTAAAATCCATTTAAAACTACCAACATTCTTCATCATTTTCCATCTTTTCACCCATTAAAGTCACTAACACACCACCATAGCGTATGGCCGAACCCATGGCTCATGGTTCATCTTTAGTTGTAAGGTTTAGGATCATAAATATCATCAATATTTTTCCATGGTTTCCTTCACTAAAACCCCTTAAAAATTTAATAACATTTAACCATTCTAAGCCTCAAAATCATTAATACATCTCCATGGGGTTCGGCCATACATCATGGCTGAACCCTATGGTTTGTCATCTTCGTTAACAATCCACATCCAATGGTTAGATTCACTTGATGGGGTTCGGCCATACACCATAGCCGAACCTCATCCAATCCATTTTTTGTCCTTATGATCCACATACATAGAAACCTAGGGTTTGGCAATGCAAAGGCCAAATCATAAATCTTAGACCATACACCTTATTTTAGTCATGCATGGGCGTCCTTTCCACATCTCCATAACAGTTAGGGTTCGGCCATTGCTCCTTGAACCCTTCTTGCCATGCATGCATGCATAATTCATATACATACATAGTGTCCTTATTTGTTCCATTATTCATAGCCTACCTTACCCATTAGGGTTTGTCCACTTCCTATCCCCTTTCTTGGATGGATTTTAAATCCATGGCCCATAATGTTTTGGCCACTTTTCAACCCAAGAAAATAGACCTTCATGACTTCCTTTAATTCCTAAAAAAAATAACATCTTGTTGAGTGCAACTTACCTATCCGTGGCTCCTCCGGTTCCTCTTGCTCCTCTTGATCCTTAGTCTTTCTCCTTCCTTCTTTCTCCTTGATGTTCGGCCAATGGGTGAGCTTGGCCCAATGAAATCTCCAAGGGCTGGTTTGGCCAAGATGGTGTAGGCTTGAGAAAGGGAGAGGAGGAGAGAATGGGAAAAATATCTCAAGTCTTGGTCTTTGGAGTGTGGTCGGCCAAGCTTAGAACTCTTTGTTTTTCTTCTAAGTCTTTTCTTCTTCTTGGTCTTGGAAGAGAGGGGGGACGGCTAGGAGAGAGAGTGAGAAATGGAGAGAGTGAGATGGGAGGAATGAGATGGAAAATCCATCTTTCCATCTAGTCTTTGGGTAGTTTGGGTTAGACTCCACCCTCATTAAGGTGGAGTCTTCCCCATGAGCCCATTGACCAAAGCAAATGGGTGCATGGCCTTGCATGCCCTTAATCCTAGGCCCCTTGTCCCTTAGTGGTGGTGGTTGGGGATGAGGTGGAACCACCACCCCACCATGGGCCAATGCATGCCCAAGCTTGCCCCCCGTTTCATGGATCTTGTCTTAGCCATACCACGCTTCCATGGCCAACGGTTTTGGTGGGTCTTATCTTGGTGGTTTGGGTGGGTCAAGTGAGATGGAAATCACCCATTTGACTCACTCATTATCTAAGTGACTCACCCCATTTAACTCACCCCATATAATGTAACTCATTTGATTAATTTGATATTTAACTTAGGTCATTTATTACATAGTTTAATTCCATTTATTTGTCTTTTTTTTCTCCATGAATCCACCCATGGTTGACCAAGTTAACCATAGTGGCCAGCCCCACCAATTCCTTAGCCCACCCGCCACCTCACTTGATGAGGTGGAGGTGGGTCCCACTCGATCATGTCACTTTGGTTTATTCAATACTAACTTAGATGATTTAAATTAATTAATTCAACTTTACTTACTTTGATTCCCCTTAATTCACCTTTGAAAACCCATGGTTGACCAAGTCAACAATGGTGGTCGGCCCCATCTATGCCATGGTCCACATGCCATCTCACTTGATGAGGTGGAGTTGGGCCCCACTAGACCATAACACTTGGATAATTTCCAATTTAGCTTAGGTGATTCTTAATCACTTCAAACCATTCCATCTAATTGGATCACCATTGGGCTCATGGCCCAATTAAATTTACTTCCTATCCATTTACCCTAATGTTCAAACCATGTTGACCCATTGGGTCCGAAATGGGTATTTGACCCAATTAACCATCATTGACCCATTTAAATGAAATTAATCCAATCCATGGCCCATTGGACCATACTTGGGCCATTGTCCAAATTTTGATCCATTTACCATTCATTCCATCAAAATTCTAAATTTCAAGCATTAAAATAAATAATAGCCAATATATGTATTGATTTAAAAATCCAGACTATTACATTTAAAGGGGTTTTTGAATGAAGATAAGTGCAATATGTTGGTCGGCCATTGGATGGCTGAACCATATGATTCTTATGGCTAAAAGCGTTGAGCCAAAATTATGATAAATGATGGAATCATTGAGTTAAGAGGACCATAGGGTTCGGCCATGTGTATGGCCGAACCCCATGGACTATTTTGATGGGATAATTGGATTAAAATCATGTTGGAAATTATGATTTGTTTCATGCTTTTGATTTAAGAATCACTTAGGCTTAGTTATGGATTTAATATTAAATTGATCAACCATGATAAATGATGGAACATGAGGTAAAAATCCATAGGGTGAGGTTCGGCCATGTAGTATGGCCGAACCCCACTAATGATCATTTGGTGGACTTAGGGTTAATTCATAATGTAATTGGAGATGGGTGAATGAAGGATTTAAAGGACCAAATCAAGTGGTGAGGTTCGGCCATGTTGTATGGCTGAACCCCACTAAGGAGGATTGGTTATGGACTTTGGTTTTTAAGTAAACTTAAACAAGGGTTAGTATAGTGGCATTATGGTAAATATGGATGAAATGGTCAATGGTGAAATGATCAAAGATGAAATGACCAAAGGATTTGAAATATGGGCCAAAACTAAAGTGGTAAGGTTCGGCCATGTTGTATGGCCGAACCCTACCAAGGTTCATTTGGAAGTTTGAGTTAATTGAATGGTTTTAGTTAAATAAAAGAGGGACCAAAATTTAAATGGGTGAGGTTCGGCCATGGGGTATGGCCGAACCCCACAAAGTGGATTTTGGGACTTAGACTAAGTTGGAAATTATATGGACATATGATTGATTTGTTGTTATATAAATAGCGTAACGGGACTTGCTTGAACGGTGTACAAGTCGTGAACGGGTGACGGTTCAAAAGAACGGTTAATCTAAGTGACATTTGTGTAGGTTTCCTACCTTTTTGTAACCACACTATATTTGATGTTTTATCTTAGTTTTGATGAATTATGTGCTAAGTTATTATGTTTCAAAGTGGTTTTGTATGTTAAGATGTATTTACGAATGGCATGAACTCATGGACATCTCATGCATGGCATGGGGTAATGATTATGGAAACCGGAGGCCACACTCCGTTGGGGCGTCCGAAAGACCACTGTGGGGTACCTTGGTGATGAGAATCCCATCAAGAGGAAACCGGAGGCCACACTCCGTCGGGGTGTCCGAAAGACCACTGTGGGGTACCTTGAAGATGAGAATCCCGTCAAGAGGAGGCAATGTATATTTGTGATGGGTGGGACTCATTACATGTGCATTACATACATAGCATTTTTTTATGAGATTTTGATGAACATGTATTATTATATTATTTGCATGTTTTATACTAACCTTGTGGTAGCCCTATTCGGAAACACCTACTGGGCGCGTTGATCTAACGCCCTATCTCTATCCTTAGTGGATGACTCAGGAAAGGGGAAGAACGAGGATCGTGAAAGAAACCAAGCATAGGAGCTTCGGTTTAGAATGGACTTTTAATGGATTGATTTATGGACTTTTTATATGGACAATGTAATTTGATAGTTAGATGATGTCGGCATGTAATAATGTAGTTAACTAATTACTATGCTTTGGTTTATTTTGGATGGTTTGGAATGAATGTTGGTCTAAGGTTATTTTAGTAATTTTGGAGAATATTATTTTGTACTTTGCTATCTAAAGATATAAAATGGAGTAGTCTTAGGATATATTACAACCCGCAGTTAGATTAAGATTAAGTCATTCCGCAAGTTTAAAATTGGTACTATATGTGAATCGATTCTCATGGACTTAGTCCATGCACATATGGCTTTGGCCAGTTAAGGGTCAGATATTAGAAGTCCGAACTTAACTCGCGTCGTGACATCCCTCCCCGATCACTTGTTTATTATTAAAAAAAAAAAAAAACTCTGATTATTAGAGTGAAAAGGGCGGGGTGTTACAGAAAGTGATGAATCATAGGGTTCGGCCATGTTGTATGGCCGAACCCCATGGAAGGTTATTAATGATTTTAAAAGGTTTTAAATAGGTGTATTGTTGATGGACTTACATGCAATTGGATCATGAAAATAATGGAAGTCATGTTGTTGGACCTTAGGTTGTAAATAATGACCTAAGGGTATGATTAAACATCCCCATGGAGGGACTTGATTTATGGACTTAATGTGGTAAAGGATTTAAAGACAGGATGAAAATGGGACACCATGGGTTTGGCCATGTAGTATGGCCAACCCCATGAACCATTTTAATGGGTCATTTTGTATTATGTCATGATTTGATGAATCATTTATGGAACTAGATTTATGGATCAAATATGGACCTAAGTATAGGTAACTTAAATATGTGATTACCATGGAAGGAAATAATGGCCAAAAGATGAAATTAAAGGACCATGAGTTCGGCCATGATGTATGGCCGAACTCCATGGGGAGTGTTTTTATGGACTTAGGGTTTTATGAATGGTAGACGATTAACTTATGTGTGTTGGAATAATGAATCAAAGATGACATGACCTTGGACCCAAAACCAAGTAAGTGAGGTTCGGCCATGTTGTATGGCCGAACCCCACAAAGGTGTTTTGTGGACTTAAGTACGGTTGGAAGTTAAACGAAACGTTAGTTTAACTTATTGAAATGTAATAAGGTAACGGGACGTCACAAGTTGTGTATAATTGTGAGCGACTTTCGGACGAAAACACAATGACACTTTAGTTGGCCATTGGTAGGACTCTACCTCATTGATACCATGGGATATGTATGATGGTTTTAGTTCATATTTTGATGAGTTATTTTGTATAAATGATATGTTTCAAATATGAGATTTTAATGCTATGATTTGTATAATTGCATAGCATGTGGATATTTGCATCTCATGCATGGCATGGGAGGGATGATATGTAACCGTAGACCACGCTCCGTCGGGGCGTCCATAAGGCATTCGTGGGAAGACCTTGATGTGCATTATCCCATCAAGAAGTAACTGGAGTCCACGCTCCGTCGGGGCATCCGTAAGGCATTCGTGAGCTTGATGAGGAGTTTTCCATCAAGAGGTAACCGGAGACCACACTCCGTTGGGGTGTCCGTAAGGCAATTGTGGGGGGTACCTTGATGAGGAGATTCCATCAAGAGGATACCATGTACTTGGGATATGGCTGATGGGTGGGACTCACGGCATATGGCACCCATGGCATGGCATTGCATCAGCATGATTATGATCTCTATTATCATGCATTGTTTCTGGTTTTTATCTGTATGATTGGATCTCTATTATCATACACTGTTTTGGATATGATGTTTTACAGATACGACATGATGTATTATATCTGGATTTTTATACTAACCCATGTGTTTGACCCTACTTGGAGTACCTACTGGGCGCGTTGTCTAATGCCCTACTTCTACCCTAGTTGATGACATAGGGAATGGACTGAACGAGGAGGTGAACGGAGCCAAGCTTAGGAGCTTGGATGATTAAGTTGTATTTTGTTTAAGTTACTCATGGATAATGTATTTGAGTAATTAGTTCGTGGGACTGTAATAACGTAGATTATTTGCTATGGTTTGGAATGTTAATTTTGGATATTTTAACGTAGGATATTTATGATTAATTGATGGACATCCTTGCTATCTAAAATGGAATAGAATTGTTATTCTATTGTAATTCTGCATCTATGATTTATTCCGCATGTTAACTTGAGTATGTGTGAACCGTTTTAGTGGACTTGGTCCACGCACATGTATGGTTGGCCAGTTAAGGGTCGGCTTTGGAAGCTCGGACTTAGCTTGCGTCTTGGCGTCCCGCTCTTTCTCACTCTTCTATTCAAAAAAAAAAAAATAGACTGATTTTCGGCGAGTGAAAAAGGGCGGGGCATTACATGACCAAGCATGACCGTATGTGTTGGACCTTACCTTGGAAGAATGTGAAGATGTCAGAAGATCTACCATGCATAGAAGAGTCTACACCAAACATGTGATTGGCACACAGCTAAGTGGACTATAGTGGACCTTAGGTCAAGCCTAAACATCCTAGAAATCAATGGTTAATAAATTGAAAATCTGAAAAGTGTTGAGTCTCAGCCTCGAGGCCTCAAGCATTTTGTCGAGGCCTCAAAGACTGTCCACATCTGAGCCAAGATCGAGACAGCTGGATTTCAACGTGTGCTCTTAGTGCCATCTGTCCTTTGACCAAATATCTTACAAATATGGTAAAGAACATATGAAAAGTGGGAAAGGCTCCTCATGATCTTTTGCCACATCATGGTTGGAATATTTGTGGACATAAGAAGATCCTAGAAGGCTCCTATGGATATGATGAGATTATGAATAATCAATTTTCCATCTCACTGTAACGCCCCGATTTCTCAATAAGATGGATAATTACGAAAATGCCCCTAGTTTGTTAAATTAATTATTTTGAGATGTCAGATAAGGAAATGGTGGGGCCCATTTCTCAAATTAAGATCATGTGAGCACATTATAAATATCAAGTTTGATTGGATGGGTTATGTACATCAATTGGGTTGAAAATGGCTAAATGGGTCAAAGGGCCCAATTGGACCCGATGGGTCAAAATGTATGATTTGACCATTGTGTAAGCTCAAATTAAATGGGGTCAAGCTGAACGGATTGGAAATCAAGTATAGCAAAAATGGGTAGGCTTGAAACACAAGTAGAAACCAATTAAAAATGGCTCATGTTGTCAAAACGGGTCAAGGGGCTGATTGGGACCCAATGGGTCGGGTTGACTAGGTTGACCACGGATGACCGTGTGGGCCCTCAATTGAACTCAAGTGTGAGTTAATTCAACTTGAGTTGGACTGATTTGAAGTGAGTTTGATTTAAGAAAAGAGTTGACTCAAATATGGAGCATTAAATGTGATGAGTTGGATGAGTTGGGTTAGAATAAAAATACCATGAATTTAGTGAGTCAAGGGGAGGTGGAAATGAGTTGTAATCTCACACAACACTTGATCAAACCCATCTCAGCCATTGAGTGTGAAGAGGTGCCTTGGCAAAGCCAAGGGACACCAAGGTTGGGTGGCGCAAATCCATTGAATGGATGCAATGGTTCATCACCAAGGGGTGCAACGTTTGGCACCAAGGGGTGTCTTGGTTGACACCCAATACCCCATCGGTTTTGGCAAGATTAATTGAGGGAAATAAATGGGAGTTGGGGCTGAAAACTACAAAAGGAAAATATTACCTTTCTTGGCCGATTCTTACATAGAGTATCCAAGAAATTCCCATCACTCTCTCCCTCTCTTCTAGTTCGTTTTCTTGGCTGAACAGCAGAGGTTTTGGCACCAACTATTCAAGCATAAGCCATCAAAGAATTAAGGAAAAAAGGAAGAAATAAAAGGGAGAAACCAAGGATCAAAGGCAAGAAGAAAGCTTGGAAAATTTGGTAAGATTTCTTAAGTGTTTAGGCCCAATTAAGTTGTAAGAAAAAGGGTGTGTATGGCCATGGTTATGGCCGAATACACCAAGGTTTTAATCTTGATTAATAGATGTTTTAAAATGGTAAAAATGACCATTGGGTTCGGCCACCATGGAGGGCCGAACCCCATGTAAAAGATAGGTTGGTTTGATGTTTTGAAACATAGAAACCATGGAGTTTTTATGGACTGTTTTGAGGTTTCTTTAAGATTCAAATGCATATTTTTAAAGAGGGTTAAAAACATGGACTTAGATGACATAAGGACTGAAGTTGTCATGGGTCTAAACAGTGGATTAAAATTGATGAAATGGACCCTTTGGATCGGCCATCTTGGATGGCCGAATCCCATAAGTATTATGGTCTTTTGGACAAGTTGATGAACTTATGTGGATGTTTTAAGAGGTAAAAATGCAGTAATGTTATGCTGATTATTGCTTGTCTAAATGAGATTCAAAACATGCTTAAGAGGACCAAAACATACACATAGGGTTCGGCCACTTTGGATGGCTGAACCCCATGATAGTATTTGATGATTTTGGTGAGTTTAAAACCATATAAAATATGGCGTTTGATGTGATTTGATGAAGTTTAACTTGCTGTTATTGGTTGGCCAATATAGGGTTGAACCATGTCAATATTAGGGTTAAGTTATTGATTCAAATCAAGGGTAGATGATGGACAAAATAAATCAAGAGAACCATTGGGTTCGGCCATGCAGCCATGTGCATGGCCGAACCCCATGGGGCTGTTTTTGGGATAAATGGATTAAAAGTTTATGGGTTTCTTATGTGATTTAAATGGAGATAAGCTTACTGTTTTGGTGGGTTATTGGATGGCTGAACCATGTAGCAATCATAACAAAAAATTATGTATGAACGTTGGAGTTATGGAACCAAGGGAACCATTGGGTTCGGCCATAGGTATGGCCGAACCCCATGGACCATTTTATATGGTTGAAAAGTTTCTAAGTTATGGAATTTGGTGAACTTAGTGTAAACAAATAACAAATCCTAAGTTGATGATGTTCGACCATGGGCATGGCCGAACCCCACATGATGTGGTTAGGTCTTAGATGTGAATGAACGAGTAGATGATAGTATGATTTACTGATTGTCATATGGTCAAGGTATCGGAAGTTGAACGACGTGCAAGTCGTGAGCAAGTGACGCTTTAAGAAAGAACAATCACCGAAGCGAATCTTCGGTAGGTTTCCTACCTACTTGTAACCACTGTTATATTGGTTTTATCATGGTTTTTATAAGTTATGTTGTTATTTGATATTATGTTTCAAATATGGTTTTGAATGATGAGATATGTATTTACAAATGACATACATGTACATTGACATCTCATGCATGGCATGGGGTGATGATTATGGGTTACCTTGACTTGAGAGTCCCAATGAAAGAATACTGTGAAACAACTCAATGATGAAGTGTCTTTCCACAGGTAACGAGGATTACTGTGGACTACCTTATCATGTGAGACCCAATGAAAGAATACTGTGAAACAACTCAATGATGAAGTGTCTTTCCACAGGTAACGAGGATTACTGTGGATTACCTTATCGTGTGAGTCCCAAATGAAAATGTATTATGATTTACCTTGACGGTGAAAGTCCCATCAAGTGATGGCTATGTATGTGTGATGGGTGGGGCTCATTACATTTGCATACATACATAGCATGGTTTTATACGTTTTTTATAATCATGTACTATGATATATATGCATGTTTTATATTCTAACCATGTGGTAGCCCTGATCGGGAACCTACTGGGCGCGTTGATCTAACGCCCTAATTCTATCCTTAGAGGATAATGCGGGAACAAGGAAGGGGAAAGAGAAGGTCGATGACCAGGAGGGGAGCCAAGCTTAAACGCTTGATTATGGGAATGGAATTTATAATTACTGTTATTTGAATTACATTTATGGACATGTAATCATTAGTATCTTTGCTATGGTTTGAATTATAGTCTTGATGTTGGATATATGAATTAAGTTATTATGGACAAATGCTAAGTTTGAGAATAGTCTAATGAGGTTATTATGTTAAAGCAAACTTGACTTGTACTTTGCTATCTGATAATGGAGCAGTTTGAGTATTGATTATAATTCCGCGTATTTGACTTATTCCGCAGTTAGTCTAGTTTATTCCGTAAGTCATTGTTTAGTTCCTTGTGTGTATTGTTATTCATGGTTTAGTCCATGCACACATGGGTGGCCAGTTAAGATTCGGATTTGGGTAGTTCAGACTTAGCTCGCATCGTGGCGCCTCCCTCTCTCGTTCACTCTATGTTTCTTTCAAAAGAAATTTTCAGACTCTGATTTTCAGAAGGGTGAAAAGGGCGAGGTGTTACACTCACACTCATGAAAGAATCTTTTGAATGCTCCTGATCCTATAAAGGAAAAGCCTCACTGTGATTTGCTATCACATGAAAAAAATGAAAACCTTTAGAAGCTCCTCTTGAGTTCAAAAAGATTATGGAAAATCTTTTTTCTCCTCATGATTTATTATTTAAATATTGTGATTGGCAATCACGAACAGGTGGCAAATTAGTGAGATGGTCATTGGCTAAATATCATTAAAATTAAAGTCTGAAATCTGAGAATCTAGTATGTTGTATTGTCTTATACAGCCCAAAGGCGTCGAAGGAAATGTAACACCCCGGATTTTCAAGTAATAAATATTTACGGAAATTACCCATTTAATTTGTGAATTTTTTAGATATGGATCTTATATGGGTAACGTGTTGGGTCTTTGCCCAATTAAGACCCAACGGATTGTGGAAATGGTTTCAAATAAAATTAAATGGGGCTTAATTAAATTAGTAATGCAATATTATATAAATGGGATAATTGTGCATGGCCGAATATGAAGATATGCATGTCCATAAGATATGCGCATACAAGATAAGATTTTCTATCAGAAAAATCAAGGAGTTATATGTGACCAGGGATTGTCCTAAATTGGGCAAAAATGTGTGGATGGATTGGGTTTAAGCAATGATATCTTATTGCTTAAATAAAGAAGGTGTTTAAATCCAAATAAAGAAAAGCTTGGCCGAGTGGATGTGTTAGAGACAAAGGGGTGCAATAGAATATTCTAAGTTAGGATCAAATGGAAGTTTATAAAAGGAAGCAAGGGGCGCATTAGCATATTCTAAATAGAGGACTCTCCAAAATAAGAAAGGTGCACACGGCAATTGTTATCTCACAAGACAAAGGGGCGCAAGGCACCCTCTAAATATGGAACCAAGTGGAACTTCTATAAAACAAAGGTAGTGTACATGGCGTTAGGATTGGCTATAATTGGGGAGATATACTTGCTATATTTTTGTTATAGTAGGAATAGGATTCTAAGAAGGAAAGAAGAACCCAACGAGGCAACACAAGAATGGAAGATAGAATAGGAAGGGCAAGTGTATCATGGGTGTGTACTGGAGGTGTGAAAACTCATACAGGTTTCCAAAATGGGTTTTCATTGGCAGCAAGTTACAACATCACATTGGTTGACATGAATAGATGTTGTCGTCCTTGTGTTGGCAGATTGCAAAATGGGAGTGGGACAGCTGCAACAAGAGTGGTTGGCTCTGTTCTTTTCTTAATCACCTAGCAACGATTGGGTTGCTGCTATGTGTTTTGATACAGATCTGATCTAAAAACACTCACTGATATCGCCTCATCTCTGGGGTAACATCTCCCAGAAAATTACATTGGATTTTCTCCACATCCAAACACCTGCCATTAAGCAATTGAAAACTGATACAAAACTAAGAGTAAAGTTGTCTCTATAAATGGCTCTATACTTGTTAGAGGGTGGCTTGATTCCACCGTTGAGATACGCAAGGGAACTCCCGGGAAGTCAGGTGCTAAATGGGACTCTTATTCACAGGCAATTGCTAATATTAAAAGGAGACGTGAATAGAAGATGTTCTAAGGAGTGTCACCGATTGTGCTGTTGATAAACACAAACAAGTGAGCTGCTATAGTGGGATTCGCTATTTAATTAGTAATTGCCTAAAGAGACATTATTGGCAAGTCTGTGTGGGATTTAGTAACTACTCAATATGTATGTTGCCAAAGCCAATTATTGACAAATCTATATATACTGCTGTTAGAGACAGAGAGAGGGTAATACGACAGTGAGCATTTGTGTCTTGAGAGACAGAGAGTTAGAGAGCACTTAAATAAGAGATCTCAAGAAGGCAGCGTCTGATACACGGTTCAGCACACAAAGACAGTAAACAGTGGAGGTAATTACATCTGCTTGTAGGATTGGCTGAGAAAAAGACATATAGCAGCCAAGCAACCATATGTGTACAGATCTGCAAGTTGCTGCCAGTATGAAAAGCAAGGAGGGTCTAGGTCGACACTACCGTTCTTGAGAGAACAACACAACATAACCTACAGTCAAGGCAGCCAGCAAGATCAATAATATTGCATATCAAGAGGAAAAGATCAAGAAGGAAAGGGATTGGAAGAGCAAGAACAACCGAGGGAAAACCGGAGGAGTCGCGGAACCGGTAAGTGGTTTTGATATTTTGTTAAGATAAGGAACCATAGGGTTCGGCCATTGTGCATGGCCGAACCCCATGGAAAGATATGGGTTAGGTTATGGATTTTTAATGATGAAAACCATGGAATAATTATGTATGTTTTAAAAGGATTTTAAATGGTTTAAGAGAAGTTAATGAACCATAGGGTTCGGCCATGATGAAGGGCCGAACCCCATGGGAGGTTGTTAGTTATTTTAATGGAATTGAAAGATGAAAATCATAGATGTAGGTTTATGATTTTAGAGGGTTTAAATGGAGAAGCATTGGTTATGTCTTAATGGATGGCAAAATTGTAAATATTGGCCAGATTAAAAGATCATGGGTTCGGCCATGGTGTATGGCCGAACCCCATGAGGTTTAATTGTGGATTTAAATTATTAAGGAATTTGTATTGGAGTTGGTTAATGAATCCATATGGGTTTAAATAGTTTTAACAAAAAGGGTTGAACCATAGGGTCCGGCCATGGTGTATGGCCGAACCCCATGGAGGTGTATTGGGATATTTAATGAATGTTAATTGACTAATTATGAAAGGTGGAGATTAAATTGGAAAGTTTCTAATTATGGAAGGAACCTTCAATAATGGATTCAAGAATGGAAGTGCTAAATTTGGAAAGTTTCTATAATTGGAAAGTTATGCATCATAGGGTGGGGTCTTTAGTAGGATTCCACCTCTTTGAAACCATGGGTTTATATACATTGTTTTATCTTATTTTGATGAATATATGTTGCAAAGGATATGTTTCAAATTGTGATTTTAAATGCTATGTTTATATGATAAAATAACATGTGTTGGTTATGTTTCAAATTGTGATTTTAATTCTATGTTTATATTATAAAATAACATGTATTTCATTGGCATCTCATGCATGGCATGGGGTGAAGGATATGTAACCGGAGGTGCCACATTCCATCGGGGCGTTCGAAAAACCTATGTGGGATACCCTGATGTGCTTTTTCATCAAGAAGAAACCAGAGGGTCCACACTCCGTCGGGGCGTCTGAAAGACCTATGTGGTGGGTACTTTTATGTACATGTGATGGGTGGGACTCATTGCATTTGTCATCATTGCATGGAATGGATTTATATGGTTTTTGACATTACGCTATTATATATGTTATTTACTAACCATGTGTTAGCCCTAATTGGAATACCTACTGGGCGCATTGTTCTAACGCCCTACTTCTACCCTAGTGTATGATACAGGAAAAGAGGGGAACGGTGAACGCGAAACAGGTCAGGCATAGGAGCTTGGATGCTTTTAATTATATATTTTGTTTAAGATACTCATGGGCTTGTATTTTGAGCATCTAGAATTCGGATTGTAATAACTTAAATGAATTTGCTATGGTTGGATGTTTTATTGGATAATTGCGTTATGATAATAATGATTAAGGACTTGATGTACTTTGTTATTTGAATGTAATGGAACTTGGTTCTATTATTATTCCACATTTTATGATTGTTATTCCGCATGTTGATATTGTTATATGTGAACCGTTTTCATGGACTTAGTCCATGCACACATAGGGTTGGCCAGTTAAGGGTCGGACTTTAGAAGTTCGGACTTAGCTCGAGTCGTGACGTCCTGCTCTCTATCACTCTTCGTTTTAAAAAAAAAAAATAGACTCTGATTTTCAGAAGAGAAAGAGAGTGAAAAATGGCAGGGCGTTACAGTTGGTATCAGAGCGAACCCGAAACATTGAATCTTTCAGAGTAAATTAATCCAGCCTCCGTGCATTAATTTACTTCGTTAGACTCAGACGGATGATAGCAAATGAAGTATAGTCAAAATAATTGGAATTATCCAACATAGCAAAATAGGATATATTTCCCAGAAACAAAGAAAAATCAAAGAGTGCGTATTTGGAAATTTTCCCTAAAGACATGTAATACCCCGGATTTCCAAGTTATAAATATTTACGGAAATTACCTATTTAAATTGTGAATTTTAGATATGGATCTAAGACGGGTAAAATGTTAGGTCTTTGCTCAATTAAGACCCAACAAATTTGATAAGTGGTTTCAAATAAATTTAAATGGGGTTTTAGGTCATGATTAATGGTTTGGCTTTATGAATCAATATTATGGATTTTATAAATAATGAAAGGCATTGATGGAAAGTTTTTGGGATGAATCTAAAATGGGCCACACGTTGGGATAAATTGATGTCATCCGATTGTCTAAATCCAAATAAAGATAGATGCATGGCCGAGTATAAGGATTCCCATAAGATATGCTCATACAAGATAGGATTTTCTATCACAAAAATCAAGGAGTATATGCGACCAAGGTATTGTCTAAATTGGGATTAGGCAATGATATCCTATTACTAAATAATTAAGATGTCTTAGCCACATATAAATTTGCGCATGAGGTGTTGGAGTGATATTAGGAATGATCTATCTTAGCACCTTGTAAGATAAGATTAATTGGAAGGATTTATAGAAAGGCAACAAGAGAGAAGGGGGCGCAAGGCACCTTCTAAATTGGGATTAAGGAAAGTTTTAATAAAAGAAAGGAAGAAGTGGTGAATGGCAACTTCTTTGTAGTGTACACGACATTAAGCAATGGCTGATTTAAAAAGTTATGCTACCTTCTAAATATGGGACTAAGGAGGACTTATAACGAGATACATGGAGAGGGGCGCACGGCATTACCACTCTAGCTGAATTTTCTCTCTATCTCAATCCACATTCACGGCAAGAACAAGAGAAAGAAAGAGCAGTCAGCAAGAGGGAAAAATCAAGAAGAAAGGAGAAGAAGATTGGAAGAGACAGATCAAGGAGAAAAGACTATGGAAAGAAAAAGGATTGAAAGACCAAGAACAAACCGAAGGAGTCGCGGAACCGGTAAGTGATTCTATGCTTTGATTTGATTTATGGTTTAGATGGTTTAAGAGAATTGGGTAAACCATAGGGTTCAGCCATGATGTGTAGTGGCCCGAAATTTTGAAATCAATAAATAGGTGGTTATTATTTATTTTAATGGTGGAAATGGGAAATTTGATGGAATAAATGGTAAATGGACCAAAATTTGGACAAGGCCCAACTAGGGCCCAATGGATTATGGATTGGATTTAAGTTTACTTAAAGGGTCAATGGTGGTCAATTGGGCCAAGGATGGTCAAATTGGGCCCAATACCCATTTGGGACCCAATGGGTCAAGATAATGTAAACTCTAAGATAAATGGGTAAGGTTGAGTGTAATTGGGCCATGGGCCCAATGGTGGCCCAACTGGTGGGAATGGACTTAATGAAATTTGAATCACCTAAGTTGGTGATGAGTTGACCAAGGTGACATGGTCCAATAGGACCCACCTCCACCTCACCAAGTGAGGTGGCGTGTGGACCAAGAATTGGTGGGGTCGGCCACCATGGTTGACTTGGTCAACCATGGGTGGATTTCTTAGAGGGAATTTAATGGAATTAAATTAAGTAGGAAATAAATAAACCTAAATAATTATCTAGTTGATTAATTAAATAAAATAAACAAAAGGTGGTCAAATGGTCAACGAAGACCAAAAGCCATCTTATTTTTTTAACACCAACGTTGGCTAGTGGTGGGGTTCCAACCACCACCATAAAGCATGAGAAATATCTCATGTGGGGTGGTTGGGGGCTTTAATGCTAAAGTGTAAGTTAAAGTAATCAAATAAGATAAGCCTTATCCCATTTTCTCCATCTTTTCTATCAAGTCTTTCACTCTGTCCCTCTCATGTACTCCCATTGCCGTCCCACACTAGGAGAAGAAAGAAGAAAAGAAACCATGGAGGAAAGAAGAAAAGAAAGCTAAGAAGAGAGGAGGTGCAAGCATGATCCACCATTCTAAGGTCAAGATCTACCATCTTCTTCTCATCATCTCCTCCTTTCCCTCTCTCAATTCAAACCCTATTATGGCCAATCCTAAGATTGGAAGTTGTCACTATTGATCAAGCATCCTAGCCGATCAAACAAGGAGAGGAAGGAGAAAGGAGGCTAAGGAAGCCGACGGGAGTGGCAAAAGTCGGAGGAGGCGTCGGATTGTTAGTATTTTCTTAAACAAGAAATTTTGGGTTTTTTAGGGTTTAAGATTTGGGATTCAATTTCTAAATTTAATGGTGGCCAAATGATTTTATGCCATGGATTTTAAATCCATCAATTTGAAGGATGGAAGGTGGACAAAACCTAATGGGTAAATTAGGGTTAGGTTAAGGAAAAATAATTGAGGAAATTTTAATGGGGTGTTAGGGTTAAAATTTTGAAGGATGAATTATGGTTTTAGGGTTTAATGATTAAATGTTGGTAAATTGTTTTAAAGGGATGGTAAATGAAGAAATGCATGGGAGAAGTGCATGATGTTGATGACCTTAACAATGGTAGATGATGGAGTATTTTAATTAGGTTTTGTAAAAATGGAAGACATGTAAGCTAATTTGGAGATTTAATGGAATTTTAAGATTTAAAAATCATGGAAGGATAAGTTGTAATTTTAGGGTTAGTATCATGGAAGGATGATTAATGATGTTAGGATTTTAAGTGACTAAATGTGGTAATTCTTTTACAAGGGATCTTGAATGAAAAACATGGAAGAATGGTGGGGAAGATTGGTAAGGTTGATGAACTCCAAATGATGAACCTAATGTTGAAAAGAAAAAGGAATTATGGCTAAGAATGATGGACCCTAAATGTATCAAATAATGATTAAGGATTGATGAATTAAGTGTATGGTTTAGATTCTCTCAATGGAGGGACTTGTGATGGAACTAAGTCATGTATGTAGACCATGACCCATTTGTAGGTCATGTTATGGGTTAAATTTGGTATTATGCATGTGAGTAATAAATGGGGAATGTTAGGGTGTTGATGAACCCTATGGCAATGTACTCATAATTTTATGGATGGAAGGTTTTTTTTAAACCTTATGGTGAGGTATTGTAAATTGTAATGGTTTATGGGTGTAAGAATGTGGAAGTTGATGGAGGAGGGTGATGGTTTTAAATGGACCATGGGATCGGCCATGGTGTATGGCCGAACCCCATGGGAAAACTTTGATGAATTAAGTGTTTTAGAAACCATAAAAAGAATGGGAAGTATGGCATGACTAAGTGAGTCATTAATGGACTCAAGAAAATGTACCAAATTGATGATCAAAATTGATGGTTTGAATTGCATGATGTAAACCCTTCATGGAAGGGCTTGTGATGGGTGCAAATGTGTAAATAGGCCAAAGAAAAAATGGGTATTTGGTTAAGTAGAAAGGGCTGATTTTTAATGAACCCATGACCCATTGTTATGAGCCACTTAATGGTCTAAGTATGGGGTTATATATTTATGTTTTAAATAAATGGAGGTTAGGTTAATTAAGTGGTTAATTGCTAATGTTCTTATGTCATGGTTAATGAGACATCAATGGACCCATTTTTGTGAACCAATGGATAGGCTAAGATTAAAATCTATGGATATGCTTTAGCTAATGGGGATTAGGTTAAGATATGGTTGTATCTCATGAGTGGTAAGTGTATGGATCAATTATGAATAAAGGGAATGAGTGGATAATGGACTCATTGTGGGTTAAATGCATGATGTAAAGCCCATGGAAAGATTTGATGAATTGGGTATTTTGAACCCTTGATCCATTAACCATTTAAAGGGTTAAGTATGGGGTTTTGTATGGGTTTAAAGGAATAAGGATTAGGTTAATAAAAGGACTAATTTTATGATCACATGATATGATTGCTAGGTCATTAACGAACCTAAGTTATGGATCATTAATGGATCTAAGTTATGGATCCATTATAGACCATAATGTAAATGGAAGAGGGAATGAATTATCCATGGAAGGGTAATGGCAAAACCGTAAATATTGGCCAAAAATGAGGAAAACCCACTAAGACATGATGTATGGGCTTAGAAATGGTTAAAGCATGGAATAATTGCTAATATGTAATAAGGTACCAGACATCGCAAGCGGTACGCGGATCGGCGACCGGGTCTATCGGGCAGAAACGAAAGAAAGAACGCTAGTCGGTATTTGGTAGGATTCCTACCTTTTTGTAAGCCATGGATTGAGTGATGGTTTCTTTGAATTGGTTTGGAAATTATATGGTTTATTTTAAGATGGGTTTTGGATTTAATATCATGTGATGTTTTCCTCTAATTTATTTTGGTAATCATGTGGTTGTTTTTAAGATGGGTTTTGGATTTTGGTATTATGTGATGGGTTTCCATTGATTTATTTTGATAATCATGGGATTGTTTTAAGATGGATTTTATGACTATGATTTACATATATTACATGGCATATGGCATCTTCATCTCATGCATGGCATGGGAGGGATATGACAGGAGGATACTTATGTTGATGTTACCTTGATGAGTGCCTTGCCGTCAAGGGGGATACTTGTTTTGATGTTACTTGATGAGTGCTTGGCCGTCAAGGGGATACTTATGTTGATGTTACCTTGATGAGTGCTTTACCGTCAAGGGGGATACTTGTGTTGATGTTACCTTGATGAGTGCTTGGCCGTCAAGGGGGATACTTGTGTTGATGTTACCTTGATGAGTGCTTTGCTGTCAAGGGGGATATGGTATCGGAATAGTAAGGATGATGGGTGGGATTCATAACACAGACACTCATGGCATAGCATTCATTTTGTGGCTTTTCGTTATAATATTATCTATATGCTTGTTATCACTAATCCATGTGTTAGCCCTACTCGGAGTCCTACTGGGCGCGTTGTCTAACGCCCTACTTCTACCCTAGCTGATGACGCAGGAAACGGCGGAGCAGAAGGACGAGACGGGAGCCAAGCTTAGGAGCTTGGGGAGGCGGACTATTTCCTTTATTTAAGTTTATCTTGGGAAATGTGTATTTGTATAGTTTAGCTTGTCAAACTGTATAATTCAGATTACTTGCTATGTGTTGGGTTTCTATTTTGGAACATTGAGATGTTGAGATGTTTTGGTAATATTATGAATACTAATTTCCCTGCTATCTAAAAATGGTAGGTTAGCCTCTATTGTAATTTCCGCACTTAGGGTAGTATTCCTCGAGCTTACTTCTGCGTGTGAACTGTTTTTCGTGGACTTCGTTCCACGTACACGTAGGGTTGGCCAGTTAAGGGCCGGGCTTTAGAAGCTCAGACTTAACTCGCATCGTGACGTCCGCACCCTTTGTCACTTTTTATTTTAAAGAAAAAAAAGAGACTCTGATTTTCGGTGAAAAGGGGCGGGCGTTACATGATGAAGGGCCGAACCCCATGGAAGGATGTTGCTTAGAAATTATGGAGTTTTAATGAGGAAAGATATGGGAGTTTGTTAATGAATTTCAATGACAAAAACCATGAAAATACATGGTTTAAATTGTGGGTTTTTGGGTTGAAAACCATGGACTGATTATGCATGTTTTAAAAAGGGGTTTTGAATGGTTTAATGAGAAGTTGATGAAACATAGGATTCGACCATGATCAAGGGCCGAACCCCATGGAAGGTTGATGGTTTATTTTATTGGATTGTTAATAATGAAAACTATGGAAATTGTTAATAAGTTTATGGGGTTTCAAGCATGAAGATTATGGATTCATGCTTATGATTTTAGAAAGGTTGTTATGTTGTTTGATTGGATCAAAAGAATAAAAAAGGAAGAGGTGAGGTTCGGCCATAGTGTGTGGCCGAACCCCACCAACTATATTTATGGATTTAATTTATTAAAGGAATTTGATTGGAGTTGGTTAAAAGGGGTTTAAATCTTTTAATAAAAGATTGGTGAACCATAGGGTTCGGCCATGGTGTATGGCCGAACCCCATGGAGTTGTTTTGGTAAGGTTGATAGATTTTGATGGGTTTAATGGAAACTTTCTAATTATGGAATCTAAATTTGGAAACTATCCAAGCATGGAAAGATGCATGCAAAGTTTGGAAACCTTCTAAATATGGAGAATGGTTATTAAATTAGTAAGTTTCTAAGTTTGGAAGATGGAGTTTAAATTAGTAAGTTTCTAATTTTGGAAAGTAGAGATTAAATTGGAAAGTTCATAATTTTGAAAGGTAAAGACTAAATTGGAAAGTTTCTAATTAAGGAAAGTGGAGATTAATTAGAAGCTATCTAAGTATGGAAACCTTCTACATATGGAAGGTGGAGATTTAAGTTGGAAACTTTCTAAGTATGGAATTTATATATTAAATTTATGAAGTTTCTATCTATGAACTATCTAAGCATGGACCTTGAATGATTATGGATTTTGTGGACTTGATATAGATTATGGTCATTTATGGACCTAAGATGATGAACCAATTTTATGGGTCTTGAATGAACCTAATATGATTAAAGGAAGGGAAGGTTTTATTTATGGATCTATGGTTGTGGATTATTGGAGTGTCATGTATAATGTATAAAATTTATGAATCAGTTATGAGTTTATGTTTGGGTGTATTTTAAAAGAGATGAAGGGTGAGAACAATGGAATTATAGTCTTGGATGGCAATATGGTAATTATGTAGAATTATTGGAAATATGTTTTGAAACTCAAACATAAGTGGCTGGAATCAGTATGAATTATTTTAAAAGGGTTATTGGGAGTGTTATGGATGTTTAAAATAAATAAATGGATCTATGGGTTGGAACCTAAGCCTAAGTTGTTGGAAGCAATGGCAAGGTTGTAAATACTTGCTAAAACGAGTTATATTAGCTATGGATGACAATCTTGTAAATATATGAAAAATAAGGAAGGTAAATGGCTATGGATAAGTATAATGGCAATATTGTAATTAAAATGAATAAATTGTTAATTAAAGATTAGACCAATGGAAATTTGGTAATATCGGCTAAAAATGATAAACCATGGGTTCGGCCATGGTGTATGGCCGAACCTCATGGGGATTGGTTTATAGACTTAAAATATTATAAATCAAGTGGGACTTGGTTTTAATTGATTATATATTATAAGGTAACAAGACCTCACCAGGTGTTTACGATTGTGAGCGGTTACCGAACGAAAGACGCAAGGACACGTATCGGTCTTTGGTACGATTCCACCTCTTTGAAACCATCGGTTTATGTGCATTGTTTTATCTTAATTGATGAATTTATATTGCAAACATTATGTTTCAAAATGTGAGTTTTAAATGTTATTTTATATAATAAAATAACATGTATTTTATATGTTTCAAATATGAGCTTTTAAATGCTATGATTTGTATAATTGCATAGCATATGGACATTTGCATCTCATGCATGGCATGGGAGGGAAGACAGGTAACTGGGGACCCACACTACGTCGGGGCATCCGTAAAGCACTAGTGGGGGATACCTTGATGATGAGAATCCCATCAAGAGGACACTATGTATGAAGACCCTGGTGATGAGCATTCCATCAGGGGATACCTTGATGATGAGAATTTCATCAAGAGGATAGTAAGTAACCGGAGCCCACACTCCGTCGGAATGTCCGTACGGCAACTGTGGGAAATACCTTGATGAGGAGAATTCCATCAAGAGAGAAGACCTTGGTGATGAGAATTCCACCAGGAAAATACCTTGATGTGGAGAATTCCATCAAGAGTATACCCTATATTTTGTGATGGGTGGGATTCATTGCATATGATAGCATGGCATGGCATTGAATTGGCATGATTATGATCGTTATTATCATGAGAGGTTTCTGGTTTTATCAGTATGATTGGATCTCTATTGTCATACACTGTTTTGGATACATGTTTTGAAAGTATGGAATGATTTATTCTAACTGGTTTTGATATATATTATATCTGGATTGTTGGTATTAACCCATGTGTTAACCCTAATTGGAATACCTACTGGGCGCGTTGTACTAACGCCCTACTTCTACCCTTTAGTGGATGATGCAGGAAACGAGGAAAACGCTGAACGCGGAAAGGGACAAGCATAGGAGCTTGGAACGTTTTTAGCTTTATATTTTGTTTATGATACTCAGGGATTTGTATTTAGAGTATCCAGATTTCGGAATGTAATAACTTAGATGAATTGCTATGGTTGGATGTTTTATTTGGATATTGATTAAAGTGATTTATTGACTAAGTACTTTGCTATCAATGGAATAGAACTTGGTTCTATTATGATTCCGCAAATTGATGTTATGATTTTTATTCCGCATGTTTATATTGCTTTGTGTGAACTATTTTCTTGGACTGAGTCCATACACACATAGGGTTGGCCAGTTAAGGGTCGGACTTTAGAAGTTCGGACTTAGCTCGCGTCGTGACGTCCCGCGCTCTGTCACTCTACTTTGTTATAAAAAAAAAAAAAAAAAATAGACTCTGAATTTACTGGAAAAAGCGAGTGAAAAAGGGCGGGGCGTTACAGGACAAGAAACACAAGATGTTTATTTGGCAATTTTCCCCAAACAAGAGACATTATGTGATACATAGAGAAATTCCCCAAACAAAGATTTAGTTTGATTAGAACTGATATTGGCATTGACATACTTCGGTTGTTGTGATACAGATATGTCAGGCAACACAGAGTATACAGAGTTGTGGGATAGAGGGACACCTAGTTGTCCGATAGATCTGGTTTCTTCCGATGATTCCAGCATACCAAACTTCAACAATGAAGTTGAAATCAGTCAGGACGTCGAAGTAGAATCGCCCAAGTACAACGTTGGGGTTGATCCAGCCTTTGTACCCGAAGAGGACGAAGAAGATGTCCCAAATTTAGAGGAATCCGTAGGGGAGATAGGCTTTCCTGAGTATACTCTGGCTACTCCGACTTCGGATGAGTTGACAAATTATATGTGCGAAATATGCAATCAGGAGGGGCACAACGGTAATTATTACCCCATCCTATTGAGGTTATTTGCCCTGTTTGTGGACTTCACGGGCACGGGAATGAGAGGACTAACTGTCCATACATTGGGAGACCAGGAATAATACCCTGTCTGACTTGTGGAGTGTTGGGGCACACGTCGACAACATGCCCTGACAACTTCTTCGATTGTTATGATGATGCAGGGTCTTCTGCGGAAGGTTAGGCTAAGGAGTGGTAAGAGAATGTCGGGGAAAGGGAATATTTTGTAAGGGTTGTGGGTACATTTTGAAGGGTTTGTTTAAACCCTATCAACCCTTGTATTGTGATGAAAGTTCGAATAATTTTCAATAAAGTATACAAATTTAAGAGTTTATGAGGACTTGGCATTGAGATGCATGTGACGAGGTCGCTTGAGTTTATTAAGTTGTGGCATGGTTGCGTATCTCACATGATAGTGATGAGATAAGTATATAGATTCTATGCGTATGGCTTAGAGTAGCTATGAGACCGTGGGAACCTCGTTATGAAATATGGAGACTAGGTCCCGTAGGGTTACCATTGAGGAGTGGGTCCCTCGCATGCTACGAGCTAAAGGGCGCTCTCACGGCTATTTTGCACACTTGATGTGCGTGGATACGCAGAGCTAGGTACTATTTTACTCCGTGGGGGTGGTGCTAGCGTCGTTAGACGCGGTCCGACCGCCTTAGAGCTTGATTGAATCACCCTTGGGGTGAAGGGATGCAGGGCGGGGTTGACATGATCATGTTGGACGTGGGTCTTCCGCTTGGTAAGTCTTGGGCTTTAAGTCTTGCTAAGGGGTCGGGGTATGTTTATGTTTTTATATTGTTGCTACAGGAACGTAGTGATGCTTTCGAGTTTGTTCCTACGGATAGAATATCTCAGGGTAGATTATATGCCCAAAGATGGATTATGCCCATGAGTGGATTATACCCAGAAAGGGGTTATATTCATGGATGATTATTAACCAGGGGTAGATGATACTCATTGATAGAGTGATACCAGGGATGGATGTGTATAACTGCGGATGGTGATTTCCATGGTGGTTTGGATTAATGTTAGGTATCGGTACCATGGTAGACATGTCGGTAGTATGTTGGACCTGTTGGTCTCATGATGACATATAGATCTAAGGATCGGGACATGTTTCGATTTACATTCCACGGTATAAGAAAAAGGTGTTAGTCACATAGTGACTTAGGTACAGATGAGGATATGCTTACTTTTGGAGTTGTACTTAAGGAAAAAGTTAAAGAGTCTAGTGAAACTGGAATGGGAAGCTATGGGCGACTGCTGAGTTAGACTGGCCACTTGACTCTGTAGTTAGCCGATGGAGTTCTAGGAGAGTGAAGCTAGAAACCTAGTTAAAATGGAATCAACAAAAGACTTGAGCATAGGCTCGTATTGGCAGGCTACCTCACACAGAGAGTAGGCGAATGAACGTTTTGAGCGAGTATGTATGGAAAATATTTTGGTAGCAGGTCAGGTGAAATATAATACATTGATCTACATAAGATCGCAAATGGGTTCACGAGAAAAAGAGATAACATAAGACAGAGTAAATTCTACGAGAATGAAACTCATAGGTTGATATGAGTGACTTTGATGTAATTAAGTGGTACTTGACAACATTGAACAGGATCAATGGATAGATTCGGAAGTGAAGGAGATATGGGCTAAGATGTCTACTGGTGAAGTCATACTGGAATGGGAGTTACCACCAGGACAGGGTCTTTTATTCCGAGGAAGGATCTATGTACCTAAGAGCTGCAGAAAATAGTTACAGGTTGAGGGACATCAGACTAAACTCTCTATTCATCCGGGTAGCACCAAGATGTATCACAACCTGAAGAGACACTACTGGTGGCACGGACTCAAAGGATGTGGCAGAATTTGTGGCTCATTGCTTAACTTGTCAGCAGGTTAAGATGGAACATCAGACGCCACCAGAGTTACTCAAACCCTTACCAGTGCCGGAATGGAAATAGGAGCACATCTCCATGGATTTTGTAACAGGGTTGCCAAGGTCTTCAAAAGGCAACGATGCGATATGGGTCGTGGTAGACCGACTGAACAAGTCTGTACATTTCATTCCCATTAAGATGATAGGTTCATATGAGACTTTAGGTCGGCGGTATATTAGGGATATCACCAGATTGCATGGTATTCCTCGGAGTATTGTGTCTGACAAAGATGATCGATTCACCGACAGAGTATAGCCGAGCATGCAGTCGGCCATGGGAACAGACTTATTGACTAGTACAACATTCCATGCATAGACTGATGGGCAGTCTGAGAGGACAACACATAACAAAGGGTATTACGGAACTGAGCGGTCGAGTTTGTCAATGTAGTATGGGATCGACATGGCATTGAGGAAACCACATGGGAACTCGAGTAGGAAATGAGGACAGCTCATCCTGAGCTATTTATATAAATATTTGAAACCCTACTTCACTCGATTTTCGGGACAAAAATTTTAAAAAGAGGGTTGTATTGTAACACCCCGGATTTTCAAGTAATAAATATTTACGGAAATTACCCATTTAATTTGTGAATTTTTTAGATATGGATCTTATATGGGTAAAGTGTTGGGTCTTTGCCCAATTAAGACCCAACGGATTGTGGAAATGGTTTCAAATAAAATTAAATGGGGCTTAATTAAATTAGTAATACAATATTATATAAATGGGATAATTGTGCATGGCCGGTGTAACGCACGTACCTTTTCACTATGTTATTAGCAGAAAATCAGAGTCTATTTTTATTTTATTTTTTTATATAAAGAGTGATAAAGAGCGCGGGGCATCACGACGCGAGTTAAATCCGAGCTTCCAAAGCCCGGCCCTTAACTGGCCAACCCTACATGTGCGTGGAACTAAGTCCACGAGAACAGTTCACACGCAGAAGGTAAGCTTGCGGAATATAACTTAATTCGAAATTATAATAAAATCTATCCTACCAATTTTAGATAGCAAAGAAGTTACATCACTTAATTAATAATAATACCTCAAAATTATAATGTCCAGATAAAAGTCCAAACCATAGCAATAGTCTAAATTATTACGGTCCAACGAGCTAAGTTACTCAAATTACTTAAGTAAATAAACTAGCTCGCTCCTCCAAGCTCCTACGCTTGGCTCCGGTCACGTCCTTCATTTCCTCCATTTCCTGCGTCATCATCTAAGGTGGAAGTAGGGCGTTAGACAACGCGCCCAGTAGGTACTCCGAGTAGGGTCAACACATGGATTAGTGATAACAAAACACAAAGATAATAGTATAGCAAAACCATGCAATCAATGCCATGCCATGGGTGTCATATGTCATGAGTCCCACCCATCATGCATATCATCATTATACAATGTTCCTCTTCAATCATACATAATGTCCCCCTTGATGGAAAAACCCTCATCAATGTATTACAATCTCATAGTACCCCCTTTGATAGATGAAGCACATCAAGGTATCCCCATGTATGTTTATCGGTCGCCCCGAAGGAGCATGGACTCCGGTTTCATTTCATCCCTCCCATGTCATACATGAGATGTAAATGCAATATGCCATATAAAATACAAATCATAGCAATAAAACCCAAATTAAAACATGTCATTTGATTATCAAAATAAATTAAGAAAAACATCTATATACACATAATCCATGGCTTACAATAAGGTAGGAATCCTACCAAATACCAACTAGCGTTCCTTTGCGTTTCCGTCTACGAATTCGGTCACCGATTGCGTACAGCTTGTGAGATCCCGATACCTTATTACACATCAACCAATTAAACCCATGTTTCAACCATGCCTAAGTCCATTACTCATACCTTAGTAGGGTTCGGCCATACACCATGGCCGAACCTCACTAATTAGGTTTTTGGGTCCCTTTTTGATTCATTAATCATTTTAATCATGTGAGTCTAAACCAACCACCCTTTGCTTCCTTTATTCAACACCTAAGGTCACCATTACAAATCCCTAAGTCCATAACCATCCTCCATGGGGTTCGGCCATATACCATGGCCGAACCCATGGTCTTCCATTTTGGCCATATTTACAGTTTTGCCATCCTTCTTTTCTATGGCTAAATCTCATTTATTTTTACATCCTTAGGTCCATAACTGATCCATAAACATAGATCCATGAATGCCTCATTAATCATGACTTAAAAATCAGTATACATCATACATTTCCTTGACTTAATATCCATTCATTTTGATCATACATAGCTTCAAACTTAGCCCATAAAATGGCTCACAAGCGGGTCATGGGGTTCGGCCATACACCATGGCCGAACCCATGATGTCTTTTCCTCATTCTTTTCTTGGATCTTGTACAACATTTTAGACCCACAACAAGTCCCTTTATGAGAGGGTTTAATCACACATTCAGATCATCACTTTTGATCATCATTAACCACATTTTGAGTCCATTAACTTAACCATATTCCCCATCACCTCTAGGGTTCCAAACACATCTAAGTCCATAAAATCTCTCCATGGGGTTCGGCCATACAACATGGCCGAACCCATGGTCCATGGTTTATCATTATTTCCACCCTTTTAAAACATTATTTACAATACTTAAAATCCATTTAAAACTACCAACATTCTTCATCATTTTCCATCTTTTCACCCATTAAAGTCACTAACACACCACCATAGGGTTCGGCCATACACCATGGTCGAACCCATGGTTCATGGTTCATCTTTAGTTGTAAGGTTTAGGACCATAAATATCATCAATATTTCTCCATGGTTTCCTTCACTAAAACCCCTTAAAAATTTACTAACATTTAACCATTCTAAGCCTCAAAATCATTAATACATCTCCATGGGGTTCGGCCATACATCATGGCCGAAGCCTATGGTTCATCATCTTCCTTAACAATCCAAATCCAATGGTTAGATTCACTTAATGGGGTTCGGCCATACACCATGGCCGAACCTCATCCAATCCATTTTTTGTCCTTATGATCCACATACATAGAAACCTAGGGTTTGGCCATGAAAAGGCCAAACCATAAATCTTAGACCATACACCTTATTTTAGTCATGCATGGGGTCCTTTCCATATCTCCCTAATAGTTAGGGTTCGGCCATGCAATGGCCGAACCATGGTCCTTGAACCCTTCTTGCCATGCATGCATGCATAATCCATATACATACATAGTGTCCTTATTTGTTCCATTATTCATAACTTACCTTACCCATTAGGGTTTGTCCACTTCCTATCCCCTTTCTTGGATGGATTTTAAATCCATGGTCCATAATGTTTTGGCCACTTGTCAACCGAAGAAAATGGACCTTCATGACTTCCTTTAATTCGTAAAAAATAACATCTTATTGAGTGCAACTTACCTACCCCGCGGCTCCTCCGGTTTCCACTTGCTCCTCTTGATCCTTAGCCTTTCTCCTTCCTTCTTTCTCCTTGATGTTCGGACAATGGGTGAGCTTGAGCCAATGAAATCTCCAAGGGCTAGTTTGGCCAAGATGGAGTAGGTTTGAGAGAGGGAGAGGAGGAGAGAATGGGAAAAATATCTCAAGTCTTGGTCTTTGGAGTGTGGTCGGCCAAGCTTGGAACTCCTTGTTTCCCTTCTAAGTCTTTTCTTTTTCTTGGTCTTGGAAGAGAGGGGGACGGCTAGGAGAGGGAGTGAGAGATGGAGAGAGTGAGATGGGAGGAATGAGATGGAAAATCCATCTTTCCATCTAGTCTTTGGGTAGCTTGGGTTAGACTCCACCCTCATTAAGGTGGAGTCTTCCCCATGAGCCCATTGACCAAACCAAATGGGTGCATCGCCTTGCATGCCCTTAATCCTAGGCCCCTTGTCCCTTAGTGGTGGTGGTTGGGATGAGGGAACCACCACCCCACAATGGGCCAATGCATGCCCAAGCTAGGCCCCCATTTCATGGATCTTGTTTTAGCCATACCACTCTTTCATGGCCAACGGTTTTGGTGGGTCTTATCTTGGTGGTTTGGGTGGGTCAAATGAGATGGAAATCACCCACTTGACTCACTCATTATCTAAGTGACTCACCCCATATAATGTAACTCATTTGATTAATTTGATATTTAACTTAGGTCATTTAATTACATAGTTTAATTCCATTTATTTGTCTTTACTTTCTCCATGAATCCACCCATTGTTGACCAAGTCAACCATGGTGGCCGGCCCCACCAATTCCTTAGCCCACCCGCCACCTCACTTGATGAGGTGGAGGTGGGTCGCACTTGATCATGCCACCTTGATTTTATTCCCACTTAACCTAGGTGATTTAAATTAATTTAACTCAACTTATTTTCCTTTGATCCTCCTTAATTCCCTTTGACTTATCCATGGTTGACTTGAATCAATGAAATGACATCAATTCAAATCCTGGATCTTCGAATTGAGAGAGATCAAGAATTCTCACTATTTCTTAGATTCATGGACCAAGTTCGATTCAGTGGGATCTCACTCACATTTTTTTCCACCAAGAACGTTTTATGAAACTCTTTGACCCCCGAATTTGGAGTATCCTACTTTCACGTGATTCACAGGGTTCAACAAGCAATCGATATTTCACGATCAAAGGTGTAGTACTGCTTGTAGTAGTGGTCCTTATATATCGTATTAACAATCGAAATATGGTCGAAAGAATATCTTCTGTAGATCATTTACGATTCAGCCGACTCTACCACTGCACCGGATAATTTCCAATTTAACTTAGGTGATTCTTAATCACTTCAATCCATTCCATCTAATTGGATCACCATTGGGCCCATGGCCCAATTAAATTCACCTCCTACCCATTTACCCTAATGCTCAAACCATCTTGACCCATTGGGTCCCAAATGGGTATTTGACCCAATTGACCATCCTTGACCCGATTAACCATCATTGACCCATTTAAATGAAATTAATCCAATCCATGGCCCATTGGACCATACTTGGGCCATTGTCTAAATTTTGATCCATTTACCATTCATTCCATCAAAATTCTAAATTTCAACTATTAAAATAAATAATAGCCAATATATGTATTGATTTAAAAATCCGGGCTATTACAGCCGGATATGAAGATATGCATATCCATAAGATATGCGCATACAAGATAAGATTTTCTATCACAAAAATCACGGAGTTATATGCAACCAGGGATTGTCCTAAATTGGGTAAAAATGTGTGGATGGATTGGGTTTAAGCAATGATATCTTATTGCTTGAATAAAGAAGGTGTTTAAATCCAAATAAAGAAAAGCTTGGCCGAGTGGATGTGTTAGAGACAAAGGGGTGCAATAGAATATTCTAAGTTAGGATCAAATGGAAGTTTATAAAAGGAAGCAAGGGGCGCATTAGCATATTCTAAATAGAGGACTCTCCAAAATAAGAAAGGTGCACACGGCAATTGTTATCTCACAAGACAAAGGGGCGCAAGGCACCCTCTAAATATGGAACCAAGTGGAACTTCTATAAAACAAAGGTAGTGTACATGGCGTTAGGATTGGCTATAATTGGGGAGATATACTTGTTATATTCTTGCTATAGTAGGAATATAATTCTAAGAAGGAAAGAAGAACCCAACGAGGCAACACAAGAATGGAAGATAGAATAGGAAGGGCAAGTGTATCATGGGTGTGTGATGGAGGTGTGAAAACTCATACAGGTTTCCAAAATGGGTTTTCATTGGCAGAAAGTTACAACATCACATTGGTTGACATGAATAGATGATGTCGTCCTTGTGTTGGCAGATTGCAAGATGGGAGTGGGACAGCTGCAACAAGAGTGGTTGGCTCTTGTTCTTTTCTTAATCACCTAGCAACGATTGGGTTACTGCTATGTGTTTTGATACAGATCTGATCTGAAAACACTCACTGATATCGCCTCATCTCTGGGGTAACATCTCCCAGAAAATTACGTTGGATTTTCTCCACATCCGAACACCTGCCATTAAGCACTTGAAAACTGATACAAAACTAAGAGTAAAGTTGTCTCTGTAAATGGCTCTATACTTGTTAGAGGGTGGCTTGATTCCACCGTTGAGATAGGCAAGGGAACTTCCGAGAAGTCAGGTTCTAAATGGGACTCTTATTCACAGGCAATTGCTAATATTAAAAGGAGACGTGAATAGAAGATGTTCTAAGGAGGGTCACCGATTGTGTTGTTGATAAACACAAACACGTTAGTTGCTATAGTGGGATTCCCTATTTAATTAGTAATTGCCTAAAGAGATATTATTGGCAAGTCTTTGTGGGATTTAGCAACTACTCAATATGTAAGCTGCGAAAGCCAATTATTGACAAATCTATATATAGTGATGTTAGAGACAGAGAAAAGGTAACACGACAGTGAGCATTTGAGCATTGAAAGACAGAAAGTTAGAGAGCACTGAGATAAGAGATCTCAAGAAGGCAGCGTCTGATACACGGTTCAACAAACAAAGGCAGTAAACAGTGGAGGTAATTACATCTGCTTGTAGGCTTGGCTGAGAAAAAGATATACAGCAGCCAAGCAACCGTATGTGTACAGATCTGCAAGTTGCTGCCACCGTGAAAGGCAAGGAGGGTCTGGGTCGACACTACCATTCTTGAGAGAACAACACAACATAACCTCTATTCAGGTAGTACTCTAGTAGATTCACTGTTGGTTTCTTGATGTAGAACCTACAGTCAAGGCAGCTAGCAAGATCATTAATATTGCATATCAAGAGGAAAAGATCAAGAAGGAAAGGGATTGGAAGAGCAAGAACAACCGAGGGAAAGCCGGAGGAGTCGCGGAACCGGTAAGTGGTTTTAATATTTTGTTAAGATAAGGAACCATAGGGTTCGGCCATGCTGCATGGCCGAATCCCATGGAAAGACATGGGTTAGGTTATGGATTTTTAATGATGAAAACCATGGAATAATTATGTATGTTTTAAAAGGATTTTAAATGGTTTAAAGAAGTTAATGAACCATAGGGTTCGGCCATGATGAAGGGCCGAACCCCATGGAAGGTTGTTAGTTATTTTAATGGAATTGAAAGATGAAAATCATAGATGTAGGTTTATGATTTTAGAGGGTTTAAAAGGAGAAGCATTGGTTATGTCTTAATGGATGGAAAAATTGTAAATATTGGCCAAATTAAAAGATCATGGGTTCGGCCATGGTGTATGGCCGAACCCCATGAGGTTTAATTGTGGATTTAAATTATTAAGGAATTTGTATTGGAGTTGGTTAATGAATCCATATGGGTTTAAATAGTTTTAACAAAAAGGGTTGAACCATAGGGTCCGGCCATGGTGTATGGCCGAACCCCATGGAGGTGTATTGGGATTTTTAATGAATGTTAATTGACTAATTATGAAAGGTGGAGATTAAATTGGAAAGTCTCTAATTATGATAGGTGGAGATTAAATTGGAAAGTTTCTAATTATGGAAGGAACCTTGAATCATGGATTCAAGAATGGAATTGTTAAATTTGGAAAGTTTCTATAGTTGGAAAGTTATGCATTATAGGGTGCGGTCTTTGGTAGGATTCCACCTCTTTGAAACCATGGGTTTATGCCGGATTTTGTTGCGGAGACTACAACACAGATTAAGTTGATACGGCAACATCTACTCACTGCACAGAGCCGTCAGAAGAGCTATGCCGACAAAAGGAGAAGGTTCCTCGAGTTTGAGGTGGGAGACGTAGTATTCTTAAAAGTCTCACTACGGAAGGGGCACATGAGGATCGGGAAGAAGGGGAAACTGTCGCCTAGATTTGTGGGGCCATTTCCGATCCTAAAGAGGGTGGGGGGAGTAGCTTATCAGTAGGCGCTCCCTCCACAATTATCATCTTTACATGATGTATTCCATGTATCCATGTTAAGGAAGTACAACCCCGATCCTTCTCACGTGTTGAATGTTCAAGACATCGATGTACAAAGCGATTTGACATATGTGGAGAAGCCGGTCAGAGTGATCGGGAGCGAACAAAGGGTGTTGCTGAACCGCGCCATTCAGTTCGTCAAGGTGGTATGGGAACGACCTGGCAATGAAGAAACCACCTGGGAACTTGAGTCGGAGATGAAAACCGCTAATCCGGAGCTCTTTACAGGAGTTGTTTTGAAACCCTACTTCGCTCGAATTTTCGGGACGAAAATTTCAAAAGAGGATTCTATTGTAATAGTCCGAATTTTTAAATCATCATATATATGGCATTTATTTATTTTAATAATGGAAAAATTGGAATTTTGATGTTGTGGATGTTAAATGGATCAAATTTTGGGGCAAGGGCCCAAGTATGGTCCAATGGACCATGGATTTGATGGAATTCATTTAAGAGGTCAATAATGGTCAAAGTGGGCCCGATAACCATTTGGGACCCAATGGGTCAAAATGAGTCAAACTCTAAGGCAAATGATAGAAAATAATTTAATTGGGCCATGAGCCCAATGGTGACCCAATTAATTGAAATGGGTAGAATTGGAGTTAAACCACCTAAATTAGTGATGAAATAATTAAGATGGCATAGGTGGGTTCAACCATCATGGTTGACTTGGTCAACCATGAATAAGTCAAAGGTAACTAAAGAGGATCAAAGTGAATTAATGTGTATCACCTAAGATTAATTTTGATTAAGCTTAGGTGACATGGCCGAATGGGGCCCACCTCCACTTCACCAAGTGAGGTGGTGGGTAGGCTAGGATTGGTGGGGCCGGCCACCATGGTTGACTTGGTCAACCATGGGTGGATTTCATAGAGAAATTTATTGGAATTAAATTAAATAGGAATTAATTAGCCTAAGTTAATAATTCAATTAAATTAAAGACTTAGGGAAGTCAAGTGGGTCAAGGGGGAGTCAAAGAGACAAGTCAAGGGGTGGTTTCATCTCCTTGAAACCACCCAAAGAAACACAAACCACTAAAAACAAACACAAAATAAACCATGTACTTAGGGTGGTGGTTTTATCCCAACCATCACCACTAAGCACACTAACCCATGTTGGTGGGTGGGAGGAGTTAATGCAACCAAAGAATGAGATGAGTTTTCATCTCATTCTCTCCTTTCCACTCTCATTTCACTCTCTCCCTCCCTTGCACTCTCAAAAAACGTCCTCCCTCTCTCTCCCAAGGAAAACACCAAGAAAGAAGAAGAAACTTAGAAGAAAAGAAGGAAAAAAACTAGGCTTGGCCAACCACCACCCCCCAAGACCTAAGCTTGAGATAATTTTCTATCCCTTCCTCCACTCTCCCTCTCTCAAAATCTAAACCTACCTTAGCCAAACCCTAACCATGGAGACTTCATCTTGATCAAGCACATAGTGGCCGAACAACAAGGAGAAGAAGAAGAGAAAGGGCTAAGGAAAGCAAAAGGAGAAAGAAAGACCGGAGGAGTTGTCGGTATGGTAAGAAATTCTTAGACAAGAATTTATATTTTAAAGGTTAAGATGTATTTATGGAATCCATTTCTTAGAATGAATGGTGGCCACAAATGTTATGGGCCTTAGATCTAAGATCCATTCAATAATAAGATGAGAAATGGATGAAAAGGGGAGAGATAGATTAAGAAAAAATAATAAGTAAAAGGATTAAGGAGGTTATGAAATTAAATGGATTTAAGCATGGAAGTAATGGGCTTTTGAATGGATTGACGGACCATAGGGTTCGGCCATGTAGTGTGGCCGAACCCCATGGTAAATGGTTGATGATTTAATTAGGGTTTTAAGGTTTAAAGGCTATGGAGAATGATTATGATTGTAGGATTGTAAATGATTAAATATTGGAAAAAAATTTAAAGGGGTTTAAATGAGGAAAAATCATGGAGTGTGTGAATGATTTTATGGCCCCAAGAAGCATAGGAAAAATGGTGAATCATGAACCATGGGTTCGGCATGGTGTATGGCCGAACCCTATGGTGATGGAATGAGATATTTAAATGGTTATAAGAGTATGGAAATTAATGAAGAATGTTAATGGTAATTAAGTGGATTTTATTTAGTATTTTAAACAAGGTGTAAATGGGTGGAAACGAAGTTTTAAAATAAAATTATGGACCATGGGTTCGGCCATGGTACCATGGCCGAACCCCATGGGGAGACTTTGAGGAAAATATGGGGTCTTGGAACCGTGGAAAATAAAATGGAATGATGGTTAAATTAAATGGACCAAAGTACATCTCATGATGGTTATGAAAGGGTGATTTAAATTTATTTATGGTAGGACAAATGAGGTAGAATGGACCCAAGAAAAATGGAAAATTGGCATCATGGGTTCGGTCATGGTGTATGGCCGAACCCATGACCCATTTGTAGGTCATGTTATGGGCTAAATATTAAATTATGTATGGGATTAGATGATTGCAAATTAAATTAAATTAAGTCGCTGATTTTAGGGATGTTATGTCATGGTCATTAAATCATTAATGGGACTAAGTATGTGGATGAATTATGGACAAAAATATACATGAATGGAGGAAATATTAAACCATGGAAGTCTAGTGGCAAAACCGTAATTATTGGCCACAATTGAGGAACCATGGGTTCGGCCATGGTACATGGCCGAACCCCATGTAAGTTGGACATGAACTTGGGTACATTAAGATGACGTTATGAGTGATTAAATGAAACTTAGGGTTGCTGCGTTTTAGACTCACAAATGAGAATGTTTAATGGGCTAGAACTTGGAATTATGCATGTATTTAAATCAATGGAAATGAGGCTAAGTTAAGGGCTGAATTATGATAATCTTGTAACATGATTAGGGATCATCAATGGATCTAAGGTTGTGATCAATTAGAGACTTAATCATGGATAAAATATGGACTAATTTGGTAAATGTATAATAAGGTATCGGGACGTCGCAAACGGTACGCGATCGGCGACCGGATTATCGAACGAAAACGTAACGGGACGCTAAGCGGTATTCGGTAGGATTCTTACCTTTTTGTAAGCCGTGGATTATGTGTATATGATGGTTTCCTGGTTTTATTTCAGTAATTATATGATTTATCTTAGGATGGATTTTAAATGCTATGTATGATATTTTAAATGCTATGGATTATATTTTAATGCTATGGATGATATTTTTAAGGCTATGGATTATATTTCAATACTATGGATTTTATATTAAGGATATGAATTATATATATACTACATAGCATAATGCACTTACATCTCATGCATGGCATGGGCGGGAAAATAATGAAACTGGAGTCCATGCTCCATCGGGGCGACCGAGAAGGAAACATGGGGATAGCCTGAGGCGTTATAACCGGAGTCCATGCTCCGTCGGGGCGACCGAGAATCAAACATGGGGATAGCTTGATATGCTATAACCGGAGTCCATGCTCCGTTAGGGCGACCGAGAAACACACATGGGGGTACCTTGACGAGGCTTTGCCGTCAAGGGGGATATGGCGTTTTATGATGATATGGATGATGGGTGGGACACATGACATAGGCACCCATGGCATGGCATTCATCACATGGTTTTATTATATTGTTATCGGTATGCTTGTTATCACTAATCCATGTGCTAGCCCTACTCGGAGTCCCACTAGGTGCGTTGTCTAACGCCCTACTTCTACCCTAGCTGATGACGCAGGAGACGACGGAAACGGTGGACGCGACGGGAGCCAAGCTTAGGAGCTTGGGAAAGCGGATACTTAGTTTTATTTAAGTCTTATTTTGGAAATGTAACTTAAGTAGCTTAGCTTGTCGGTTTGTAATAATTACTGCTTCTTGCTATGGTTTGGATTGTACTCTGGACGTTATCATTTTGAGATATGATTATGAACATAGGGGTATTTTGGTAATTTAATGATGTATCTTCTCTTCTATCTAAAATTGATAGGATAGTCTCTATTATAATGTTCCGCACATAATTACATTCCGCGAGCTTACTTCCTACGCGTGAACCGTTCTCGTGGACTTCGTTCCGCACATGCATAGGGTTGGCTAGTTAAGGGCCGAGCTTTAGAAGCTCGGACTTAACTCACGTCGTGACATCCGCGCCCATTGTCACTTTTATTTCAAAAAAAAATAGACTCTGATTTTTTGGTAAAAAGGGGCGGGCGTTACAGATAATAGCCACAAATATCAACATGTTTTACAAGAACACAAGGATGAGAGGTCTAGACATCATACAACTCTAAAATTTATTTTACAAAGCTTAACTTGGAGTGTGGTGTGTGCTTTAGCTAATATCAAGATAAACTTCTTTTTCCAAATAGACCCAAGTTTTGTTCACATTGTTGGAAAATGAGCTTTGACTGCAAACCTCACTGGATATATCTCTCAAAAAAATTAACACTCAGAGGTTTGGGTTCATTGTCTCTCAAGTATATGTGAGCAGAATTTATGTACTCAAAATCAAAGTATCTCACATATGTATTAAGAAAGACGGCTCACATCAAAGAAGATGACTGATCTCATCGAACGTTGTGTCAAATGCCATCAATTTCCTTCCTTTATTCTCCACATGAAACACCCTATTTAGACCTAAGATCAATAGGACTTCCTTTTAGAACGAAAAGTGGCTTGGGATCGGGTTAAATCAAAGAAGGATAGATAGCTCTAAAGATAAATACTTTGAATTGGTTAGAGGTCTTCATGATTTTGAATGGGATAGTTTTCCTCTATTTTTCTTTTTCGGCACTTTTCAAAATATTTTCTTTTTCTTTATTTTTCTTTTCTTTTTCACATCCTTCTTTTGGTATCTGGATGTTTCCCTTTTTGGATGCTATTTTTTTTTTATTGTGCCCTTGTTTTTAGAGTACCATACCTTAATTTTTCATCTTTAACCTTTTCTAAGAATAGGTCATGGATATTTTTTATTGGCTCATACTCCTGAACTGGAGTTGGGTATGGTAAACATGGTTGGTCAAGAAAATAGGCTTACATAAGGCTCAACTGGGGAACTAGCAAGATAAGATGACCAAAAATAGGTAGGCTATTAGGCTTAAATGATCCAAACAAGGACTAAATCATATCCTAAGTTTCAATAGTTGGTTTCCTTGTTTCAAATAAATTTGGAAAAATTCAAAGCATAATAACTCAATTTTGATGGTGCTCTCAGTAATATGACCAAGATGAAGAATAATGAAATCAGTAACGACTTATTTGCACTATCAAAGAAAATGGAATTGACTTATACTCTCAAAAGAAAAGAATGGTTCTACAGCTTACAGGGCTAAGTCTCCACTGGGCTAAGTCTCGACAGGTATTCCTCTAGTGATCACTCGATTCGTGAATATTTTTCTTTTTCAAACTAAACTTAATATGGCTGTGTACAATAGTTTCCAAATATAAATGCTATAAAAATCTTTCTGGAAAAGTATGATATAAAGATCTATATCTAAGTATTAATACTAAAAATGTGACTCTTTTTACGTCAGATAGTCGAGACGCGGGTAATCTTTTTCAAACTAAAAATTGGCAGTGTTTAAGCTCCAGAAGTCTCAGTCCGCACTTACTCTTCTCTACAATGATTCTGCCTATTTTTGTCTAAACAAGATTATGACTCGTTTAACGTCATATTGTCAAGATGTTTGTAAGCGCTTAATCAGAAATCAACAGTTCTTTGGAGTTCAAGGCATCTCAGTCTTTCTGGACTTACTCTGCCCTTGCATAGATCTACATACATCTGCCTATTTGTGACAGATGCCTAGCCTCTTAGCTTTCTTCTTTGTAGCCAGAGTGCTTAGACCACAGAGAGGTCTGGGTTGCTCTTCTTGGATTTCCAGCTTCCTCACCCTCACAGCTAAGGAAATGATTTTCCTATACAAGTATGGGGGAACTTGTGTTCTAGATAGACATAATGCGAAAACAAAAACTCGACCGTCTACGTGCATGACTTCTATCCAGTTCTTTAACGTCTACTGGTCACAAAGACAAAGATGGATGATGGATGCTGGAAAAAAAAATTAAAGGGGTCTCAGTTTTGAACTTATTATCCCCTAAATTTTTTTATGAATGAATGACCTTAGTACTCCCAAACTCTAATTGAACATTGTTATCAATATTCCTTAATTTACACTAGCCAGGTGTAAACGAATAAATATCTTTGAAAATGAACAATCTAAATATGAGTTGTACCATGGGATGGAATGACTGACTTGAAGGCTAGATTGACTCAAAGAAAAACTAGACTTAAATAACAACTAGACACTGACGACTCTAATGAACTTAGACCATCTCATACATAGACAATTGGGCTGGTGGGTCTGGTAAAGATGACTGGGTAAAGGTAAATGGGTTTGGGCAAATGGGAGGATAATGGATGTGCAAATCAGTTTTGGTAAATTGGATCAATGAGTACGATTTCCTCTGTTCTTTCTGGAGTGTATAGCTTTAAAAATGGATTCAAATGAAGACCATTGACTTTGAAAGGATGATCATTTTTAGGATACTTGATCTGGATGGCACCATGTGGAAATATGGCTGTGACTATGAATGGACCGGACCATTTGGATTTCAAATTTCCAGGAAAATGATGCAACCTAGAATTGTACTATAGGACTTTTTGACAAAAAAAAAAATACTTTCCGGAGAATGTGTTTGTCATGAAAGATTTTCATTCGGTCTTTGTACTTTCTAGCTATACCATAAACTTCATTTCTGATTTCTTCCAAGTAAGCTAATTGAAGCTTTCTGAGTTGTCCAGCCGAGTCTAGAGCAAAATTTAAACGCTCGGTTGCCCAATAAGCTTTGTGTTCTATTTCGACTGGAAGATGACAAGCCTTTCTATACACTAAGATAGGGTGATATTCCTATGGGTGTCTTGAACGCAGTTCGATAAGCCCATAATGCATCAGTGAGTCTGGAAGACCAGTCCTTCCGAGATGGATTGATTGTCTTCTCAAGGATATGTTTGATTTCTCTATTTGATATTTCCACTTGTCCACTTGTTTGAGGGTGAAAGGGGACAACTTCTTTGTGAATCACCCCATATGATTTCATCAATTTTTCGATTAGGCGATTATAAAAATACTTACCACCATCACTGATGATAGTTCGTGGAATACCAAATCTAAAGAAGATATTTTCTTTCAAGAAATGAGTGACAACCTTATGATCATTGCTTTTGCATGCCACTGCTTTACCCATTTTGATACATAGTCAACTCCTACAAAGATATATAGATGGCCAAAAGACTTAGGAAAAGGTCCCATGAAATCAATGCCTCAAACATCGAAATGTTCAACAATTAAGATTGAGTTTAAAGGCATCATGTTCCAACGGAATATACTTCCTAAGTTTTGACATTATCGTATGAAACACAAAAGGTATGGGTATCACGAAACATGTAGGGCCAGTAAAATCCACACTGCAAGATTTTTGCAGTTGTCTTTTTATCACTGAAATGGCCTCCACAGGCTTGATCATGAAAGAAACTTATGATACTTTGTTGTTCTTCTTCAAGAACTCAACGACGAATAATTTGGTCCTCACAATGCTTAAACCCTTAGCATATTTCTTAGAAATAAGATACTTGAGTGCAGCGTGATTTGAGTAGACGATGACCTTTGAACCTACTAAGTAAGATCGAAATTTGTCTAGCACAAATACAAATGCTAACAACTTTTTTTCCGTAGTGGAATAATAAAGTTGAGCGTCATTCAACGTTTTGCTAGCATAGTAGATAACATGAGGTAATCTGTTCATTATTTGTCCTAACACGGCTCCTACTGCATAGTCAGAGGCATCGTACATAATTTCAAAAGGTACAAACCAATCTGGTGGCTGTATGATTGGAGCAGAAGTCAAAGTACTTGTTAATTTTTCAAAGCGTATGATGCATTTTTCATCAAAATTGAAAACGGCATCCTTGGTCAGGAGTCTACAAAGAGGTTTTGATATGTCACTGAATCCTTTGATAAACCTTTTGTAAAATTCAGCGTGACCTAAGAATGACTTAATCTCTTTAACAGTTTGTGGTTTTGGCAAATTAGAGATTAGGTTAACATTGGTTTTATCCACTTCAATTCATTTTTCTGAGATGATGTGCCCAAGTACTCTACCTGATTTCACCATAAAGTGATATTCTTCCCAATAGAGTACTAAGTTCTTTTCTTTGCACTTGACTAACACAAGGGTTAGATGGTGCAAGCACTGGTCAAAAGTTGATCCAAAGACTAAGAAATCGTCCATGAAAACTTCCAGGAAACGTTCTACCATGTTGGAGAAAATACTGATCATGCACCTCTGAAAGGTGGAAGGTGCATTACATAATCCGAAAGGCATACGACAATAGGCGAACGTACCGAATGGACAGGTGAATGTTGTTTTCTCCTGATCTTCAAGAGCAAGGTAGATTTGGTTATAGCCGGAATAACCATCAAGGAAACAATAAAACACATTACCAGCTAAATGTTCAAGCATCTGATCAATGAATGGAAGATGGAAGTGAACTTTTCAAGTGGCAGTGTTCAGCTTCCAGTAATCAATACAAACTCTCTCAGTCCTTTCCCCTGCTGGAATCTATGACCGTTGTCGTTCAATCACTTCCCACCACTTGTCGGCATCATCGATCAACTGCGAAGTAGCAAGCAGTATTCTATCTTCATTACTGGTGATCTTCAGTAATGTCAAGATCTTGGTGATATTTCTCAACCAATTCTCCGCTCCTGCAGGTCCTTCTTTCCCTTTGAAATGAAGGGGACACTGCTGTTGGAAGTCTCTAACTACGCTTCGAGCATGTGCCTCATTGGTGGTCGCACTTCCATTGCCGTTCATATGATGGTATAGAACGAAAGTGACCATAGCCTGCACGAAATTCTGCAGCTCGGGGGGGTACCACAGGAATATTTACACTGTTCTGCGCCTTTTCCTGGTGTGGTTGCTACACCTCTTCGTCCACATGCGGGTTTTGTCGAGTTCTTCTTCTCGGAGGCAATTTCCTAAGTCATTGAAACATCGTTTGACTTAGCTTTCTCGTAAAGTTTTGTGTTTACATATTTTAGGGAATTGCCAAATCAACATCTTGTACTTCTTGTTTTTGGGGAACTTTCCTATGTATCAGGTATTGTTTCTCAATTTGGGGAAATCTTGATGTTTATTGTTTCGGGGAAATATGTCCTATTTTGCTATTTTTGATAAATCCATTTTTATAGCGATTGTCCTTCCCTTGTTGTTATAGTGTTGTTCTTAGTTTGAATGCTTCAGTCTGATTCTTAACAAAGTAAATTAATATGGCCTCCCTGCAGCAGACTCCGAAAAGTCGGTTAGTTGGGATTCTAATCTTGTCAGTGAGACATGATACCGTCTTAATCTTACTTTGAAAGATTCGTACTTCTGGTTTCGCTCTGATACCAGTTGTAAGATCCCCGCCCTTTTTCAATCGCCAAAAATCAGAGTCTATTTTTTTTTTTTCGAATAAAGGAGTGAGAGAGACCGGGACGCCACGACGCGAGCTAAGTCCGAGCTTCCAAAGCCTGATCCTTAACTGGCCAACCATATGTGTGCGTGGACGAAGTCCACTAAAACGGTTCACACATACTCAACTTAAACATGCAGAATAAATCATAGTTGCTGAAATACAATGGAATAACAATTCTATTCCATTTTAGATAGAAAGGATGTCCATCACTTAATCATAAATATCTTACGTTAAAATATCCAAGATTAACATTCCAGACCATAGCAATTAATTACGTTATTACATTCCCACGAACTAATTACTCAAATACATTATCCTTGAGTAACTCAAACAAAATGCAACTTAATCATCCAAGCTCCTAAGCTTGGCTCCGATCACGTTCCTCGCTCCGTCCATTCCCTGTGTCATTAACTAGGGTAGAAGTAAGGCGTTAGACAACGCGCCCAGTAGGTATTCCAATTAGGGTCAAACACATGGGTTAGTATAAAAATCCAATAATACATCATGTCGTATCTGTAAAACATCGTATCCAAAATAGTGTATGATAATAGAGATCCAATCATACAGATAAAAACCATCAACAATACATGAAAATAGAGATCATAATCATGCTTATGCAATGCCATGCCATGGGTGCCATATGAGATGAGTCTCACCCATCAGCCATAACATAATCACCAAAATATCCTCTTGATGGAAAGCTACTCATCAAGGTATCACAAACATAGTATCCTCTTGATGGAAAACTCATCATCAATGTATCCCGACAATTGTCTTACGAACGCCCTGTAACGCGCGGCTCTTTTTCACTCGTTTTCTGTAAATCAGAGTCTATTTTTTTTTTTTAAATAACAGAGTGAGCAAGAGCGGGACGTCACGACGTGAGCTAAGTCCGAACTTCTAAAGTCCGACCCTTAACTGGCCAACCCTATGTGTGCATGCACTAAGTCCATGAAAACGGTTCACACATAACAATATAAACATGCGGATTAAAATCATAACTGCAGAATTATAATAGAACTTAATTCTATTCCATCTTAGATAGTAAAGTATGTCAAGTCTTTAATAATAATTAACATAACATAATTATCCAAATAAACATCCAAGCATGTCAAATTATCTAAATTATTACATGCCCGAAGTCTAGTTACTCAAATTACAAGTCCATAAGTAACTTAATCAAAATATAAACTAAAAGCATCCAAGCTCCTTTGCTTGGCCCTTTTCGCGTTCATCGTTCCCCTCGTTTCTTGTTTCATCCACTAGGCTAGAAGTAGGGCGTTAGAACAACGCGCCAAGTAGGTATTCCATTTAGGGTCTACACATGGTTAGTACAAATCATATATAATAACATAAAGTCAAAACCATATAAAAGAATGCCATGTCATGATATCAAATGCAATGAGTCCCACCCATCACAAGCACAAATAATCTCTTGATGGAATTCTCATCATCAAGGTACCCCCACATAGGTCTTTCGGACGCCCCAACGGAGTGTGGCCCCTCCAGTATCTTCTTGATGGAAAATGCACATCAAGGTATCCCGACATTGGTCTTTTGGACGCCCCGACGGAGTGTGGCCCCTCCGGTTTCATATCCTTCACCCCATGCCATGCATGAGATGCTAATGAAACACATGTTATTTTATATTGTAAGCATAGCATTAAAACTCACATTTGAAACATATCTTTTACAACGTAAATTCATCAAAATAAGATAAAAACATTGTACATAAACCCATGGTTACAAAGAGGTGGAATCCTACCTTTCCCAGTAATATCCTTGCTGTTTTGTGAAGATCCCGTACGACGATCACGTCGAAACCGAAACGTAAATCCTTTTGCGAAAACTCTTTACCTTAATGAATTCAATCATACTTATAAGTCCATTTGATTTTCCATTTGATTTAAATCATCCCTTACTTCCTCCCAGATAAACTAAAGATTTCAGGAAAAAATCACATAAACATCAACTTTTCAATTCAGTCGACTAAATCAGGAATTCAGTCGATTGAATCATCCCGGATACAGTCCTCTGCCTTACCCGCAGACTTTCAGTCGACTCAAATATATTTTCAGTCGGCTGAACTCTAACTCAGAACTGATCTTACCCTGACTCGTAACCTTCTAGTCGACTGAATCACAGATTCAGTTGGCTGACTCTGAGTCAAACCCTTCGAAACTCTAGTCAATCCTCTTTCATTCGACTGAATCATAGATTCAGCCGACTTTGGATCAGATTGACTGTATGTTCGGCTAATATAGATTCAGTCGGTTGAATCCTTAACCAACAATTTGTAACACCTCGGGTTTTCAGTTTATTATTTATTTAATTTTAGTCATGAATTTTAGAATTAAATCTTATATGGATAAGGAATTGGGCCATGACCCAATTAAGACCTAACAAATGGTGGAATTGGTTTTATTAAAATTTAAATGGGTAGGATTAAATTAGTGGTGAATCATACCCAATTTTGAATAAAGGAAATTATGGCGGAGTAGTGGATTTGAAATATCCAAGTAGATGTTAAAAAAAATCAAATAAAGATTATCTTGGCCGAATTTTAGATAGTGATTTACAAATTATGCACATGAGAGATATGTGGGATTTTTAAATCCACAATGATATGCTAGATATTTAAAAAGGGATGAAATATCTATGAATTAAATTAAAAGAATATTTGGATTACGATTAGAGTTATGCGCATAGTACTTGCTAATAAGAATTAAAGGAAGTCTTAATAAGGCAAGGGAAAGTCGGATATGGCTAATTAAAGAGGGAAAGTTGGCCATGGTTAAATAAGGAAGGTTTGACATATGTCCAGTGTTTTGGTTATAACTTTTCACTCTGATATCCGATTGCTTTGATTCTTTTTGCGTTGGAAAGAAGATTTCAATAGCTACAACTTTGTAGTTCAATTTTTCTGATTTGGAAGTTAACAAGGTCTAAACTGGGCTACAATATAGTATATGTGTAATAACGGGGAACACAAGGGGTACACGGCTAGGGGTTGCTTATCTTAAGAAATTTCTAATGTGGGATTAAGGAGAGCTTAATAAAAGAAGAAGCCCAAGGGGGTGCACGATTTTTACAACCCCATTAGCAAGTTTTATTCTTCTCTCTCCCTCTCTCAATTCATCACTCTCTTCCACGGCCAAAGCAAGAGAAAAACGGGCAGCAACTAGAAGGTGTTCTTGTTTGGAGGAAAAAAATAAGAAGAAGGGAGAAAGATTAGAAGATCAAGGAAGAGGTTAGTATTTAAGTGTTTAATGTTATAATTTGATTTATGAAATCAAAAGAGCCATAGGGTTCGGCCATAGTGCATGGCCGAACCCCATGGAAAGATTTGTTCAATTAATTGGTTTTAAAGATTGAAAACCATGGTGTATTCTTGATTCATTGATTGGGTTTATATTTTAGATCTTGGATCATGGAAATCATGGTTATTTCATAATGGTTTGAATAATGAAAACCATGGGGATTTATGGTTTAGATTAACAAATTTAAATGATGAAAATCCATGGAGGAGTTTGATGATAATTAAAAAAAAATTGGATGGACATTGGGTCGGCCTTGGTATGGCCGAACCATGATGTTTTGTGGTTAAGCTTTGGGATCCAAAGTGATAAAAGGAAGAGGTGACCATGGCCGAACCCCACCAAACTTTTATGAAAGTGATGATCGGTTTTGATGGATCTAAACGAAGGGCTAAGATCATGAACCATAGTTCGGCCAAGGTGTATGGCCGAACCCCATGGGGTAATCTGGAATGGAAATTAAATAGGAAACTATCTTATTAAAGGAAGGGGTGGCTAAATTAGAAAGCACTCCAATTTTGGAAAGGAGTTCTAATCTAAGAAAGTTCCCATTTATGGAAAGTAAGAATCTATATATGGAAACCTTCCATTTATGGAAGAAGTTGTTAAATATGGTAAAACCATCTAATTTTGGAAGGTGTTTCCAAATATGGAAAGGAGGTTACATATTAAGGAAAATTTCCATTCTTGGAAATGGATATTAAAATTAGAAATACTTAAACACCATAAAAGTTATTTATGGAAACCATTCCAAGAATGGAAGGTAAGGGCTTGATTATTGAACCTAATTGAATGAAGGGATTAATTGACATGAGTGAGATTCGGCCACAATGTATGGCCGAACCCCACTAGGGTTTAGTTTTTGGAAACTTTGTTATTTATGGAATATGATATTCAATCATAGAAGGGTTGATGTTTAATTAAGAAACCTTCTAAATGTGGACCTTAGGTTAAAAATGGAAGGTGGAGTTATTTTTAGAAAACTTTCCATTTATGGAAGGAGGTTGATTTTTTGGTAAATTAATTAGGGAAACCTTCTAATAATAGAAGGGGAGATTAATAAAGGGAAGTTCTATTCTTGGAAGGTGAAATCTAAATTTGGAGACTTTCCAATTATGGAAAGGTAGGGATTAATTGGAAAGTATGCACCATTGGGTTCGGCCACACCATGGCCGAACCCCATGGTCTAAATTAAGGGATTAAAGGTGTCTTTAATTCATGGTTTAAGGGCTGATTTATGAATCAGATTATGAACCTACATTATGATTTAGGTTATGTGTAGTTTTAAAATAAAATAAAGGATACAATGTATGATATGAATTGATGGAGAAAGGGATGGCAAAAATGTAATTAAAATACCAAAGTAGGAGAACCATGGGTTAGGCCATGATGTATGGCCGAACCCCATGAGATATGTTTGATGAACTTATTTGATTAAGGAAAATTTTAAGGTCTAATTATGGAAGATTTAAAGGAAGAAGGAAACCAATGGCATTTTGGTAAATATGAGAGAATGTTGGACATTGGGTTCAGCCATGGTGTATGGCCGAACCCCATGAATTATGTTATGGAATTATGTACTTTGGAAGCACGAGTGGACGACTTGGAAACCTAAGCAAAGAAACGGGACTATGGTTACCAACAGTGGCATTTTTGTAAATATGTACGAAAAATGGTAAACCATGGGTTCGGCCAGGTGTATGGCCGAACCCCATGGGGTTTTGTTTATGGACTTGGAACCTTATAATTAGGTGAGTTTTGGTGTTGATTTATTATTATATCATAAGGTAATGGGATCTCGCAAGCGGTGCGCGATCGGTGATCGAATCTTGGACGAAAACGCAAGGACTTGTGAACGGTTTTAGGTAGGATTCCACCTCTTTGAAACCATGGATTATGTACTTGTTTTTATCTTATGTTTTGATGAAAATGTGTTTCAAAGGATTTGATTTATTATTGAATTTCAAATGCTACGTTTACCTTGATTTAAATAGAATGGATTGATTATGTTCCAAAGGTGATTTTACATGCTAGGTTTTAATTGTATAAAGAGCATGTATTGGATATGTTTTCCAAATGATGATTTTCAATGCTATGTTTGTGATATAAAATAGCATGTGTTTCATTGGCATCTCATGCATGGCATGGGGTGAAGGATTTATAACCGGACACTCCGTCGGGGCATCCGAAAAACCTATGTGCAACATCTTGATGTGATTTTCATGAAGAAGATTTCCGGAGGGTCCACACTCCGTCGGGCGACCGAAAGACCTATGTGGTAGGCACATTTATGTACAGGTGATGGGTGGGACTCATTGCATATTTGTCATCATTGAATGACATGGATTTATATGGTTTTGATCTCATTATGTTATATGATATGTTTTGTATTAACCATGTGTTAGCCGTAACTGGAATACCTACTGGGCGCGTTGTACTAACGCCCTACTTCTACCCTGTAGTTGGTGATACAAGTAATCAGGGAAACAATGAACCTAAGGTGGACCAGGCATAGGAGCTTGGAAGATATAGTTTGTATATGTTTTTGAAATAAATTACTCATGAACTTGTATTTGAGTATTTGGATTCCGGAATGTAATAACTTAGACGGTTGAATGTTTTAGTTTGATGATTATGACGTACTTTGCTATCTGAATGGATTAGAACTTGGTTCTAATATAATTCCGCATATTGATGATTATGATTTCGCAGTTTTATGATTTTATTCCGAAAGTCGGTATGGCTATGTGTGAACTATTTTATTGGACTGGGTCCATACACACATAGGGTTGGCCAGTTAAGGGCCGGACTTTGGAAGTTCAGACTTAGCTCGCGTCGTGACATCTTGCGCTCTATCACTCTACTCTGTTATATAAAAAAAATATATACACTGAATTTACGGGAACAAGCGAGTGAAAAAGGGCGGGGCGTTACACAATTTTCGTGTTTGATAAGCAATCTTTCAATCGATTGAATCTATGATTCAGTAGGCTGAAACTTCCATAATCCTTTTCTTATCCGTTACGTCTGTGTTCAGTTGACTGAATCACTAGATTCCGTCGGCTGAAACTTCCAGAAACAATTTTCTATTTCAGCCACCACTAGTTCAGTCTACTGAATCCCATATTCAGTCGACTGAAACTCCCAGAAACTCTTTCTATTTTCAGTAACCATTAGTTCAGTCGACTGAATCCCATATTCAGTCGGCTGAAACTCCCAGAAACTCATTTCTGATTCGTCCAATACCAGTTCTCAGTCGACTGACTGTATTGTCAGTCTTCTTCATTGCATATTTTGTACGTCCTTTCTTCATGAAATTCCCTCCTAACATTATTCCAACATATTTAACATCATCCACGTAATTCTTAGATGGATTTACTCTCCTCACTAGTCTCATAAAAATATTCCCTATGGTTTTCATCCCTCAATTTTCTTCCATGGGCTTCGGCCATACATCATGGCCGAACCCTATGGTTCCTTTCTTTAAACAAAATTATCAAAACACTTACCGGTTCCGCAACTCCTCTGTTTTTCCTTCACTCCGACTTGTTTTTCTGATCCTTTCCATCCTTAGCCTCTTTTGTATGTATTCCTCTTTCTACTTGATCTTTCACACTTGCTGGCTACCCTCTCCTTCTCTGCACACTGCTGAGAACTCCTTGTTTTCTCTCTAAAAATCGTCTCTCAATGATGATACACGCATCAATATCTCAATCTGTATTGAAGCAGTCCCTATATAAGTTGTGCAATCGGTGTCTGAATTAGCAATTGCCCGAACGTTGTCTCAATAGATCTGCACGGTGACAGTAACTACTATTCCAGCAGTCCTTCCTTCTATGGACTTTTACTCCCATTCGACCAGCCAGCTTTCCTTATCTCAGCCAACTCATGCGATCTTTTATTCTAGCAACATAGCAATATCGTATGTCCTAACATTGCCAAAAAGGACACTTTCAAGGAAACAAAGTCCTTTTAAATCTAAGACTCCCATCGTCACCCAATTTCTCTAATTTTGAAGAGAAAATTTAGGAGTTTAATTCAAGCCAATTCCAACAAGCTCCACCTTCGTGCTTCTCATGCAAGGATCTGCTGTATATTACCATGTATACACACATCTCATGTGTTGTCCCATTTAGGACAAACCTTGTTCGACTATGACTCTTTTATTTTCTGAGAGGAAATCTCAGCCTTTCTGGTGTATGCGTGTGTGTCATCCTCATCCTGTAACGCCCGCCCCTTTTCACTCGCTTAAATTTAATTATCCAAAAATCAGAGTCTATTTTTTTTTTTTTTTGAATTAAAGAGTGACAAAGGGTGCGGGATGTCACGACGCGAGTTAAGTCCGAGCTTCTAAAGCCCGGCCTTTAACTGGCCAACCCTACGTGTGCGTGGAACTACGTCCACGAAAAATGGTTCACACGTAGAAGTAAGTTTGCGGAATATTAAACTAAATGCGGAAATTATAATAGAGTCTATCCTACCGATTTTTAGATAGAAGAGAAGATATATTCATTTAATTACTAAAATACCTCAAAATCACAGTGTCCAAAATAAAATCCAAAACATAGCAAGTAATCTAAATTATTACATTCCGACGAGCTAAACTACTCAAATTACATTTCCAAAATAAATCTTCAATAAACTAAGTAGCTCGCTTTCCCAAGCTCCTAAGTTTGGCTCCCGTCGCGTCCACCGTTTCCGCCGTCTCCTGTGTCATCAGCTAGGGTAGAAGTAGGGCGTTAGACAACGCGCCCAGTAGGACTCCGAGTAGGGCTAACACATGGATTAGTGATAACATGCACATAGGTAATAATATAATGAAAAACCATAAAATAAATGCAATGTCATGGGTGTCTTATGCCATGTGCCTCACCCATCATCCATACCATCATGATATCCCCATGTTTGCTTCTCGGTCGCCCCGACGGAGCATGGACTCCGGTTATATCTCAACACATCAAGATATCCCCATGTTTGCTTGTCGGTCGCCCCGACGGAGCATGGACTCCGGTTATAGCATATCAAGTTATCCCCATGTTTGCTTCTCGGTCGCCCCGACGGTGCGTGGACTCCAGTTCCTTTATTTTCCCACCCATACCATGCATGAGATGTAATTGCGATATGCTATATAGTATTTAAATCATTGTAAATGTAATATGCCATATGCCATATAATATATATAAATCATAATCTTAAAACCCATCATAAAACCAATCATATAATTACCAAAATAAATCAAGGAAACAATCATATAACACGTAATCCACGGCTTACAAAAAGGTAGGAATCCTACCAAATACCGACTAGAGTCCTTTTTCGTTTCCTTCCGATAATCCAGTCACCGATACACGCACCGCTTGCGACGTCTTATACCTTATTACATATTAATAATCAGTCCATTAATCATACCTTAGCGGGGTTCGGCCATACACCATGGCCGAACCTCACTAACTAGGTTTGTGGGTCCTATTTAATCCATTAATTATTTTAATTACATGAGCCTAAAAACCAGCCACCCTAGGCTTTATTTAACCATACATAAGGTCATCTTTAGAACATTTAAGTCCATGATCATCCCCCCATGGGGTTCTTGAATTTGGCCATTATTTTCAGTTTTGCCACTACCTCTCCCATGGTTAATCATTCACTTAACCATGTACATTTCTTTGTCCATAATTGATTCACAAATTTAGATTCATTAATGACCCATCTATCATGACATGAACACATTAAAAATCAGTCCTTAAATTAACTTAATCCCCATTAATTTTAAACACATGTATAATACCAAATTTAACCCATAAATTGACCAACGAATGGGTCATGGGTTCGGCCATACACCATGGCCGAACCATTGATATATTTTTCCCCATTTTTACTTGGACCCATTTTCATCATTTAGGTCTACCATAAGCTCCACCATGAGAAGGTATATATCATGCATTTAAATCACCAATTTTTTTATCACCATTTGGTACATTTTGGTCCATCAAAACTACCAACACTTCTCCATTATTTTTCCATCTTTTACACTCATCAACATTACACATTTATCACCATAGGGTTCAAAAGCATTCCCTCCATAAAATTTCTCCATGGTTTTATTTTTAAAACATTATTTCCACCCCTTTAAAACCTTATAAACTATGCTTAAAAATCTATTCAAACCATCAACATTCTTAATCACTTTCCCTCTTTTTACACCCTTTTAAATTTACAAACACATCACCCTAGGGTTCGGCTATGGTGGTTCATGTTTCATTCCCATCTACCATTTTTGAGGCCATTAAAATTCATTTTCATGTCCCATGATTTCCTCATTTAAAATCCTTTCAAAAATCACTTCACTTAATCATTTTGAGCCTCAATATCCTTAACCATTCTTCCATGGTTTTAAACCTTTGAACCCCATTAAAATCCCCTAGTTACCTACCATGGGGTTCGGCCATACTACATGGCCGAACCCTATGGCCTTTGATTCCTTCAAAAATCCTCACTTCCAAAAATCACATACATCCATGCTTAAATAAACTTTTAATACATAATGTCCTTAATGCATCCTTTATTTTCTTAACCTAATTTACCCACTTTGTCCATTTTTTTTTTTTATTCTTTCATTGGATGGATTTGAGATCCAAGGTCCATGATAAATTTGGCCACCATTAAATCCAAGAAAATGGATTCCAAATCTTAAACCTTAAAAATCTAACCTCTTGTTTAGAAATACTTACAAATCCGACGACTCCTCCGACTTTTCTTTCTCCTCTTGGATTCCTTGGCCTTCTTTCTTCTTCTTCTCCTTTGTTGGTCGGCCAAGATGTGTTTGATCAAATGAAAAACATCAAAGCTTGGGTCGGCTAAGATGGAGTAGATTTGAGAGAGAGAGAGATGGAGAGAGGATGTCTCAAGCTTTGGTCTTGAGGTGGAGTGCCCAAGCTTGAACTTCTTTCTTCTTCTTCTCTTCTTAGTTTTTCTTCTTCTTCTTTTCTCTTTGGTGGGGGTCGGCAATGAGAGAGCAAGAGAGGGAGAGACTGAAAGAGTTAGATGGAAAGAGATGGAGAAAAGAGACAAGATTCATCTCATTTGGTTGAGTGACCGACACTCCACCATTTAATTCCCACCAACCAAACATGGGCTTTAATGGTGGTGGTTGGGATAAAACCCCCACTTAAGCCAATGGTTTTGGCCCCTTAGGATGAGGTGGTTTGGTCTCCCACCTTTGACCATTTGACCACCTTTTGAATAGTTTAATTATTTAATTAATTAGATAATTAACTTGGGTTAATTAATTCCCACTTAACCTAATTCCATTTTCTTAAATTCCCTCCATGTATCCACCCATGGTTGACCAATTCAACCATGGAGGCCGGCCCCACCAATCCTTGGTCTACACGCCACCTCATTTGGTGAGGTGGAGGTGGGTCCCATTTGGCCATGTCACCTTGATCACTCCATCACCAACTTAGATGATTTAATTAAATCCATTCCAACTAATTGGATCACCATTGGGCCCATGGCCCAATTACATTCACCTCCTACCCATTTACCTTAGAGCTTACATCATCTTGATCCATTGGGTCCCAAATGGGTATCGGGCCCAATTTGACCATCCTTGGCCCAATTGACCATTTAAATGAACTTAATCCAATCCATGGTCCATTGGGCCATACTTGGGCCTTTGTCCAAATTTTTGATCCATTTATCAACTATTCCATTAAATTTCTCAATTTTCATCATTAAAACAAATAATAGCCACATATTCATTGATTTAAAAATTCCGGGCTATTACACATCCAGACAATCCCTTATTTATAGATATATTGTATTACGATTTTAATTCAGCCCCATTTAATATAAATTGAACCTTATACCATAGCCGTTGAGTCCTAATTGGGCCATTGACCCAACACCTTACCCATATAAGGTTCATATCCGTTAATTCACAATTAAAATGGAAAATTCCGTAATTATTGATAACATGGGATTCCAAAGTGTTACAATACAACCCTCTTTTTAAAATTTTCGTCCTGAAAATCGAGTGAAGTAGGGTTTCAAACATTTACATTAATAGCTCCGGATGAGCTGTTCTCATTTCCGACTCGAGTTCCCAAGTGGCTTCCTCAATGCCATGTCGATCTCATACCACCTTGACAAACTGGATCGCTCGGTTCCGTAATACCCTTTGTTTTGTGTCCACCACTCGGACAGGCTTTACGACGTATGTCACGTCTCTTTGAGCATCTATGTCTTGTATATTCAGTACAAGAGAGGGATCAGGATTGTACTTCCTTAACATCGATATATAGAACACATCGTGCAAAGATGCCAACTGTGAAGGGAGTGCATATTGATAAGCCACGTCCCCCATCTTTCTTATTATTGAAAACGGTCCCACATATCTTGGCAACAATTTCCCCTTCTTTCCAAATATCATGTGTCCCTTTCGTGGCGAGACTTTCAAAAATACCATGTCCCCCACTTCAAATTCAAGGAACCTCCTCCTATTGTCAGCATAACTCTTCTGACGACTTTGCGCAGTTAATAGATGCTGCCGTATTACCTGTATCTGCGTTGTAGTCTCTACAACCAACTCAGGTCCAATCAGTGCAGGTTCACCGGCCTTTGTCTAGCACACAGGTGATCTACATGGTTTACCATATAATGCCTCAAATGGAGCCATCTGGAGGCTTGCCTGGTAACTGTTGTTGTATGAGAATTCTACCAACAGCAAGTGATCCTCCCATCCACCCTTGAAATCTAGCATGCATGCTCTTAGCATATCCTCCAATGTTTGTATTGTCCTCTCAGACTGCCCATCAGTCTGTGGATAGAATGCTGTGCTAGTCAGTAGGTTTGTTCCCATGGCCGACTGCATGCTCTGCCATACTCTACCGGTGAATCGACCATCTTTGTTGGACACAATAGTCCGAGGAATACCATGCAATCTGATGATATCCTTGATATACCGACGACCCAAAGTCTCAGATGAGTCTGTCATCTTAATGGGAAGAAAATGAGCAGACTTGCTTAGTCGGTCTACCACGACCCATATTGCATCGTTGCCCTTTGAAGACCTTGGCAACCCTGTCACAAAATCCATGGAGATGTGCTCCCATTTCCATTCCGGCACTGATAAGGGTTTGAGTAACCCTGGTGGCTTCTGATGTTCCATCTTAACTTGCTGACCCATTAAGCAATGAGCCACAAATTCTGTCACATCCCTCTTGAGTCCGTGCCACCAATAATGTCTCTTCAGGACGTGATACATCTTGGTATTGTCCGGATGAATAGAGAGTTTGGTCTGATGTTCCTCAATCAGTAACTCTTTTTCAGCAGCTCTTAGGCACATATATCCTTCCTCGGAATACAAGACCCTGTCCAGGTCGTAACTCCCATTCTGGTATGACTTCACCAGTAGACATCTTGGCCCATATCTCCTCCACTTCCAGGTCTATCCGCTGTTACTGTTCAATCTTGGTAACCATGTTGGACCGTATGATCAAATTGTACATACTCCCATGGTTATTGATATCTAAATTGAACTCTCGTATGGTATTCAGCATCTCCCATTCCGTCCTGATCAAACATGCCACTGATGCATGTGATATGCGGCTGAGGGCATCTGCCACTTTGTTTGCCTTGCCAGGGTGATAACGAAGTGTGAACTCATAATCCTGCAGATATTCCATCCATCTGCGGTGTCTCAGGTTGAGCTCTTTCTGATCAAACAAATACTTCAAACTCTTATGATCTGAAAACACTTCAAAATTCTGGCCATATAAATAATGTCTCCAGCTTTTGAGAATGAAGACCACTGCTGCTAGTTCAAGATCGTTCGTAGGATAGAGGAGTTCATGAATTTTTAACTGTCTTGAACCATAAGCCACCACACGATGAGTTTGACTAAGGACCCACCCAAGTCCCTCTCTTGAAGCGTCGCATTGTACTTCATAACCCTTGCCTCTTTCCGGCAAAATTAAGATAGGTGCAGTTGTAAGTCTCTTCTTCAGCTCTTCAAATCTCTGGTTACACACGTCTGACCACTCAAATTTGACTCCTTTCTGAGTGAGTCGGGTCAGTGGAGATGCAATCTTGGAGAAGTCCATGATAAACTTCCTGTAGTAACCAGCCAATCCTAAGAAGCTACGGATCTCGGTTACATTCTTTGGCGCTTTCCATTCTCCCACTGCCGCCACTTTAGTCGGATCCACGGCTATACCTTCTGCTAATATGACATGTCCCAAGAAGTTAACCTTGGGTAGCCAGAATTCACACTTGCTGGCTTTGGCATATAACTTGTTCTTCCTTAAAGTGTCCAGAACTATCCTCAGGTGCTCAACATGTTCTTCCTGAGTTTTGGAATAAATCAAAATATCATCAATAAATACAATGACAAATTGGTCCAAGTAAGGACGGAAAATCCTATTCATTAAATCCATGAGCACAGCGGTGCATTGGTGAGTCCAAACGGCATGATTACAAACTCATATAGTCCATACCACGTTCTGAAAGCTGTCTTTTCTATGTCCTCCTCCCTAACCCGGATTTGATGGTATCCGGACATCAGGTCAATAACCCGGATTTGATGGTATCCGGACATCAGGTCAATCTTAGAGAAATGACTGGAACCTCTAAGTTGATCAAATAGATCATCGATCTTGGGTAGAGGGTACTTGTTTCTGACCGTCAGCTGGTTCAGTTTTTGGTAATCCACACACATACGTAGTGAACCATCTTTCTTCTTCACAAATAAAACTGGAGCTCCACAAGCTGATGCACTGTTCCGGATGCAACCCAGTCTGAGCAGTTCATCACTCTGCTTCTTTAGCTCGGACATCTCTGCTGGTGCCATCCGGTAGTGTGGTAATGACACTGGTGCAGTGCCAGGGTACAACTTGATTTCAAAATTAATCTTCCTCATGGGAGGCAAGCTAGGGAGTTCTTTTGGGAATACATCTGCATAGTCTTTTACTATTACCGGAAGTTCAACCACCGGTGCCTTGTTGATTTGGATATTGTTCAATACCAGATGACTCAAGCCTTCATGCAGTCTGCTTTGTTTGTCAGTACGCACCACATGTTGTTTTCCCTCGGGTGACCAAAATGTCACCCTGCGGCTATAGCAATCAATGTTGGCCTGAAAACTAGCCAACCAGTCCATGCTGAAGATAATATCGTACTCTGTCATATCGAGTACCAAATAGTTGAACTCAAATCTGAGTCCAGCGAGTTCAATATTCACTACTGTGCATATAAGCCCCAATGATGTGTCTCCGACGGGGGATACAATGGTGAGTGATGTGGACAGTTTTTGTATTAAAGTTCCAGTTGCAGATATGAATACAACAAATATGAAAGAGTGGGATGCTCCAGAATCAAATAAAGCAAAGGCGTAGGAACTGCTGACTACCGCCATACCTTGAATCACAGAGTGATCCTCTGCTACTGGAGGAGCTAAGGTAAACAACCGTCCAGATCCTGTAGGCGCTCGTCCTGCCTGGTTAAATGTCCTGCCTCCTCGTGAATTAGCTGGTCTAGCTGGTGGGCGAGATGAACCTCTAGAATAAGAGGGTTTGTTGAGTTGTGGGCATTCCCTCTTAAAATGGCCCGACTAATCACAATGAAAGCAGTTGTTCACCCCTCTGGGAGCTTGAGTGACTGATGCAGATGGGGAGGGATGATTGGGATGAAAGTCCCCTGTTGACCTAGTGGATGGTGAGGGTCTGCTAAAGTTCCGTCGGAACTTTTTGTTGGGCTAAAATGTACCCCTCCCACTCTGAGCTCGGCAGTTGTCAAAACGCACTAACTCAACCATTTCTTGCTATAGTGGCCCTACTGACTACCTTTGCGAATGTAGCTGCCTTGAATATGGTTACCTTGGCCCTAATGCTTGGCCGAAGGCCTCGCTCAAACTTGTGTGCCCTTCGATACCCTCTATCCACCATATAGAATGCATAGCAAGACAAGCTGAGAAACTCCTAGTGGTACTCTGCCACCGTCATGGTACTTTGTACCAAAGATAGAAAATCTTGCGTCTGGAGCTCCTTCTCCTCCTCAGGAAAATAATGGTCCAAGAAGATAGCTGAGAACTGATCCCAAGTCATTGTCGTCCTCTCTCCTTCCGGAAGAAGTGCTCGCTGTTTCTCTATCACCTCCCACCATTTACTGGCATCATCGATCAGTTGTGACGTGGCCAGTAAAATCTTGTCAGCATGATTCGAAATCTTGAGTAGGGTCAGGATCTGAGTGATCTTCTTTTGCCAATTTTCTGCTCCGACAGCCCCTTCTTTCCCTTTGAAATAAGGAGGACGATGTTGCTGGAAGTCCCTGACCATGCTTCTGTCATTGGTCTCGTTGGTGGTTCCATTCCCGTTCAAGTACTGTTGAAGCACCGACGTGACCACCGCTTGAACCAAGCTTTGTAGTTCAGGAGGCACCATCGGTATATTCACGCTGCTTTGTTCCTCCTCCTCTTGGTGGGATGGTTGTTCTTCCTCTTCATGTCGAGATTCTCGTTGCTCCTCTTCAGGTTGAGAGGTTTCTACCTCTTTTTCCTTCCCTTTCTGGTTTTGTCGGGTATTTCTCTTCGGAGGCATTTTTCCCTAAGCCATTGAAAAATATCATGACTTAGTTTTCATCGTAAAGTTTGTATTTTCTTATTTTGGGGAAATTTCCAAATAAGCACTCTTGATTTTTCTTTGTTTTTTGGGGAATTCCCTAAGTATCTATTGTTTGTTTCTCAATTCCGGTATATTGAGGAAATATATCCTATTTTGCTATGTTTGATAAATCCCTTTATTTTGACTGTACTTCCTTTCCTATCATCCATTGTTGTTCTCAGATTGAATGTTCCGTCTTAGTCTAACGAAGTAAATTAATCCGACCCCCGTGCAGCAGACTCCGAAGAGTCGGTTAGTTGGGATTCTTATCTGTCAGTGAGACATGATATCGTCTTAATGTTACGGTACCCCCGCATAGGTCTTTCGAACGCCCCGGCGGAGTGTGGTCCACCCATCACAAGCACAAATAACCTCTTGATGGAATTCTCATCATTAAGGTACCCCCACATAGGTCTTTCGGACTCCCAGACTGAGTGTGGCCCCTCCGATATCTTCTTGATGGGAAATGCACATCAAGGTATCCCCACATTGGTCTTTCGGACACCCTGACGGAGTGTGGCCCCTCCGGTTACATATCCTTCACCCCATGCCATGCATAAGATGTTAATGAAACACATGCTATTTTATATTGTAAACATAGCATTAAAACTCACATTTGAAACATATCTTTTACAACGTAAATTCATCAAAATAAGATAAAAACATTGTACATAAACCCATGGTTACCAAGAGGTGGAATCCTACCTTTCCCAGTAATATCCTTGTTGTTTTTTGAAGATCCCGTACGACGATCACGTCAAAACCGAAACGTAAATCCTTTTGTGAAAACTCTTTACCTTAATGAATTCAATCATACTTATAAGTCAATTTGATTATCCATTTGATTTAAATCATCCCTTACCTCATCCTAGATAAACTGAAGTTTTCAGAAAAAAATCACATAAACATCAACTTTTCAATTCAGTCGATTGAATCATCCCGGATACAGTCCTCTGCCTTACCCTAGACTTTCAGTCGACTCAAATATACTTTCAGTCGGCTGAACTCTAACTGGGAACTGTTCTTACCCTGACTCGTAACCTTTCAGTCGACTGAATCACAGATTCAGTCGGCCGACTCTAAGTCAAATCCTTCATATCTCTAGTCAATCCTCTTTCATTCGACTGAATCTATGATTCAGTCGGCTGACTTTGGATCAGATTGACTGTATGTTCGGCCAGTATAGATTCAGTCGGCTGAATCCTCAACCAACAATTTTCGTGTTTGATAAGCAATCTTTCAGTCGACTGAATCATAGATTCAGTCGGCTGAAACTTCCAGAATCCTTTTTTTATCCGTTACGTCTGTGTTCAGTCGACTGAATCACTAGATTCAATTGGCTGAAACTTCCAGAAACAATTTTCTATTTCAGCCACCACTAGTTCAGTCGACTACATCCCATATTCAGTCGGCTAAAACTCCCAGAAACTCTTTCTATTTTCAGCCACCATTAGTTCAGTCGATTGAATCCCATATTCAGTCGGCCGAAACTCCCAGAAACTCATTTCAATTTGCATGATTTTCTTCCTTTACCACTCATTAACATTTACCAACATCCATCCATCATTCTCATCCTTAAAACCCTTTAAACATCAACAATATGCCTTCATGGGGTTCGGCCATGGTGTATGGCCGAACCCATGGTCCAAGGTTATTCACCATATAACATTTTAGACCATTTAAAATGATTAACAATTCTCCATTATTTCCCTCCTTTAAAACCCTTTCAAATCATGGACATACAACCATTTTAAAACCTTTTAAAATCCTTAATACCTTTCTATGGTTTAACCACCTTTAAAACCATTTAAACTAATGATGTTCTTCCATGGAGTTCGGCCATACAACATGGCTGAACCCTATGGTTCATCCATTTATTCTAAAAATCATATAACCATGATTATATTCTTTTGATGGGGTTCGGCCATACATCATGTGTAACGACCCGACCCGAAAACAAGGCTTAGGGCTTGACTCAGTGTGATATTATCCGCTTTGGGCCTCGCACATAGCTCAAACTTGCACGGTTTTGTTCTTGGACCCAGGCCCACGTGGCCCAGCCCAAAAGGCCTCACACATGAGTTACATAGGTGGCTTCTTAATAAACCCACCCCCATTTTCTTTCCCACTGATGTGGGACTCTTAAGGGAGGGGTAGGGTATCACATCAAGGCCGAACCTCATCCACCCCTTTTGTTGTCCTTGATGGTTCTCATACATATAGCTTAGGGTTTGACCATGCAATGGCCAAACCATGATCCTTGGTCATTCACCATTCCATACATGGTCATGCTTAAAGTCCTTAGCCATAAGTGCATGGCCGAACCATGTCCTTGACCATCTTACTTAATAAAATCTCATGGAGTACTTACCGATTCCGTAACTCCTCCGATTTCTTTCACTCATTCTTGTTCCTTTGATCTTCTTCTTCCTTAGCCTCTTCTTCCTTCTTGATCCTTGGCCGAGTGTGAACTTGAGAGGTCTTGAGATGAAACTTCAAGGAGAGGGTTCGGCCAAGAGAGTGTAGGTTTGAGAGAGCGAGGGAAACTTGGGATAGAAAATACTCTAAGTCCTTTATCTTTTGTCAATGAGAGAGGGTCGGCCTTGTGTGAGAGCTTGAGAGTGAGATGGAGCAAAGAATCCTCTTTGTTTGTCCAATATAATTTAGTCAAGGGTGGTATCCTTTGGTTGATACCCCTTTTGTAACTCCCATGATCTTTCACCTCCCCATTGATACTTACTTTGGGGGTTTCATCTCATGAGATGAAATTCCCAATCTTATGTCCCTTGGGCTTCCATGTTCCAACGTGGAGCCTTGTGTGTCTTTGTGTAACAACACAACTCTCCAACTTCCTCATCTTGATCAATGAGGGTCAGCCAAAGGTGGTGTCCTTTGGTGATGCCCTTTTGTAACTCCCATGCTCCTTCACCTCCCTCCTTAATGTTCCATTTGGAGGTTTCATCCATGAGATGAAACACTCCCACCGTTTGACCCTTGGGTTTCCATCTTGAGATGGAAACCCTCCACGTTTCCAACGTGTGCTATGGGTATGCCTTGAGTAACCTCCAAAAACCCTTCATCTCCTCATAATGATTCATTTGGAGTTTCATTGCATGAGATGAAACTCCCATGTCTCCAACGTGTAGTCTTAACTTGGGTCTTATGAGGTGCATCTCTCCACCTACTCCACTCACTTAAGTTCAAGGTCCCATTAACTTCCCATCCAACTCACCATAACTCAATTATTTTTCATTCTGTTAAACTCAACTCATTTAACTCACTTAAAATCAACTCAATTACATAATTCCATTTCCAACTTAATTCAGCCCCAATTAAGTAAGCTTGAACTCACTTGGTGGTCAACCAAGTCAATCACAACCCATTGGGTCCCAATTGGGCATTTTGACCCAATTGACAATTTTCACCCAATTAACTAAATCTCACCCATTTAATTCAATTGAACCATATCCACTCCGTTGGGTCTTAATTGGGCAATTGACCCAACCCCTTACCATCTAAGGTCCATATCCATTAATTCACAAATTAAATAGGCAATTTCCATAAATATTTATAACTTAAAAATCCGAGGTGTTACAATACAACTCTCTTTTTAAAATTTTCGTCCCAAAAATCGAGCGAAGTAGGGTTTCAAACAAAGTACATAAATAACTCAAGGTGAGCTGTTCTCATTTTCGATTCAAGTTCCCAAGTGGCTTCGTCATTACCATGTCGATCCCACACCACCTTGACGAACTGAATCGCTCGGTTCCGTAACATCCTTTGTTCTGTCTCATGTTATCTCTTTTTTTTTCCCGTGAGTCCATTTGTGATCTCATGTACATCAATGTACTCTGTTTCATTTTACCTGGAACCAAGATATTTTTCATACGTACTGCTCAATATGTTCGTTCTTCTACTCTCTGTGTGAGGTTAGTGATGACCTTGCCCCTCATTGAAATTTGTTAATGAGGTAGCCTGCCAATGCGAACCTATGCTCAAGGCTTTCGCGGATTCCATTTTAACTAGGTTTCTAGTTGCACTCTCCTGGAACTCCATCGGCTAACTACAGAGTCAGCTGATCAGTCTAACTCGGCAGTCGCCCATTGCTTCCCATTCGAGTTTCACTAGACTCTTATCTTTTCCACTAAGTACATCTCCAAAATTAAGCATTTCTTCATTTGTACATAAATCACTATGTGACTAACACCTTTTGTTCAAAACTTCTACGATACCGAGTATCTCTCAACACTAACTTCCCTGTGATACAAGTCGTAATACGACTAACACCTTTTTCTTATAACCTGGGATGTACATCGAAACATGTCCCAATCATTAGAGTAATACGTCATCTATGGGACCAACAGGTCCATCACACTACCAATATGTCTACCATGGTACCGATGCCCGACATAATTCCAAACCACCATGGGAACCATCATCCACGGTTATGCACATCCATCCCTGGTATCATTCTATCAGTGAGTATTATCTATCCATGGTTAATAACCATCCATGAATATAATCCTTCCATGGGCATAATCCATCCTTAGGCATATTTAATCCAGGGCACATCATCTACCATGAGATATTCTATCCGTAGGAACAACACTCGAATGAAACACTACTTCACTGTGGTAACAATATCAAATCATAAATATACCCTGACCCCTAGCAAGACTTAGGGCCCATGACTTACTAAAAAGAAAACCCACGTCCAACGTGATTAAGTCTACCTCGCCCTGCATCCCTTCACCCCAAGGGTGATTCAGTCAAGCTCTAAGGCGATCGAACCGCGTCTAACGAAGCTAGCACCACCCTCATGGGGTAAAATAATATCTAGCTCTGCGCATCAATGCACATCAAGTGTGCTAAATAGCCGGGAGAGCGCCCTCCAGCATGTAACATATGAGGGACCGACTCCTTAAGGGCAACCCTGCAGGACCAAGTCTCCGTATGTTCATATCTAGGCTCCCCTAGTCTCACGGCTACTCGAAGCCTTACTCATGGAATCTGTAACGCCCCGCCCTTTTTCACTTGCTCTCCTTTCCGAAAATCAGAGTCTATTTTTTTTTTATAAACAAAGAGTGATAGAGAGCGGGACGTCATGATGCGAGCTAAGTCCGAACTTCTAAATGTAACACCCCGCCCTTTTTAACTCGAAATCAGAGTCTTTTTTTTTTAAATAAATAAACAAGTGATAAGAGCGGAGTGTCACGACGCGAGCTAAGTCTTAGCTTCTAAAGCCCGACCCTTAACTGGCCAACCATACGTGTACATGGACTAAGTCCACTGAGATGGTTCACACGTATTAAGTTTAGAATTGCGGAATATAACAAAAACTGATTACAGATTATAATAGAACCTAACTCTAGTCCATTTCTTTTAGATAGCAAATGCCCAGCCCTTTTCCACCCTTCCGAAAATCAGAGTCTATTTTTTTTTTATAAATAAATAAGTGGAAGAAAGCGGAGAGCGTCACGACGGGAGCTAAGTCTGAACTTCTAAAATCTGACCCTTAACTGGCCAACCCTATGTGTGCATGGACTAAGTCCATGAGAACGGTTCACACATAGTAATTTATTATCAATGCGGAATATAACATAACTAATTGCGGATTATAATAGAACTTAACACTAGTCCATTTTAGATAGCAAATTACTTAGTCATTAACCAACTTAACTTAGATTAGATATCCATACCAAACCATTCACAAACCATAGCAAATATCTAATTATTACATGTCCATGATAACTTAACAAAAATATAATAAATAAAATCCATTCATATATCCAAGCTCCTATGCTTGGCTTCTTTCACGATCCTCGACCCATTCCTTTCCTGTTTCATTCACTACCGTAGAAGTAGGGCGTTAGAACAATGCGCCCAGTAGGAATTCTAAGTACGGCTAACACATGGGTTAGTATCACAAAAACATGTATAATATTATATCATCAAAACCATATGAAATCATGCCATGCCATATGACTTATGCAATGAGTCCCACCCATCACATTCCATGTAACCGCTTGTTGGAATTCTCCTCATCAAGGTATTCCCACAGTGGTCTTTCGGACGCCCCGACGGAGTGTAGCCTCTAGATTCTTCTTGATGCCATTATTCACATCAAGGTCTTCCCAGATTGCCTTACGGACTCCCCGACGGAGCGTGTTCTCCAGTTACAAATTCCCCTCCCATGCCATGTATGAGATGTACATGTCCATATGCTATGTAATGTAAATACCATAGCATTAAAAACTTCACTTTGAAACATAATATAATTGCAACATAAACCATCAAAATAAGAAGTTAAAAACCATATACATATCCATGTTTCAATAAGGTAGAATCCTACCCAAGACAACTAAGGTGTCCTTGAACTTTAAACCGGCAACCGATCACGATCGTGTCCCACTTGTAAGGTCTCGTTACCTTATTACCTATCAACAAGTCAATCCATAATCCATTTGATTTACCATTTAGTCTAAGTTCATAAACACACCCTTGTGGGGTTCGGCCATACACCATGGCCGAACCTCACTAATTAGGTTTTTGGGTCCCTTTTTGATCCATTGATCATTTTAATCTTGTGGGTCTAAAATCAACCACCCTTTGGTTCATTTATCCAACAAATAAGGTCCTCATTAAAAGTCCCTAAGTCCACAACCATCCCCCATGAGGTTCGGCCATACACCATGGCTGAACCCATGGTTCTTCATTTTTGGCCATATTTACATTTTTGCAACTCCTTCTTCCATGGTTAAACACTTCTTCCAATCATGCACATCTATGTCCATAACTGATCCATAAGCATGGATCCATTAATGACTCATCAACCATGACCTAAAAATCATTATACATCATCCATTTGCTTAACTTAATACCCATTCATTTTAGTACATGCATAGACCCAAACTTAGCCCATAAAATGGCTCATGGGGTTCGGCCATACAACATGGCCGAACCCATGATGTCATTTACCTCATTTTTCTTAGATCATTTACCACGTCTTTGATCCACAACTAAGTCCTTTCTTGAGGGGATTTCATCATACGTTTTGGTCATTCTTTCCCTTAGATAATCAGTTGTACAACAATTGTCTAACCTTGCTAACAACCTATGTCCACAAACATTACTCTATTTAATCCCTTCAAAGTATTCTTAAGCCCAAACACCTTATTCAAATAACTTAATCTTCTAAATGAACCTTGGTAGGGTTCGGCCATAAAACATGGCCGAACCTTACCACTTTGGTTTTGGCCCATCTTTCTATCATCTATGATGGCTAATTATTTACCTATAGTAAGTCCATAAACATGAGTGATTCTTAAATCAAAAGCATATCATCATCCATAATTTCCAACCATGTTATTACTCTAAGTAACCCATAAAAACAGTCCATGGGGTTCGGCCATACACATGGCCGAACCCTATGGTCCTCTTAACTTAATGATTCCATCACTTATCATAATTTAGGCTCAACACTTTTAGCCATAAGAACCATATGGTTCAGCCATCCAATGGCCAACCAACATATTACACTTATCTTCATTCAAAAACCCCTTTAAAACTTTCATTACATAATATGGATTATATCTCTTAAAAACCCTAAAAATTCACCAAGTCTTTTCATGGGGTTCGGCCATCCAAAGTGGCCGAACCCTATGATCCATTTCTTACCCTTTTTACACATTATTATCCATTCATTTTCTTCCATGGGGTTCGGCCATACTCATGGCCGAACCCTATGGTTCCTTTACCTTTTCATTTAAGCTTCATAGCCATGATCACACCCTTTGATGGGTTCGGCCATACCTCATGGCCAAACCTAATCACCTCCTTTTCATACTCAATGGTTTTGTACATCCCTTTTTAAGATTTGGACATACAATGGACTGATCATGTTTCTTTGGTTATCTTACTAAATAAAAGTTATAGAACACCTATCGTTTCCGCGACTCCACCGATCTGATCTTTGCTTGTTCTTCTTTTCCTTTTGCTCCTTTTAAATCCTTAGCCTTCCTCCTTCTTTCCTGTTCTTTAGCCAAGCTTAATCTTGCTGGAAACTCCTTGAAGTTGATCACCGAAAGTATTGATTTGAAAGAGGGAGAGAGATAGGAACTTGACCTTGGATGGAAAAGATAAACTTAGAGATGCAACTCCTTTTCTCTAAGTCTATTTGTCTTGGTGGAGGGATCGGTCAAGGACTGATTGGTATGAGATACAATCAGCCAATAATCTTTGTCTTGTGAGATGAAAACCGTCCAAGGGAGAGAGAGATGGAGATCCAAGTCTTTTGTTCCAAATGTGGTGGTCGACCAAGGTGATGGTTTTTTATTAAACCCTTGTGTAACTCCCATCACCTTAACCTTTCCCTTAATGCTTCCCTTTGATCCTCATTGAGATGAAACTCTCCCTGCCCCCCCCTCCCCCCCCCCTCCCCCTCCAAGTGTGAACCCATTTTGTAACTCCACAAAACGCCACCTTCCATTTATCACCTATCTTGGACTTCATGCATGAGGCCCCCCCCCCCCCCCCCCCCCCCCCCCCCCCCCCCCCCGCCCCGACCCATGCAACCAACGTGTTAGATAGTTTTGAATTTGAAACCACCCAAACACCTTTCCTCTTCACACCTCACTCTCTTGAAATAAATATTTCATCTAACTCATTTATTTAACTCACCCAACTCAACTCATTCATTTTAATGCAACTCACCCCATAAATTCAACTCAACTAAACTCCATCATTTAATTTATCTCAATCCAAACTCGAACATTTTAATGAAACTTAAACCAATTAAGCTTTGAGCTCCCAATGATCAATCATGTCCACAATGACCCATTGAGTCCCAATTGGGTCCTTTGACCCATTTAACCACTTTGACCCAAATAAATGTACCTTAGCCATTTAACTTAATTTAAACCTTACACAAGTACATTGAGTCTTACTTGAGCAACGGGTCCCACCATTTTTCTCATCTATGATCATAACCCTTCAATTTATAAATCCAATGGCATTTTCGTAAATATTGATATATTGAAAAATCTAGGGTATTACAATACAATCCTCTTTTTAAAATTTTCGTCTCGAAAATCAAACGAAGTAGGATTCCAAAATAAATCACACAAACAACTCAGGGTGAGCCATTCTCATCTCCGATTCTAGGTCCCAGGTGGCTTCCTCAACACCATGTCGATCCCATACCACCTTGACGAACTAAATCGCTCGATTCTGCAACACCCTTTGCTCAGTCTCTATTATTCTGACAGGTTTCTCAACATAAGTGACATCGCTTTGCACATCTATGTCTTGCACATTCAAAACATGAGACGGATCGGGATTATACTTCCTTAGCATCGATATATGAAACACATCATGTAGTGATGCCAACTGTGAATGAAGTGCTAACTGATATGCTACATCCCCCATCCTTCTTATGATGGAAAACAGTCCCACATATCTTGGCGACAGTTTCCCATTCTTTCCAAATCGCATGTGTCCCTTTCGTGGCGAAACCTTCAAGAATACCATGTCCCCCACTTCAAATTCGAGAAACCTCCTCCTTTTGTCAGCATAACTCTTTTGCCGATTCTGTGCAGTCAATAAGTGCTGACGTATCAACTGAATTTGTGTTGTAGTCACTGCAACTAGCTCGGGTCCAATCAGTGCAGGCTCACCGGCCTCGGTCCAGCACACTGGTGACCTGCATGGTCTACCATATAAAGCCTCAAATGGGGCCATCTGAAGGCTTGCCTGGTAACTGTTATCATATAAGAACTCTACCAATCGCAAATGATCCTCCCATCCACCTTGAAGTCTAGCATGCACGCCCTCAACATGTCCTCCAGTGTTTGTATTGTTCTTTCCGACTGTCCATCAGTCTGTGGATGGAATGTTGTACTAGTCAGTAGATCGGTCCCCATGGCCGACTGCATACTCTGCCATATCCTGCCGCTGAAACGACCATCTCTATCGGACACTATAGTCAGAGGTATACCATGCAATCTGACGATATCCCGGATGTACTGTCGTCCCAATGTCTCCGACGAATCTGTCATCCTGATGGGTAGGAAGTGGGCCGACTTGGTCAATCGGTCTACCACAACCCATATTGCATCATTGCCCTTCGAGGACCTTGGCAATCCCGTAACAAAATCCATGGAAATGTGCTCCCATTTCCATTCCGACACTGCTAAGGGTTTGAGTAACCCTGGTGGCTTCTAATGTTCCATCTTCACCTGCTGACAAGGTGGATTAGTTATGGCTAATGGTTTTTAAGAAAAATTAAACAAGGGTTAGTCTAGTGGCATAATTGTAATTAAGGAGTGAAATAATCATAGGATTTGAAAGATGGGCCAAAATCAAAATGGTAAGGTTCGGCCATGTTGTATGGCCGAACCCTACCAAGATACATTTGGAGGATTAGGTTATTTGGATAAATAAAAGAGAGATCAAAGTTTAAGTGGTTGAGGTTCGGCCATGGGGTATGGCCGAACCCCACAAAATGGTCTTTGGGACTTAGTTTAAGTTTGAAATGATATGGACATATGTTTCACTTGTTGCCATGTAAATAGGGTAACGGGACTCTTTGAACTTTGTGTAGGTTTCCTACCTTTTTGAACCACACTTATATTTGTTGTTTTATCATAGTTTTGATGAATTATGTGCTAAGTTATTATGTTTCAAAATGGTTTTGTATGATAAGATGTATTTACAAATAGCATGAACACATTGGCATCTCATGCATGGCATGGGGTGGTAATTATGGAAACCGGAGGCCACACTCCGTCGGGGCGTCCGAAAGACCACTGTGGGGTACCTTGACGATGAGAATCCCGTCAAGAGGAAGCTATGTATATATGTGATGGGTGGGACTCATTACATATGCATTTCATACATAGCATCATTTTTATGAGATTTTGATGAACATGTATTATTCTATTATATGCATGTTTTGTTACTAACCTTATGGTAGACCTAATCGGAAATACCTACTGGGCGCGTTGATCTAACTCCCTATCCCTATCCTTAGTGGAGGACGCATGAAAGGGGAAGAACGAGGGTTTTGAAGGAAACCAAGCGTAGGAGCTTGGGCTTGATTGGACTTTGATTTATGGACTTTTACTTAAGTTTATTTGGGACAATGTAATTCAATAGTTAGATGATGTTGGTATGTAATAATGTAGTTAACTATTTGCTATGGTTTGGTAGGATTTGGATGGTTTGGAATGAATGGTAGTCTAAGGTTATTTTAGTAATTTTGGAGAATATGATTATGTGCTTTGCTATCTAAAGATGTAAAATGGAGTAGTCTTAGGATCTATTATAACCCGCAGTTAGATTAAGATTAAGTTTATTCTGCAAGTCTTATTTATACCATGTGTGGATCAGTTCTTATGGACTTAGTTCATACGCACATGGGCTTGGCCAGTTAAAGGTCGGACTTTAGAAGTCTGAACTTAACTCGCGTCATGACATCCCGCCCCGATCACTTGATTATTGCTATTAAAAAAAAATAAACTCTAATTATTAGAGTGAAAAGGGCGGCCTGTTACAATGTATCCAAAATTACCTTAACTTAATCATTCAATCAAACCATTCCAAACCATAGCAATAATATCTAAGTTATTACATGTCCATGGTAACTTAACAGAATCTAATAAATAAAATCCATTCATATATCCAAGCTCTTTTGCTTGGCTTCTTTCACTATCCTCGTCCCCTTCCTTTTCTGTGTCATTCACTAGGGTAGAAGTAGGGCGTTAGAACAACACACCCAGTAGGAATTATAAGTAGGGCTATCACATGGGTTAGTATCACAAAAACATATATAATATTATATCATCAAAACCATATAAAATCATGCCATGTCATATGTCTTATGCAATGAGTCCCACCCATCACATACATGTAACCTCTTGATGGAATTCTCCTCATCAAGGTATCCCCACAGTGGTCTTTCGGACCCCCCGACGGAGTGTGGCCTCCGGATTCTACTTGATGGCTTTATGCACATCAAGGTCTTCCCACGCTTGCCTTACGGACGCCCCGACGGAACATGGCCTCCTGTTACCAATTCCCCTCCCATGCCATGCATGAGATGTACATGTCCATATTCTATGTAATGTAAATACCATAGCATTAAAAACTTCACTTTTGAAACATAATATAATTGCAACATAAATCATCAAATAAAGATAAAAACCATATACATATCTATGTTTCAATAAGGTAGAATCCTACCAATGACAACTAGTTTGACCTCGCGTTCTTGTCCGAAAACCGTTCACGATCGTATACTGTTTGTGAAGTCCCGTCACCTTGTTACATAACAACAAGTCAAACTAAAGTCCCATAATGTCCAAAACCATATACACACTTTGTTGGGTTCGGCCATACAACATGGCCGAACCTCACCATCATAATTTTGGTCCTTTTTTAATTAAGTCCAAATGCCAAACCATTCAAAAACATGCCTAGGTTAATCAATAACCCACCAAATACTCCTTAGTGGGGTTCGGCCATACAACATGGCCGAACCTCACCATTTTGGTTTTGGCCCCTTTTTCAAGTCCTATGATCTTTTCATTCAATATTTACAATATTGCCTCTAGCCTAACCCTTATTTAACCTTCCATCATACATAAGTCTCCATATTGATTTGACCAATTATATTACAAGTTGACCACTTCAAAAGAAACTAAATCCACCAAATAACCATTAGTGGGGTTCGGCCATACCACATGGCCGAACCTCACCATATAGATTTTTGTCCCTTTTGTCATCATCTATCATGGCTGATTACTTACTTAATACTAAGTCCCAAGATAATCATGTGTGATTCCTTAATCAAAAGCATAGAATCACTAATAATTTCTAACCGTGTTCTTAACTCCAATTAACCCATAAACATGGCCCATGGGGTTCGGCTATACACATGGCTGAACCCTATGGTTTTCATGTTTTGTATACCTCTAAAATAAATCAGTCCATAAAATAACCCTAGTGGGGTTTGGCCATACTCCATGGCCGAACCTTACTCATTTAACTTGGGTCCCCTTTTAATCCTTGATCTATTATTTCCACCCATTAACTTTATTAAAACAGTCCATAAAATTCAATAACCAAGCAACCTTAAATCCATACATGTTATTTGGTGGGGTTCGGCCATTCACCATGGCCGAACCTCATCTCTTCTTTTGATCCCAACAATTAAAACCTTTCTAAAGTACCCACCATCTTCCATCAATTAAACATAAAAATATACTATCCATCATTGTCTCTCCATAGGGTTCTGCCATATGCATAGCCGAACCCTATGGTTCCTTAGTTCCATTAAAACTTATTATACATCTATGATTGATTCTCATACTTCCATCCGTTTAAATCCTTTTAAAACTTTAACAAAACCAAACACATACACTTATGATTTCCTTTCTTTAAATCCAATAAAATTAAACCAATATCTTTTCATGGGGTTTGGCCATACAAAGTGGCTGAACCCATGGTTCCTTATTTCCTTTTAATTTCAATAATTCCATTCATTCACATGTCCATAAAATAACCCTTGTGCCTATGGTCCATGTTCTTCCCTTTTTAAACATCATTAGCCATGATCACCTTCTTGATGGGGTTCAGCCATACATCATGGCCGAACCTCATCCACCCCTTTTATCTTTGAGGATCCTTATACTTAGAACTTAGGGTTTGGCCATGCAAAGGCCAAACCATGATCCTTGATCATAATACTTAATAAAATCTCATGGAGTACTTACCAATCCGCGACTCCTCCAGTTGCTTTCACTCCTTCTTGCTCTTCCAATCTTCTTAGCCTCCCTTCTTTCCTTTGATCCTTTGACTGGAACTAACCTTGCTGGAAACCCCTTGGAGTGGTTCAGCCAAATGAGGTTTTGATCGAGAGGAAAGATAGAATTTCAGCCTTGGGTGAGAATGATAAAACCTTGAGATGAAAACTCTTTTGTTGTAAGTCCTCTTTGTCTTTGTAGAGTGATCGTCCAAGAGAAAGATTTGTGTGAGAGACAACCAACCAAGGTTCTTTGTCTAGAGAGGTGGGAACGGCCAAGGGAGAGAGGGAGAGAGTGACTTGAAATAAAACTCCTTTTCTTGGTTAATGAGGGTTGGCCAAAGGTGGTGTCCTTTGGTGACACCCCATGGTAACTCTCATGTCCTTTCACCTCCCTCATTCAAGTCTCTTTTGGAGGTTTCATTCTTGAGATGAAACCTTCCCAACGTGTGGCTCTTGGGTTTCCATCTTGAGATGGAAACCCCCCATGCTTCCAACGTGTATGCTTGTGCAAGCTTGTGTAACATCACAACCCCTCAACTTCTTCATTAATACACCTTTGGAGTTTCATCCCATGAAATGAAACTCCCCCACTTCCAACGTGTAACCTTATCTTGGGTCTCATGAGGTGCATCTCTCCACCTTCCCACTCCACTCACTTGAGATTAAAATCCCATTAACTTCCATTCAACTCATTTAACTCAATTCATCATTTTAGCTCAACTCACTCATTCAATTCACTTGAATCAACTCAACTATTTGATTCCATTTCCAACTCAATTCAGCCCCAACCTAATCAAGCTTGATCTCACATAGTGATCAACCTAGTCAACCACGACCCATTGGGTCCCAATTGGGCATTTTGACCCAATTAAATAAAACTTCACCCATTTGATTCACTTGAACCATATACAACATCCATTGGGTCTTAATTGACCAATTGACCCAATTATCAAGCCTTACCCATTTACTTCTAACTATCTCATATATGATCCATTGGGTCCCAATTGGACTTTTGACCCAATTGGCAATCTTGACCCAATTAAATAATTCTTACCCATTTATTTCCGTTGATCCACATCTACCATTCGTTGGGTCCTATTTGGACAATTGACCCAACATTTACCCATCTAAGGTTCATATCCGTTAATTCACAATTTCAAATGGCAAAAATCGTAAATATTTATAAACTGAAAATCTGGGGTATTACACTAAAGTCCGACCCTTAACTGGCCAACCCTATGTGTGCATGGGTTAAGTCCATGAAAACGGTTCACACATAACAATATACACATGCGGATTAAAATCATAACTGCGAAATTATAATAGAACCTCGTTCTATTCCATTTCAGATAGCAAAGTACGTCCAATCTTTAATCATGATTAACATAACGTAATTATCCAGATAAACATCCAACCGTAGCAAATCATCTAAATTATTACATGTCTGAAGTCTAGTAACTCAAATATAAGTCCATGAGTAACTTAATCAAAATATAAACTATAATCATCCAAGCTCCTATGCTTGGCCTGTTTCGCTTTCATCATTCCCCTTGTTACCTGTATCATCCACTAGGGTAGAAGTAGGGCGTTAGAACAATGCACCCAGTAAGTATTCCAATTAGGGCTAACACATGGTTAGTACAAAACATATATAATAATGTCATAATGTCAAAAGCCATATAAACCATGCCATGTCATGATGTCAAATGCAATGAGTCCCACCCATCACAAGTACATATCAGTACCCCCACATAGGTCTTTCGGACTCCCCGACGGAGTGTGGACCCTCCGGTTTCTTCCTGATGGAAAAGCACATCAAGGTATCCAACATAGGTTTTTCGGACGCCTTAACGAAGTGTGGCCCCTCCGGTTACATATCCTTCACCCCATGCCATGCATGAGATGCTAATGAATCACATGTTATTTTTATCATATAAACATAGCATTAAAAATCACAATTTGAAACATATCATTGACAACATAATTTCATCAAAATAAGATAAAAACATTGTACATAAACCCATGGTTTCAAAGAGGTGAAATCCTACCAAAGACCACTAACGTTTCCTTGCGCTTTCGCCCGGTAACCGTTCACGATCGTAAACACCTTGTGGTCCCGTTACCTTATAACATATCAATCAATTAAAACCATGTCTCCCTTTATTTACAATATTTAAGTCCATAAACCAATCCCCATGGGGTTCGGCCATACACCATGGCCGAACCCATGGTCCCTTATTTTCACTTATTTACGTCATTCCCATTGTCCTATTTATGGCTGTCGATTCCATTCTTTTTAATCTACCATGCATAGACCCTAAGTTCACTAAATAATTCCCATGGGGTTCGGCCATACACCATGGCCGAACCCATGGTCCATTAATTCACTTTAATTACCATATTGCCATTATACGTATCCATAGCCAATACGTAAACCATGAACATAGGTCTATAATTAAATCCCTCGATCATTTCCCATGGGGTTCGGCCATACACCATGGCCGAACCCATGGTCTATCACTTTCACTCTTATTTACTTCTTTGCCACTTGTACAAATCCCTAAGTTAATTTATTTGAACACTTAATCCATCAAAACACACCTTAGTGGGGTTCGGCCATACATCATGGCCGAACCTCACCCTCTTGGTAACTACCTAATTCCATAAAAACATTCATCATGGGGTTCGGCCATACACCATGGCCGAACCCATGATTTTTCATCTTAGATCATGATTACATTTTTGCCATTCCTTTAATCATATTAGGTCCATACATGACCCATAATCGATTCCTTAATCCAAACATGATCCACCAATGAGGGACCCATTAAAAATTATTTCATGGAGTTCGGCTATACACCATGGCCGAACCCTATGATGTCTAACTTTCTAATTATAGCAATTACCATCCTGGAATCCATAATCAAGGTTCCTTCCCTTTTTGATCCAAAAGTCCATCATTAATTTATTTTTAAAATAATAACCATCCTCCATGGGGTTCGACCATACACCATGGCCGAACCCTATGGTTCATAATCCTCTCTTTAAAAATCATTAGACCCATATAAATTCCTTAACCAATCAAGTCCATAAAAGAGACTCATGGGGTTCGGCCATACACCATAGCCAAACCCATGATCTTTCATTTTGGCCTATATTTACAACTTTGCCATCCATAGAATATAACCAATGTTTCTCCATGGGGTTCGGCCCTTCATCATGGCCGAACCCAAGGGTTCAACAACTTCTCTTTAAACCATTTACACCCCTTTAAAACATACATAATTATTCCATGATTTTCATCATTAAAAATCCATAAATTAAACCATGTCTTTCTGTAATACCCCGGATTTTTGAGTTATAAATATTTACTGAATTTGCCATTGAATTTGTGAATTAAGGGATATGGACCAAAGATAGGTAAATTGTGGGGTCAATTGACCAATTAAGACCCAATGTACATGTTATAAGGTTTAATTTAAAATATATGGGTAAGATGTGTTAAATGGGGTCAAGGTTGTTATTTGGGTCAAAATGCCCAATTGGGACCCAATGGGTCATGGTTGACTTGGTTGACCACCAAGTGAGTCCAAGCTTGATTAGGTTGAGGCTGAATTGAGTTGGAAATGGAATCAAATAATTGAGTTGATTCAAGTGAATTAAATGAGTAGAATTAAATGAGTGAGTTGAGTTAACATGATAAGTTGAGTTGAATGAGTTGGATTGGAGGTTATGGAGACCTTCATCTCAAGTGAGTGGAGTGGGAAGACGAGGGGTTGGAGTTGTTTCAAAGACTCAATAAAGGCACACACGTTGGATGCATGGAATTTTATCTCATGCATAAAATTCCAAATGGGAATCAATGGGAGGTGGGCCGTTTGGTGGGGGTTACACAAACCACATCAAGCTAGCTCACGTTGGGAAGCTTGGAGGGTTTCCATCTCAAGATGGAAACCCAAGAGCCACACATTGGGAGTGTTTCATCCCAAGGATGAAACCTCCAAAAGAATCTTAAAGGAGGGAGGTGAAAGGACATGAGAGTTACCAAGGGGTGTCACCAAAGGACACCACCTTTGGCAACCCTCATTGACCAAGAGAAGGGTTTTATCTTAAAGTCACACTCTTCCTCTCCCTCTTGGCCATTCCCACCTTTCAAAGACAAAAAACACTAGGTTTTTCTCATCTCACTCTCTCCCTCTCTCACATAAAGCCGACCACTCATCAAGACAAAAGGATTTTGAAAAGTGTTTGATCTCAAACTATATGCAAGGCTGAATTCTATCTCTCTCTCAAACCTATACCCCTTTTGGCGGAACCACTTTTGGAGGTGTATATTGATCAAGCTCACACTCGGCCAAAGGATCAAGAAAAGAAGGAGAGACTAAGGAAGGAAAGGATCGAAGAACAAGTAGGGGGAAAGAACCGGAGGAGTCGCGGAATTAGTAAATGCTCAATAAACTCTTTTTAAATAAGAAAATGGTTAAGGACATGGTTCGACCATTGCTTGGCCAAACCCTAAATTTTATGATGGACGAAAGAACCAAAGATGAACCATAGGGTTCGGCCATGTCCATGGCCGAACCCCATGGAAAGAGTCAAGGAAGTTTTATGGTTTAAAATGATGTTTAAAAGGGAAGAACATGGACCATAGGGTTCGACCATTTTGTATGGCCGAACCCCATGAAGAGACATTGGATTTATTTTTATTGGAAGGAGATCACAAGTATATTTGTTTGATTTTGTTAAAGTCTTAAAAGGATTTAAATGGATGGAGGTATGAGAACCAATCATTGATGCATGATAATTTTTAATGGAAATAAGGAACCATAGGGTTCGGCCATGTGTATGGCCGAACCCCATGGAAAGACAATGATGGATAGTGTGTCAAGTTAATTAATTTTGAAGATGATTAATAATTTAGAAAGGTGTTGGTTGATTGGATCAAAAATGGAAAAGAGGAGCACCAAAACCCAAGGGTGAGGTTCGGCCATGGTGTATGGCCGAACCCCACCAAGTACTCTTTATGGATTTAGATATCATAGGGTTCGGCTATGTGTATGGCCGAACCCCATGAATCATTTGGTGGATCAATTTTGGGACATGGTTATAAATAAATAAACCAATTAATCAGCCATGGACAGTTAATGGCATAGAATGTAATTAAGGGTGAAAGGATGAACCATGGGTTCGGTCATGGTGTATGGCCGAACCCCATGGAAAATATTTGGTGGATTTAAATGGTGATATTAGATATGAATATGTACAAGTGGCTTAGATGTATGAATGAATCATGGACATGAAAGACCATGGGTTCAGCCATGGTATATGGCCGAACCCCATGGGGAATATTTTTGTGGACTTAGGTTATTATCAAGGGTAAATAATTGTTGTATAAGTGATTAGATGTGTGAATCAAGGATGAAGGATCTTGGACTCATTTAATTTATAAAGATCAAAGGATTACAAAGAGGGACCAAACTCAAGTGAGTGAGGTTCGGCCATGTGGTATGGCCGAACCCCACTAATGTGGATTTTGGTGGATTAAGGGTTAAGTAATTAGTTAAGTGATGGAGTAATAAATAAAGGAAGGGCTAAAATCAAAGTAAGTGAGGTTCGGCCATGGTGTATGGCCGAACCCCACAAAAGTGTGTTTATGGACTTAAGACAAAATGGTAAATCAAATGGAATATTGATTGACTTGTTGATGTGTAACAAGGTGATGGGACCACACAAACGACGCACGATCGTGAACGGTTGCCGGTTTAAAGCTCAAAAACACCTTAGTTGTCTTGGGTAGGATTCTGCCTCATTGGAACATGGCTATGTAATATGTTTATCTTTATTTTGCTGATTTATGTTGTAAATATATTATGTTTCAAAAGTGGAGTTTTTAATACTATGGTTACTTATATTACATAGCATATGGACATGTACATTCCATGCATGGCATGGGAGGGAAGTTTGTAACCGGAGGCCACGCTTCGTCCAGGCATTCGTGAGGCAATCATGGGAAGACCTTGATGTGTATAATCCCATCAAGAAGAATCCGGGGGCTACACTCCGTCGGGGCATCCGAAAGACCACTGTGGGGATACCTTGATGAGGACAATTCCATCAAGACGTTACTTGTATTGTGATGGGTGGGACTCATTGCATAAGACATATGGCATGGCATGATTTCATATGTTTTTGATGATATGATATTACATATGATTTTGTTACTAACCCATGTATTAGCCCTATTTGGAATACCTATTGGGCGCATTGTTCTAACGCCCTACTTCTACCCTATTAAATGACACAGGAAGGGAACTAAACGAGGACGTGATTGGAGCCAAGCTTAGGAGCTTGGATGATTAAGTTATATTTTTCTTAAGTTAGTCATGAACTATCTATTTGAATAGCTACCATTCGGAATTGTAATAACGTAGATATATTTGCTATGGATTGGATGGTTAATGTTTGGATATTTAAGTTATGATAATTATGGTCAAGTGTTTGACTACTTTGCTATCTAAAATGAAATAGGATTGTTATCCTATTTTTACTCAGCATATATGATTTTATTCCGCAAGTTAACTTTAGTACGTGTGAACTGCCTTAGTGGACTTGGTCCACGCACACGTATGGTTGGCCAGTTAAGGGTCGGGCTTTGGAAGCTCGGACTTAGCTCGCGTCGTGACCTCCCGCTCTCTATCACTTTTAAAAAAAAAAATAGACTCTGATTTTCAGAAAGCAAGTGAAAAAAGGTTGGGCGTTACAGTTGGTATCAGAGCGAAACGGGAAGATTGAATCTTTTGAAGTAAAATTAAGATGGTATCATGTCTCACTGACAGATAAGAATCCCAACTGACCGACTCTTCGGAGTCCACTGCACGGGGGCCGGATTAATTTACTTCGTTAGACTCAGACTGAAGCATTCGATCTGAGAGCAACAAGGAATGATAGCAAAGGAAGGACAGTCACTATAAATTGGATTATCAAACATAGCAAATTAGGAGATACTTCCCCGATATCCCCAAATTGAGAAGTGATACATGATACTTTGGGAGGTTTTCCCCGAGAACAGGAGAACGTCAGGATTTCCCCAAATTGAGAAATGATACTTGATACTTAGGAAGTTTCTCCAAAAACAAAGAGTGCTTATTTGGCAATTTTCTCAAAGAAGAGACATTATGTGATACATAGGAAATTCCCCAAAACAACGATTAATTTGATTAAAACTGTGGTTATCATTGATATGCTTCTGTTGTTGTGATACAGATATGTCAAGTAAGAAAGTGTATACAGAGTTGTGGGACAGGGGAACCCCTAGTTGTCCTATAGATCTGATTTCTCCTTCCAACAACTCTAGCAGGCTAGACCACGCTATGGAAGTTAATGTAGACGTCCAAGTAGGACCACTTGAGGATGTTGAAGTGAATCTAGCTCCTTTTCCAGAAGAGCATATGGGAGATATCCCAATGATAGGAGAATCCGTAGGGGAGATAGAGCCCGGGTATATGTACGAGTTGTGCAACCAGGAAGGGCACAACTGTACTTTCTGCCCCTACCCCCTTGAGCTTATCTGCCCTGTTTGTGGACTTCACAGGCACGGGAAGGAGAGGACTAGCTGTCCTTACATTGGGGGACCGGGAATAATACCCTGTCTGACTTGTGGAGTGTTGGGGCACATGTCGACGACATGTCCTGACAAGTTCTTCGATTTTGCTGATGATGCAGGGTCTTCTACGGAAGGTTAGGCTAAGAAGTGGTAAGAAAAAGTCAGGAAAAATGGGAGATTTTATGCGGGTTGTGGGTACATTTTGTTCTTAGAAGGGTTTGTTCTAACCTTACCAACCCTTGTACAATGATAAAGTTTGAATGATTTTTAATAAGGTATGCAAACTTAAGAGTTTATGAGGACTTTGGCATTGAGATGTATGTGATGAGGTCACTTGATTGCATTGAGACGTGGTATGGGTGTTGTAACGCCCCGCCCTTTCCGAGATTAAGAGTCTAATTTTTTTTTTTTTTATAAATTAAAACCGGACAAGGGCGGAGAGACGTCACGACGCAAGTTAAGTTCGGACTTCCAAAGTCCGACCCTTAGCTGGCCACCCATGTGTACATGGACTAAACCCATGATAACAATCCACACATGGAACTAAACAAGTTATGCGGAATAAACTAGATTAACTGTGGAATTAAACTGAATAGATAGCAAGTACAAGTCTCAATTAGTAAAATAACTTAATACAAACATCCATTGTCAATATCATAAACAAACCATAGCAAAGTTAACTAGCTATTACATGTCCATAAACTGTAACTCAGAAGACAGTAATAAATAAATCCCAATCATCAATCAAGCACTTAAGCCTGGCTCCCCTCCTGGTCCTCGACCTTCTCTTTCCCCTTCCTTGTTCCTACATTATCTTCTAAGGATAGAATTAGGGCGTTAGATCAACACGCCCAGTAGGTTCCCGATCAGGGCTACCACATGGTTAGTTTATAAAACATGCATATATATATCCTAATACATGATCATCAATAAAACATCTGAAAACAATGCTATGTATGTAAGTGCATATGTAATGAGTCCCACCCATTACAAGTATACATAGCTATCACTTGACGGAATCCTTACGTCAAGGTAATCTAGAGTAATCTAGATTTCCTCTGAATAGAAGTCTAATATCAAAGTAAGCCAGAGGAATCCACATTTCCTCTGGATAGGATTCTTACGTCAGGGTATTTCACAGTGTAATCCATAGTATTCCTCATTTCCTATGGATTGGGCTCCTGTTTCCCAAAGTCATCACCCCATGCCATGCATGAGATGTCATTGCATTATATATATCATTTTTATATACATATCTCATCATTCAAAACCAATTTGAAACATAATATCAATAACAACATATCTCATTAAAACATGATAAAACCAAATCATGATAGTGGTTACAAGTAGGTAGGAAAACCTACAGAGAATTCACTTAAGTGACCGTTCCTTTCAAGCGTCACCCGATCACGACTAGCGTGCCGTCAAAGAGATCCGTCACCTTATTCACATAAACCATGAATCAACTTTAATCCCAGAATACATTTGAATGGAGTTCGGCCAATCAACATGGCCGAACCTCATCATCTAAGTTTGGTCCCTTTTTCTCCCATTTTTGTCATTGTTTTAAATCCCCAAATCAAGTCCCTTGATTTAATAATTCCATCCACTAGCTTCATTAAAACAGCCCATTAAAATTAATATCCAAAATATTTATAAGTGGGGTTCGGCCATACATCTTGGCCGAACCTCACTTATGTACTTAGGCCCACTCTTTCACCTCTTGATTGTTACATTTATTCACAAATTTGCCATTGCTACCAATAAATAATTTTATCATGCATAAACTTTAAGACCACCAATTATTTCCATGAAATTGATTCATAACACCATAACCATGGTCCATGGGGTTCGGCCATACATATGGCCGAACCCTATGGCTTTCACATTTGAATATCTTTGTCATGACTTAACCATAGAACACTATGGTTCGGCCATGAAATGGCCGACCCATGCCTTGTCCAAATGTTCACTTAGAACCCTTTTTAAACCCTTCATATTGTTCCATGATATTCAAGTTTGAAACCTTTTAATTCAACAAAACAGTCCATAAATATCACCATCCTTTCCATCCTTTAAATCCATATAAAATGGTCCATGGGGTTCGGCCATACCCATGGCGGAACCCTATGTTTATCTTGGTTCAATACTCTCCATGATTACTCATGGTTTTGACATGCTATTTCAACCATAATCCATATATAACTTAGCCATACATTGGCCAACCCAGTATATACATTTTATATCCAGTATTTAAACACCTTAACCCTTCCAATACTTGTATGATTTTTATTTTTCAAAGCCATCAAAATTAACCAATAATTATGATATGATTTCATGGGGTTCGGCCATCCCCAATGGCCGAACCCTATGGCCTATAATTCAAACCCTTTTTAACAAATACTTTGCCTCATCATACATGTACCAACCTCCATGATCTTACATGGTTTATAGCCTTCAAAACCATCAATTTAAACAAATAAACTTCATTGGGTGGCCGAACCCTATGGTCCATGTTTTTCCCTCTTTTAAACATAAAAATCCATATTTTGAATCTTTGGTAGATACGGCCATCACATGACCAAATCATGTTCCATTTGTCCCATCTTATTAAACAAAATTCAATGGAAATACTTACCAACTTCCTTTGTTTCTCTCTTGCCTTTGATCTTTACTTCTTTCCCTTTTGTTTCCTTTCTTCTTCCTTAGTCCCTAGCCGAATGTATGCTTGATCAATTGGTGAAGACACCATTTGCTGGTTCGGCCAAGGAGGGGTGTTCTTGAGAGAGGGAGAGAGATGGATTTCTATGACTTTCCAATGTAGAATCGGCCAAGAGTGGTGGTGTTTTGTTTTTGTTAAACAGCCCTTGGACCCCTCATTACTCCTCATCAAATATTGTTTAAACCAAGGAGGCATTGGTGCCAACCAAGGCACCTCTTGGCACCAACCGATGCATCTCTTGGTATCAACCAAAGCATCACAAGAGATGGAAGGACCCCTCCATCTTTGTTCATTAATGCCGCCCCAACCATGGTGACCCTTGGCTTGGCCAAGGCACCCTTTCACCCCCAACGTGTGGGACATGTTTCCTTGATGATGTTTGAGATCAAGACACCCCCTCAAATCCCATTTGACTCACTTGAACTCAAGGTCCTTTTGATTTCCATCTCAACTCACCCAACTCACCATACTTAATGCATTTCATTTAATGCATTGAGTCAACTCTATTACCTAATTCCAGTCCAACTCATTTCAGTCCCACTCAACCTTATTTAACTCATATTTGAGCTCACCTAATGGTCCACACGGTCAACCATGGTCAACTCGACCCATTGGGTCCCCATTTAGCTTATTGACCCAATTAACGCCTAGACCCAATTATGAGTGGTTTAGCCCCTTTGAATGTGGTTTACCCATTTACATCAAGCCTTCCCATTTATGCTCCACATAATTTCCAATCAATTTAGCTTAACCCCATTAAATTTGGGTTCACCCAACGGTCAAACAAGTCCATTATGACCCATTGGGTCCTAATTGGGTCCTTTGGCCCAATTAACCATATTGACCCAATTTGATATTCATTACCCATTCATGATAAATTGACCCTTATACTATATTCATAAGGTCATAATTTTGAACAATGGGCCCCACCATTTTCTCATTTACAATCACATTTATTAAATTCACCAGTCCAGGGGCATTTTCGTAAATATTCATATCTTTGAGAAAACTGGGTGTTACAAGTGCGTCCCTTATGATATATTGATGATGGAGGCCGTAGGAACCTCTATAGGAACATACGAAGACTTGGTCTCGTGGGGTTACCGTTGAGGAGTGGGTTCCTCGCATGCTACGTGCTAGAGGGCGCTCTCACGGCTATTTCGGACACTTGATGTGCGTTGATAGGCAGACCTAGATACTATTTTACCCCATGGGGGTGGTACTAGTTTCATTAGACGTGGTTCGACCGCCTTAGAGCTTGACTGAATCACCCTTGGGGTGAAGGGATGTAGGGCGAGGTAGACTTGATCACGTTGGACGTGGGTCTTCCGCTTAGTAAGTCATGGGCCCTAAGTCTTGGTAGGGGTCGAGGTATTTTTATGATTTGATAATGTTGCCACTGTAACACCCCGCCCTTTTCACTATAATTTTAAGAGTTTATTTATTTTTAAATATAATAATCAAGTGATCGGGGCAGAATGTCACAACGCGAGTTAAGTTCGGATCTCTAAATCCGACCCTTAACTAGCCAAGCCCATGTGCGTATGAACTAAGTCCATAAAACTGATCCGCACATGGTACAAATACAACTTGCGGAATTAACTTAGTCTTAATCTAACTGAGGTTATAATAGAACCTATGACTATTCCAATTTTCCATTCTTAGATAGCAAAGTACATAATCCTATTCTCCAAAATTACTAAATAATATTAATCTACCATTCAATCCAACCATCCCAAAATAAACCAATCCACAGCATCTACTTAACTACTTATTACATGCCAACAAATCTAGTTACCAAATTACATTGTCCAAATAATTCAAATAACACATCCATAAATAGTCCATTCAAGTCCATTCAAAATCATTCAAACCGCCCAAGTTTCCGTGCTTGGTCCCCTTCTTGATCCTCAATCTTTGACTTTCCTGCGTAATCCACTAAGGATATAGATAGGGCGTTAGATCAATGCGCCCAGTAGTGTTTCCGAATAGGGCTACCACATGGTTATTCAAAAACATGCAAATAGTATAATAATAATACATGTGTGACAAAATTCCATAAAAACATGCTATGTATGAAATGAACATGTAATGAGTCCCACCCATCACCATTCAACATAGCCATCACTTGACGGGATTCTCATCGTCAAGGTAACCCACAGTGGTCTTTCGGATGCCCCGACGGAGTGTGGCCTCCGGATTCCTCCTGATGGGATTCTCATCATCAGGGTACCCCACAGTGGTCTTTCGAAAGCCCCGACTAAGTGTGGCCTCCGGTTACAACACCATCATCCCATGCCATGCATGAGATGTCTATGCAAACATGTCATTTAGAAACATAACTTTACAATCATATAAGTTATCAAAATCAACATAAAACAGCATATGGAATAGTGGTTACAATAAAGGTAGGAAACCTACTCTAGTTTACTTTGTTCGACCCTTCCTTTGAACAGTCTTCCGATCATGGCTTGTACACCGTTCTAGAAATCTGAATACCCTATGTACATAGCAGCAAGTTAATCATTTGACCTTATGATTCTAATTTGATCTAAATCCCAAAAATCCACTTTGTGGGGTTCAGCCATACCCGATGGCCGAACCTCACCCATTTAAATCTTGGTCACTCTTTTATTTAATTAAAACCATCTAAGTGTCACAAACTTTCAAATGAACCTTGGTAGGGTTCGGCCATACTACATGGCCGAACCTTACCACCTTGGGTTTTGGCTCATAAGTCCATTCTTTTGATCAATTCAGCTTTTCATCCATATTTACGATAACGCCACTATACTAACCCTTTGTTTAATTTTGTTTAAAACCAAAGTCCATACCCAAACCACCTTGGTGGGGTTCGGCCATACACATGGCCGAACCTCACCACTTAGTTTTTGATCTTTTAAATCTTTCATTAACCCCTCTCCAATTACATACAAATTAGTACTAAATCCATCAAATGACCCTTTAGTGGGGTTCGGCCATACTTCATGGCCGAACCTCACTAAAGTGGTTTTTGTTCCTTCTTTCCAACCTTTATCATGGTTGATCAAATTAATAATAAACCCATTACTAATCATAGGTGTTTCTTGAAACAGAAGCATAAAATAAATCATAGTTTCCCACATGATTTTAAACCCAAATTTATCCTCAAAACAGTCCATGGGGTTCGGCCATGCTCTTAATGAAAACCCACCAATATTTATCTATGTTATTAATCAGCAAACTAACATAAGATAAACATGGTTCAGTCATGTCATATCTACTCCAAAATAGTAAGCTTAATTCCATATAAAAATCTTTTAAAAGCCCCACTTCAAAATATGGATTTTTGACTTTCAAACACCATAGAATTCACCAAATGTCCTCATGGAGTTCGGCCATCCAAAGGGCCGAACCCTATGGTCCATATTTTTCCATTTTTAAACATCACATTCCTATATTTGAACCATTGATGGATCTGGCCATACAATGGCCAGATCTCATTTTCTTAACCAATCTATTAAACAAGGGTTCAAAATGCACTTACGAATACTGCGTCTCCTTCGATTCTTTTGACTCCTTTCTTGACCCTTTATTTCCTTGACCTCTCCTTCTCTCTTACTGTTCTTCGGGCTGAGACTGATCTTGTTGCAAGCTCCTTGAGGTAATTCAGCCAGATGACAAGGATTTGAGAGAGAGAGAGAGAAAGAATTTTGGCTTTGGATGGGAAACCTTGATGCCAACTCCTTTGCTCAATGTATGCTTTTGTCTTGGTGAAATAAATCAATCAAGGACTGATTTCATGGCAGTAACCATCTGCTGCTCTTGGTGTTTGGAGAGATGGAGGACGCCCAAGAGAGGAAGAGATAGTGATAGAGAATGAAGTCCTCTTGGCTAATCAAATTCAGCCCAAGCTTTAACCTTGTGTAACTCACCTCTCCATAATCAAAATCCTTTATCTTACTTGGGGGTTTCTGTAATAGCCCGAATTTTCGAATCAATATATATTTGGCATTTATTGATTTTAATTTGAATTTTGACATGATGGAATACCAAATGGATCAAAAGTTGGGACAAGGGTCCAAGAACGGTCCAATGGGCCATGGATTGGATGAAATCCACTTAATTGGTAAATGAGGACTAATCGGGTCAAGGATGGTCAAATTGGGCCCAATACTCATTTGGGACCCAATGGACCCAATTGAGGTAAGCCTAAGGTAAGGAGGGAATTTAATTGGGCCATGGGCCCAATGTCTACCCAATAAACCATGAATTGGAATGAATACAATTAATGGGTCAATGGTAAGTAATTGGGTCAAGATAGTCAATTTGGGTCAAAGGGCCATATGGGACCCAATGGGCCAAAGTAGGTAAGCCCTAAAATAAATGGGAAAGACAATATAATTGGGCCATGGACCCAATGGTGATCCAATTAAGATAAATTAAATAGATTAGATAATTATAAAACTATCTAAGTTAAGATGTATCAAGATTAAGTAATATGGCCAAATGGGGCCCACCTCCACCTCACCCATGGAGGTGGCGTGTGGACCAAGGAAAAAGTCGGGTCAACCATCATGGTTGACTTGGATAAATTTAAGAAGACTAAGGTGGATTAAGGTAAATTAAATTGATTAAAATTATTGTAAATTATTTAAGTTAAAATCAATCGAATTAAAATAACATGGCCAAGTGGGCCCCACCTCCACCTCATCAAGTGAGGTGGCGGGTGGGGTAGGTATAGGTGGGGGCCGTCCACCACGGTTGACTTGGTCAACCATGGGTGGATTTATTAGATAGATAATTTAATGGAATTAAATTGGATGGAAATTAATTAACCTAAGTGATTAATTAGGGTCAACATAGACAAGTCAAAGAGGACAAGGGAGCCATGCTTGGTGGTTGGGTCTCAACCACCACCACCAAAGTCAAGCTAGCCCATGCTTGGTTGGTGAGGAAGTTAATGTTTGAGTGAAGGCTACTCCAACCATCTCCATCTCATTTCAAACAAACATTTTTCACTCTCTCTCTCCCACCCACTCTCAAAAACCGTCCCATGCATTGGAGGAAAGAAAAAGAGAAGAAAACTTAGAAGAAGAGAAGAAAAGAGAAGGAGAGAGCAAGCCTTGGTCCACCCCTTCAAGATCAAAGGCTAAGATCTTGTTTTCCATCACCTTCGCCTCTCCCTCTCTCAATCTAACCCCATCTACCATAGCCGATCCAAGCATATCTCACAGTTGATCAAGCTCATCTTAACCGTACATCAAGGAGAAGAAGAGAAGAGAAGACTAAGGAGAGCAAGAGGAGAAGCAAAGAGAGACCGGAGGAGTCGTCGGGTGGTAAGATTTTCTTAAAACAAGATTTTATTTTTTTAGGATATGGAATCCATTTCTTAGAATAAATGTGGCCAAAAACGTTGTGGGCCATGGATCTAAGATCCATCAAAAGGTAGGATAAGAAATGGATAAAAATGGAGGAATGGATTAAGAAATGGATGAAATGGAAGAATGGAATTTTTAATGGAATTTTTAAGTCCTTATTAAGCATAGGAAAATTGGATTTTTAATGGATTAATGGGCCATAGGGTTCGGCCATGTAGCATGGCCGAACCCCATGGTAAATAATGGATAACATTTAATTAAGGTTTGAGGTTTAAAATGTTGGAGAATGATTAATGGTTTTATGAGGATTTCAAGATTTTAAAAATGATTAAAAAGTTGGTAAGTTTAAAAGGGGTTAAATAAGAAAAATTATGAGGTATGTAGATGATTTCAAGTAGGCCTCAAAATAATGGAAATATGATATTTTAAAGAAATCATGGACTATAGGGTTCGGCCATACAAGGTGGCCGAACCCCATGGTTAGTGATTTATGATGGTTAGGGTTTCAAGGGTTAAATGTAGTCAAACTTTTGGAAAAAAGTTTTATGATGGAATCCATGGATTATATTTTAGAATTTTTTTTATAAGAATGGAACTATGGTGATGGCTAACTATTTTTATAAAAATGAAAAGATGGAAGATGATGGAGGTAGTGATAATTTCAATGGATTTGAAAGTGTATGATATAAAGTATTAAAGGGACCAAATGAATGAAAATTAGTGATTTTTAAATGGAATTTTAGCAAAGAAAACCATGGACTAACATTGAGGAAATAATGGCCTCATATGGCTCCAATGAAGGGAACCATGAACCATGGGTTCGGCCATGGTGTATGGCCGAACCCTATGGTGATATTTTAGGACTTTTATGCATAGAAAATGATGGAGAAGAATGATTAAATTTAAATGGATATATGGGACTATGTAATGTTTAAAATGGGATGAAAAACAAGGTTTTAAATGAATGATTTAAATTTCATTGGAGATTGGATTAAAGGGAGTAAAATGGACCCAAGAAAATGGAGATAGGGTACCATGGGTTCGGCCATGGTGTATGGCCGAGCCCATGATCCCTTTTTGGGCCACCTTTAGGGCCAAATGTGAAAGGACATATGGGGATTAAATGTTTTTCAAAATTAAACAATAGGTGGCTGATTTTGGATATGTTATGGAATTATAAATGGGTCTAAGTTAAGTTCTGATCGACTCTTCGGAGTCCGCTGCACGGGGGCCGGATTAATCTACTTCGATTGACTCAGACTGAAACATTCAATCTGAGCGCCACATTTGACGTAAGAAAATGATAGGAAGGGAAGTACAATCATTATAACATTGATAGGTTTATCAAACGTAGGAACATTTCCCTCAATTTCACAAAAATGGACAAACATAGCTAGATGGGAAGTTTTCCCCAAACCAAGTATGCTTATTTGGCAACTTTCCTCGAATGAAAGAAACGATATTCGATACTTAGGAATTTTCCCCAAAAAATGAAGTATACTTGATCGATAATTCTCCCCCAAATTGAAGGAAATATTTGATACTTAGGAAAATTGTTCTGAACTATGAACATGCCAATATTATGAGGGAACTAAGTCAATATTTTTCGATGACTTAGGAAATGCCGCGAAAAGGAAGAACCCGCCGCAACCCACGGGTAGAGAAAGAGGTAACACCCCTCGTCAGGACGACGAAGTACAACCACCACCTCATACAGCCGAGGGACAAAATAGTATAAACATAGAAGGTGTACCTCCCGAGTTAAGAGACATAGTCCAAGCGGCAGTCGCTTCTGCTCTCCAACAACACTCAAGCGGCAATGCGACCGCCAGCAACTCCAGTAAACGGAAGATGGTCAAGGACTTCCAACAACAGCGCCCTCCCTACTTCAAGGGAAAGGAAGGGGCTGTGGGAGCGGAGCACTAGTTAAAGAGGATCAATCAAATCTTGAATTTGCTCCAGGTTTCCAGTCCTGCTGATAAGATCTTATTGGCCACATCCCAACTGATCGAGGATGCCAGTAGTGGGTGGGAAGTGGTAGAAAAGCAACAAACGTTGGTACCGGAAAGAGAAAGGATCCCCATGACATGGGAGTGGTTTTCAGCCACCTTCCTAGAACAATTTTTTCCAGAGGAAGAAAGAGAGAGCCAGACTGAAGCCTTCATCTCATTGGTACAAGGCAACATGACAGTGGCAGAGTATCACAGAGAATTTCTTAAGCTGTCTATCTATGCGTTCTATATGGTGGATACTGAACACCGAAGGGCCCGCAAGTTTGAACGGGGCCTTCGGCCAAGCATCAAGTCTAGAGTGACCATTTTCAAAGAGCCCACACTGGCAGGGGTGGTTAGCAGGGCCACCATCGCTGAACGAGAACTAAATGAGATAGTGCGGTTCGACAACCGCCGAGGGCAGGTTGGGAGGGGAACATTCCAACCCAACAAGAAATTCCACCCGAATCCTAGCAGGCCCTCCCCCTCCATGGGATCTACTGAGGGCTTTCGCCCCAGTCAGCCTTCTACATCAGCATCAGTCACACAGGTTCCCCGGGGTGGGAACACCTGTTATCAGTGTGGCCAACAGGGCCACTACAAGCAAGAGTGCCCACAGACTAGCCGACCCTCCAACTTCAGGGGCTCTTTCCGCCCTCCAACTAGACCAACATAGTCGCGGGGAGGCAGAACATATAATCAGGCGGGGCGGGCACCAAAACCTGCGGGATCGGGACGACTCTTCACCATACCATCTCTAGTAGCAGTGGACCGTTCAGTGATGCAAGGTATGGCTGTAATTGGTAGTTCCTATGCTGCTACTTTATTTGACTCTGGAGCATCACATTCATTCATATCTGCTGCATTCATATCTGCCACGGGTACACTAGTACAAAACCTGTCCACATCACTCACCATTGTATCCCCCGTCGGAGACACATCATTAGGACTTATATGTACGGCATTGAACACGGAACTCGCGGGATTCAGATTCGAGTTCAACTATTTAGTAATCGATATGGCGGGATATGATGTCATATTTGGCATGGATTGGTTGACTACGTATCAGGCCCATATTGACTTCCATCTTCATAGGGTGATATTTTGGTCACCCGAAGGAAAGCGGTATGTGGTACACGCTGACAGGCAGGGTATCCCTAGGGGGCTGCAGGAGGAATTGAACCATCTCGCCTTGAACAGCCTCAGACTAAATAAGGTACCAATGGTTGAACTTCCGGCGGTAGTCGCAGATTTTACCGAGGTATTCCCAATAGAACTCCCTGGTTTGCCACCCAAGAGGGAGATAGACTTTGAAATAAAATTATACCCCGGCGCCGCTCCACTATCATTACCGCATTATAGGATGGCACCAGCTGAGATGACCAAGCTGAAGATGCAAATTGATGAACTGCTCAGACTAGGCTTCATTCGGAACAATACAACCGCATGGGGAGCCCCAATGTTATTTGTGAAAAAGAAAGACGGTACCCTATGAATGTGTGTGGACTATAGGAAGTTAAATCAGCTGACTGTCAGGAACAAGTATCCCCTACCCCGGATTGATGATCTGTTTGATCAACTTAGGGGTTCCTCTCATTTTTCCAAGATTGACCTGATGTCCTGATACCATCAAATTCGGGATAGAGAGGAGGACATAGAGAAGACTGCCTTCAGGACGCGGCATGGGTTATATGAGTATGTAGTCATGCCGTTTGGACTTACTAATACACCGGCGGTGTTCATGGACCTGATGAATAGGATATTCCGTCCATACTTAGATCAGTTTGTGATCGTATTCATCGATGATATTCTGATCTACTCCAAAAGTCAGAACGAACATGCCGAGCACCTACGGATAGTCCTAGACACCTTGCGGAAGAACCAATTGTATGCCAAAGCCAGCAAGTGTGAATTTTGGCTATCTGAAGTCAACTTCTTGGGGCACATCATATCAGAGGAAGGTATAGCCGTGGACCCGGCTAAGGTAGCAGCAGTCAAGGAATGGAAAGCGCCGACAAATGTGACCGAGATCCGCAGTTTTCTGGGATTGGCCGGTTACTATCGAAAATTCATCATGGACTTCTCCAAGATTGCGGCTCCACTTACCCGACTCACTCAAAAAGGAGTCAAGTTTGAGTGGTCAAATCTGTGCAATCAAAGATTTGAGGAACTTAAGGAGAGGCTTACGGCCGCTCCTATTCTGATCTTGCCGGAAAGAGGCAGAAATTATGAGGTGTACTGTGATGCCTCCGGTGAGGGACTAGGGTGTACACTCAGTCAAAGTAATCGTGCGGTGGCGTACGGATCAAGACAGTTGAAAATTCATGAACGTCATTATCCCACACATGATCTAGAGCTAGTAGCGGTGGTCTTCGCTCTCAAAAGCTGGAGACACTACCTCTATGGTGAAAAGTTTGAGGTGTTCTCGGATCACAAAAGTCTGAAGTACTTATTTGATCAGAAAGAACTCAATATGAGACAGCGTAGATGGATGGAATATCTGGTGGATTATGAGTTCGCACTTCGTTATCATCCTGGCAAGGCAAACAAAGTGGTGCATGCCCTTAGCCGCATGTCACATGCGACAGTAGCCAGCTTGATCAGGACGGAATGGGAAGTATTGAATACCATCAGAGAATTTAAACTCTACCTCAATAATCATGGGACCCTATATAATCTGATCATACGATCCAACATGGTCTCCGAGATTGAGCAGGAGCAACTGACAGATCCAAAAGTGGAAGAGATTTGGGCTAAGATGTCTACCGGTGAGGTCATACTGGAGTGGGAGTTACGACCAGGACAGGGTCTTATGTTCCGAGGCAGGACATACGTACCTAAGAATTGCAGAAGAGAGTTGCTGATTGAAGTACACCAAACCAAACACTCTATCCACCCGGGCAGCACGAAAATGTATCATGATCTTAAGAGGCATTATTGGTGGCATGGACTTAAGAAAGATGTGGTAGCCTTTGTCGTTTGTTGCCTAACTTGTCAGCAGGTTAAGGCAGAACATCGGAAACCACCGGGACTACTTGCACCCTTACCGGTACCAGAATGGAAATGGGAGCACATATCTATGGACTTCGTAACAGGGCTGCCAAGGTCATCGAAGGGCAATGATGCGATATGGGTCATAGTGGACCGGTTAACCAAGTCTGCACATTTCCTTCCCATCAAAATGACAGATTCATTAGAGACTTTGGGTCGATGGTACATCCGAGAGATCATCAGGTTACATGGTACTCCCCGGTCTATTGTATCCGACAGGGATGGCCGATTCATCGGCAGGGTATGGCAGGGCCTGCAGTCGGCTATGGGGGCCGACGTATTGACTAGTACAGCATTTCATCCACAGACTGATGGTCAGTCAGAGAGGACGATACAGACATTGGAAGATATGCTGAGAGCATGCATGCTAGACTTCAACGGCGGATGGGAGGACCATTTGCCACTAGTGGAGTTCTTTTACAATAACAGTTACCAGGCAAGCCTGCAGATGGCTCCATTTGAGGCCTTGTATGGTAGGCCGTGTAGATCACCAGTATGTTGGACAGAGGCCGGTGAGCCTGCATTGATTGGACCGGATTTGGTTGCGGAGACTACAAAACAAATTAAGCTGATACGGCAACGTCTACTCACTGCACAGAGCCGTCAGAAGAACTATGCCGACAAGAGGAGAAGGTTCCTCGAGTTTGAGGTGGGGGACTTGGTATTTTTGAAAGTCTCACCACGGAAGGGGCACATGAGATTCGGGAAGAAAGGGAAACTGTTGCCTAGATTTGTGGGGTCGTTCCCGATACTGAAGAGGGTGGGAGGGGTAGCTTATCAATTAGCGCTCCCTCCACAGCTATCATCTCTACATGATGTATTTCATGTGTCCATGCTGAGAAAGTACAATCCTGATCCTTCCCACGTAATAAATGTTCAAGACATCGATGTACAAAGTGATGTGACATATGTGGAGAAGCCGGTCAGAGTTATTGGAAGCGAACAAAGAGTGCTACAGAACCGCGCCATTCAGTTCGTCAAGGTGGTATGGGAACGACACGGCAGTGAAGAAACCACCTGGGAACTTGAGTCGGAGATGAAAACCGCTTATCCGGAGCTCTTCTCATGAATTGTTTTGGACCCCTACTTCGCTCGAATTTTCGGGAAGAAAATTTCAAAAGAGGATTCTATTGTAATAGCCCAAATTTTCGAATCAATATATATTTGGCATTTATTGATTTTAATTTGAATTTTGACATGATGGAATACCAAATGGATCAAAAGTTGGGACAAGGGTCCAAGAATGGTCCAATGGGCCATGGATTGGATGAAATCCATTTAATGGGTCAATGAGGACTAATCGGGTCAAGGATGGTCAAATTGGGCCCAATACTCATTTGGGACCCAATGGACCCAATTGAGGTAAGCCTAAGGTAAGGAGGGAATTTAATTGGGCCATGGGCCCAATGTCTACCCAATAAACCATGAATTGGAATTAATACAATTAATGGGTCAATGGTAAGTAATTGGGTCAAGATAGTCAATTTGGGTCAAAGGGCCATATGGGACCCAATGGGCCAAAGTAGGTAAGCCCTAAAATAAATGGGAAAGACAATATAATTGGGCCATGGACCCAATGGTGATCCAATTAAGATAAATTAAATAGATTAGATAATTATAAAACTATCTAAGTTAAGATGTATCAAGATTAAGTAATATGGCCAAATGGGGCCCACCTCCACCTCACCCATGGAGGTGGCGTGTGGACCAAGGAAAAAGTCGGGCCAACCATCATGGTTGACTTGGATAAATTTAAGAAGACTAAGGTGGATTAAGGTAAATTAAATTGATTAAAATTATTGTAAAATTATTTAAGTTAAAATCAATCGAATTAAAATAACTTGGCCAAGTGGGCCCACCTCCACCTCATCAAGTGAGGTGACGGGTGGGGTAGGTATAGGTGGGGGCCGTCCACCACGGTTGACTTGATCAACCATGGGTGGATTTATTAGATAGATAATTTAATGGAATTAAATTGGATGGAAATTAATTAACCTAAGTGATTAATTAGGGTCAACATAGACAAGTCAAAGAGGACAAAGGAGCCATGCTTGGTGGTTGGGTCTCAACCACCACCACCAAAGTCAAGCTAGCCCATGCTTGGTTGGTGAGGAAGTTAATGTTTGAGTGAAGGCTACTCCAACCATCTCCATCTCATTTCAAACAAACATTTTTCACTCTCTCTCTCCCTCCCACTCTCAAAAACCGTCCCATGCATTGGAGGAAAGAAAAAGAGAAGAAAACTTAGAAGAAGAAGAGAAGAAAAGAGAAGGAGAGAACAAGCCTTGGTCCACCCCTTCAAGATCAAAGGCTAAGATCTTGTTTTCCATCACCTTCCCCTCTCCCTCTCTCAATCTAACCCCATCTACCATAGCCGATCCAAGCATATCTCACCATTGATCAAGCTCATCTTAACCGTACATCAAGGAGAAGAAGAGAAGAGAAGACTAAGGAGAGCAAGAGGAGAAGCAAAGAGAGACCGGAGGAGTCGTCGGGTGGTAAGATTTTCTTAAAACAAGATTTTATTTTTTTAGGATATGGAATCCATTTCTTAGAATAAATGTGGCCAAAAACGTTGTGGGCCATGGATCTAAGATCCATCAAAAGGTAGGATAAGAAATGGATAAAAATGGAGGAATGGATTAAGAAATGGATGAAATGGAAGAATTGAATTTTTAATGGAATTTTTAAGTCCTTATTAAGCATAGGAAAATTGGATTTTTAATGGATTAATGGGCCATAGGGTTCGGCCATGTAGCATGGCCGAACCCCATGGTAAATAATGGATAACATTTAATTAAGGTTTGAGGTTTAAAATGTTGGAGAATGATTAATGGTTTTATGAGGATTTCAAGATTTTAAAAATGATTAAAAAGTTGGTAAGTTTAAAAGGGGTTAAATAAGAAAAATTATGAGGTATGTAGATGATTTCAAGTAGGCCTCAAAATAATGGAAATATGATATTTTAAAGAAATCATGGACTATAGGGTTCGGCCATACAAGGTGGCCGAACCCCATGGTTAGTGATTTATGATGGTTAGGGTTTCAAGGGTTAAATGTAGTCAAACTTTTGGAAAAAAGTTTTATGATGGAATCCATGGATTATATTTTAGAATTTTTTTTTATAAGAATGGAACTATGGTGATGGCTAACTATTTTTATAAAAATGAAAAGATGGAAGATGATGGAGGAAGTGATAATTTCAATGGATTTGAAAGTGTATGATATAAAGTATTAAAGGGACCAAATGAATGAAAATTAGTGATTTTTAAATGGAATTTTAGCAAAGAAAACCATGGACTAACATTGAGGAAATAATGGCCTCATATGCTCCAATGAAGGGAACCATGAACCATGGGTTCGGCCATGGTGTATGGCCGAACCCTATGGTGATATTTTAGGACTTTTATGAATAGAAAATGATGGAGAAGAATGATTAAATTTAAATGGATATATGGGACTATGTAATGTTTAAAATGGGATGAAAAACAAGGTTTTAAATGAATGATTTAAATTTCATTGGAGATTGGATTAAAGGGAGTAAAATGGACCCAAGAAAATGGAGATAGGGTACCATGGGTTCGGCCATGGTGTATGGCCGAGCCCATGATCCCTTTGTGGGCCACCTTTAGGGCCAAATGTGAAAGGACATATGGGGATTAAATGTTTTTCAAAATTAAACAATAGGTGACTGATTTTGGATATGTTATGGAATTATAAATGTAATAACCTGAATTTTTGATAAATATATATATTGGCATTTATTCATGTTAATTTGAAGCTTGATATAATAAAATGCCAAGTGGACCAAATTTTGGGACAATGGCCCAATTGGGCCATGGATTGGATTAAATCCATTTAATGGGTCAATGAGTACTAATCGGGTCAACGATGGTCAAAGTGGGCCCGATAGCCATGTGGGGCCCAATGGATCAAAATCGGTTCAAACCCTAAGGTAAGTGGAAAAGGAGGGAATCTAATTGGGCCAAGGGCCCAATGGTTACCCAATAGACCTTGAATTAGAATTGGTTCATTTAATCGGGCAACGGTAAGTAATTGGGTTAAGATTAGTCAAATTAGGTCAAAGGGCCATATGGGACCCAATGGACCAAGGTAATTAAGCCCTAAGGTAAATGGGTAAGGCAAGAATCTAATTGGGCCATGGGCCCAATGGTGATCCAATAAGAGGGATACATTTAATAAAAGTTTAAATCACCTAAGTTAGGTGATAAATGGACCAAGGTGACATGGCCAATGGGGCCCACCTCCACCTCACCCATGGAGGTGGCGTGTGGACCCAAGGATAGTGGGGCCGACCACCATGGTTGACTTGGTCAACCATCGGTGGATCTTATAGAAGGAATTTAATGGAATTAAATGAAATATGGGGCTTAATTAACTTAACCTAAAAATCAAATTGATCTAAGTTAATTAACCTAATCTAAATTGGTCAAATGGTCAAAACCACTCCAACAAATACAAACCACTCTTAAGAAACACAAAATAAAAACCATGGGCTTAAATGGTGGATTAACCACCACCAAAGTCAAGCTAGCCCATGCTTGGTTGGTGAGGGAATTAAATGTTGAGTAAAGGCCACTCCAACCACCTCCACCTCCTCTCCAACTAACCCATTTCACTCTAGCATTCCTCACACACCAAGATCGTCACCCACCTTGCAAAGGAAGAGAAGAAAAAACTTAGAAGAAAAAGAGAAGAAAAGAGAAGAAAAGAAAAGGAAAAGGCTAAGTATTGACCCACCACCTCAAGATAAACACTTGAAACACCTTTCTCATCACCTTCCCCTCTCCCTCTCTCAAGCAAACCCACTCAACCCTAGCTGATCCAAGCTTGTCCCACCATTGATCAAGCACATCTAGCCGATCAAAGATCAAGAGCAAGGAGAGAAGAGGCTAAGGAAATCAAGAGGAGCGACAGAGACCGGAGGAGCCGTCGGATCCGTAAGTATTTCTAAACAAGAGTTTAGATTTTTGTTTATGGTTAAAAAGGGAATCCATTTATTAGATAATGGCCAAAAACATCATGGGCCTTGGATCTAAGATCCATCAATGGAAGATTAAGAAATGGATAAACTTAGAGAGAGAGAGATTAAATGAATGGATGACCATAGGGTTCGGCCATGTAGCAAGGCCGAACCCCATGGTGAATGATGGGTAATTTAATTAAGGTTTGAAGGTTTAAAATGGTGGAGAAGCATTTATGATATTTAGTTTTCAAGTGATTTAAATGGTGATGATTTAGTGATCTATGAGGATTAGGACCCTTAGATGCTCAATGGTTGATGTTTTCTAAAATTTGAAATTTTGAGTATGGTATGTGATTTTCAAATGGGTGCTAAAAGACGGAAGTGGTAGAGTAAATAAGTTTGAATTATGGAGGTAATGAGGAAATGATTGGTGGTAGAAGTGGATTTTAAATGTAATTAAAAATCAAAAAAAAAAAAATTGAGGAAAGACATCATGGGTTCGGCCATGGTGTATGGCCGAACCCATGACCCATGTTTTTAGGTCATTCATGGGCTAAGTATGGTTTATATATGTGGTTAAACGAAATGGAAATTAGGTTAAGTTAATGATGAAATTTAGATGGATTTACAAAGTGTATGATATTTTTTTTTAGAGGGCCAAAATGAATGAGGATTATTGATTTTAAAAAAAAATGGATGTCTTTTGGACAAAAACATTGGTCTAAGAATGGCATCAATGGATGATGAGCCATGAACCATGGGTTCGGCCATGGTGTATGGCCGAACCCTTGGTGGTATTTAATAATTTTTTTTATGATGGGAAAGTATAGAAATTGGTTAAGAAAAATGGATAGATTGTATGGATGTTTCAAGTATGATATGTGATGTTGGTGATTTAAATGGATGATTTAATTTTCATTAGAGGTATGTTTAAATGGGTAAATGAAACCAAGAAAAATGGGGAAAGAAACATCATGGGTTCGGCCATGGTGTATGGCCGAACCCATGACCCAAATTTTGATCAATTTTAGGTTAAGGTTAATGCATGTATCAAATGCCTAGGAGTTTGTTTTAAAGAGCCAAAAAGAATGAAGATTTGTGATTTTAAAATTGGATTATTTTGGGACAAAACCTAGTCTTTGAAAATGGTGAACCTTAGGGTAGTGATTAGTGGATTTTTAATAAATGGAAAAGGATGTAGAAGAATGCTAGATTTTAATGGATTTATAAAAAATGATATGTGAGGTTTTAAATGGAATGAAAATGGGGACTAGAATGGATAAATTAAATTCATTGGAGATTGGATTAAAGGGAGTAAAATGGACCCAAGGGAATGGAAAATAGGCACCATGGGTTCGGCCATGGTGTATGGCCGAACCCATGACCCATTTGGAGGTCATGATTATGGGCCAAGCAGTAAATCTTATATGGAGTTAGATGATTACAAATTTAACTAAACAGGTGGCTGATTTTGGGATATGTTATGGAATCATAAATAGGTCTAAGTTATGGATGAAATCTAGACTTAAAATAGGCATAAGTGGGTGAATGATTTACCAGGGAAGAGAAAGTGGCAAAAGGGTAATTATTAGCCACATTGAGGAACCATGGGTTCAGCCATGGTACATGGCCGAACCCTATGTGGATTAGATGTAAAATTCGATGCAATATGAAAGATGAAAAGAAACGTATAGACGTTGTGTTTAGGCTCGCTCATTTGAATATTCAAAATGGTCAAAATCGGATTTATGTATGTGGTTAAACCAATGGATAATGGTCTAAGTTAAGGGCCGATTTTCAATAAACTTATAATGTATTTAAAGATCATTGAATGGACCTAGGGTTATGATTAGTTAGGAACTTAATCATGGATAACGTATGGACTAATTCGGTAAATGTAATAAGGTATCGGACGTCGCAAACGGTACGCGATCGGCGACCGAATTATCGAACGGAAAGCGTAACGGAACACGACACGGTATTCGGTAGGATTCCTACCTTTTTGTAAGCGATGGATATGTGATGGTGTTTTAAATTATTTAGATTTGGCTTATGATGGATTTGTGATTATGATTTACCTTATGATGTGTTTTTAAGTTATGAATCATATGGATTATATTTTAATATTATGCATTATATGGCTATGTATGGTATATCAAAATTATGGTTTATCTATATACTACATAGCATAATGCACGTATATCTCATGCATGGCATGGACGGGAAAATAATGAAACCGGAGTCCATGCTCCGTCTGGGCGACCGAGAATCAGACATGGGGATAGCCTGAGGGCTATAACCGGAGTCCATGCTCGGTCGGGGCGACCGAGAATCAGACATGGGGATAGCCTGAGGGCTATAACCGGAGTCCACGCTGCGTCGGGGCGACCAAGAAGCAAACATGGGGACGATACATTGTATGATCATAGAGACGATGGGTGGGACATATGACATAGGCACCCATGGCATAACATTTATCACATGCTTATTTTGTTATATGTTATTTTATCGATATATGTGTTATCACTAATCCATGTGCTAGCTCTACTCGGAGTCCTACGGGGCGCGTTGACTAAGGCCCTACTACTACCCTAACTGATAATGGAAGGGATGGCGGAAGCGGTTGACATGACAGGAGCCAAGCTTAGGAGCTTGGGCAGCGCAGTCTTAGTTTATTTACGTTTACATTTTGGAGATGTAATTTTAAAGTAACTTAGCTTGTCGGGTTGTATAAGTTTACATTTCTTGCGATGGTTTGGACGTTACTTATGGACGATTATATTTTGTGATATAAATGTGAACATAGGGGCATTTTGGTAATTCAATGTTGTATCTTCCCTTCTATCTAAAAACCAGTAGGATAGATTCTATTATCATGTTCCGCAATAATCATAATCCACGAGCTTACTTCCTACGCGTGAACCATTCTCGTGGACTTAGCTCTGCGCACGCGTGGGGTTGGCCAGTTAAGGCTCGGGCATTAGAAGCTCGGACTTAACTTGCGTCGTGGCGTCCGCGCCCTCTCTCACTCTTCTACTTCAAAAAAAAAAAAAAATAGACTCTGATTTTCGGAAAACGAGTGAAAAAGGGCGGGGCGTTACAGTTGGTATCAGAGCGAAATCGAAAGAATGAATCTCTCGAAGTATGATTAAGACGGTTGCATGTCTCACTGACAGCTAAGAATCCCAACTGACATACTCTTCGGAGTCCGCTGCACGGGGGCCGGATTAATCTACTTCGATTGACTCAGACTGAAACATTCAATCTGAGCGCCACATTTGACGTAAGAAAATGATAGTAAGGGAAGTACAATAAATATAACATTGATAGATTTATCAAACGTAGGAAAATTTCCCCCAATTTCACAAAAATGGACAAACATAGCTAGATGGGAAGTTTTCCCCAAACCAAGTATGCTTATTTGGCAACCTTCCCCAAATGAAAGAAACGATATTCGATACTTAGGAATTTTCCCCCAAAAATGAAGTATATTTGATCTATAATTCTCCCCCAAATTGAAGGAAATATTTGATGCTTAGGAAAAAATTTCCAAGCTATGAACATGACAATTTTATGAAGGAACTAAGGCAATGAATATTGTGCAATGACTTAGGAAATGCCACCAAAGAGAAGAACCCGTCGCAATCCCCGAGTGGAGAGAGAGGTAACACCCCCTCGACAGGAAGAAGAGGTACCACCACCTCATACAGCCGAGGGACAAAATAGTATAAACGTAGAAGGTGTACCTCCCGAGTTGAAAGACATAGTTCAAGCGGCAATCGCCTCTGCTCTACAACAACATTCAAGCGGCAATGCGACTGCCAGCGACTCTGGTAAACAGAAGATGGTCAAGGACTTCCAACAACAGCGCCTTCCCTACTTCAAGGGAAAGGAAGGGGCTGTGGGAGCGGAACACTGGTTAAAGGGGATCAACCAAATCTTGAATTTGCTCCAGATTTCCAGTACTGCTGATAAAATCTTATTGGCCACATCCCACTGATCGAGGATGCCGGTAGTTGGTGGGAAGTGGTAGAAAAGCAACAAGCACTAGTACCGGAAGGAGAAAGGATCCCCATGACATGGGAGTGGTTCTCAGCCACCTTCCTAGAACAATTTTTTCCGGAGGAAGAAAGAGAGAGCCAGACTGAAGCTTTCATCTCACTGGTACAGGGCAACATCACAGTGGCGGAGTATCACAGAGAATTTCTCAAGCTGTCTATCTATGGGTTCTACATGGTGGATAATGAACACCGAAGGGCCCGTAAGTTTGAACGGGGCCTTCGGCCAAGCATCAAGACTAGAGTGACTATATTCAAACAGCCCACACTGGCAGGGGTGGTTAGCAGGGCCACCATTGCAGAACGGGAACTAAATGAGATAGTGTGGTTCGACAACCGCCGAGGGCAGGGTGGGCGGGGTACATTCCAACCCAACAAGAAGTTCCGCTCGAATCCTAACAGGCCCTCATTCTCCACGGGATCTACCGGGGGCTTTCGCCCCAATCAGCCCTCCTCATCAACTTCAGTCACACAGGTTCCCCGGGGTGGGAACACATGTTACCAGTGTGGCCAACAGGGCCACTTCAAGAGGGATTGTCCACAGATCAACCGCCCTCCGGCTAGATCAACACAGTCGCGGGGAGGCAGAACATATAATCAGGTGGGGCGGGCACCAAAACCTGCGGGATCGGGATGACTCTTCACCATACCATCTCCAGTAGCAGTGGACCGTTCAGTGATGCAAGGTATGGCTGTAATTGGTAGTTCCTATGCTATTACATTATTTGACTCTGGAGCATCACATTCATTCATATCTGCTGCATTCATATCTGCCAAGGGTACACTAGTACAAAACCTGTCCACATCACTCACCATTCATATCCCCCGTCGGGTACACGCTGACAGGCAGGGTATCCCTAGAAGGCTGCAGGAGGAATTGAACCATCTCGCCTTGAATAGCCTTAGACTAGATAAGACACCAATGGTTGAACTTCCGGCGGTAGTAGCAGATTTTGCTGAGGTATTCCCATTAGAACTCCCCGGTTTGCCACCCAAAACGGAGATGGACTTTGAAATAAAATTACACCCCGGCGCCGCTCCAGTATCATTACCCCATTATAGGATGGCGCCAGCTGAGATGACCGAACTGAAGAAGTAAATTGATGAACTGCTCAGACTAGGCTTCATTCGGAACAGTACATCCGCATGGGGAGCCCTAGTGTTATTTGTGAAAAAGAAAGACAGTACCCTACGAATGTGTGTGGACTATAGGAAATTAAATCAGTTGACTGTCAGGAACAAGTATCCCCTACCCCGGATTGATGATCTGTTTGATCAACTTAGGGGTTCCTCTCATTTCTCTAAGATTGACCTGATGTCGGGATACCATCAAATTCGGGTTAGAGAAGAGGACATAGAGAAGACAGCCTTCAGGACACGGTATGGTCTATATGAATATGTAGTCATGCCGTTTGGACTTACTAATGCACCGGCAGTGTTCGTGGACCTGATGAATAGAATATTTCGTCCATACTTAGATCAGTTTGTGATCGTATTCATCGATGATATTCTGATCTACTCCAAAAGTCAGAACGAACATGCCGAGCACCTGCGGATACTCCTAGACACCTTGCGGAAGAACCAATTGTATGCCAAAGCCAACAAGTGTGAATTTTGGTTATCTAAAGTCCACTTCTTGGGGCACATCATATTAGAGGAAGGTATAGCCGTGGACCCGGCTAAGGTAGCAGCAGTCAAGGAATGGAAAGCGCCGACAAATATGATCGAGATCCGCAGTTTTCTGGGATTGGCCGGTTACTATCGGAAATTCATCATGGACTTCCCCAAGATTGCGGCTCCACTTACCCGACTCACTCAGAAAGGAGTCAAGTTTGAGTGGTCCAACTTGTGCGATCAGAGATTTGAGAAGCTAAATGAGAGGCTTATGACCGCTCCTATTCTGATCTTACCGGAAAGAGGCAAAAATTATGAAGTGTACTGTGATGCCTCCGGCCAGGGACTGGGGTGTACACTCAGTCAAAGTAATCGTGTGGTGGCGTACGGATCAAGGTAATTGAAAATTCATGAACGCCATTATCCCACACATGATCTAGAACTAGCAGCGGTGGTCTTCGCTCTCAAAAGTTGGAGACACCACCTCTATGGTGAAAAGTTTGAGTTGTTCTCGGATCACAAAAGTTTGAAGTACTTATTTGATCAGAAGAAACTCAATATGAGACAGCGTAGATGGATGGAATATCTGGCGGATTATGAGTTCGCACTTCGGTATCATCCGGGCAAGGCGAACAAAGTGGGGGATGCCCTCAGCCGATTGTCACATGTGACAGGAGCCAGCATGTTCAGGACGGAATGGGAGGTACTAAATACCATCAGAGAATTTAAACTCTACCTCAATAATCATGGGACCATTATAATCTGATTATACGATCCCACATGGTCTCCGAGATTGAACGGGAGCAACGGACAGATCCAGAAGTGGAGGAAGTTTGGGCTAAAATGTCTACCGGTGAGGTGATACCGGAGTGGGAATTACGACCAGGACAGGGTCTTATGTTCCGAGGCAGGACATATGTGCCTAAGAATTGCAGAAGAGAGTTGCTGATTGAAGCACACCAAACCAAACTCTCTATTCACTCGGGCAGCACCAAGATGTACCATGATCTTAAGAGGCACTATTGGTGACATGGACTTAAGAAAGACGTGGCAGAGTTTGTTGCTCGTTGCTTAACCTGTCAGCAGGTTAAGGCAGAACATCGGAAACCACCGGGTTTACTCGCACCCTTACCGGTACCAGAATGGAAATGGGAGCACATATCCATGGACTTTGTAACAGGGTTGCCAAGGACATCAAAGGGCAATGATACGATCTGGGTCATAGTGGACCGGTTGACCAAGTCCGCACATTTCCTCCCCATCAAAATGACAGATTCATCAGAGACTTTGGGTCGACGGTACATCCGAGAGATCATCAGGCTACATGGCATTCCCCAGTCTATTGTGTCCGACAGGGATGGTCGATTCACCGGTAGAGTATGGCAGGGTTTGCAGTCAGCTATGGGAACCGACGTATTAACTAGCACAGTATTTCATCCATAGACTGATGGACAGTCAGAGAGGACGATACAGACACTGGAAGATATGCTGAGAGCATGCATGCTAGACTTCAAGGGCGGATGGGAGGATCATCTGCCACTCGTGGAGTTCTCTTACAATAACAGTTACCAGGCAAGTCTCCAGATGGCTCCGTTTGAGGCCTTGTATGGTAGACCGTGTAGATCGCCAGTGTGTTGGACGGAGGCTGGTGAGCCTGCGTTGATTGGACCAGATTTGGTTACAGAGACTACAGCGCAGACTAAGCTGATACGGCAACATCTACTCACTGCACAGAGCCGTCAGAAGAGCTATGCCGACAAGAGGAGAAGGTTCCTCGAGTTTGAGGTGGGGGACTTGGTATTTCTGAAAGTCTCACCACGGAAGGGGCACATGAGATTCGAAAAGAAAGGGAAATTGTCGCCTAGATTTGTGGGGCCATTTCCAATACTGAAGAGGGTGCGAGGGGTAGCTTATCAATTAGCGCTCCCTCCACAACTGTCATCTCTACATGATGTATTTCATGTGTCCATGTTGAGAAAGTACAACCCTGATCCTTCCCATGTAATAAATGTTCAAGACATCGATGTACAAAGCGATGTGACATATGTGGACAAGCCGGTCAGAGTTATTGGAAGCGAACAAAGGGTGCTACGGAACCGCGCCATTCAATTCGTCAAAGTGGTATGGGAACGACATGGCAGTGAAGAAACCACCTGGGAACTTGAGTCGGAGATGAAAACCGCTTGTCCGGAGCTCTTCGCATGAGTTGTTTTGGACCCCTACTTCACTCGAATTTTCGGGACGAAAATTTCAAAAGAGGATTCTATTGTAATAACCCGAATTTTTGATAAATATATATATTGGCATTTATTCATGTTAATTTGAAGCTTGATATAATAAAATGCCAAGTGGACCAAATTTTGGGACAATGGCCCAATTGGGCCATGGATTGGATAAAATCCATTTAATGGGTCAATGAGGACTAATCGAGTCAACGATGGTCAAAATGGGCCCGATAGCCATGTGGAGCCCAATGGATCAAAATCGGTTCAAACCCTAAGGTAAGTGGAAAAGGAGGGAATCTAATTGGGCCATTGGCCCAATGGTTACCCAATAGACCTTGAATTAGAATTGGTTCATTTAATCGGGCAACGGTAAGTAATTGGGTCAAGATTAGTCAAATTGGGTCAAAGGGCCATATGGGACCCAATGGACCAAGGTAATTAAGCCCTAAGGTAAATGGGTAAGACAAGAATCTAATTGGGCCATGGGCCCAATGGTGATCCAATAAGAGGGATACATTTAATAAAAGTTTAAATCACCTAAGTTAGGTGATAAATGGACCAAGGTGACATGGCCAATGGGGCCCACCTCCACCTCACCCATGGAGGTGGCGTGTGGACCCAAGGATAGTGGGGCCGACCACCATGGTTGACTTGGTCAACCATCGGTGGATCTTATAGAAGGAATTTAATGGAATTAAATGAAATATGGGGCTTAATTAACTTAACCTAAAAATCAAATTGATCTAAGTTAATTAACCTAATCTAAATTGGTCAAATGGTCAAAACCACTCCAACAAATACAAACCATTCTTAAGAAACACAAAATAAAAACCATGGGCTTAAATGGTGGATTGGGCTCAACCACCACCACCAAAGTCAAGCTAGCCCATGCTTGGTTGGTGAGGGAATTAAATGTTGAGTAAAGGCCACTCCAACCACCTCCACCTCCTCTCCAACTAACCCATTTCACTCTAGCATTCCTCACACACCAAGATCGTCACCCACCTTGCAAAGGAAGAGAAGAAAAAACTTCGAAGAAAAAGAGAAGAAAAGAGAAGAAAAGAAAAGGAAAAGGCTAAGTATTGACCCACCACCTCAAGATAAACACTTGAAACACCTTTCTCATCACCTTCCCCTCTCCCTCTCTCAAGCAAACCCACTCAACCCTAGCCGATCCAAGCTTGTCCCACCATTGATCAAGCACATCTAGCCGATCAAAGATCAAGAGGAAGGAGAGAAGAGGCTAAGGAAATCAAGAGGAGCGACAAAGACCGGAGGAGCCGTCGGATCCGTAAGTATTTCTAAACAAGAGTTTAGATTTTTATTTATGGTTAAAAAGGGAATCCATTTATTAGATAATGGCCAAAAACATCATGGGCCTTGGATCTAAGATCCATCAATGGAAGATTAAGAAATGGATAAACTTAGAGAGAGATAGATTAAATGAATGGATGACCATAGGGTTCGGCCATGTAGCAAGGCCGAACCCCATGGTGAATGATGGGTAATTTAATTAAGGTTTGAAGGTTTAAAATGGTGGAGAAGGATTTATGATATTTAGTTTTCAAGTGATTTAAATGGTGATGATTTAGTGATCTATGAGGATTAGGACCCTTAGATGCTCAATGGTTGATGTTTTCTAAAATTTGAAAATTTTGAGTATGGTATGTGATTTTCAAATGGGTGCTAAAAGATGGAAGTGTTGGAGTAAATAAGTTTGAATTATGGAGGTAATGAGGAAATGATTGGTGGTAGAAGTGGATTTTAAATGCAATTAAAAATCAAAAAAAAAAAAATTTGAGGAAAGACATCATGGGTTCGGCCATGGTGTATGGCCGAACCCATGACCCATGTTTTTAGGTCATTCATGGGCTAAGTATGGTTTATATATGTGGTTAAACGAAATGGAAATTAGGTTAAGTTAATGATGAAATTTAGATGGATTTACAAAGTGTATGATATTTTTTTTTAGAGGGCCAAAATGAATGAGGATTATTGATTTTAAAAAAAAATGGATGTCTTTTGGACAAAAACATTGGTCTAAGAATGGCATTAATGGATGATGAGCCATGAACCATGGGGTCGGCCATGGTGTATGGCCGAACCCTTGGTGGTATTTAATAATTTTTTTTATGATGGGAAAGTATAGAAATTGGTTAAGAAAAATGGATAGATTGTATGGATGTTTCAAGTATGATATGTGATGTTGGTGATTTAAATGGATGATTTAATTTTCATTAGAGGTATGTTTAAATGGGTAAATGAAACCAAGAAAAATGGGGAAAGAAACATCATGGGTTCGGCCATGGTGTATAGCTGAACCCATGACCCAAATTTTGATCAATTTTAGGTTAAGGTTAATGCATGTATCAAATGCCTAGGAGTTTGTTTTAAAGGGCCAAAAAGAATGAAGATTTGTGATTTTAAAATTGGATTATTTTGGGACAAAACCTAGTCTTTGAAAATGGTGAACCTTAGGGTAGTGATTAGTGGATTTTTAATAAATGGAAAAAGGATGTAGAAGAATGCTAGATTTTAATGGACTTATAAAAAATGATATGTGAGGTTTTAAATGGAATGAAAATGGGGACTAGAATGGATAAATTAAATTCATTGGAGATTGGATTAAAGGGAGTAAAATGGACCCAAGGGAATGGAAAATAGGCACCATGGGTTCGGCCATGGTGTATGGCCGAACCCATGACCCATTTGGAGGTCATGATTATGGGCCAAGCAGTAAATCTTATATGGAGTTAGATGATTACAAATTTAACTAAATAGGTGGCTGATTTTGGGATATGTTATGGAATCATAAATAGGTCTAAGTTATGGATGAAATCTAGACTTAAAATAGACATAAGTGGGTGAATGATTTACCATGGAAGAGAAAGTGGCAAAAGGGTAATTATTAGCCACATTGAGGAACTATGGGCTGAACCCTATGTGGATTAGATGTAAAATTCGATGCAATATGAAAGATGAAAAGAAACGTATAGATGCTGTGTTTAGGCTCGCTCATTTGAATATTCGAAATGGTCAAAATCGGATTTATGTATGTGATTAAACCAATGGATAATGGTCTAAGTTAAGGGCCGATTTTCAATAAACTTATAATGTATTTAAAGATCATTGAATGGACCTAGGGTTATGATTAGTTAGGAACTTAATCATGGATAACGTATGGACTAATTCGGTAAATGTAATAAGGTATCGGACATCGCAAACGGTACGCGATCGGCGACCGGATTATCAAACGGAAAGCGTAACGGAACGCGACACGGTATTCGGTAGGATTCCTACCTTTTTGTAAGCGATGGATATGTGATGGTGTTTTAAATTATTTAGATTTGGCTTATGATGGATTTATGATTATGATTTATCTTATGATGTGTTTTTAAGTTATGAATCATATGGATTATATTTGAATATTATGCATTATATGGCTATTTATGGTATATCAAAATTATGGTTTATCTATATACTACATAGCATAATGCACGTACATCTCATGCATGGCATGGACGGGAAGATAATGAAACCGGAGTCCATGCTCCGTTTGGGCGACCGAGAATCAGACATGGGGATAGCCTGAGGGCTATAACCGGAGTCCATGCTCGGTCGGGGCAATCGAGAATCAGACATGGGGATAGCCTGAGGGCTATATCCGGAGTCCATGCTCCGTCGGGGCGACCGAGAAGCAAACATGGGGACGATACATTGTATGGTCATACGGACGATGGGTGGGACATATGACATAGGCACACATGGCATAACATTTATCACATGCTTATTTTGTTATATGTTATTTTATCGATATATGTGTTATCACTAATCCATGTGCTAGCCCTACTCGGAGTCCTACTGGGCGCGTTGACTAACGCCCTACTTCTACCCTAACTGATAACGCACGGGATGGCGGAAGCGGTGGACATGACAGGAGCCAAGCTTAGGAGCTTGGGCAGCGCAGTCTTAGTTTATTTACGTTTACATTTTGGAGATGTAATTTTAAAGTAACTTAGCTTGTCGGGTTGTATAAGTTTACATTTCTTGCGATGGTTTGGACGTTACTTATGGACGATTATATTTTGTGATATAAATGTGAACATAGGGACATTTTGATAATTCAATGTTGTATCTTCCCTTCGATCTAAAAACCAGTAGGATAGATTCTATTATCATGTTCTGCAATAATCATAATCCATGAGCTTACTTCCTACGCGTGAACCATTCTCGTGGACTTAGCTCTGCGCACGCGTGGGGTTGGCCAGTTAAGGGTCGGGCATTAGAAGCTCGGACTTAATTCGCGTTGTGGCGTCCCCGCCCTCTCTCACTCTTCTATTTCAAAAAAAAAAAAAAAATTAGACTCTGATTTTCGGAAAACGAGTGAAAAAGGGCGGGGCGTTACAGTTGGTATCAGAGCGAAATCGAAAGAATGAATCTCTCGAAGTATGATTAAGACGGTTGCATGTCTCACTGACAGCTAAGAATCCCAACTGACATACTCTTCGGAGTCCGCTGCACGGGGGCCGGATTAATCTACTTCGATTGACTCAGACTGAAACATTCAATCTGAGCGCCACATTTGACGTAAGAAAATGATAGTAAGGGAAGTACAATAAATATAACATTGATAGATTTATCAAACGTAGGAAAATTTCCCCCAATTTCACAAAAATGGACAAACATAGCTAGATGGGAAGTTTTCCCCAAACCAAGTATGCTTATTTGGCAACCTTCCCCAAATGAAAGAAACGATATTCGATACTTAGGAATTTTCCCCCCAAAAATGAAGTATATTTGATCTATAATTCTCCCCCAAATTGAAGGAAATATTTGATGCTTAGGAAAAAATTTCCAAGCTATGAACATGACAATTTTATGAAGGAACTAAGGCAATGAATATTGTGCAATGACTTAGGAAATGCCACCAAAGAGAAGAACCCATCGCAATCCCCGAGTGGAGAGAGAGGTAACACCCCCCTCGACAGGAAGAAGAGGTACCACCACCTCATACAGCCGAGGGACAAAATAGTATAAACGTAGAAGGTGTACCTCCCGAGTTGAAAGACATAGTTCAAGCGGCAATCGCCTCTGCTCTACAACAACATTCAAGCGGCAATGCGACCGCCAGCGACTCCGGTAAATGGAAGATGGTCAAGGACTTCCAACAACAGCGCCCTCCCTACTTCAAGGGAAAGGAAGGGGATGTGGGAGCAGAACACTGGTTAAAGAGGATCAACCAAATCTTGAATTTGCTCCAGATTTCTAGTACTTCTGATAAAATCTTATTGGCCACATCCCAACTGATCGAGGATGCCGGTAGTTGGTGGGAAGTGGTAGAAAAGCAACAAGCACTAGTACCGGAAGGAGAAAGGATCCCCATGACATGGGAGTGGTTCTCAGCCACCTTCCTAGAACAATTTTTTCCGAAGGAAGAAAGAGAGAGCCAGACTGAAGCTTTCATCTCACTGGTACATGGCAACATGATAGTGGCGGAGTATCACAGAGAATTTCTCAAGCTGTCTATCTATGGGTTCTACATGGTGGATAATGATCACCGAAGGGCCCGCAAGTTTGAACGGGGCCTTCGGCCAAGCATCAAGACTAGAGTGACTATTTTCAAAGAGCCCACACTGGCAGGGGTGGTTAGCAGGGCCACCATTGCAGAACGGGAACTAAATGAGATAGTGCGGTTCGACAACCGCCGAGGGCAGGGTGGGCAGGGTACATTCCAATCCAACAAGAAGTTCCGCCCGAATCCTAACAGGCCCTCACCCTCCACGGGATCTACCGGGGGCTTTCGCCCCAATCAGCCCTCCTCATCAACTTCAGTCACACAGGTTCCCCGGGGTGGGAACACATGTGACCAGTGTGGCCAACAGGGCCACTTCAAGAGAGATTGTCCACAGATCAACCGACCCTCTAACTCCAGGGGTGCCTTCCGCCCTCCGGCTAGATCAACGCAGTCGCGGGGAGGCAAAACATATAATCAGGCGGGGCGGGCACCAAAACCTGCGGGATCAGGATGACTCTTCACCATACCATCTCCAGTAGCAGTGGACCATTCAGTGATGCAAGGTATGGCTGTAATTGGTAGTTCCTATGCTGTTACATTATTTGACTCTGGAGCATCACATTCATTCATATATGCTGCATTCATATCTGCCAAGGGTACACTAGTACAAAACCTGTCCACATCACTCACCATTGTATCCCCCGTCGGAGACACATCCTTAGGACTAATATGTACGGCATTGAACACGGAACTCGCGTGATTCAGATTCGAGTTCAATTATTTAGTAATCGATATGGCGGAATATGATGTCATATTTGGCATGGATTGGTTGACTACGTATCAGGTCCATATTGACTGCCATCTTCGTAGGGTGATATTTTGGTCACCCGAAGGAGAGCGGTACGTGGTACACGCTGACAGGCAGGGTATCCCTAGAAGGCTGCAGGAGGAATTGAACCATCTCGCCTTGAACAGCCTTAGACTAGATAAGACACCAATGGTTGAACTTCCGGCGGTAGTAGCAGATTTTGCCGAGGTATTCCCATTAGAACTCCCCGGTTTGCCACCCAAGAGGGAGATAGACTTTGAAATAAAATTGCACCCCGGCACCGCTCCAGTATCATTACCCCATTATAGGATGGCGCCAGCTGAGATGACCGAACTGAAGAAGCAAATTGATGAATTGCTCAGACTAGGCTTCATTCAGAACAGTACATCCGCATGGGGAGCCCCAGTGTTATTTGTGAAAAAGAAAGACAGTACCCTACGAATGTGTGTGGACTATAGGAAATTAAATCAGTTGACAGTCAGGAACAAGTATCCCCTACCCCAGATTGATGATCTATTTGATCAACTTAGGGGTTCCTCTCATTTCTCTAAGATTGACCTGATGTCCGGATACCATCAAATTCGGGTTAGAGAAGAGGACATAGAGAAGACAGCCTTCAGGACACGGTATGGTCTATATGAATATGTAGTCATGCTGTTTGGACTTACTAATGCACCGGCAGTGTTCATGGACCTGATGAATAGAATATTCTGTCCATACTTAGATCAGTTTGTGATCGTATTCATCGATGATATTCTGATCTACTCCAAAAGTCAGAACGAACATGCCGAGCACCTGCGGATAGTCCTAGACACCTTGCGGAAGAACCAATTGTATGCCAAAGCCAGTAAGTGTGAATTTTGGTTATCTGAAGTCAACTTCTTGGGGCACATCATATCAGAGGAAGGTATAGCCGTGGACCCGGCTAAGGTAGCAGCAGTCAAGGAATGGAAAGCGTCGACAAATGAGACCGAGATCCGCAGTTTTCTGGGATTGGCCGGTTACTATCGGAAATTCATCATGGACTTCTCCAAGATTGCAGCTCCACTTACCCGACTCACTCAGAAAGGAGTCAAGTTTGAGTGGTCCAACCTGTGCGATCAGAGATTTGAGAAGCTAAAGGAGAGGCTTACGACCGCTCCTATTCTGATCTTGCCGGAAAGAGGCAAAAATTATGAAGTGTACTGTGATGCCTCCAGCGAGGGACTGGGGTGTACACTCAGTCAAAGTAATCGTGTGGTGGCGTACGGATCAAGGCAATTGAAAATTCATGAACGCTATTATCCCACACATGATCTAGAACTAGCAGCGGTGGTCTTCGCTCTCAAAAGCTGGAGACACTACCTCTATGGTGAAAAGTTTGAGGTGTTCTCCGATCACAAAAGTTTGAAGTACTTATTTGATCGGAAAGAACTAAATATGAGACAGCGTAAATGGATGGAATATCTGGCGGATTATGAGTTCGCACTTCGGTATCATCCGGGCAAAGCGAACAAAGTGGGGGATGCCCTCAGCCGCTTGTCACATGTGACAGTAGCCAGCATGATCAGGACGGAATGGGTGGTACTAAATACCATCAGAGAATTTAAATTCTACCTCAATAATCATGGGACCATATATAATCTGATCATACGATCCCACATGGTCTCCGAGATTGAACGGGAGCAACGGACAAATCCAGAAGTGCAGGAAGTTTGGGCTAAAATGTCTACCGGTGAGGTGATACCGGAGTGGGAATTACGACCAGGACATGGTCTTATGTTCCGAGGCAGGACATATGTGCCTAAGAATTGCAGAAGAGAGTTGCTGATTGAAGCACACCAAACCAAACTCTCTATTCACTCGGGCAGCACCAAGATGTACCATGATCTTAAGAGGCACTATTGGTGACATGGACTTAAGAAAGACGTGGCAGAGTTTGTTGCTCGTTGCTTAACCGGTCAGCAGGTTAAGGCAGAACATCGGAAACCACCGGGTTTACTCGCACCCTTACCGGTACCAGAATGGAAATGGGAGCACATATCCATGGACTTTGTAACAGGGTTGCCAAGGACATCAAAGGGCAATGATGAGATCTGGGTCATAGTGGACCGGTTGACCAAGTCCGCACATTTCCTCCCCATCAAAATGACAGATTCATCAGAGACTTTGGGTCGACGGTACATCCAAGAGATCATCAGGCTACATGGTATTCCCCTGTCTATTGTGTCCAACAGGGATGGTCAATTCACCGGTAGAGTATGGCAGGGCTTGCAGTCGGCTATGGGAACCGACGTATTAACTAGCACAGCATTTCATCCACAGACTGATGGACAGTCAGAGAGGACGATACAGACAGTGGAAGATATGCTGAGAGCATGCATGCTAGACTTCAAGGGCGGATGGGAGGATCATTTGCCACTCGTGGAGTTCTCTTACAATAACAGTTACCAGGCAAGTCTCCAGATGGTTCCGTTTGAGGCCTTGTATGGTAGACCGTGTAGATCGCCAGTGTGTTGGACGGAGGCTGGTGAGCCTGCGTTGATCGGACCAGATTTGGTTGCAGAGACTACAACGCAGACTAAGCTGATACGGCAACATCTACTCACTGCACAGAGCCGTCAGAAGAGTTATGCTGACAAGAGGAGAAGGTTCCTCGAGTTTGAGGTGGGGGACTTGGTATTTCTGAAAGTCTCACCACGGAAGGGGCACATGAGATTCGAAAAGAAAGGGAAACTGTCGCCTAGATTTGTGGGGCCGTTCCCAATACTGAAGAGGGTGGGAGGGGTAGCTTATCAATTAGCGCTCCCTCCACAACTGTCATCTCTACATGATGTATTTCATGTGTCCATGCTGAGAAAGTACAACCCTGATCCTTCCCATGTAATAAATGTTCAAGACATCGATGTACAAAGCGATGTGACATATGTGGACAAGCCGGTCAGAGTTATTGGAAGCGAACAAAGGGTGCTACGGAACCGCGCCATTGAATTCGTCAAAGTGGTATGGGAACGACATGGCAGTGAAGAAACCACCTGGGAACTTGAGTCAGAGATCAAAACCGCTTGTCCGGAGCTCTTCGCATGAGTTGTTTTGGACCCCTACTTCACTCGAATTTTCGGGACGAAAATTTCAAAAGAGGATTCTATTGTAATAACCCGAATTTTTGATAAATATATATATTGGCATTTATTCATGTTAATTTGAAGCTTGATATAATAAAATGCCAAGTGGACCAAATTTTGGGACAATGGCCCAATTGGGCCATGGATTGGACAAAATCCATTTAATGGGTCAATGAGGACTAATCGGGTCAACGATGGTCAAAGTGGGCCCGATAGCCATGTGGGGTCCAATGGATCAAAATCGGTTCAAACCCTAAGGTAAGTGGAAAAGGAGGGAATCTAATTAGGCCATGGGCCGAATGGTTACCCAATAGACCTTGAATTAGAATTGGTTCATTTAATCGGGCAACGGTAAGTAATTGGGTCGAGATTAGTCAAATTGGGTCAAAGGGCCATATGGGACCCAATGGACCAAGGTAATTAAGCCCTAAGGTAAATGGGTAAGACAAGAATCTAATTGGGCCATGGGCCCAATGGTGATCCAATAAGAGGGATACATTTAATAAAAGTTTAAATCACCTAAGTTAGGTGATAAATGGACCAAGGTGACATGGCCAATGGGGCCCACCTCCACCTCACCCATGGAGGTGGCGTGTGGACCCAAGGATAGTGGGGCCGACCACCATGGTTGACTTGGTCAACCATCGGTGGATCTTATAGAAGGAATTTAATGGAATTAAATGAAATATGGGGCTTAATTAACTTAACCTAAAAATCAAATTGATCTAAGTTAATTAACCTAATCTAAATTGGTCAAATGGTCAAAACCACTCCAACAAATAAAACCACTTAAGAAACACAAAATAAAAACCATGGGCTTAAATGGTGGATTGGGCTCAACCACCACCACCAAAGTCAAGCTAGCCCATGCTTGGTTGGTGAGGGAATTAAATGTTGAGTAAAGGCCACTCCAACCACCTCCACCTCCTCTCCAACTAACCCATTTCACTCTAGCATTCCTCACACACCAAGATCGTCACCCACCTTGCAAAGGAAGAGAAGAAAAAACTTAGAAGAAAAAGAGAAGAAAAGAGAAGAAAAGAAAAGGAAAAGGCTAAGTATTGACCCACCACCTCAAGATAAACACTTGAAACACCTTTCTCATCACCTTCCCCTCTCCCTCTCTCAAGCAAACCCACTCAACCCTAGCCGATCCAAGCATGTCCCACCATTGATCAAGCACATCTAGCCGATCAAAGATCAAGAGGAAGGAGAGAAGAGGCTAAGGAAATCAAGAGGAGCGACAAAGACCGGAGGAGCCGTCGGATCCGTAAGTATTTCTAAACAAGAGTTTAGATTTTTATTTATGGTTAAAAAGGGAATCCAGTTATTAGATAATGGCCAAAAACATCATGGGCCTTGGATCTAAGATCCATCAATGGAAGATTAAGAAATGGATAAACTTAGAGAGAGATAGATTAAATGAATGGATGACCATAGGGTTCGGCCATGTAGCAAGGCCGAACCCCATGGTGAATGATTGGTAATTTAATTAAGGTTTGAAGGTTTAAAATGGTGGAGAAGGATTTATGATATTTAGTTTTCAAGTGATTTAAATGGTGATGATTTAGTGATCTATGAGGATTAGGACCCTTAGATGCTCAATGGTTGATGTTTTCTAAAATTTGAAAATTTTGAGTATGGTATGTGATTTTCAAATGGGTGCTAAAAGATGGAAGTGGTGGAGTAAATAAGTTTGAATTATGGAGGTAATGAGGAAATGATTGGTGGTAGAAGTGGATTTTAAATGTAATTAAAAATCAAAAAAAAAAAAATTTGAGGAAAGACATCATGGGTTCGGCCATGGTGTATGGCCGAACCCATGACCCATGTTTTTAGGTCATTCATGGGCTAAGTATGGTTTATATATGTGGTTAAACGAAATGGAAATTAGGTTAAGTTAATGATGAAATTTAGATGGATTTACAAAGTGTATGATATTTTTTTTTAGAGGGCCAAAATGAATGAGGATTATTGATTTTAAAAAAAAATGGATGTCTTTTGGACAAAAACATTGGTCTAAGAATGGCATTAATGGATGATGAGCCATGAACCATGGGTTCGGCCATGGTGTATGGCCGAACCCTTGGTGGAATTTAATAATTTTTTTTATGATGGGAAAGTATAGAAATTGGTTAAGAAAAATGGATAGATTGTATGGATATTTCAAGTATGATATGTGATGTTGGTGATTTAAATGGATGATTTAATTTTCATTAGAGGTATGTTTAAATGGGTAAATGAAACCAAGAAAAATGGGGAAAGAAACATCATGGGTTTGGCCATGGTGTATGGCCGAACCCATGACCGAAATTTTGATCAATTTTAGGTTAAGGTTAATGCATGTATCAAATGCCTAGGAGTTTGTTTTAAAGGGCCAAAAACAATGAAGATTTGTGATTTTAAAATTGGATTATTTTGGGACAAAACCTAGTCTTTGAAAATGGTGAACCTTAGGGTAGTGATTAGTGGATTTTTAATAAATGGAAAATGATGTAGAAGAATGCTAGATTTTAATGGATTTATAAAAAATGATATGTGAGGTTTTAAATGGAATGAAAATAGGGACTAGAATGGATAAATTAAATTCATTGGAGATTGGATTAAAGGGAGTAAAATGGACCCAAGGGAATGGAAAATAGGCACCATGGGTTCGGCCATGGTGTATGGCCGAACCCATGACCCATTTGGAGGTCATGATTATGGGCCAAGCAGTAAATCTTATATGGAGTTAGATGATTACAAATTTAACTAAATAGGTGGCTGATTTTGGGATATGTTATGGAATCATAAATAGGTCTATGTTATGGATGAAATCTAGACTTAAAATAGACATAAGTGGGTGAATGATTTACCATGGAGGAGAAAGTGGCAAAAGGGTAATTATTAGCCACATTGAGGAACCATGGGCTGAACCCTATGTGGATTAGATGTAAAATTCGATGCAATATGAAAGATGAAAAGAAACATATAGATGCTGTGTTTAGGCTCGCTCATTTGAATATTCGAAATGGTCAAAATCGAATTTATGTATGTGATTAAACCAATGGATAATGGTCTAAGTTAAGGGCCGATTTTCAATAAACTTATAATGTATTTAAAGATCATTGAATGGACCTAGGGATATGATTAGTTAGGAACTTAATCATGGATAACGTATGGACTAATTCGGTAAATGTAATAAGGTATTGGTCGTCGCAAACGGTACGCGATCGGCGACCGGATTATCGAACGGAAAGCGTAACGGAACGCGACACGGTATTCAGTAGGATTCCTACCTTTTTGTAAGCGATAGATATGTGATGGTGTGTTAAATTATTTTGATTTGGCTTATGATGGATTTATGATTATGATTTATCTTATGATGTGTTTTTAAGTTATGAATCATATGGATTATATTTTAATATTATGCATTATATGGCTATGTATCGTATATCAAAATTATGGCTTATCTATATACTACATAGCATAATGCACGTACATCTCATGCCTGGCATGGGCGGGAAAATAATGAAACCGGAGTCCATGCTCCGTCGGGGCGACCGAGAATCAGAGATGGGGATAGCCTGAGGGCTATAACCGGAGTCCATGCTCCGTCGGGGCGACCGAGAATCAGACATGGGGATAGCCTGAGGGCTATAACCGGAGTCCATGCTCCGTCGGGGTGACCGAGAAACAAACATGGGGACGATACATTGTATGATCATACGGACGATGGGTGGGACATATGACATAGGCAACCATGGCATAACATTCATCACATGCTTATTTTGTTATATGTTATTTTATCGATATATGTGTTATCACTAATCCATGTGCTAGCCCTACTCGGAGTCGTACTGTGCGCGTTGACTAACGCCCTACTTCTACCCTAGCTGATAACGCAGGGGATGGCGGAAGCGGTGGACATGACGGAGCCAAGCTTAGGAGCTTGGGCAGCGCAGTCTTAGTTTATTTACGTTTACATTTTGGAGATGTAATTTTAAAGTAACTTAGCTTGTCGGGTTGTATAAGTTTACATTTCTTGCGATGGTTTGGACGTTACTTTTGGACAATTATATTTTGTGATATAAATGTGAACATAGGGGCATTTTGGTAATTCAATGTTGTATCTTCCCTTCTATCTAAAAACCGGTAGGATAGATTATATTATCATGTTCCGCAATAATCATAATCCACGAGCTTACTTCCTACGCGTGAACCATGCCGTGGACTTAGCTCCGCGCACGCGTGGGGTTGGCCAGTTAAGGGTCGGGCATTAGAAGCTCGGACTTAACTCGTGTCGTGGCGTCCGCGCCCTCTCTCACTCTTCTATTTCAGAAAAAAAAAAAAAATAGACTCTGATTTTCGGAAAACGGTTGAAAAAGTGCGGGGCGTTACAATAAATGGGTCTAAGTTATGGATGAAATTTAGACTTAAAATAGACATAAGTGGGTGAATGATTAATCATAGAGGAGAGAGTGGAAAAATGGTAATTATTAGCCACTTTGAAGAACCATGGGTTCGGCCATGGTACATGGCCGAACCCTATGTGGATTAGACATGAAATCGAATGCATTATGAATGACTAATTGGAATGGATAGTTGCTGCGTTTAGGTTCGCAAATTAGAGTATTTAAATGGCCAAAGAAATTGGATTTATGTTTGTGTTTTAACCAATGGATAATGGGCTAAGTTAAGGACCGATTTTTGATAAACTTGTAATATACTTAAGGATCATTGAATGGATCTAGGGTTATGATCAGTTAGGAACTTAATCATGGATAACGTATGGACTAATTCGGTAAATGTAATAAGGTATCGGGACGTCGCAAACGGTACGCGATCGGCGACCAGATTATCAAACTGAAAGCGTAACGGAACGCTACATGGTATTCTGTAGGATTCCTACCTTTTTGTAAGCGATGGATATGTGATGGTATTTTAGATTATTTTAATTTGACTTATGATAGATTTATGATTATGATTTATCTTATGATGAGTTTTAAGTTATGAATCATATGGATTATATTTTAACATTATGCATTATAGGGCTATGTATGGTATATCAAAATTATGGTTTATCTATATACTACATAGCATAATGAACGTACATCTCATGCATTGCATGGGCGGGAAAATAATGAAACCGGAGTCCATGCTCCGTCGGGGCGACCGAGAATCAGACATGGGGATAGCCTGAGGGCGATAACCGGAGTCCATGCTCCGTCGGGGCGACCGAGAATCAAACATGGGGATAATTCTATAACCGGAGTCCATGCTCCGTCGGGGCGACCGAGAATCAAACATGGGGATAATACATTGTATGATCATACGGATGATGGGTGAGACACATGACATAGGCACCCATGGCATAGCATTCATTACATGCTTATTTTGTTATATTTTATTGTATCGGTATGCGTGTTATCACTAATCCATTTGCTAGCCCTACTAGGAGTCCTACTGGGCGCGTTGACTAACGCCCTACTTCTACCCTAGCTGATGACACAGGGGATGGCGGAAGCGGTGGACATGACAGGAGCTAAGCTTAGGAGCTTGGGAAGCGCAGTCGTAGTTTATTTACGTTTACATTTTGGAGATGTAATTTTAAAGTAACTTAGCTTGTCGGGTTGTATAAATTTACATTTCTTGCGATGGTTTGGACGTTACTTATGGACAATTACATCTGCTGATATAAATATGATCATAGGGGTATTTTGGTAATTTAATGTTGTATCTTCCCTTCTATCTAAAAGCTGGTAGGATAAAATCTATTATCATGTTCCGCAATGATTATAGTCCGCGAGCTTACTTCCTACGCGTGAACCATTCTCGTGGACTTAGTTCCGCGCACGCGTGGGGTTGGTCAGTTAAGGGTCGGGCTTTAGAAGCTCGGACTTAACTCGCGTCGTGGCGTCCGCGCCCTCTCTCACTCTTTTATTTTCAAAAAAAAAAAAAATAGACTCTGATTTCAGTGAGAAAGGGGCGGGCGTTATAGTTTTATCTATGAAATGAAACACCCCAAGCAACCAACGTCCCTTGTGGTTGAACTTGTGTAACCTCCCCTTTCCTTAAGGTCTATCATTAACAATTCAAATTGGAGTTTCATCATAAGATGAAACTCTTCCCCTCCTCCAACGTCTCCTTGCATGGTTGTTGGTGTAACCTCCCCTCCTTGGCTCCTTCTTCTCATTATCATCTCACATTACCCTTGCATTTGTAACTCTCAAAACAGCCACCCCACTTATCTCCTTTGTAGCCGTTACATGCATGCAATGTCTCATGCAACCAACGTCCCATGATGTGAATTTGAATAACTTCTCATTAAAGACTATGAGTGGGGATTTCATATTTGAGATGAAACTCCCCCACCCCCCTCTAGCTGCCCTTCAACGTGTGGAGTGAGGTGAGTTTGAATCATCAACTCTTTCACTTCACACAGCACTTAATTAAAACTTATTTAACAACTCACTTACTTAAATTTATTTTAATCAACTCACTCACTTTAATTATTCTAAATCAGCTCACTCATTTAACTCAACTATTAACTCCATTTTCAAAATCCAATCAGTCCCAATTTAATCAATCTTGGACTTACTTAGTGATCAACAAAGTCAAACCCGCCCCATTGGGTCCAATTTGGCCATTTTGACCCATTTGACGAAATTTGACCCAAATATGATTCTTGACCCGTTTAAGTTCATCTTATCCATTTATTTATTTTGTAATCAAAACTACTAACTATTGGGTCTTGATTGAACCATTGACCCATTTAAATTCAAATCAAATATATCATAATGGCAATTTCGTAAATATGAATAAATTCATATAAATTGCTAACTTTGAAATTCCAGGGTGTTAAGCCACAATCACGAGGTGATTCATTCGAGTGTTGTTCCTACGGATAGAATATCTCATGGTGGATGATGCGCCCTGGATTAATTGTGCCCAAGGATGGATTATACCCATAGGAGGGTTATATTCATGGATGGTTATTAACCATGGATAGATGATACTCACGAATAGAGTGATACCAGAGATGAATGTGTATAACCATGGATGATGGTTCCCATGGTGGTTTGGATTGATGACCAAGTATCAGTACCATGGTAGACATGTTGGTAGTGTGATGTACCTGTTGGTCCCATAGATGATGTATTGTTCTAATGATTGGGACATGTTTCGAGTTACATCCCACGTGATAAGAAAAAGGTGTTAGTCATATTACGACTTGTATCACAGGAAAGTTAGTGTTGAAAAATACTTGGTATCGTAGAAGTTATGAACAAAAGGGTTAGTCACATAGTGACTTATGTGCAAAAGAAGATATGCTTAATTTTGGAGATGTATTTAATGGAAAAGATAGGAGTCTAGTGAAACTTGAATGGGAAGCTATAGGCGACAGCCGAGTTAGTCTAGCTAGCTGACTCTGTAGTTAGCCGATGGAGTTCTAGGAGAGTGCAGCTAGAAACCTAGTTAATGGAATCAGCGAAAGTCTTGGGCATAGGCTCGCATTGGCAGGCTATCTCACTAACAAATTTCAAGGAGGGCAAGGTCATCACTAGTATCACACAGAGAGTAGACGAATGAACGTATTGAGCGAGTACGTATGGAAAAATATCTTGGTAGTAGGCAAAGTGAAACAGAGTACATTGATCTACAGGAGATCACAATTGGGCTCATGAGAAAAAGATATAACATGAGACATAATAAAAAGTGTTACGGAACCGAGCGATTCAGTTCATCAAGGTGGTGTGGGATCGACATGGTAATGAGGAAGCCACTTGGGAACTTAAATCGGAAATGAGAACAACTCACCCTGAGCTATTTATGTAATTTATTTTGGAACCCTACTTCGCTCGATTTTTGGGACGAAAAATTTAAAAAGAGGATTGTATTGTAATAACCCAGATTTTTGAGTTATAAATATTTACTGAATTTGCCATTGAATTTGTGAATTAAAGGATATGGACAAAAGATGGGTAAATTGTGGGGTCAATTGACCAATTAAGCCCCAATGTACATGTTATAAGGTTTAATTTAAAATATATGGGTAAGATGTGTTAAATGGGGTCAAGGTTGTTATTTGGGGTCAAAATGCCCAATTGGGACCCAATGGGTCATGGTTGACTTGGTTGACCACCAAGTGAGTCGAGTTGGAAATGGAATCAAATAATTGAGTTGATTCAAGTGAATTAAATGAGTGAGTTGAACTAAATGGTAAGTTGAGTTGAATGAGTTGGATTGGAGGTTATGGAGACCTTCATCTCAAGTGAGTGGAGTGGGAAGATGAGGGGTTGTAGTTGTTTCAAAGACTCAATAAAGGCACACACGTTGGATGGATGGAATTTTATCTCATGCATAAAACTCCAAATGGGAATCAATGGGAGGTGGGCCGTTTGGTGTGGGTTACACAAACCACATCAAGTTAGCCCACGTTGGGAAGCTTGGAGGGTTTCCATCTCAAGATGGAAACCCAAGAGCCACACTTTGGGAGTGTTTCATCCCAAGGATGAAACCTCCAAAAGAAACTTAAAGGAGGGAGGTGAAGGGACATGAGAGTTACCAAGGGGTGTCACCAAAGGACACCACCTTTGGCAACCCTTATTAACCAAGAGAAGGGTTTTATCTTAAAGTCACACTCTTCCTCTCCCTCTTGGCCGTTCCCACCTTTCAAAGACAAGAAAGACTAGGTTTTTCTCATCTCACTCTCTCCCTCTCTCACATAAAGCCGACCACTCATCAAGACAAAAGGATTTTGAAAAGTGTTTGATCTCAAACTGTATGCAAGGCTTAATTCTATCTCTCTCTCAAACCTATACCCCTTTTGGCCGAACCACTTTTGGAGGTGTATATTGATCAAGCTCACACTCGGCCAAAGGATCAAGAAAAGATGGAGAGACTAAGGAATGAAAGGATCGGAAGAACAAGTAGGAGAGAAATAACTTGAGGAATCGCGGCATTAGTAAGTGCTCAATAAACTCTTTTTAAATAAGAGAATAGTTAAGGACATGGTTCGGCCATTGCTTGGCCGAACCCTAAATTTTATGATGGATGGAAGAACCAAAGATGAACCATAGGGTTCGGCCATGTGCATGGCCGAACCCCATGGAAAGAGTCAAGGAAGTTTTAGGGTTTAAAATGATGTTTAAAAGGGAAGAACATGGATCATAGGGTTCGGCCACTTTGTATGGCCGAACCCATGAAAAGATATTGGTTTGATTTTATTGGATTTGAAGGAAGGAAATCATAAGTGTATCTGTTTGATTTTGTTAAAGTTTTAGAAGGATTTAAACGGATGGAAGTATGAGAACCAAGCATAGATGTATAATAGGTTTTAATGGAACTAAGGAACTATAGGGTTCGGCTATGCATATGGCCGAACGCCATGGAGAGACAATGATGGATAGTATGGTCATCTTTAATTAATTTTGAAGATGGTTAATAATTTAGAAAGGTGTTGGGTTGATTGGATCAAAAATGGAAAAGAGGAGCACCAAAACCCAAGGGTTAGGAAGAACCCTTCAAAGAACCAAAATGTACCCACAACCCTTACAAAATCTCCCCTTTCCTCGACATTTTCTTACCATTTCTTAGCCTAACATTCCGTAGAAGACCCTGCATCATCACCAAAATCAAAGAAGTTGTCAGGGCATGTTGTCGACGTGTGCCCCAACACTCCACAAGTCAGACAGGGTATTATTCCCAGTCCCCCAATATAAGGACATTTAGTCCTCTCCTTCCCGTGTCCGTGAAGTTCACAAAGAGGGCAAATAACCTCAAGGGGGTAGGGGCAGTGTAAAGCCCCGCCCTTTTTCATTCCCTTTCCGAAAATCAGAATCTATTTTTTTTTTGTAAATAGAAGAGTGAAAGAGAGAGGGACGTCACGACCCGAGCTAAGTCCGAACTTCTAAAGTCCTACCCTTAACTGGCCAACCATACGTGTGCATAGACTAAGTCCACGAATACGACTCACACGCAATAAGTTAAACATGCAGATTAGATCATAACTGCGGAGTTATAATAGAACCTAATTCTATTCCGTTTTAGATAGCAAAGTAGTCCATATCTTAACCATAATTTTCTTAACTTAAATATCCAATGTAAACCATTCAAACCATAGCAAAATATCTAAGTTATTACATGCTCGAATTCTAGCTACTCAAATTACATAGTCCACGAGTAACTTAAACAAAATGAAATTAAACACATCCAAGCTCCTATGCTTGGCTCCGATCACGTTCATCATTCCCTTCATTTTCTGTGTCATCCACTAGGGTAGAAGTAGGGCGTTAGACAACGCGCCCAGTAAGAATTTCAAATAGGGTTAACACATGGTTAGTACAAAACATATAAATAACATAATATCAAAACCATGTAAAACAATGCCATGCCATGGTGTTGTATGCAATGAGTCCCACCCATTATAAACACTTGTATCCTCTTGATGGAATTCTCCTCATCAAGGTATCCCCACAGTTTCCTTACGGACGCCCCGACGGAGTGTGCTCTCCGGTTACTTCTTGATGGATAATGCACATTAAGGTCTTTCCACTGATGCCTTACGGGCGCCCCGACGAGGCGTGGCCTCAAGTTACAAACATCCCTCCCATGCCATGCATGAGATGTAGTGAACACATGCTATGTAATAATATAATCATAGCATTAAAACTTCATATTTGAAACATATAATTTTTTACAACATAACTCATCAAAATAAGACTAAAAACCATCATACATATCCCATGGTTACAAAGAGGTAGAATCCTACCAATGACCACTAAAGTGTCCTTGCGTTTTCGTCCAAAAATCACTCATGATCGTACACCTCTTGTGTGCTCCCGTTACCTTATTATATATCATCAATCAAACTCATGTTCCATTTGATTTACAATCATATCTAAGTCCATAAACACATCTTTGTGGGGTTCGGCCATACAACATGGCCGAATCTCACCCACTTGAATTTGAGTCCCTCTTTTTATTTATTAACCAATCCACATAAGTTCAACCATCTAAGAAACCCTAAGTCTACAAATATTCCTTAGTGGGGTTCTGCCATACAACATGGCCGAACCTCACTCCCTTGGTTTTGTGCCCTTAGTCTTTTGATCTTTTAAATTAAGTCCAAGATTATGCCATCCTTGTTTCATTAATCTAATCACTTATAGATTAATCATTTTACATTAATAAACACTTAAGTCCACAAAAACATTCCTCATGGGTTTGGCCATACACCATCGCTGAACTCATGATCTTTCATTTTTTACCCATATTTACTTCTTTGCCATTATTTCCATGACCTTATGTTTAGGTCCGAAAACATAGGTTCATGACTAAACATCTCATGGACAAATAATCCATCAACATAAAAACCCATAATCAAATCCTTCCATCTCCTAACATAATCATTCATCGAAATATGATAGGTCCATGAATGACCCATTAAAATGGTTCATGGGGTTCAACCATACACATGGCCGAACCCATGGTCCTTTGTTTCCATCCTACCATGGTCAAACCACCTTTTAAAACCATCAATACTTCTCCATGGTTTTCATGCTTAAAAACCCTTTTAAATTCAATAACCTCCCTTCACGGGGTTCGGCCATACACCATGGCCGAACCCTATGGTTCCTCATTTTCTTTTAAAAAGAATCATACATCTATGGTTTGATCCTTTGATGGTTCTCATACATACATCCATTTAAACCCTTTAAAACCTTTTAAAATCATAAACATACATCTATGATTTTCATCTTTCAAATTCATTAAAAATAACTAATGTCCTTCCATGGGGTTCGGCCATACACATGGGCGAACCCTATGGTTCATCATCTTCTCTTAAAATCATTTAGAACCATATAAATTCCTTAATACCTTTCCATGGGGTTCGGCCATACAACATGGCCGAACCCTATGGTTCATCATAGAGTCTTTAGCCATAATAAAAATTAGGGTTTGGCCATGCAGTGGCCGAACCATGTCCCTGATCATCTTTTCTTGCTTATGCAAACTTATTCATGTACTTACCGATTCCGCGACTCCTCCGGTTTCTTTCACTCCTTCTTGCTCCTTTGATCTTCTTCTTCCTTAGCCTCTTCTTCCTCCTTGATCCTTGGCCGAGATTGGTTTTGATAAAATCTCTTGGAGTGGTTCGGCCAAGAGGTATAGATTTGAGAGAGGGAGAAAGAGAGAAGATTTGAAATAACAACTCTAAGTGTTCTCCCTTTGTCTTGAGAGTGGTTGGCCTTGTGTGAGAGGGGGAGAGTGAGATGAAAATACTCTGTTCTTGTCTTGAGGAGTGATTCGGCCAAGAGAGAGAGCTTGAGAGAGTGAATGAAAACCAAAGTCCTTTCCTTGGTTAATGAGGCGGCCAAAGGTGGTGTTCTTTGGTGATACCCCTTTCTAACTCCCATGTCCCTTCATCTCCCTCCTTAATGTTCCATTTGGAGGTTTCATCCATGAGATGAAACACTCCCACCCTTTGACTCAAGATGGAAACCTTTCCATCTCATCCAACTTATGTTATTGTTATGCCTTGAGTAACCTCCACAACCTTTCATCTCCTCATTAATGATCGATTTGGAGGTTTCATCAATGAGATGAAACCCCCATGTCTCCAATGTGTAGCCTTGACTTGGGTCTCATGAGATGCATCTCTCCACCTTCCCACTCCACTCACTTAAGATTAAGGTCCCATTAACTTCCACTCAACTCATCACTTTAACTCAATTATTTTTAATTCTTTTAAACTCAACTCACTTAACTCACTTAAAATCAACTCAATTATTTGATTCCATTTCCAACTTAATTCAGCCCCAATTAATTAAGCTTGAACTCACTTGGTGGTCAACAAAGTCAACCACAACCCATTGGGTCCCAATTGACATCTTGACGCAATTGTCAATCTTGATCCAATTAAATAAATCTTACCCATTTATTTTATCCACAATCGTTGGGTCTTAATTGGGCAATTGAAATTACTCTAAGGTCCATATCATTTAATTCACAAATTAAATGGGCAATTTTCATATATATTTATAACTTGAAAATCCGGGGTGTTACTTGCAGAAAGTACAGTTGTGCCCCTCCTGGTTGCACAATTCGCACATATACCTGGGCGTTATCTCCCCTACGGATTCTCCTATCATTGGGATATCTCCCATATTCTCTTCTGGAAAAGGGGTTGAAATCACTTCAACATCTTCGGGTGATCCTACTTGTACGTCTATGTTAACTTCCATAGCGTGGTTTGGCCTGCTGGAGTTGTTGGAAGAAGAAATCAGATCCATAGGACAGCTAGGGGTTCCTCTATCCCGCAACTCTGTATACTTTATGTTGCTCGACATATCTGTATCACTACAACAGAAGCATATCAATGACAACCGCGGTTCTAATCAAACTAATCTTTGTTTTGGAGAATTTCCCTATATATCACATAATGTCTCTTATTTGGGGAACTTTCCTATGTATCATATAATGTATCTTGTTTGGGGAAATTGCCAAATAATCACTCTTTGTATTTCTTTGTTTTTTGGGAAACTTCCTAAGTATCAAACGTTGTTTCTCGTTTTGGGGAAATTGGTAAATATCTCCTATTTTGGTATGTTTGATACTTCCAATTTATAGTGATTGTACTTCCCTTGCTGTCATTCATTTTTCGTCAAGTGTTCTCAGATTGAATGTTTCAGTCTGAGTCTAATGAAGTAAATTAATCCGGCCCCCGTGCAGCGGACTCCGAAGAGTCGGTCAGTTGGGATTCTTATGTAACGCCCACCCCTTTTCACAGTAAAATCAGAGTCTATTTTTTTTAAAAAAAAAAAATAAAAGAAGTGATAACGGCGCGGACGTCACGACGCGAGTTAAGTCCGAGCCTCTAAGGCCCGGCCCTCAACTGGCCAACCCTACGAGTGCGAGGAACGAAGTCCACGAGAACGGTTTACGCATAGAAAGTAAGCTCGCGGAATATAATTATATGCGGAACATTATAATAGAGACTATCCTACCAGTTTTAGATAGAAGGGAAGATACATCATTAAATTACTAAAATACCCCTATGTTCATAATTATATCTCAAAATGATATCGTCCATAGTGCAGTCCAAACCATAGTAAGAAAACAGTAATTATTACAATCCGACCAGCTAGGCTACTTAAATTACATTTCCAAAATAAAACTTAAATAACGCTAAGTAGCCATTTCCCCAAGCTCCTAAGCTTGGCTCCCGTCGCGTCCACCGTTTCCGCCGTCTATTGCGTCATCAGCTAGGGTAGAAGTAGGGCGTTAGACAACGCACCCAGTAGGACTTCCGAGTAGGGCTAGCACATGGATTAGTGATACAAGCATACCAATAATAATATGATAAATCCTATAAAATGAATGCCATGCCATGGGTGCCTATGTCATGTGTGTCCCACCCATTGTCTATATCATCATAACATGTCATATCCCCCTTAACGGCAAAGCCTCGTCAAGGTGTCCCCATGTTTGCTTCTCGGTCGCCCCGACGGAGCATGGACTCCGGTTATAGCGTATCAAGCTATCCCCATGTCTGTTCTCGGTCGCCCCGACGGAGCATGGACTCCGGTTATAGCGCATCAGGCTATCCCCATGTTTGCTTCTCGGTCGCCCTGACGGAGAATGGACTCCGGTTCCTTTATTTTCCCGCCCATGCCATGCATGAGATGTAAGTGCATTATGCTATGTAGTATATATATGATTTATATCACTAATATAAAATCCATAGCATTGGAATACAATCCATAGTTTTAAGAATATCATCCATAGCATTAAAATATAATCCATAGCATTTAAAATATCATCCATAAAATAAACCATGTAATTACTGAAATAAAATACGGAAACCATCACATACACATAGTCCACGACTTACAAAAAGGTAGGAATCCTACCGAATACCGATAACGTCCCTTTCCGTTTTCGTCCGATAATTCCGGTCGCCGATCGCGTACCGTTTGCGATGTGCCAATACCTTATTATATATTTTCCAAGTTAGTCCATATCTTATCAATGATTAAGTCCCTAACTGATCATAAACCTAGATCCATTAATGCTCCCTAGCCATGTTACAAGATTATCATAAATCAGCCCTCAACTTAGCCTTATTTTTCCATTGTTTTAACACATACATAATTCCAAATTTTGCCTATTAAAACATTCTAATTTTGTGAGCCTAAGGGCAGCAACCCTAAGCTTCATTTAAACATTCATAATGTCATCTTAATGTACCCAGTTCATGTCCAACCTACATGCATGGCCGAACCCATGGTTCCTCAATGTGGCCAATAATTACGGTTTTGCCACTAGACTTCCATGGTTTAATATTCCTTCCATCCATGTACATTTTTGTCCATAATTCATCCACATACTTAGTCCCATTAATGATTTAATGACCATGACATAATATCCCTAAAATCAGCCACTTAACTTAATTAAATTTGCAATCATCTAATCCCATACATAATTCAATATTTAGCCCATAACATGTCCTACAAATGGGTCATGGGTTCGGCCATACACCATGGCCGAACCCATGATGCCTATTTTACATTTTTCTTGGGTCCATTCTACCTCAATTGGTCCTACCATATTTAAATTTAAATCATACATTTAAATCATCCATTCATAATCATCATAAGATATACTTTGGTCTATTTAATTTAACCATTGTTCCATTTTATTTTCCATGGTTCCAAGAACACTAAATTCCTCAAAGTCTCTCCATGATGGTCCATAATTTTATTTTAAAAGCCTCATTTCCACTCATTTAAAACCTTGTTTAAAACACCTAAAAAAATCCACTTAATTACCATTAACCTTCTCCATTAATTTCCATACTTTCATAACCATTTAAACTCATGATTCCATCACCATAGGGTTCGGCCATACACCATGGCCGAACCCATGGTTCATGATCCTCTATTTTCCCATGCCTCTTGAGGCCACAAAATCATTCATATACTCCATGGTTTTTCCTCATTTAAACCCCTTTAAATTTTTCCAACATTTAATCATTTACAACCCTAAAAATCATAATCATTCTCCATGGTTTTAAACTTTAAAACCTTAATTAAAATCATCACCCATTTACCATGGGGTTCGGCCATACCACATGGCCGAACCCTATGGTCTATCAATCCATTCAAAAATCCATGCTTCATGCTTAATCCATTTTAATCCCATAACCTCCTTAATCATTTTATTTTTCTTAATCTATCTCTCCCATTTCATCCATTTCTCATCTTATCATTGGATGGATCTTAGATCTAAGGCCCATAACATTTGTGGCCACCATCCATTTCTAAGAAATAGATTACATAAATATATCTTAACCTTTTAAAAATATAAATTCTTGTCTAAGAATTTCTTACCACCCCAACGACTCCTCCGGCCTTTCTTCCTCTTTTTGATCTCCTTGGCCCTTTCTCTTCTTCTTCTCCTTGTTATTCGGTGAAGATGTGCTTGATCAAGATGGAGTCTCCATGGTTAGGGTTTGGCTAAGGTAGGTTTAGATTTTTGAGAGAGGGAGAGAGGAGATGATATGAAGAACTACCCAAGGTCTTGAGTGATGGACTTATGCTTACACTTCCTCTTCTTTTCTTCTCTTCTTCTTCTAAGTTTTTCTTTTTTCTTTTCCTTTTCCTTAGAGATGAGGGACGGTGGTGAGAGGGTGGAGGAGAGAGATGAGAGTGTAGCTTGGGTGGTAAGGTGAAAGCCATCCAATCCTTTGGTTCCTTAGCCTACACACTTCCATGATGGTTCTCACCCACCAAGCATGGTTCCCTTGTCCTTGGTGGTGGTGGTTGAGACCAAACCACCACCAAGCCAACGGTTTGGTGTGTGTTTGAATGAGTGGTTTGGTCTTCCTCCCCTTTGACCACTTGACCATATGATGAGAGGTATGGGTCCCCATACCTTGAGTGGTGGTGGTTGAGATGAAACCACCACCCTAAGTCCATGGTATTTTTGTGTTTCTTTGGGTGGTTTCAATGGGATGAAACCACCATTTGACTTGCCCCTTTGACTTATTCATTTGACCCTAATTTGACCAACCTAATTAGTTAAATTAAATCCTCACTTAGGTTAATTAATTCCTATTTAATTTAATTCCATTTAAGTCTCTTTCTAAGAAATCAACCCATGGTTGACCAAGTCAACCATGGTGGATGGCCCCCACCAACACCTACCCTACCCGCCATCTCACTTGATGAGACGGAGGTGGGCCCCACTTGGCCGTATCACTTAAACCCCATTAATCTTAACTTAGATGATTTAAAATAATTTAATTAACTTAATCCACTTTAATTGTCCTTAGTCCCCTTAACTTATCCATGGTTGACCAAGTCAACCATGATGGTCGGCCCCACCTTTTCCTTGGTCCACATGCCACCTCACTTGGTGAGGTGGAGGTGGGCCCCACTTGGTTAGGCCATCTTAATCATCTCATCATTAACTTAGGTGGGTTTAATTTCAATTCAACCCTTTCCATCAATCGGGTCACCATTGGGCCCATGGCCCAATTAATTTATTTTCTACCTTTTACCTTAAAGTTTGAATCATTTTGATCCATTGGGTCCCACATGGTTATCAGGCCACTTTGACCATTATTGACCCTTTGAATGGATCCCATCCAATCCATGGTCCATTGGGCCATACTTGGGCCTTTGCCCCAAAGTTTGATCCATTTAACATCCACATATCAAAATTCCAAATTTTTTTTTTCATTATTGAAATAAATAAATGCCATATATATATTGATTTAAAATTTCGGGCTATTACATCTTATCTATCAGTGAGACATAATACCGTCTTAATCTTACTTCGAAAGATTCATCCTTCCCGTTTCGCTCTAATATCAACTGTAACGCCCCGCCCTTTTCACTCGCCGAAAATCAGAGTCTATTTTTTTTTTGAATAAAGGAGCGAGAAAGAGCGGGACGCCACGATGCGAGCTAAGTCCGAGCTTCCAAAGCCCGACCCTTAACTGGCCAACCATACGTGTGCGTGGACAAAGTCCACTAAAATGGTTCACACGTACTCAACTTAAACATGCGGAATAAATCATAGTTACGGAAATACAATGGAATAACAATTCAATTCCATTTTAGATAGCAAGGTAGTCCATCACTTAATCATAAATATCTTACATTAAAATATCAAAGTTAACATTTAAACCATAGCAAATAATCTAAGTTATTACATTGTCCATGAATAACTTAAATAGAATGAAACTAGAACATCCAAGCTCCTAAGCTTGGCTCCGATTTCATTCCTTCGTTCCTTCCATTTCCTGTGTCATCATCAAAGGCAGAAGTAGAGCGTTAGACAACGAGCCCAGTAGGTATTCCAATTAGGGTCAAACACATGGGTTAGTATAAAAATCCAAATATAATACCATATACCGTACTTGTAAAACATCGTATCCAAAATTGTGTACGATAATAGAGATCCAATCATACAGATAAAACCAGAAACAGTGCATGATAATAGAGATCATAATCATGTTGATGCAATGCCATGCCATGGGTGCCATATGCCATGAGTCCCACCCATCAGCCATATCCCAATTACATGGTATCCTCTTAATAGAATCTCCTTATCAAGGTATCCCCCAGGGTTGCCTTACGGACGCCGCAATGGAGCGTGGACTCCAGTTACCTCTTGATGGGATAATGCACATCAAGGTCTTCCTCTTGATGGAAACTCCTCATCAAGCTCACGAATGCCTTACGGACGCCCCGACGGAGCATGGCCTCCAGTTACCTCTTGATGGATAATGCACATCAAGGTACCCCCACAAATGCCTTACGGACACCCCGACGGAGTGTGGTCACAGTTACATATCATCCCTCCCATGCCATGCATGAGATGCAAATGTCCACATGCTATGCAATTATACAAATCATAGCATTAAAATCTCATATTTGAAACATATCATTTATACAAATAACTCATCAAAATAGGAATGAAAACCACCATACATATCCCATGGTATCAATGAGGTAGGAATCCTACCAATGATCAACTAACGTGTCCTTGAGTTTTTGTCGGAAACCGATCACCGATCGTACACCGCTTGTAAGGTCCCGTTACCTTATTACATATCAATTAATCAAACCCATGTTACATTTGATTTCCAATCATGTCTAAGTCCATAAATACACCTTAGTGGGGTTCGGCCATACAACATGGCCGAACCTCACCCACTTGAATTTGGGTCCCTTTTTTATTTATTAACCAATCCACATAAGTTCAATCATCTAAGAAACCCTAAGTCCACAAATATTCCTCCGTGGGGTTCGGCCATACAACATATCCATTAATTCATAATTTAAATGGGCAATTTCCATAAATATTCATAACTTGAAAATCCGGGGTGTTACAATACAACCCTCTTTTTAAAATTTTCGACCCGAAAATTGAGCGAAGTAAGGTTTCAAACGGATTACATAAATAGCTCAGTGTGAGCTGTTCTCATTTCCGATTCAAGTTCCCAAGTGGTTTCCTCATTACCATGTTGATTCCACACCACCTTGACGAACTGAATCACTCGGTTCCGTAACATCTTTTGTTCTTGTAACGCCCCGCCCTTTCCAAGATTCAGAGTCTAATTTTTTTTTTTTTTATATAATATAGTAAAGCCGGAAGAGGGAGGACGACGTCACGACGCGAGTTAAGTTCGGACTTCCAAAGTCCGACCCTTAACTGGCCAACCATGTGTGCATGGACTAAACCATGATAAACAATACACACACGGAACTAAATAAGTCATGCGGATTAATACTAAACTAAATGTGGAATCAACTGATTGCGAAATTATACTGAATAGATAGCAAGTACAAGTCATCCATTATAAACTACTTAAATCATATAACCATCATCAAACTATAATTCAAACCATAGCAAAGAGTACTAAATTATTACAAGTCCACATAATAAGTGTATCCAAACAACAGTAAATAGAAGCCCATTCCAACACCCAAGCATCTGTGCTTAGGTTTCCTCGTGATCCTCGACCTTCTCTTTTCATTTCCCTTTTCCTGCATTATCCTCTAAGGATAGAAATAGGACGTTAGACCAACGCGCCCAGTAGGTTTTCCGATCAGGGCTACCACATGGTTAGTATATAAAAACATGCATATATCATAATATTTGATCATCAAAAACATATAAAATCAATGCTATGTATGTATGTGCAAATGTAATGAGTCCCACCCATCACAAGTATACATAGCTATCACTTGACGGGACTCTCACATCAAGGTAATCCACAGTACTCCTCATTTCCTATGGATAGGACTCTCATCATTAAGTTGTTCCACCTGGCGGGACTCTCATCGCCTAAGGAGGCCCCACAGATGCATCAAGGGCACACCGACGGAGTGCGGGCTCCAGTTTCCATAATCATCACCCCATGCCATGCATGAGATGTCAATGAATATATGTCATTTGTAAATAGATCTCAACATTCAAGACCCATTTGAAACATAAAACAGTAACAACATAACTCATAAAAACCATGATAAAACTCAATATAACAGTGCTTACAAGTAGGTAGGAAACCTACAGTGTTCACTTAAGTGTCTGTTCTTCTTAAGCATCACCAGTTCATGACTCGTGCACCGTTCAAGTTCCGTTACCTTGTTTATATAACAGCAAGTCAATATACTATCATTTAATTTCCATTTACATCTAAGTCCCAAAAACCATCTTGTAGGGTTCGGCCATACCCATGGCCGAACCTCACCCAATTTGGATTTGATCCTCCTTTTCATTTGATCAATACCATCCATATAAACACCTTATATTACATAATATAACTTGGTAGGGTTCGGCCATACAACATGGCCGAACCATGCCACTTTGGTTTGACCCGTCTTTCAAGCCCTTTTAATCATTTATTCAACTATAACTTGTATTTACGGTTTTGCCACTAAACTTAACCCATATTTAATCTTGCTTAATAACCAAGATCCATAACATCCATCTTAGTGGAGTTCGGCCATACAACATGGCCGAACCTCACCAATTTCAAACTTGATCCTTTAGTCCTTTATACTTAAGACTAGTTACCAAAGTAACCATGTAGTTAACTAACCCTTAATCTTCCGTTATTTCCTTGATTCCAATACTACTTACATCTATCAAACTCACTTCATGGGGTTCGGCCAAACATATGGCCGAACCCTATGATCCTTTATTTCCATCTATTCACATACTACAAATTCATTTATATTTTCCAAGTAGGTTCTTATCTTTAAACACCCATAAAATGACCTATGGGGTTCGGCCATACACATGGCTGAACCCTATGGTTCTCTTGATGTAAATCTTCCATCCTTTCTGTATTGTTCATATTCCACATTTTAACCATAATCTTAATACGGTTCAGCCATCCAATGGCCAATCTAAAACATCAATTTTTATTCCAAATAAAACACTTAAGAACTCACATACATTGGTATGGTTTTTATCTTTCCACAAACCATACGAAATTATCAAATCCTTTCATAGGGTTCGGCCATCCCAAGTGGCCGAACCCTATGGCCTATGATTTGAACCTCTTTAACGTATACTTTGTGTCTCATTAAAACATGTAAAAATCTCCATGGTTTTGCATGGTTTTTAGCCTTCAAAAACCATCAAAATATCCAAATAATTTCATGGGGTTCGGCCACTTAGGATTTTTCAAAGATACGAATATTTACAAAAATGCCATTGGAATGGTAAATTAGAAGGTTATGATTGTAGATGAGAAAATGGTGGGGCCCATTGTTCAAATTAAGACCCAATGTGCATATTATAAGGATCAAATTAAATTAAATGGGTATTGTACATCTAATTGGGTCAAGATGGTTATTTGGGTCAAAGGACCCAATTGGGACCCAATGGGTCATGATGGACTTATTTGACCATTGGGTGAGCCCAATTTTAATTGGGTTAGGCTGAATTGATTTGGAATTAAATAAAGGATAAAAGGGTAGGCTTGATGCAAGTGTTTAAACCACATTCAAATGGCTAAATCTCCCATAAATGGGTCATGGCGCCAATTGGGTCAATGAGCTAAATGGGGGCCCAATGGGTCGAGTTGACCATGTTGATCATGGTTGACCGTGTGGTCCCTCATGTGAGCTCAAAGGATGAGTCAAATCAGGTTGAGTTGAGCTAATGAGTTGGATGAGTCAAATTGGAAACCAAAGGGACCTTGAATGCAAGTGAGTCAAGTGGGGAGGTGAGGAGTTGCCTTGATCTCAAACACCACCAAAGACATGACCCACACGTTGATGGCATGGAGTGTTTCCCATGCATAAGATTTAATGTATGGGATGAGAATCTCATGGGGAATTTGGAGGGTTTCCATCTCATGATGGAGACCCAAGCCCCAACGTTGGAAGTGCCAAGGGATGCCTTGGTTGGCATCAAAAGACTCCTTGGTTTGATCAAGGATTGATGAGGGTAAATGAGGGGTTTAAGGGCTGTTTAACAAAAGGAATACACCACCATCACTTGGCCGAATTATGCATAACAAAACCTTAGAACTTCATCTCTCTCCCTCTCTCTCAAGAACCTACCTACTTGGCCGAATTATCCTTTGGTGTTTTCACCATTGTTCAAGCTTTCAATCAGTTAAGGACTAAGGGAGCAAGAAGGAAGAAATCAAGGATCAAAAGGAGAGAAGAAAAGCAAAGGAAATTGGTAAGTGTTTACATAAGAATTTAGTTAAAAAAATTGGTAAAAGGGAGCATGATTTGGCCATGGAATGGCCGAATCCATCAAGGGCTTAAACCTTGAATGGTGCTGTATAAAAAGGATAAAAAATGGATCATTGGGTTCGGCCACTTAGGATGGCCGAACCCCATGAAATTATTTGGGTATTTTGATGGTTTTTTAAGGCTAAAAATCATGCAAAACCATGGAGATTTTTACATGTTTTAATGAGACACAAAGTATACGTTAAAGCGGTTCAAATCATAGGCCATAGGGTTCAGCCACTTGGGATGGCCGAACCCCATGAAAGGATTTGATAATTTTGTATGGCTTGTGGAAAGATAAAAACCATACCAATGTATGTGAGTTCTTAAGTGTTTTATTTGGAATAAAAATTGATGTTTTAGATTGGCCATTGGATGGCTGAACCTTATTAAGATTATGGTTAAAATGTGGAATATGAACCATATACAAAGGATGGAAGATTTGCATCAAGAGAACCATAGGGTTCGGCCATACATAGGTCATTTTATGGGTGTTTAAAGATAAGAACCTACTTGGAAATTATAAATGAATTTGTAGTATGTGAATAGATGGAAATAAAGGATCATAGGGTTCGGCCATATGTTTGGCTGAACCCCATGACGTGAGTTTGATAGATGTAAGTAATATTGGAATCAAGGAAATAATGGAAGATTAAGGGTTAGTTAACTACATGGTTACTTTGGTAACTAGTCTTAAGTATAGAGGACTAAAGGATCAAGTTTGAAATTGGTGAGGTTCGGCCATGTTGTATGGCCGAACCCCAGTAAGATGGATGTTATGGATCTTGGTTATTAAGCAAGATTAAATATGGGTTAAGTTTAGTGGTAAAACTGTAAATACAAGTTATAATGGAATAAAGGATTAAAAGGGCTTGAAAGAGGGGTCAAACCAAAGTGGTGTAACGCTCGCCCCATTTTCACCGAAATCAGAGTCCATTTTTTTTTTTTTTGAAATAAAAGTGACAACGGGCGCAGACGTCACTACGCGAGTTGAATCCGAGCTTCTAAAGCCCGACCCTTAACTGGCCAACCCCACGCGTGCGCGGAACTAAGTCCACGAGAAAGGTTCACGCGTAGAAAGTAAGCTCGCAGAAACTAACTAAATGCGGAACATGATAATAGAGTCTATCCTACCGGTTTTTAGATAGAAGGGAAGATACAACATTAACTTACCAAAATACCCCTATGTTCACATTTATGCCTCAAAACGATATTGTCCATAATGCAGTCCAAACCATAGCAAGAAATATAAATTATACAGTCCGATGAGCTAAGCTACTTTAAATTACATCTCCAAAATGAAACTTAAATAAAACTAGATATCCGCTTCCAAAGCTCCTAAGCTTGGCTCCCGGCGTGTCCACCGTTTCCGCCATCTCCTGCGTCATCAGCTAGGGTAGAAGTAGGGCGTTAGTCAACGTACCCAGTAGGACTCCGAGTAAGGCTAGCACATGGATTAGTGATAACATGCATACCAAATAATAATAAAGTAAACATATGATGAATGTCATGCCATGGGTACCTATGTCATGTGTCCCATGTTTGCTTCTCGGTCGCCCCGACGGAGCATGGACTCCGGTTATAGCACAAGAGCTATCCCCATGTTTGCTTCTCGGTCGCCCCGTCGGAGCATGGACTCCGGTTTCATTATTTTCCCGCCCATGCCATGCATGAGATGTAAGTGCATTATGCTATGTAATATATATATAATCCATATAAAATCCATAGCATCTAAGTATAGTCCATAGTCTTAAAAAAATATTATCCATAGCATTAAATCATAATCCATAGTACTTAAACATATAATTCAAAATTCAAAATCCCATCATAAGATAAATCATATAATCATCAAATTAAAGAACCATCACATATCCAAGGCTTACAAAAAGGTAGGAATCCTACCGAATACCGCTTAGCATCCCGTTACGTTTCCGTTCGATAATCCGGTCGCCGATAGCGTACCGTTTCCGACGTACCGGTACCATATTACATATTTACCGAATTAGTCCATATGTTATCCATGATTAAGTCCTTAACTTATTACAACCTTAGGTTCCTAATTATGTTATCCGTTTACCAAAATCGGCCCCTAACTTAGCCTCGTTTTCCATGGTTTAAAACACATCCATAAATCCAATTTTGGCCATTTTAAATATTCCGATTTGCGAGCCTAAAACGCAGCATATATCCGTTTCATTTAATCGTTCGCAATGTATCCAATTTTTATGTCTAACATACATAGGGTTCGGCCATGTACCATGGCCAAACCCATGGTTCCTCAAGGTGGCTAATAATTACCATTTTGTCACTCTCCCTTCTATGGTTAATCATCCATTCATTTATGTACATTCTAAGTCCAAAATTCATTCATACTTAGATCCATTAGTGATTCATTAATCATGACCTAGCATCATAAAATCAGCCACCTATTTTAATTAATTTTGCAAACATTTAATCCCATACCTAATTCCACATTTGGCCTAAGATGTGGCCCATAAAAGGGGTCATGGGTTCGGCCGTACACCATGGCCGAACCCATGATACCTAAATTCCATTTTATTGGGTTCATTTTATCCCTTTTTAATCCCACCTCCAATGAAATTAAATCATTCATTTAAATCCCCATTTAAATTTATCATCTCTTTCCATCATTTTCCATTCTTTTTACCTTCATTAAAAATCACTAAATCATCACCATAGGGTTCGGCCATTCACCATGGCCGAACCCATGGTTCATGGCTCACCTTCATGGGTGCCCTTTTAAGACCAATGTTTTGTCCAAAAACAATCCATTTTTAAAATCAATAACCTTCATTCATTTTGGCCCTTTAAAACTTCCAAAATATTAACATATTAATCCATCATTTCCATCCTTTAAAGCCATTTAAAAAAAATCACTTTTCAACACCATAGGGTTCGGCCATACACCATGGCCGAACCCATGGTTCATGGCCCATCTTATCCATGCCATCTTTAAAACCAAAATACCTATTTACATTCCTCATGGTTTTCTCATTAAGACTCCTTAAAAATCACCAACTTTTCAACCACTTAAAACCTCAACATTATTAACCCTTCTCCATAATTTTAGACCTCAAACCCTAATTAAAATCATCCATTATTTACCATGGGGTTCGGCCATGCTACATGGCCGAATCCTATGGCCCATCAATCCATTAAAAAATCCAAATTCTCTATGTTTAATAAAGACTTGAAATTCCATTAAAAATTCCATTCTTCCATTTCATCCATTTCTTAATCCATTCCTCCATTTTATCCATTTCTTATCCTACCATTTGATGGATCTTAGATCCATGGCCCACAACATTTTTGGCCATATTAAATCTAAGAAATGGATTCCATATCCTATCTAGAAAACATAAATTCTTGTTTTAAGAAAATCTTACCACCCGACGACTCCTCTGGTCCTTCTTTCCTCTTTGCTCTCCTTAGCCTTCTCTTCTCTTCTTCTCCTTGATGTACGGTCAAGATGAGCTTGATCAAACGGTGAGGCTCTCCAAGCTTAGGATCGGCCAAGATTGAGTGGGTTTACTTGAGAGACGGAGAGGGGAAGGTGATGAGAAAGGTATCTCAAGTGTTTACCTTGAGGTGGTGGGTCAACACTTAGCCTTTTCCTTTTCTTTTCTTCTCTTTTTCTTCTAAGTTTTCTTCTTTCTTCCTCTTGTGAAGGTAGGGGACGGTTTTGAGAGTGTAAAGAGATGGAGAGAGTGTAGTGGTTAGATGGAAATGAGATGGGAAGTCATCTCATCTTTTTTGGTTGTCATTCATTCCTCCCACCAACCAACATGGCATTAATGGTGGTGGTTGGGGTAAAACCACCATTTAAACCCATGGTTTCAATCTTGTGTTTCTTCAAAGTGGTTTGTGTTTGTTTGGGGTCGTTTGTGTTTGTTGGAATGGTTTTGACCATTTGACCATAATTAACTTAATCAATCTAATTCCATTGATCCTTAGCTTAAGTTAATTAATTAATTCCTACTTAATTTTAATCCCATTAATTTCCCTCTATGAAATCCACCCATGGTTGACCAAGTCAACCATGGGGGTCGGCCCCCACCACCCTTGGGTCCATACGCCACCTCAATTGGTGAGGTGGAGGTGGGCCCCACTTGGTCATGCCATTTCATTTCATTACTAACTTAGAAGGTTTAATTCCAATTCACCCTTTTTAAATCAATTGGGCCACCATTGGGCCCACGGCCCAACCAAATTATTTTCTACCCCTTTACCTTAGAGTTTGGACCAATTTTGATCCATTGGGTCCCACATGGTGATCGGGCCCACTTTGACCATCGTTGACCCTTCCGACGAGTTCCATTCACTCTATGGTCCATTGGGTCCTTCTTGGGCCTTTGTCCCAAAATTTGATCCATTTGGCATTCCATCATATCAAAATTCAAATTAAAGTAATAAATGCCAAATATATATTGATTTAAAATTTCGGGCTATTACAAGTGGCATGGTTCAGCCATGCTGTATGGCCGAACCCTACCAAGTTATATTATGTATTATAAGGTGTTTATATGGATGGTATTGATCAAATGAAAAGGAGGATCAAATCCAAAGTGGGTGAGGTTCGGCCATGGGTATGGCCGAACCCCACAAGATGGTTTTTGGGACTTAGATGTAAATGGAAATTAAATGATAGGTATTGACTTGCTGTTACATAAACAAGGTAATGGAACTTGAACGGCGCACGAGTCGTGAACGGGTGACGCTTAAGAAGAACGGACACTTAAGTGAACACTGTAGGTTTCCTACCTACTTGTAACCACTGTTACATTGAGTTTTATCATGGTTTTTATGAGTTATGTTGTTATTGTTTTATGTTTCAAATGGGTTTTGAATGTTGAGATATATTTACAAATGACATATAGTCATTAACATCTCATGCACGGCATGGGGTGATGATTATGGAAACTGGAGCCCACACTCCGTCAGTATGCCCGTGATGCATCTGTGGGGCCTCCTTAGGTGATGAGAGTCCCGCCAGGAGGAACAACATAATGATGAGAGTCCTATCCATATGAAATGAGGAGTACTGTGGATTACCTTGACGTGAGAGTCCCGTCAAGTGATAGCTATGTATACTTGTGATGGGTGGGACTCATTACATTTGCACATACATACATACCATTGATTTTATATGTTTTTGATGATCAAATATTATGATATATGCATGTTTTTATATACTAACCATGTGGTAGCCCTGATCGGAAAACCTAATGAGCACGTTGGTCTAACGCCCTATTTCTATCCTTAGAGGATAATGCAGGAAAAGGGAAAGGAAAAGAGAAGGTCGAGGATCACGAGGAAAGCTAAGCACAGATGCTTGGGTGTTGGAATGGGTTTCTATTTACTGCTGTTTGGATACACTTATTATGTGGACTAGTAATAATTTAGTACTCTTTGCTATGGTTTGATGATTGTTATATGATTTAAGTAGTTTATAATGGATGACTTGCACTTGCTATCTACTCAGTATAATTCTGCAATCAGTTGATTCCGCATTTAGTTTAGTATTATTCCGCATGACTTACTTAGTTCCGTGTGTGTATTGCTTATCATGGTTTAGTCCATGCACACATGATTGGCCAGTTAAGGGTCGGACTTTGGAAGTCCGAACTTAACTCGCATCGTGACGTCGTCCGCCCTCCTCCGGCTTTACTATATTATTAAAAAAAAAAAAAAAAATTAGACTTTGAATCTCGGAAAGGGCGGGGCGTTACAGTTTTGATCTTCTACAATACCAATACCCAGCATCAATCCAAACCACAATGGGAACCATTAAACACGATTATACACATCCATCCCTGGTATCACTCTATTAGTGAGTATCATCTATCCATGGTTAATAACCATCCATGAATATAACACCCCTCTGGGTATAATCCATTCATGGGCATAACTAATCCAGGGCACATCATCTACCATGAGATATTCTATCCGTAGGAACAACACTCGAATGAGTCACTACGTGACTGTGGCAACAATATCAAATCATAATTAAACCTCGACCCCTAGCAAGACTTAGGGCCCATGACTTACTAAGCGGGAGACCAATGTCCAACGTGATCAAGTCTACCTCGCCCTGCATCCTTTCACCCCAAGGGTGATTCAGTCAAGCTCTAAGGCGGTCGAACTACGACTAACGAAGCTAGTACCACCCCCATGGGGTAAAATAGTATCTAGCTCTGCACATCAACGCACATCAAGTCTGCGAAATAGCCCTGAGAGCACCCTCCAGCACGTAGCATGTGAGGGACCCACTCTTCAACGGTAACCCTACAGGACCAAGTCTCCGTATGTTCATATCGAGGCTCCCACGGTCTCAATCATCAATATCACGTGAGGAACGCACCCATACCACGTCTCAATATAATCAAATGACTTAGTCACATACATCTCAGTGCCAAAGTCCTCATGAACTCTTAAGCATACTTTATTAAAAATCCTTCAAACTTCCATCACAAGGGTGGTTAGGGTTAGAAAAACCCTTCAAAGAACAAAACGTACCCACAACCTTACAAAATCTCCCATTTTTCCGATTTTTTCTTACCACTTCTTAGCTTAACCTTCCATAGAAGACCCTGCATCATCACCAAAATCGAAGAAGTTGTCAGGGCATGTCGTCGACGTGTGCCCCAACACTCCACAAGTCAGACAGGGTATTATTCCCCGTCCCCCAATGTAAGGACAGTTAGTCCTCTCCTTCCCGTGCTCGTGAAGTCCACAAACAGGGCAAATAACCTCAAGGGGGTAGGGGCAGAAAATACAGTTGTACCCCTTCTGGTTGAACAATTCGCACATAATCCCTGGCGAGCCTATCTCCCCTACGGATTCTCCTATCAATGGGATAACATCTACGTTAACTCTCACAGCGCGATCTGGCCTGCTGGAGTTGTTGGAAGAAGAATCCAGATCTATAGGACAACTAGGGGTTCCTCTCTCCCTCAACTCTATATACTCTATATTGCTCGACATATCTCTATCACAACAACAGAAGAATATCAATGACAACTGCAGTTCTAATCAAACTAATCTTTGTTTTCGGGAATTTTCCCTATGTATCACATAATGTCTCTTGTTTGGGGAACTTCCCTATGTATCACATAATGTCTCCTGTTGGGGAATTTTCCTATATATCACATAATGTCTCCTTTTTGGGGAAGTTACCAAATAAGCATCCTTGTATTTCTTTTTTTTTTTTTTGGGGAAACTTCCTAAGTATCAAGCGTTGTTTCTCGTTTTGGGGAAATCGGGGAAATATCTCCTATTTTGCTATGTTTGATAAATTCAATTTCTAGTTCCTGTATTTCTCTTGTTATCATTCCTTTTTCGTCAAGTGTTGCTCTCAGACTGAATGTTTCAGTCTGAGTCTAATGAAGTAAATTAATCCGACCCCCGTGCAGCGGACTCCGAAGAGTCTATCAGTTGGGATTCTTATCTGTCAGTGAGACATGATACCGTCTTAATCTTAGTTCGAAAGATTCAACCTTCCCATTTCGCTCTGATACCAACTGTAACGCCCCGCACTTTTTCACTCGCCGAAAACCAGAGTCTATTTTTTTTTTATAATAAAAAGTGAGAGAGAGGGGACGTCACGACGCGAGCTAAGTCCGAGCTTCAAAAGCCCGACCCTTAACTGGCCAACCATACGTGTGCGTGGACGAAGTCCACTAAAACAGTTCACACGTACTCAAGTTAACATGCGAAATAATCATAAATGCGGAAATATAATAGAATAACAATTCTATTCCATTTTAGATAGCAAAGTAGTCCATCACTTAACCATAATTATCTTAAGTTAAAATATCCAAAGTTAACATTCAATCCATAGCAAATAATCTAAGTTATAACATTGTCCATGAATAACTTAATTAGAACGAAACTAAAACATCCAAGCTCCTAAGCTTGGCTCCGATCTTGTTCATTCGTTCTGTCCATTTCCTGTGTCATCATCTAAGGTAGAAGTAGGGCGTTAGACAACGCGCCTAGTAGGTATTCCAATTATGGTCAAACACACGGGTTAGTATAAAAATCCAGATATAATACCATATACCGTACTTGTAAAACATCGCATCCAAAACCGTGTATGATAATAGAGATCCAATCATACAGATAAAACCAAAAACAATGCATGATAATATATATATCATAATCATGCTGATGCAATGCCATGCCATGGGTGCCATATGCCATGAGTCCCACGCATCAGCCATATCCCAATTACATGGTATCCTCTTGATGGAATCTCCTCATCAAGGTATCCCCCACTGTTACCTTACAAACGCCCCGACGAAGCGTGGACTCCGGTTACCTCTTGATGGGATAATGCACATCAAGGTCTTCCTCTTGATGGAAACTCCTCATCAAGCTCCGAATGCCTTACGGACGCCCCGACGGAGCGTAGCCTCCGGTTACCTCTTGATGGATAATGCACATCAAGGTACCCCTACAAATGCCTTACGGATGCCCCGACGGAGTGTGGTCTCTGGTTACATATCATCCCTCCCATGCCATGCATGAGATGCAAATGTCCACATGCTATGCAATTATACAAATCACAGCATTAAAATCTCATATTTTAATTTACCTTGATGTGCATTATCCCATCAAAAGGTAACCGAAGGCCACACTCAGTCGGGGCGTCTGTAAGATAACTTTGGGGATACCTTGATTATGAGCTTTCCATCAAGAGGATACTATGTTTGTGATACCTTGATGAGGAGCTTTCCATTAAGAGGATGTTTTGGTGATTGTGTTATGGCTGATGGGTGAGACTCATGGCATATGGCACCCATGGCATGGCATTGCATAAGCATGATTATGATCTCTATTATCATGCACTGTTGCTGGTTTTTATCTGTATGATTGGATCTCTATTATCATACACTGTTTTGGATACGATGTTTTACAGATACGACATGATGTATTATATCTGGATTTTTATATTAACCCATGTGTTTGACCCTAATTGGAATACCTACTGGGCGCGTTGTCTAACGCCCTACTTCTACCCTAGTTGATGACACAGGGAATGGACGGAACGAGGAACATGATCGGAGCCAAGCTTAGGAGCTTGGATGATTAAGTTGCATTTTGTTTAAGTTACTCAAGGATAATGTATTTGAGTAATTAGATCCTAGGAATGTAATAACGTAGATTAATTGCTCTGATATCAACTGTAACGTGCCGCCCTTTTTCACTCACTGAAAACCAGAATCTATTTTTTTTTTTTTGAATAATAGAGTGAAAGAGAGCTGGACGCCACGACGCGAGCTAAGTCTGAGCTTCCAAAGCCCGACCCTTAACTGGCCAACCATACGTGTGCGTCGACCAAGTCCACTAAAACGGTTCACACGTACTCAACTTAAACATGCGGAATAAATCATAGTTGCGGAAATACAATGGAATAACAATTCTATTCCGTTTTAGATAGCAAGGATGTCCATCACTTAATCATAAATATCTTACGTTAAAATATCCAAGATTAACATTCCAAACCATAGCAATTAATCTACGTTATTTCATTCCCACGAACTTATTACTCAAATGCATTATCCTTGAGTAACTTAAACAAAATGCAACTTAATCATCCAAGGTCCTAAGCTTGCCTCCGATCACATTCCTCATTCCGTCCATTCCCTGTGTCATCAACTAGGGTAGAAGTAGGGCGTTAGACAACACGCCCAGTAGGTATTCCAATTAGGGTCAAACACATGGGTTAGTATAAAAATCCAGATATAATACATCATGTTGTATCTGTAAAACATAGTATCCAAAATAGTGTATGATAATAGAGATCCAATGATACAGATAAAAACCAGCAACAGTGCATGATAATAGAGATCATAATCATACTTATCCAATGCCATGCCATGGGTGCCATATGCCATGAGTCTCACCCATCAGCCATAACACAATCACCAAAACATCCTCTTGATGGAAAGCTCCTCATCAAGGTATCACAAACATAGTATCCTCTTGATGGAAAACTCATCATCAAGGTATCCCCACAGTTGTCTTACGGACACCCCGACGGAGTGTGGCCTCCGGTTACTTTTTGATGGGATAATGCACATCAAGGTACCCCTCACGACTTAAGGACGCCCCGACGGAGTGTGGGTCTCCGGTTATCTCTTGATGGGTAATGTACATCAAGGTACCCCTCACAACTTACGAACGCCCCGACGGAGTGTGGGTCTTCGGTTACCTCTTGATGGATAATGCACATCAAGGTACCCCCAGAGTTGCCTTACGGACGCCCCGACAGAGTGTGGTCTCCTATTACATATCATCCCTCCGATGCCATGCATGAGATGCAAATGACCACATGCTATGCAATTATACAAATCATAGCATTAAAATCTCATCTTTGAAACATATCATTTATACAAAATAATTCATCAAAATAGGAATTAAAACCATCATACATATTCCATGGTGTCAATGAGGTAGAATCCTACCAATGACCACTAACGCGTCCTTGCGTTTTTGTCCGGAAACCGATCACCGATCGTACACCGCTTGTGAGGTCCCGTTACCTTATTACATATCAATCAATCAAACCCATGTTCCATTTGATTTGCAATTATGTCTAAGTCCATAAACACATCTTTATGGGGTTCGGCCATACAGCATGGCCGAACTTCACCCACTTGAATTTGGGTCCCTCTTTTATTTATTAACCAATCCACATAAGTTCAACCATCTAAGAAACCCTAAGTCCACAAATATTCCTTAGTGGAGTTCAGCCATACAACATGGCCGAACCTCACTCCCTTGGTTTTGTGCCCTTATTTTCAATCATTTGATCTTTTAAATTAAGTCCAAGATCATGCCATCTTTGTTTCATTAATCTAATCACTTATAGATTAATCATTTAACATTAATAACCACTTAAGTCAACAAAAACATTCCTCATGGGGTTCGGCCATACACCATGGCCGAACCCATGATCTTTCATTTTTACCCATATTTACTTCTTTGCCATTATTTCCATCACCTTATGTTTAGGTCCAAAAACATAGGTTCATGACTAAACATCTTCCATGGTTCAGTAATACACGTAGGTCTCTTATACAAACCTAGATCCGAAAACATAATCCATGGGGTTCGGCCATAAACCATGGCCGAACCCATGGTCCTTTAATTTCACCATTTAGCCATTCTTTCCTTCCATAGGTAATTACCTAATTTTACTTATCCATACTTAGATCCATACATGATCCATAACCAAACATAGATCCATAAATGAATCCTCCATTTCTTAGCTTAATCATTCATTCATTTAAACATGTGTAAATCTCCACATGACCCATTAAAATGGTCCATGGGGTTCGGCCATATTGTATGGCCGAACCCATGGTATTCATCTTCATCCTCCCTCTGTATTATTTACAACATTTAAACCCATAAATAACGTCCCTTCATGGGAGGGGTTTAATCATATACTTAGGTCATCATTTTACAACATGTAAACCTTATTTAAGATCACTAATCAATTTGCATGATTTTCATCCTTTACCACTCATTAACATTTACCAACATCCATCCATCATTCTCATCCTTAAAACCCTTTAAACATCAACAATATGCCTTCATGGGATTCGGCCTGTAACGCCCGCCCCTTTTCACCGAAAATCAGAGTCTATTTTTTTTTTTTTTTTTATAAATAAAGTGACAAAGGGCACTAACGTCACGACGCGAGTTAAGTCCGAGCTTCTAAAGCCCGTCCCTTAACTGGCCAACCCTACGTATGCGTGGAACGAAGTCCACGAGAATGGTTCACACGTAGGCGTAAGCTCGTGGAATATAATTTAATGCGGAACATGATAATAGAGACTATCCTACAACTTTTAGATAGCAGGGAAGATCACATTCAATTAATTACTAAAATATCCTTGATTCACAATATCCATAACAAAATCTAAAACATCGCAAGTAGACTAAATTTATTACATTCCAACCAGCTAAGCTATTCAAATATACATTTCCAAAATAAAACTTAAACAAGCTATCTAGTCTCCTTTCCCAAGCTCCTGAGCTTGGCTTCCACCACGTCCTTCCGTCCCGCCATTTCCTGCGTCACCAGCTAGGGTAGAAGTAGGGCGTTAGACAACGTGCCCAGTAGGACTCCGAGTAGGGCTAGCACATGGATTAGTAATAACAGATACATATGAAATCATATAAGGAAAACTATAAGATGAATGTCATGCCATGGGTGCATCATGTCATGTGTCCCACCCATCATCCCTACCATCACAATGTCATATCCCTCTTGACGGAAAAACCTCGTCAAGATATCCCCATGCTTGCTTCTCGGTAGCCCGACGGAGCATGGACTCCGGTTATAGCCTATCAGGCTATCCCCATGAATGCTTCTCGGTCGCCCCGACGGAGCATGGACTCCGGTTTGTTTATTTTTTTCTGCCCATGCGATGCATGAGATGTAGTGCATTATGCTATGTTATATATATATATATATAACTCATAGCATTAATATAGAATTCATAGCCTTGCATCATACTATGTATATAAATCATAACCATTAAAACCCAACATAAAACCTATCATACAAATATCACATTAAAACCCACCATAAAAACATATCATATAATTACCAAAAATAAGTCAAGAACCATCACATAACAACTAATCAACGGCTTTCAAAAAGGTAGGAATCCTACCGAATACAGACTCGCGTCTTTGTTTCGTTTTCGTCCGATAATTCGGCTACCGACACGCGTACTGCTCGCGATATCCAATACCTTATTACATACACAAATCAGTCCAAGTTTTAACCATTTCTAAGCCCATAAATCATTTCCAAGTCCATATGAAAAACCGGTCACTATTTAGGTTTTGTGGGTCCCATTTCATCTATTAAAACCTTTAATCCCATAATTCTTAAAAATTGGCCACCCTAGGCTTGATCAATCCCTTATAAGGTTATTACATTAGAGCCCCTAAGTCCATGATCAATCTCCATGGAATTCTTGAATTTGGCCATTAATTACGGTTTTGCGACTACCTCATTTTCCATGATTAATCACTCATTTATCCATACATGATTAAGTCCAAAATTGATCCATAACTTAGATTTATTAGTGACCTATCAACCATTACATGAACTCATTAAAGATAAGTCCTTAACTTAACCAAATCCCAATCAATTTAAACACATTCATACTCCAACCTAACCCATCAAAAGACTCATAAATGGGCCATGGGTTCGGCCATACACCATGGCCAAACCCATGGTGTCCTTTTCCCATCTTTTTTCTTGGGTCCATTGTTCACATTTGAATTTATCACAAGTCCCTCCATATGGGGATTTCACCATTCATTTAGATCACCCATTTGATCAACATTGGTTTTTTTTATCTCTTGGGTTCATCAAAACTACTAACATTCCCATTTATTTTCCATTATTCACAACCCTTCATTCCATCATTTGATCACCATAGGGTTCGGCCATACACCATGGCCGAACCCATGGTTGATGATCCATCATTCATTGCTCCAAAATATCTACATTCACCAAAATATTAAATCCATCAATCTTCCCATTTTCCATGGCTTTTTAAACCCATTTAAAATTTGTAACACATTACCATAGGGTTCGGCCATACACCATGGTCGAACCCATGGTTCAAGGTTCACTCCATCCATGCCTTTCAAGGCCATACACCTCTTTGCATTTTCATCATAACACCATTTTAAAACTTACCCACATTCATTCATTTACTAAAATTCATTAGCTAAAAACCCTTATTGCCTTCCATTCTTTAAAACCCTAACCAATTAAATCAACCACCAAAACACCCACCATGGGGTTCGGCCATACTACATGGCCGAACCCTATGGCCCATGATTTCCTTCCAATCACCTAATTTTATGCTTAATTTAATAAATTACACTATGCACTTAATACATTTATTTATTTCTTTTCCCTAACCCTAATTTACCCATTTAGGGTTTCCTCCACCTTCCACCCTTTCATTTGATGGACTTAAAATCCATGGCATAAACTTATTTAACCACCATTAATTTTACAAAAATAAATCCCAATTCTTAAACCCTAAAAATCCAAAATTTCTTGTTTAAGAAATACTCACAATCCGTCGTCTCCTCCGACTTCCGCCACTCCCGTCGGTTTCCTTAGCCTCCTCTCTCCTTCATCTTGATCTTTGGTAGGTCAAGATGCTTGATCAATGGTGACAACCCCCAACCTTAGGATCGGCCAAGTTAGGGTTTGTATTGAGAGATGGAGAGGGAAAGATGATGAGAGGGGAGATGATAACCTTGATCTTAGAGTGATTTTGCTTAAATTTCCACTTTTTTCTTCTCTCCTTCTCTTCTCTTCTCCTTAGCTCTCTTTCTCTCCTTCACTTGGAGCATGGGACGGCAATGGAGAATGAAAAAAATGGAGAGAGTAAAAAATGAAGAGAGGATAAGAAATGAGAAGAGAAATCAAAGCTTATCCCCATTTGGTGACCTAACCACACTTTACATTAATTATTCCACCAACCAATACAAGATATTTATCTTGCTTTATGGTGGTGGTTTAGATAACCACCACCAAGTCCAATGTGTTTTACATTTGAGGTGGGGTAGCTTGGTCTCCCATTTGACCAATTTAACCCCATTTGCTTAACTTAATCACTTGATTAATTAAATTATTAATTTAGATTAATTTATTTCCACTTAACATAATTCCACCTCTTTAAGTTACCTTCATACTTCCACCCATGGTTGACTAATTCCACCATGGTGGCCGGCCCCACCAATCCTTGGGTCCACACGCCACCTCACTTAGTGAGGTGGAGGTGGGTCCCACTTGGCCACATCACCTTGGTTTAATTCTAAATTAACTTAGGTGATTTAAATTTCATTCAATTCATTCTAAATGGATCCCCATTGGGCCCATGGCCCAATTACATTTACATCTTACCCATTTACCTTAGAACTTAACTACCTTGACCCATTGGGTCCCAAATGGGTATTTGACCTAATTTGACCATTCTTGACCCATCTAACCCTCATTGCCCCTTTAAATGAATTTAAATCAACTCCACAGTCCATTGGGCCATACTTGGGCCTTTGTCCAAATTTTGGCCCATTTACCATTTATTCCATCAATTTCCCAATTTTCGTCTTTAAAATAAATAATATCCACATATTTACTGATTTAAAAATTTCGGGCCATTACATGGCCATGGTGTATGGCCGAACCCATGGTCCAAGGTTCTTCTCCATATAACATCTTAGACCATTTAAAATGATTAGCAATTCTCCATTATTTCCCTCCTTTAAAACCCTTTCAAATCATTGACATACAACCACTTTAAAACCTTTTAAAATCCTTAATACCTTTCCATGGTTTAACCACCTTTAAAACCATTTAAACCAATGATGTTCTTCCATGGGGTTCGGCCATATTGTATGGCCGAACCCTATGGTTCATCAATTTATTCTAAAAATCATATAACCATGATCATATTCTTTTGATGGGGTTCGGCCATAATGTATGGCCGAACCTCATCCACCCCTTTTGTTGTCCTTGATGGTTCTCATACATATAGCTTAGGGTTTGACCACGCAATGGCCAAACCATGATCCTTGGTCATTCACCATTCCATACATGGTTCATGCATAAAGTCCTTAGCAATAAGAATTATGGTTCGGCCATTGCGTCCTTGACCATCTTACTTAATAAAATCTCATGGAGTACTTACCGATTCCGCGACTCCTCCGGTTTCTTTCACTCCTTCTTGTTGCTTTGATCTTCTTCTTCCTTAGCCTCTTCTTCCTCTTTGATCCTTGGCCGAGTGTGAACTTGAGAGGTCTTGAGATGAAACTTCAAGGAGAGGGTTCGGCCAAGAGAGTGTAGGTTTAAGAGAGAGATGGAAACTTGGGATAGAAAATACTCTAAGTCCTTTGTCTTTTGTCAATGAGAGAGGGTCGGCCTTGTGTGAGAGCTTGACAGTGAGATGGAGCAAAGAATCCTCTTTGTTTGTCCAATATAATTCAGCCAAGGGTGGTATCCTTTGGTTGATACCCCTTTTGTAACTCCCATGATCTTTCACCTCCCCATTGATACTTACTTTGGGGGTTTCATCCCATGAGATGAAACTCCCAATCTTATGCCCCTTGGGCTTCCATGTTCCAACGTGTAGCCTTGTGTGTCTTTGTGTAATAACACAACTCTCCAACTTCCTCATCTTAATCAATGAGGGTCGGCCAAAGGTGGTGGCCTTTGGTGATGCCCTTTTGTAACTCTCATGCCCCTTTACCTCCCTCCTTAATGTTCCATTTGGAGGTTTCATCCATGAGATGAAACACTCCCACCGTTTGACTCTTGGGTTTCCATCTTGAGATGGAAACCCTCCATGTTTCCATCGTGTGCTGTGGGTATGCCTTGAGTAACCTCCAAAAACCCTTCATCTCCTCATAATGATTCATTTGGAGTTCCATCTCATGAGATGAAACTCCCATGTCTCCAACGTGTAGTCTTAACTTGGGTCTTATGAGGTGCATCTCTCCACCTACTCCACTCACTTAAGTTCAAGGTCCCATTAACTTCCCATCCAACTCACCATAACTCAATTATTTTTCATTCTTTTAAACTCAACTCATTTAACTCACTTAAAATCAACTCAATTACATAATTCCATTTCCAACTTAATTCAGCCCCAATTAAGTAAGCTTGAACTCACTTGGTGGTCAACCAAGTCAATCACAACCCATTGGGTCCCAATTGGGTATTTTGACCCAATTGACAATTTTGACCCAATTAACTAAATCTCACCCATTTAATTCAATTAAACCATATCCACCATCCGTTGAGTCTTAATTGGACAATTGACCCAACCCTTTACCCATATAAGGTCCATATCCATTAATTCACAAATTAAATGGGCAATTTCCATAAATATTTATAACTTGAAAATCCGGGGTGTTACATTAACTGGCCAACCAAACGTGTGCATGGACTGAGTCCACTAAAACAGTTCACACGCTTAAGGTTATACTTGTGGAAATAAACATATTGTGGAATTAATATTTGATTACATAAACCAACCATAACCTTTACTTAGCAAGGAAGTCAATCACCCAAAACTTAACTGAACTAAATAACTGAAGATAACATCAAACCATCGCAAATTAATATCTAAGTTATTACAATCCCAAAATGCAATTAACTCAATATACGTTGTCCAAAACTAAAACTTAAAAATAAGCAATAAGCTGCCCAAGCTCCTAAGCTTGGCTCCTTTCGCGTCCATCGTCCGTTCCGTTCCCTATATCATCATCTAAGGTAGAAGTAGGGCGTTAGTCAACACGCTCAGTAGGTATTCTGAGTAGGGTTAAACACATGGGATTAGTATAAAAATCATAATAGATACATAATATCAAATCATGCTAAATTAATGCCATGCCATGGGTGTCATATGCTATGATTTCCCACCCATCAACCATATCTCAAAGATACATAGATAAACCTCTTGATGAACAAGCCACATTAAGGTATTCATTGTCATGACTCCCCACGTATGCCTTATCGGTCCCACCGAGCGGAGCGTGGACTCCTCTTTCATTTCAAACTTCATATACCATTTCTCAATCGGAATCAGTGCGGATCCTTCCCCATGTTTGTTTATCGGATACCCCGAATGGAGTGTGGACTCCTCTCATATGTCCCTCCCATGCCATGCATGAGATGTGAGTGCATCATGCTATTTCACATTAAATTACATAATAGCCTTGAAATCCATTCTTAATGTAATAGCCTGGATTTTCAAATCAAGAAATATATTGGCCATTACTTATTTTAATTGTTGAAATTAAGAATTTTGATGAAATGGATGGTAGATGGATCAAAGTTGGGGCAATGGCCCAAGTATGGTCCAATGGACCATGGATGGGATTAATTTTATTTAATTGGGTCAATGATGGTCAATTGGGTCAAATGTCCAATTGGGACCCAATGGCTCAAGATGATTGAACATTAGGGTAAATGGGTAAGAGATGGAATTAATTGGGTCATGGACCCAATTAAGATCAAAGACATAGGGTCTATCTCATTGGCAAGTGTAGGAGTGGAAATCCAAGTGGCATAGCCAAGTGGGGTCAAACTCCACCTCTTCAAGTGAGGTGGCGTGTGGACCAAGGCACTTGTGGGGAAGACCACCATGGTTGACTTGGTCGACCATGGGTGAATTAGGGGTGAATTAAAGAGGAGCAAATGTAGGAGTGGAATTATCCAAGTGGCATGGCCAAGTAGGACCCAACTCCACCTCATCAAGTGAGGTGGCGTGTAGACCAAGACAAGGTGGGGCCGACCACCATGGTTGACTTGGTCAACCATGGGTGGGTCAAAGATAAATTAAAGAGGATTAAATGTCGTAAGTGGAATTAGATTAATTAATTAAAACACCTAAGTTAGATGGAAATAAAATCCAGGATTGAGTTAGGAGCTGAGTTACATTAAAGGTGAGTCAAATGGGGGTGAGTTACCTTGAAAATGGAGTGAGTCAAATGGGTGGTTTCATCTCATGGAAACCACCAAACCACCAAGATGAAACCAGCCAACCAAAACCGTTGGGATGGGGTGGGTGTGCCATGTGGAGGGCATGCTCCCCCCTTGGCTAGACAAGATACTAGAAATGGGGACATGCAAGACCATGCATTGGTCCAGTGAGAGGTGGTGGTTTCATCTAATGGAAACCAACTAAACCACCAAAGGAGCCCAAGCCAAAACCGTTGGCATGGAGTGGTGTGTGTCTTGTTTGGGCATGCACCCTCTTGTTTGGTCAAAGAGGCCATGGGGAAGACTCCACATTGATGAGGGTGGAGTCTAGCCCAAGCAAACCCCAAGACAAGATGGAAAAATGGATTTTCCATCTCATTCCTCTCATCTCACTCTCTCTCTCTCTCTCCTTCTCCCTCTCCTAGCCGACCCTCACCCTAAGAGAAAGAAGAAAAGAGTTAGAGAAAAAATTGGATCTCAAGCTTGGCCGACCACCCTCTCAAGACAAAATACTAGGGTTTCCATTCTCTCATCCTCTCCCTCTCTCAAAACCTACACCCTTCTTGGCCGAACCACTCTTGGAGATTTTATCTTGATCATGCTCATACATTAGCCGAAGATCAAGGAGGAAAGAAAGAAGGAAGGCTAAGGAACAAGAAGGAGCAAAGAAACCGAAGGAGTCGCGGAAGTGGTAAGTATACCTTGATGTGTTTTATTAATTTGAAAGAGTTAAAGGAAACCATGGAACTCCATTTTCTTGGATTGAAGAGTGGCCAAAATGTTATGGGCCATGGATTTAAAATCCATCCAAGAGATGAGATAGAAAATGGACAAGCCCTAATGGGTAAAGATAGGCCATGATTAATGGATATGATTAAGGACACTATGTATATAAGGCTTAAGTATGGAAAATGGTTAAGGATCATGGTTCGGCCCTTACATGGCCGAACCTTAATTTTATTATGGCTAAGGACCTTGTGCATGTTCCATGAAAGGAATGGTGAATGATCAAGATGCATGATTTGGCCTTTGCATGGCCAAACCCTAGGGTTTTATGTATGAGAACCATCAAGGGATATAAACATGGTTATATGTTATTTTTAAAGAAAATGATGAACCATAGGGTTCGACCATGTTGTATGGCCGAACCCCATGAAAGGATGTTGGTGAGTTTAGAAGGTTTTTAAGGATGAAGAACATGCAAGGGTGTTAATGATTTAAAAGTTTTTAAATGGGTGTATGTTAAGGATTTTTAAGGGTTTTAAAGGAGGGAAATAATGGATGATTGTTAATCATTTTTAATGGTCTCAAAAGTTGTAATGGTAAAGAACCATGGACCATGGGTTTGGCCATGTTGTATGGCCGAACTCTATGGAGAAAATATTAATGGACTTGAGCTATTTGGACCATGAAATGATGGAGGAAATGTTAAGGGATTATGGGTTGCAAAATATTGGACCAAAGTACATTATTAAACCCCCACCCCCCCAATGGAGGGACCTTATTTATGAACCTAATGTTACAAATGATTCAAGAGGGGGATGAAAAATAAGACATCATGGGTTCGGCCATGTTGTATGGCCGACCCCATGACCCATTTTATGGACATGGTAGGTCCATGCATGTTGAAGAAATCAAATGTTCAAATGAATGGATTATCAAGCTAAGGAATGGAGGCATTGTTAGGGATTTGCTAGGGTTTTTATGTCATGATTAATGAGTCATTTATGGATCCACGTTTGTGGATCAGTTATGGACCTAGATATGTATAAATGAAAGGGGTACCTAGCCATGGAAAAAATAATGGCAAAAAGGTAAATAATGGGGGAAATGGAAGGACCATGGGTTCGGCCATACACCATGGCCGAACCCCATGTGGAATGTTTGTGGACTTAGGGCCTTTTGAATGATTTAACTTATGTGCTTGGATTAATGAATCAAAGGATGGCTGATCTTAGACCCACTTGATTAAAATGATCTAAGGATTAAAAAGGGACCCAAAAACCAAGTGGGTGATGTTCGGCCAGGTTATATGGCCGAACCCCACTAAGGCATGTATTATGGACTTCGACATAGTTGGAACATTGGTTTGATTTGTTGATGTATAATAAGGTAACGAGATCTCACAAGCGGTGCGCGATCGGTGATCGATCTTTGGACAGAAAACCCAAGGACCCGGTATTTAGACATTGGTAGGATTCCTACCTCATTGAAACCATGGATTATGTGTATGCGTGAATGTTTTACTTGAAGTATTTTGGTATCAAATTATATGTCTTAATGATGGGATTTTAATGCTATGGTTTGTATTATTACATAGCATGTTGCACTTACATCTCATGCATGGCATGGGAGGGATGAAATGTAACCAGAGTCCACGCTCCATTGGGGCGACCGATAAACAAACGTGGGGATACCTTGATGTGCATTTTCCATCAAGAGGGTACTTTGTGATTGTGATACCTTGATGAGGGTTTTTCCATCAAGAGGGACATTATGTGATTGTGGTTGTAACTGGAGTCCACGCTCCGTCGGGGCGACCGATAAACAAACGTGGGGATACCTTGATGAGGGTTTTCCATCAAGAGGAATATTATGTGATGATGATATGGTTGATGGGTGGGACTCATAGCATATGACACCCATGGCATGGCATTCACTTGCATGGCTTTGATATACTTATATCTATGTGTTTTGTTTATACTAATCCATGTGTTGACCCTACTCAGAGTACCTACTGGGCGCGTTATCTAACGCCCTACTTCTATCTTAGACGATGACACAGGAAATGAAGGAAGTGAAGGACGTGATCGGAGCCAAGCGTAGGAGCTTGAAGGAGCTAGTTTTTTTTATTTAAGTTTTATTTATGGAAATGTAATTTGAGTAGCTATTTTGTTGGACTATAATAATTTAGATTACTTGCTATGGTTTGGACTTTTATTTGGACATTTTAAGTTAAGGTACTTATTGTAACGCCCGGCCCTTTTTCACCGCTTTCCGAAAATCAGAGTCTATTTTTTTTTTTTTTTTTGAAATAGAAGAGTGAGAGAGGGCACGGACGCCACGACGCAAGTTAAGTCCGAGCTTCTAAAGCCCGACCCTTAACTGGCCAACCCCACGCGTGAGCGGAACTAAGTCCACGAAAATGGTTCACGCGTAGGAAGTAAGCTCGCGGATTATAATCATTGCGGAACATGATAATAGAGTTTATCCTATCGGCTTTTAGATAGAAGGGAAGATACAACATTAAATTACCAAAATGCCCCTATGATCATATTTATATCACCAAATGTAATTGTCCATAAGTAACGTCCAAACGATCGCAAGAAATGTAAATTTATACAACACGACAAGCTAAGTTACTTTAAAATTACATCTCCAAAATGTAAACGTAAATAAACTAAGACTGCGCTTCCCAAGCTCCTAAGCTTGGCTCCTGTCATGTTCACCGCTTCCGCCATCCCCTGCATCATCAGCTAGGTTAGAAGTAGGTCATTAGTCAATGCACCCAGTAGGACTCCGAGTAGGGCTAGCACATGGATTAGTGATAACACGCATACCGATACAATAAAATATAACAAAATAAGCATGTAATAAATGCTATGCCATGGGTGCCTATGTCATGTGTCCCACCCATCATCCGTATGATCATACAATGTATTGTCCCCATGTTTGCTTCTCAGTCACCCCGACGGAGCATGAACTCCGGTTATAGCCCTCAGGCTATCCCTATGTCTGATTCTCAGTCGCCCCGATGGAGCATAGACTCCTGTTATAGCCCTCAGGCTATCCCCATGTCTGATTCTTGGTCGCCCCGACGGAGCATGGACTCCGGTTTCATTATTTTCCCGCCCATGCCATGCATGAGATGTACGTGCATTACGCTATCTAGTATATAGATAAACCATAAATTTAATATACCATACATAGCCATATAATGCATAATGTTAAAATATAATTCATAACACCATCATATAATTCATAAATTAAAACTCATCATAATACAAGTCCCATAATCATCAAAATAGATTAAAATAAACATCACATATCCACGGCTTACAAAGAGGTAGGAATCCTACCGAATACCACGTAGCGTTCCGTTGCGCTTTCCGTTTGATAATCCGGTCGCCGATCGTGTACCGTTTGCGACGTCCGATACCTTGTTACATTTACCGAATTAGTCCATACGTTATCCATGATTAAGTTCCTAACTAATCATAACCCTAGATCCATTCAATGATCCTTAAATATATTACAAGTTTATCAAAAATCGGTCCATAACTTAGCCCATTATCCATTGGTTAAAATACATACATAAATCCGATTTTTGGCCATTTCAAATATTCCAATGAGCGAGCCTAAAACGCAGCATCTATACGTTTCATTTAATCATTCATAATGTCCTTTTAATATATCCAATTCCATATTCAATCCACATGGGTTCGGCCATGTACCATGGCCGAACCCATGGTTCTTCAAGGTGGCTATAAATTACGGTTTTGCCACTCCTCTTCCATGCACATTTTGAATTCGTATTTGATCCATAAGCTTGGGCCCATTTGTGATTCCCTAACCATTATATCATGTACCTAAGATCAGCCACTTATCCAATTAATTTTTAAAAACATCTAGTCCCATATATTACTCCATATTTGGCCCAAGAGGTGGCCCACAAAGGGATCATGGGTTCGGCCATACACCATGGCCGAACCCATGGTACCCTATCTCCATTCTCGTAGATCCATTTTGTCTCATTTAATCCTATCACCAATGAATTTAAATTATCCATTTAAGTCCCCATTCTCATCCTTTTAAAACGTCGCATATCCTTTTCATAAATCCATTAAAATCTAGCATTCTTCTCCATCATTTTCCATTTATTAAAACCACTAATCACCACCCTAGGGTCCAGCCATTCACCATGGCCGAACCCATGGTTCAAGGTTCACCTTCATGGGTGCCATTTTAAGACCAATGTTTTGTCCCAAATTAATCTATTTTAAAATCACTAACCTTCATTCATTTTGGCCCTTTTAAAAAATACTTCCTAAGCATTAATACATACATTAAGCTTAGACCAAAATTTATCTAAAATTGGGTCATGGGTTCGGCCATACACCATGGCCGAACCCATGATGTTTCTTTCTCCATTTTTCTTTTCTTGGTTTCATTTACCCATTTTAACATACTTCCAATGAAGATTAAATCATCCATCTAAATCCTCATTTCCATAAAAAAAAAATACTATATACCATACTTACCAATTTATTCAAATTTCCATTCCTCTACATCATTTTCCATGCCTAGAAATCCCAAACCATTACCATAGGGTTCGGCCATACACCATGGCTGAACCCATGGTTCATGGCCCACCTTTCTTAGAGCCATTTAAGACCAAAGTTCTATGAATATTTGTCCATGATTTTTCTTTGTTAAAAATTCCATTTAAAATCAATAATATCATTCATTTGGTCAATTTAAAACTTATGTCATACACTTTGGAAATCCATTTGCAACTATTATTTCCTCTATTAATTTCTATCCTTTTTCATCCATTAAGATTACTATCTATCACCAACTTTAAGATCTTCATAAAAACCATTAATTTAATTAATCACTTCCCACTTAATTTAATCCCATTAAATTCCCTCTAAGATCCACCCATGGTTGACCAAGTCAACTATGGTGGTCGGCCCCACTACTCTTGGGTCCACACGCCATCTCAATAGGTGAGGTGGAGGTGGGCCCCATTTGGCCATATTACTTAATCTTGATACATCTTAACTTAGATAGTTTTATAATTATCTAATCTATTTAATTTATCTTAATTGGATCACCATTGGGTCCATGGCCCAATTATATTTTTGTCTTTCCCATTTATTTTAGGGCTTACCTACCTTGGCCCATTGGGTCCCATATGGCTAGTTGACCCAATTATTTACCATTGACCAATTAAATGAATTAATTCTAATTCATGGTCTATTGGGTAATCATTGGGCCCATGGCCCAATTAGATTCCCTCTTTACCCACTTACCTTAGGGTTGGAACCGATTTTTGATCCATTGGGCCCCACATGGCTATCGGGCCCACTTTGACCATCGTTGACCCGCTTAGTCCTCATTGACCCATTAAATGGATTTCATCCAATCTATGGCCCAATTGGGCCATTCTTGGACCCTTGTCCCAACTTTTGATCCATTTGGTATTCCATCATGTCAAAATTCAAATTAAAATCAATAAATGCCAAATATATATTGATTCGAAAATTCAGGCTATTACACTTATCATTTAAGTGATGTACTTCCTTGTTATTTAATAATTTGTAGGATAGACTCTATTATAATTCCGCATTAAGTTTACATTCTTCAAGCTTAACTTATTACATGTGAACCGTTTCAGTAGCTTAGTCCACGCACATGTGTGGTTGGCCAGTTAAGGGTCGGGCTTTGAAAGCTCGGACTTAGCTCGCCTCGTGACGTCCCGCTCTCTTGTCACTCTTTATTTCAAAAAAAAAAAAAAATATTCTGATTTTCGGAGAGTGAAAAAAGGCGGGGAGTTACACTTAAAACATAAGCATTTTGATACTAAAAATAGATCATCAATCATGGAAAGAAAAACCATTGCATGTACATAATCCAAGTGTTTCAACAAGGTAGGAATCCTACCCACGTCCAAGTATTGTATCCTTGCGTTTTCGTCAAAACAGATCACCTATCACGTCAAAGCCTAATCGTACACCCGTTTGTGAAATCCCGTTACCATAAATTAATTCCATCATATAAAATGGACAAATTAATTATCCAATTAATTTAAATCATTCCTTACATTCTTCCATTTCAACTTACCCATTTGAAAAGGGAGGATTATATAAAAAAACTTTACTTTTAAAACATGCGGTCACCCGTCCGCATGCATATCTCCCGTCAGCAAACAGCACCATGTTTTGTTTGTTACCCGTCCGCGGATGGTCGAAACCCGAAATCATTCCTCATTTGTTTGATGTTAGACTTAACCCTTCCTCTTAAAATTTGTTTCCTTATTCTTTAAAAACATTTTAAACATCATCCATATTTCTTCATGCCATCCCTTGGTTGTTGGTCCTTAACACCTACCCATTCCTTGAATGGATACCGACTCTTTGATCATTTATTCCAAAACATATTCCATCTTCAAATGGATATCCGCCTTCATGGCTTGCAACGGTTTAGCCAATCCTTTTCATCAAATATGGGACTCCATGGTTTCATAACCTTTTGACCATCCAAATATCTCAATCAAATATGGACCCTATGGTTTCTTAACCTTTTGACCATCCAAACATCTCAATCAAATATGGACCCCATGGTTTCTTAACCTTTTGACCATCCAAATATCTCAATCAAATATGGACCCCATGGTTTCGGCCATTCCATAGCCGAAACCATGATTCGCTTAGTTTTTCTTAATTTTAATACCATGAAACATAAACCTTACCTTTTTTCCGCGTCTCCTTTGTTTCTTTAGTTCTGATATTTACTCCTCAGTCCTTCTCCTTCCTTGTTCCTTCACCGATTTCTCCAAGTGTTAGCCGAAAATGGGAGAGAGAGAGAGAGATGATGCCAATCTCTTTGCATGCAAGGGATGGGTTTCGGCCACAAGTGTGGAGTGTCCCTTGAGCTGATATCTTTTATGTGAAAGACCAAACCTTTCCTTAGTGGTCTAGGTGTAGCAATGGAGAGGAAGAGAGATAGAGAAGAGAAGAAAACCATGTGTCTTCTTAGAGGTGCAATCGGCCAAGGAGTGTAGGTTGAGAGAGAGAGAGAGAGAGATGGAAAACATCTTGTTTCCAAAAGAGGGGATCGGCGAAAGGGGTTTTGGGTAGCCCTAACCTCCCAACCACCCACATTAAGGTGTGGTCTTTCCCATGTCTCCCTTGGCTAACCAAGAAGACACATGGTTTACACGTGGGGCTTGGTCTTTCCCATGTCTCCCTTGGCTAACCAAGAAGACACATGGTTTACACGTGGGGCTTGGTCTTTCCCATGTATCCCAACCAAGGAGACACATGGCCTACCTTGGGGCTTGGTCTTTCCCATGTGTCCCAACCAAGGAGACACATGGCTTACACTTGGGGCTTGGTCTTTTCCATCTGTCCCAACCAAGGAGACACATGGCTTACACTTGGGCTTGGTCTTTCCCATGTGTCCCAACCAAGGAGACACATGGCTTACACTTGAGGTTTGATCTTTCCAATGTGTCCCAACCAAGGAGACACATGGCTTACACTTGGGGCTTGGTTTTTCGCATTCAACTCAATCCCAAATCACTTTGACTCACTTAATTTTCTTGAATTCATTTCAATATAACTCAAGTGATTTTAATTTCCAACTCAATATAATTCAACTCACCCCATTTGACCTCACCCATGGCTGACCAAGTCAACCATGGTAGCCGACCATGCATGTCACCTTAGACCACTCGCCACGTCACTTGATGAGGTGGATTTGGGTCTCACTTGGCCATGCCACTGTAACACCCTGCCCTTTTTCACTCACTTTCCGAAAATCAAAGTTTTTTTTTTTTAAAGTGATAGAGAGCGGGACGTCACGACACGAGCTAAGTCCGAGCTTCCAAAGCCCGACCCTTAACTAGCCAACCATACGTGTGCGTGGACCAAGTCCACTAAAACGGTTCACACGTACTCAAGTTAACTTGCGGAATAACATACATATATGAGAAATACCAATAGGATAACAATCCTATTCCAATTTAGATAGCAAGGTAGTCCAACACTTAACCATAATTATCATAATTTAAATATCCAAACATTAACCATCCAATACATAGCAAATATACCTACATTATTACAATTCCGAATGCTAGCTATTCAAATGCATAGTCCATGAATAACTTAAGCAAAATATAACTTAATCATCCAAGCTCCTAAGCTTGGCTCTAATTACGTCCTCGTTTCATTCCCTTCCTGTGTTATCAACTAGGGTAGAAGTAAGGTGTTAAACAACGCGCCCAGTAGGTATTCCAATTAGGGCTAACACATGAGTTAGTATATAAAATCCAGATATAATATACCATATCATACTTGTAAAACATCATATCCAAAACAGTGTATGATAATAAAGATCTAATCATACAGATAAAAACTAGAAACCTTGCATGATAATAAAGAACATAATCATGTCGATTCAATGCCATGCCATGCCATGCTACCATATGCAATGAGTCCCGCCCATCACAAACACATGTATCCTCTTGATGGAATTCTCCTTATCAAGGTATCCCCTGATGGAATGCTCATCACCAGGGTCTTCATACCTAGTATCCTCTTGATGGGATTCTCATCATCAAGGTATTATACATAGTATCCTCTTGATGGGATTTTCATCATCAAGGTATCCCCCACTAGGGTTTTACGGACGCCCCGATGGAGTGTGGGTCCCCGGTTACCTGTCATCCCTCCCATGCCATGCATGAGATGCAAATGCTAACATGCTATAGAAGATTACAAAACATAGCATGAAAATCCCATAATTGCAACATATTGTTTAATACCAAAATATCTTATCAAACATGAAATAAAATCATCATAGGCACATAATACATATCCATGGTTTCAATGATGTAGGAATCCTACCAAAAGACCACTCAAGTATCCTTTGCTTCTTAAGCCGGCAACCGCTCACGATCTTGCACCGTTTGTGAGGTCCCGTCACCTTGTTTATATAACAAGAAGTCAAGACAATATCCATTTGATTTCCAATTAAGTCTAAGTCCAAAAACCATCCTTGTGGGGTTCGGCCATACACTATGGCCGAACCTCACCTACTTAAATTTGGCTCTTACTTTTATTTATTACTCAAACATCACGTTGCTAATAACTTAGCCCTTTGTCCACCAAAATCCATTAGTGGGGTTCGGCCATACAACATGGCCGAACGTCACCATCTTGGTTTTGGTCTCTCTTCCAACGTTTTGATCTTTTCAAAATAAATCCAAACCTTGCCATTCTTGTTTCATAAAACCCACTCTTTTAAATCAGCTATCTATCCTTGTCATTACTTCAAATATATATAAAATATTTCTCGTGGGGTTCGGCCATACAACATGGCCGAACTCTTGGTTCATTATTTTGACTTATTTACCATCTTGCCATTGATTCAAATCTTAATTACCATTTCATTCATTCCATATGCTATACCTAGACCTTAAATCCATCAAATGTTTCCCATGGGGTTCGGCCATCCATCATGGCCGAACCCATGGTCCCTTATTTCCTTTTAATTTCAATAATACCATTCATTCACATGTCCATAAAATAACCCTTGTGGGGTTCGGCCATACTCCATGGCCGAACCTCACTCATTTAACTTGGGTCCCCTTTTAATCCTTGATCTATTATTTCCACCCGTTAAACTTTATTAAAACAGTCCATAAAATTCAATAACCAAGCAACCTTAAATCCATACATGTTATTTGGTGGGGTTCGGCCATGCACCATGGCCGAACCTCATCTCTTCTTTTGATCCCAACAATTAAAACCTTTCTAAAGTACCAACCATCTTCCATCAATTAAACATAAAAATATACTATCCATCATTATCTCTCCATGGGGTTCGGCCATATGCATAGCCGAACCCTATGGTTCCTTAGTTCCATTACAACTTATTATACATCTATGATTGATTCTCACACTTCCATCCGTTTAAATCCTTTTAAAACTTTAACAAAACCAAACACATACACTTATGATTTCCTTTCTTCAAATCCAATAAAATTAAACCAATATCTTTTCATGGGGTTCGGCCATACAAAGTGGCCGAACCCTATGGTCCATGTTCTTCCCTTTTTAAACATCATTAGCCATGATCACCTTCTTTGATGGAATTCGGCCATACATCATGGCCGAACCTCATCCACCCCTTTTATCTTTGAGGGTCCTTATACTTAGAACTTAGGGTTTGGCCATGCAAAGGCCAAACCATGATCCTTGATCATAATACTTAATAAAATCTCATGGAGTACTTACCAATCCGCAACTCCTCCGGTTGCTTTCACTCCTTCTTGCTCTTCCAATCTTCTTAGCCTCCCTTCTTTCCTTTGATCCTTTGACCGGAACTGGCCTTGCTGGAAACTTCTTGGAGTGGTTCAGCCAAATGAGGTTTTGATTGAGAGGAAAGATAGAATTTCACCATTGGGTGAGAATGATAAAACCTTGAGATGAAAACTCTTTTGTTCTAAGTCCTCTTTGTCTTTGTAGAGTGATCGGCCAAGGAAGGTTTGTGGAAGAGACCAACACCCAAGGTTTCTTGTCTTGAGAGGTGGGAACGGCCAAAGGAGAGAGGGAGAGAGTGACTTGAAATAAAAACTCCTTTAATGAGGGTTGGCCAAAGGTGGTGTCCTTTGGTGACACCCCTTGGTAACTCTCATGTCCTTTCACCTCCCTCATTCAAGTATCTTTTGGAGGTTTCATCCTTGAGATGAAACACTCCCAACGTGTGGCTCTTGGGTTTCCATCTTGAGATGGAAACCCCCCATGCTTCCAACATGTATGCTTGTGCAAGCTTGTGTAACATCACTACCCCTCAACTTCTTCATTAATGCCCCTCTGGAGTTTCATCCCATGAGATGAAACTCCCCCACTTCCAACGTGTAACCTTATCTTCGGTCTCATGAGGTGCATGTCTCCACCTTCCCACTCCACTCACTTGAGATTAAAATCCCATTAAGTTCCATTCAACTCATTTAACTCAATTCATCATTTTAGCTCAACTCACTCATTTAATTCACTTGAATCAACTCAATTATTTGATTCCATTTCCAACTCAATTCAGCCCCAACTTAATCAAGCTTGAGCTCACTTAGTGATCAACCTAGTCAACTACGACCCATTGGGTCCCAATTGGGGATTTTGACCCAATTAACAATTTTGACCCAATTAAATAAAACTTCACCCATTTGATTCACTTGAACCATATACAACATCCATTGGGTCTTAATTGACCAATTGACCCAAATATCAAGCCTTACCCATTTACTTCTAACTAGCTCATATATGATCCATTGGGTCCCAATTGGACTTTTGACCCAATTGGCAATTTTGAGCCAATTAAATAATTCTTACCCATTTATTTCCATTGATCCACATCTACCATCCGTTGGGTCTTATTTGGGCAATTGACCCAACATTTACCCATCTAAGGTTCATATCCATTAATTCACAATTTCAATGACAAAAACTGCAAATATTTATAACTGAAAATCTGGGGTATTACAGCCACTTACATGCCACCTCATACACATGCCACCTCACTTGATGAGGTGGATCCCATGTCTTGGGTTTTAATTAGGTACATGACCCGATTAAATCAATTCCTTACCCATTTACCTTAAACATCAATTCATCTTGACCCATTGGGTCCCAATTGGATATTTGACTCCATTAACTACATTTACCCAATTAATTATAATCAAATTCTATCCATGATCCGTTGGATCATAATTGGGCCATTGCCCCATTTCTTTCCCATCTTACATTCATTCCATCTATAAGTCTTAAATTTAACAATTAAAATAGATAATATCCAATATAATAATGCATTTGAAAATCGAGATGTTACAATATTACCCTCTTTTGAAATTTCAAAGGTTGATCTTAAGGAGATGATGCAATGCATGACTTAATTTCAAGATGATGTATGTATGTATGGATGCATGTGGAGGCTCTAGGGTTTCTAAGAGATGAATGAATGAATGAATGAGATTAGATTACCTAATAACTAATGGCTAAGATGATCAATGCATGAAATGAATGCAAGGATTAATAGGTGATGCATGAATGATTACTAATCTAAGGTTAAGATGATCATGATGATGATGGATGACCTATATATAATGATAGATGAATGAATAGGTTAGATTTGATGGTGGATCAAAGGTTTGTCTTAATTTGGTATGTGATTTGGAGGCTTAAGATCTAAGATGGAAGTTGGATGGTGTGTATGTGCAGTTGGGTTATGAGTTTTGGACATAGGTAGTTGGGCTGGACTTAGGTAAATTCAAACATGGACCATGGAGTTCATTGGACTTGGGCTTCGGATTTGTTTCTAGACCTCGACTCAAGCCCATTTGAATTGGATTTGAGAGGTTGGGCCTTAGTTGGATTGAGCTTGCACACTGGCCTGGCCCAAATTGTGAAATGTGCATGGGCTTGCATATGGCTTGGCCCATGCACATTTGTGGAGCATAGCTTGGCCCACTTGAACTGAGTCTTGGTCCAATGACTTGAAATTTAGGCTTTGGCACTTGAATTGCAACTCTTAACGTCTAGAATTAAATAATTATTCAGCCACTTTAAATCTAAAAATTATTAATTAATCATAGACTGTAACGCCCCGCCCTTTTTCACTCTCCGAAAATCAGAGTCTATTTTTTTTTTTTTTGGAAAATAAAAGACTGAGAGAGAGCGGGACGTCACGACGCGAGCTAAGTTCGAGCTTTGGCCAACCATACGTGTACGTTGACTAAGTCCACTAAAATTGTTCACACGTACTAAGGCTATACTTGCGGAATTAAACATAATTGCAAAATTATAATAGATTTCCATCCTATCCAATTTTAAATAGCAAGGAAGTCTATCACTTAATGATAATCACCTTAAGTTAAAATGTCCCAAATTAAAATCCAAACCATAGCGAATAGTCTAAGTTATTACAGTCCCAACAAGCTAATTACTCAAATTACATATCCAAAATAAAAACTTAAATAAAATAGATCTAGCTCATCCAAGCTCCTAAGCTTGGCTCCGATAGCATCCTTCGTTCCGTCCATTTCCTGTGTCATCATCTAAGGTAGAAGTAGGGTGTTAGACAACGCGCCCAGTAGGTACTCCGAGTAGGGTCAACACTGTAATGCCCCGCCCTTTTTTCACTCACTTTTTCCCGTAAATTCAGAGTATATATTTTTTTATATATAACAGAGTAGAGTGATAGAGCGCGGGACGTCACGACTCGAGCTAAGTCCGAACTTCCAAAGTCCGACCCTTAACTGTCCAACCCTATGTGTGTATGGACTCAGTCCAAGAAAACGGTTCAACATAGCGATATAAACATGCGGAATAAAATTAACCTGCGAAATCATAATAGAACACAGTTCTATTCCATTCAGATAGCAAAGTACGTCAAGTCTATAATCATCATTATCATAATGTAATTATAAATTAAAACATCCAACCATAGCAAATTCATCTAAGTTATTACATTCCGAAATCTGGATACTCTAAATACAAATCCCTGAGTATCTTAAACAAAATATAAAACTAAAAGCGTTCCAAGCTCCTATGCTTGTCTTTTTCCGCGCTCAGTGCTTCCCTCATTTCCTGCATCATCCACTAAAGGGTAGAAGTAGGGCGTTAGTACAACGCGCCCAGTAGGTATTCTAATTAGAGTTAACACATGGGTTAGTACCAAAAATCTAAATATAATATATATCAAAACCAGTTATAATAAATCATTCAATACTTTCAAAGCATTGTATCCAAAACAGTGTATGAAAGTAGAGATCCAATCATACCGATAAAAAACAAAAACCTTGCATGATAATAAGAGTCATAATCATGCCAATTCAATGCCATGCCATGCTATCATATGCAATTAGTCCCGCCCATCACAAAATATCCTCTTGATTGAATTCTCATCATCAAGGTATCCTTCCACAAGTGTTTTACGGACGCCCCATCGGAGTGTGGATCTCCGGATATATAGTATCCTCTTGATGGGATTCTCATCATCAAGGTATCCCCTGATGGAATGCTCATCACCAGGGTCTTCATACATAGTATTCCTCTTGATGGGATTCTCATCATCAAGGTATTTATTCATAGTATCCTCTTGATGGAATTCACATCATCAAGGTATCCCCCACTAATGCTTTACGGACGCCCCGACTGAGTGTGGGTCCCCGGTTACCTGTCATCCCTCCCATGCCATGCATGAGATGCAAATGTCCATATGTTATGCAATTATACAGATCATAGCATTTAAAAGCTCATATTTGAAACATATAAAACACATGCTATTTATTAAATAAACATAGCATATAAAAATTACCATTTGAAACGTATCCAACAAAGGCTATTTTAATCATATAGACATAGCATTTAAAATAACCATTTGAAACATAACCTTTGCAATATAAATTCATCAATAAGATAAGAAAACATTGTACATAAACCCATGGTTTCAAAGAAGTGGAATCCTACCTAAGACCGCTACGTGTCCTTGCGTCTTTCGTCCGATAACCGTTCACGATCGTAAACACCTTGTGAAGTTCGTTACCTTATAACATATTAATCAATCAAAACCAAGTCCTACTTGATTTACAATTATTTTAAGTCTATAAACCAATCCCCATGGTTTATCATTTTCACACTTATTTACCAAATTGCCATTGGTCTAATGTTTAAGTTCCAAAACATAGTTACATTCATTCTACGTAATTACCAAATTACCATCCATGGCTATCATTCCATTTTAGCATGTATTTACAATTTTTGCCATTACTTTAGGTTTATGCCCAAAACCCATCCATAATATTAATACATAAACTTAATATATCCATACTTGGTTCCTTTGTCCCAACATGATTCATCCAATATTTCCCATGTTTACATCCAATTACATAGATCCTAAACATCTATGTTCTCCAAATAATTTCTCATATAATTACCTTATTTCCATACAAGGCTAAACTTCCATCTTTAACAAGTATTTACAATTTTGCCACTCATGGCTTACATAACCCATAGTTTCTTTTAAAATCATTCACCCGTTACATGGTCCATAATAATTTCTCAACAACTAAGTCCACATTTAGAAACTTTCTAATTTCATTATCCAACTTCCATACTTAGAAAGTCCCTAAAATGGAAACTTTCTAAATTTATCATTTCCTAATCTTGGATCCATAATTCCAAGTTCTTTACATAAATAGGTCCTTTCTAAATTAAAGACTTTCCAATTTAATCCTACCTTCCAAAAACAATTAACATACTTTAAAAATGCCATTACAACTCCATGGTTCATAAGGTTCTCTTTTAAAATCCATACATAGTATTCAATGGCTTTCATCATTCACACTTCCATAAATAAATAGTTTCCAAATTTAACCAATTCAACACCATGGGGTTCGGCCATACACCATGGCCGAACCCTATGGTTCATATCTTTTTATTAAATCATTAAACCCCTATGGATTCATTAACCAACTCCAATATAAATTCCATATGGCCCATTAAATTGATTCATGATCCTTATAATTTCTTAACAACATAAGTCCGTACAAGACCTCATGGGGTTCGGGCATACATCATGGCCGAACCCATGATTCTCCATTTTGACATGAAATTACAACTTTGCCATCCATGGCTTACCTTCCATAAATAGAAGGTTCCCAAGATAATCATCCAAAATTAGAAGCTTTCTAACTTAGCCAACTCCTTCCAAAATAGAAAGTTTCCCAATTAAACTCTACCTTTCCATAATTGGAAGGTTTCCATAATTAAACTCTAACTTTCCCTAATTGGAAGATTTCCTTGATTAGAAATCCTCTTTCTAAAATCAAACACTAATCCATCAAAATATTTGGTGGGGTTCGGCCATACACCATGGCCGAACCTCACCCCTTTCTTTTCATTAATTTTGATCAAATCAACTTAGCCATAATGCAATCATGGTTCAGCCATGCCATGGCCGACCCACATCCCTATCCATATCTCCATTAATCAATCATGGATCTTCCATTTAATCCCTTCAAAATTACATATCATTATCACCAATTACTTATTTAAGAATCTCCATGGTTTTTATTCTTAAAAAACAATAAATAAATCAATTCTTTTCATGGAGTTCGGCCATGCACTATGGCCGAACCCTATGGTTCTATTTCTTCATTTAAGATCATCAAATCATCATCCAACTTCTTCCATGGGGTTCGACCAATCACCATGGCCGAACCCTATGGTTCTTTTTGTTTCAAACATAAAATTATACTATTAAGATACTAACCTCTTTGCTCTTCCAATCTTCTTCTTCCTTTCCCTTTGCTGGCCGAACAAACTTCTTCTTCTCCTTGCTCTTGCCGTGAGAGATATTGAGAGATTGAGCGAGATATGGAGAGTTCGAGTATGGGTTGTCAAACCCCTGCATCCCCTTGGGTCTCTCCTTTTATTAAGCTCTCCTTAGTCCCATATTTAGAAGGCACTTAAAATAAACATTGCCCCCCTTAGGGCCGTGCGCCCCTTGTGTATTTTTAGCCTTTGCCGACCTCCCTTGCTTAATTAAGAACCTTCCCTTAATCCTATAATAGAATGTACCATGCACCCATATTTATTTTTGGCCATTGCCGACCTTGGTTTCCCATTCCATGCACATAATCTTAGATACGATAATCCCTTCACACGGCCAAGATTATCTTTTATTTTTAAAATTAGATATAATGCATCACTAAAATTATTCAACCCATTTAAATTTTAATAAGACCAATTCCACCATTGATTGAGTCCTAATTGGGTCATGGCCCATTTCTTTATCCATTTAAGATCCAATCTTAAGTGCATAATTAAAAATGGATAATTTTCATACAAAATAACTAACTGAAAATCCGAGGTGTTACAAACACATGGGTTAGTATAAAAATCACATAGCTATACATAATATCAAAACCATGCAAGTCAATGCCATGCCATGGGTGTCATATGCCATGAGCCCCACCCATCATCCATATCACAATCACATAGTATTCCTCTTGATGGATAATCCACATCAAGGTATTGTCATGACTCCCCACGAGTTCCTTATCGGTCCCACTGAACGAAGCGTGGACTCCGGTTACATTTCAAACACAGTATATCTCTCCCCACGAATGCCTTATCAGTCCCACCGAACGGAGCATGGACTCCGGTTACAATTCAATCATACATCCATTGGAATCAGTGTGGATTCCTCCCCACAGTTGTTTATCGGAAATCTGAATGGATCGTGGATTCCCCTCATTTGATCCCTCCCATTGCATGCATGAGATACAAGTGCAATCATGCTATGTAATAATAAATATCATAGTATTTAAAATCCCATAGTTGAAACATGATACCAAAATTAACATAGAAGTAAAAACATCACATATACAGATTCCATGGTTTTCAATAAGGTAGGAATCCTACCAACAACCAAATATCGTGTCCTTACGTTTTCGTCAAAAAATCGCTCACCGATCGCGTCAAGCCGATCGTACGCCCGTTTATGAAATCCCGTTACCTTATTACACATAAATAAATCAAACCAATGATCCATTTGATTTCCATCCATCTCTACGTCATCCTATGTTCATTTCCATTTACAACCATAGTCTTTTATCTGGTTAAGTCCCCCATGGGGTTTCCATCATACGTTGGGGCTGAACCATGTTTAAGTCCACAAAAATGCATTAGTGGGGTTCGGCCATACAACATGGCCGAACCTCACTCTTTTGGTTTTGGGCCTCTCTTTTTAGTCTTTGATCATTTTAATCAATGTGGGTCCAAAATCATTCCATCTTTTGATTTATTAATCCAATCACATAAGTTAATCATTTAACTTGATAAAAACAACCTAAGTCCATAAGATATTCTCCATGGGGTTCGGCCATACAACATGGCCGGACCCATGGTCCTTTATTTTCACCATATTCCCATCTTAGCTATCACTCTTTCCATAGCTAATCACTTAACTTATTTACACATAACTTAGGTCCATAAATGATTCATTAACATAACATAGATCCATAATAATGCATACATCAACAAAATGATCCATCAAAATGGTTCATGGGGTTCGGCCATACAACATGGCAGAACCCATGGTTCCTTGTTTCCATCTTCCCGTGGTCTAAATACATTTAAATCCATCAATATTTCTCCATGGGGTTCGGCCATGCATGGTCCATTGTTCTTCATCATCTCCTCATTTTAAATCATCATTTACAACATTTAAAACCCATTTAAAATCACTAACATTCTTCCATCATTTTCATCCTTTAAAACCCATTAAAATCACTAATATCCTTCCATCATTTTCATCCTTTAAAACCCATTAAAATCTGTAACACCCCAATTTCTCAATGAAGTGGATAATTACGAAAATGCCCCTGGTTTGTTAAATTAATTATTTTGTGATGTCAAATAAGGAAATGGTGGGGCCCATTGCTCAAATTAAGATCATATGATCATATTATAAATGTCAAGTTTGATTGGAAGGGTAATGAACATCATCAATTGGGTCAAAAATGGCTAAATGGGTCGAAAGGCCCAATTGGACCCAATGGGTCATAATGGATGATTTGACCATTGTGTAAGCTCAAATTAAATGGCGTCAAGCTGAACTAATTGGAAATCAAGTATAACAAAAATGGGTAGGCTTGAAACACAAGTGAAAACCAATTAGAAATGGCAAAATCAGTCCATGAATGGGTCATGTTGTCAAAACGGGTCAAAGGGCTGATTGGGGACCCAATGGGTCGGGTTGACTAGGTTGACCACGGATGACCATGTGGGCCCTCAATTGAACTCAAGAATGAGTTAGTTCAGCTTGAGTTGGACTGATTTGAAGTGAGTTTGATTTAAGAAAAGGGTTGACTCAAACTTGGTGAATTGAATGTGATGAGTTGGATGAGTTGAGTTAGAATAAATATATCAAGTGTCAAGTGAGTCAAGAGGAAGTGGAAAGGCATTGTTAATCACACATAACTCTTGGAGAATCCATCTCAGTCGTTGAGTGTGAAGGGGTGCTTTGGTAAAGCCAAAAGACACCAAGGTTGGGCAGCGCCAATACATGAATGGATGCATTGGTTCATTTCCAAAGAGATGCAATGTTTGGCACCAAGGGGTGTCTTGAATGACACCCAATGCCCCATCGGTTTTGGCAAGATTAAATGAGGGAAATGAATGGGAGATGGGGCTGAAACTATAAAAGGAGAATGTTACCATTCTTGGCCGATTTTGCCATTGCAAATTCAAGAAATTCCCATCTCTCTCTCCCTCTCTTCTAGTTCGTTTTCTTGGCTGAACAGCAGAGGTTTTGGCACCAGCTATTCAAGCATAAACCAGCAAAGAATTAAGGAAAGACGGAAGAAATAAAAAGGGAGAAACCAAGGATCAAGGCAAGAAGAAAGTTTGGAAAATTTGGTAAGATTTCTTAAGTGTTTAAGCCAAATAAGTTGTAAGAAAAAGGGTGTGTATGGGGCCATGGTTGTGGCCGAATACACCAAGGTTTTAACCTTGATTAATAGAAGTTTTAAAATGGTAAAAATGACCATTGGGTTTGGCCACCATGGAGGGCCGAACCCCATGTAAAAGATAGGTTGGTTTGATGTTTTGAAACATAGAAACCATGGAGTTTTTATGGACTGTTTTTGAGGTTTCTTTAAGATTCAAATGCATGTTTTCAAGGAGGGTTAAAAATATGGATTTGAATGACATAAGGACTGAAGTTATCATGGGTCTAAACAGTGGATTAAAATTGATGAAATGGACCATTGGGATCGGCCATCTTGGATGTCCGAATCCCATGAAGTATTATGGTCTTTTGGACAAGTTGATAAACTTATGTGGATGTTTTAAGAGGTAAAAATGCAGTGATGTTATGCTGATTATTACTTGTCTAAATGAGATTTAAAACATGCTCTAGAGGACCAAAACATGGACATTGGGTTCGGCCACTTTGGATGGTCGAACCCCATGATAGTATTTGATGATTTTGGTGAGTTTAAAACCATATAAAATATGGTGTTTGATGTGATTTGATGAAGTTTAACTTGCTGTTATTGGTTGGCCAATATAGGGCTGAACCATGTCAATATCAGGGTTAAGTTATTGATTCAAATCATGGGGCAGTTTTTGGGATAAATGGACTATGTGTAAGAAAATAATCAACCATTGATGATGATGGATTATGGGATGAAAATCTATAGGATGTGGTTCGGCCATGTGGCATGGCCGAACCCCATCAATGATTATTTGATAGAATTGGGTTAAGTAATAAATGGGATTAAAGGTGATGAATGAAGAACCCAAATTAAAAAGGTGAGGTTCGGCCAAGTTGTATGGCCGAACCCCACTAAGTTGGTTTAGATATGGTTAAACTAAAGGTTAGCCTAAATGGCATAAAAGTAATTATTGATGGAATGATCAATGATGGAATGATCATAGGGTTGGATGTATGGACTCGAACCAAAGTGGTATGGTTCGGCCATGTAGTATGGCCGAACCCTACCAAGGTATTTTTGTAGTATATGATGTCTAATAAGGATTAAATAAAAGGGAGATCAAATAAAAAGGGAGGTTAAATCCTAAGTTAATCAGGTTCGGCCATGGGTATGGCCGAACCCCATAAGATGGAATATGGAATTTGGACTTGATAAGAAATCCAACGGTTACGATATTAACTTGTCGTTGTATAAACAAGGAGGCGGAAGTTGAACGGCGTACAAGTTGTGATCCAGTGAAAAAGAACAAACACCGAAGCTAATCTTCGGTAGGTTTCCTACCTACTTGTAACCACAGTTATGATTTGGTCTTATTATGTTCTTATGAGATATACTGTATTTGATTTACAAATGTGGTTTTGAATGATGAGTTAAGTATTTACAAATGACATACAATGCATACATCTCATGCATGGCATGGGATGATGATTGTGGAAACTGGAGCCCACACTCCGTCGAAATATCCGAGATGCAACTGTGGGGCCTCCTTCGGTGGTGAAAGTCACCCCAGGAGAATTGACAGGTGGTTATGGAAACCGGAGCCCACACTCCGTTGGTTTGCCCGAGATGCAACTGTGGGGCCTCCTTTGGCGGTGAAAGTCACCCCAGGAGAATTGACAGGTGGTTATGGAAACCGGAGCCCACACTCTGTCGGTTTGCCCGAGATGCAACTGTGGGGCCTCCTTTGGCGGTGAAAGTCAAGCCAGGAGAATTAATAGGTTGATATGAGGTACGGCAAGTAAAGGCTATATGTATGTGTGATGGGGTGGGGCTCATTACATTTGCATACATACATAACATGTTTTTATATGTTTTTGATAATCAGATATTATGATATATGTGCATGTTTTTATATGCTAACCATGTGGTAGCCCTGATCGGGAACCAACTGGGCGCGTTGATCTAACGCCCTAATTCTATCCTTAGAGGATAACACAGGAATGAGGAAGGGAAAAGAGAAGGTCGATGACCGGGAGGGGAGCCAAGCCTAAGTGCTTGAATGATGAACAAGATACTTATCTACTGTCATTTGAATTATATTTTGATGGACATGTAATAAGTTAATACTTGCTATGGTTTGATTAGATTATTAACTATGGATGGTTGTTTATCTTATTTATCAATTGAGACTGTTACTTGCTATCTATTCATATTATTCCGCAGTTAGTCTAGTTTATGCCGCATGTTATTGTTGGTTCCATGTGTGATTTATTATCATGGTCTAGTCCATGTACACATGGGTGGCCAGTTAAGGTTCAGACTTGTGTAGTCTGAACTTAACTCGCGTCGTGACGCCTCCCGCTCTTGTTCACTCTGTGTTTCTTTCAAAAGAAATTTTCAGACTCTGATTTTCGGAAGGGTGAAAAGGGGCGGGGCGTTACAAAATCAATAACATACTTCCATGGGGTTCGGCCATACAACATGGCCGAACTCTATGGTTCATCATTTTCTCTTAAAAATCAGATACCCATGATTAAATCATTTGATGGGGTTCGGCCATACACCATGGCCAAACCTCATCCAATCCTTTTTGTCCTTAATGGTCCTTATACATAAAAATCTAGGGTTTGGCCATGCAAGGGCCAAACCATGATCTTTCATCATTCTCCATTCCTTATATTAAACATGCATGAGGTCCTTTTGCATGTCAAGATTAGGGTTTGGCCATGCAAGGGCCGAACCATGTTCTTGATCATTTTTCATGTTTAACCATGCATGCATACACATTGTCCTTAACAACCTATCTTACCCATAAGGGTTTTGTCCATTTTTCCATCTAAAACCATATTTCGAATTTTGTATCATTCTTCACTTTTATGTCACCATATTGACATTCCTTGGATGGATTTCAAATCCATGGCCCATAACATTTTTGGCTAACTTTCCAATCCGAAATGAAACCCCATGGTTTCCCCCATTCCATTGCCAAAACCATGGTTCCCTTAACCTCCTTTTAATTTATAAACCTTGTTATGCAATACATACCGATTCCGCGACTCCTCCATTTTTTTTCACTCTGTCTTGCTCCTCCGTTCTTTTCCTTCCTTAGTCTTTCTTCTTCCTCCTTGATCTTCGGCCAAAGAGTGTTGCTTGAGAGGGAGAGGGTTTAAGATGAAAACCTTAAGAGAAGATTCGGCCAAGGAGTGAAGGTTTGAGAGAAAGAGAGAGAGGGAGAGTGAGATGAAAACTCTAAGTTATCTTTGTCTCATAGAGAGGGGTCCACCCTAGGGTTTTTTGTGAGAGGGAGAGAGTGAATGAGATGGAACACTCTCCACTTCTTTTTGTCTCAAGGTGGATCAGCCAAGGGAGGGTTGAGATGAGCCCTTCCATCTTGTCTAGGGTTTCAATGTGGAGTCTTCCCCATGAGTCCCTTGACTAACCAAGAGGATGCATGTGTTATACATGGCACACACACCCTCTCCAACGTTTTTGGTCTAGGGTTTCCATTGAGATGGAAACCCTCCACCTCCCCTTTGACTCACTCCATCTTTTCAACTTCCATGTGACTCACCACCCATTCAACTCACTTAACTTAAATAAAACTCATTCTCCTAACTCAAGTATTTGAATTTATTTTTAATTAACTTAGGTGATTTAATTAAATAATTTAACTCAACTCACTTCACTTGATCCTCTTTAATTCACCCATGAACTCACCCATGGTTGACCAAGTCAACCATGGTGGCTGGCCCCACATGTGCCTTAATCCACACGCCACCTCACTTGATGAGGTGGAGTTAAGTCCCACCTGGCTATGCCACTTTGATATTACCACATACACTTACCACCTCACTTGATGAGGTGGACCCCATGCCTTTGATCTAATTGGGTCCATGACCCGATTAAATCCATTCCTTACCCATTTACTCTAATCATCAATTCATCTCGACCCATTGGGTCCCAATTGAGCATTTGACGCAATTGACCACATTGACCCAATTAAATAGAATTAATCCTATCCATGATCCATTGGACCATACTTGGGCCATTGCCCCAACTTTTATCCATTTAACATCCATTCCATTTATGAATCTTAATTTTTAACAATTAAAATAAATAATAGCCAATATATTTATTCATTGAAAATCCGAGCTATTACATAGACTCTCATAATTGGATCTAGATTAATTAATTTAAACGAAAATCCTAGAAAGTGACATAAAATAATTATAAAAATTCTAGGTCTTCTCTTTAAGCTCTAGACCTACAATCTTCTGGTTTTTTAACTTGATTTTCCTGAACTTTCCATTTTTTACTACAAAAGTGACAAACTACATTAAATGCGTCATTATACAAAATTGAGGATTAACTGACACAATAATCAGGGTTAAAAATATAATATGTCAATGTTCAAGAACTCTCCCTAACTTGTCGAGTAGTTAGAGTTGGGATGTTATGTAGGACTGCGGGACGAAAGCGTTATCAGTGTAATAGCCCGGATTTTTAATACAATAAATATATTGGCTATTATTTGATTTAATTGTGAAAAATTAAGAATTATAGATGGAGTGGATGTTAGATGGATCAAAGTTGGGGCAATGGCCCAAGTATGGTCCAATGGACCATGGATAGGATCAATTCCATTTAATTGGGTCAATGATAGTCAATTGGGTCAAATGCTTAATTGGGACCCAATGGGTCAAGATGATTGAGCATTAGGGTAAATGAGTAAGGACATGGGGTCCACCTCATCAAGTGAGGTGGCAAGTGTAGGAGTGGAAATCCAAGTGGCATAGCCAAGTTGGGTCCCATTCCACCTCATCAAGCGAGGTGGCGTGTGGACCAAGGCACATGTGGGGCCGACCACCATGGTTGACTTGGTCAACCACGGGTGAGTTCATGGATGAATTAAAGATGAATAAGTGAAGTGAGTTAAATTAAATTACTTAATTAAATCACCTAAGTTAGATGGAAATAATTCAAATGATTGAGTTAGGAAATGATTTGCATTTAAATGGAGTGAGTCAAATGGGGAGTGAGTCACATAAAAGATCAAAAGATGGAGTGAGTCAAGAGGGTGGTTTCATCTCATGGAAACCACTCCACCAAAATCGTTGGGATGAGGGTGGTGTGTGCCATGTGGAGGGCATGCACCCCCTTGGCTAGACAAAGAGCTTAAGTGGAGGACATGCAAGGACCATGATTGGGCAAATGAGAGGTGGTGGTTTCATCCCATGCAAACCGACCAACCATCAAGAGGAAACCACCAAGCCCAAAACCGTTGGAAGGGTGGTGTGTGCCATGTGGTGGCATGCAGGGTCATGGTTGGCCAAATGAGAGGTGGTGGTTCCATCTCATGCAAACCATCAAACCACCAAGAGGAAACCACAAGCAAAAACCGTTGGATGGGAGTGGTATGTGCCATGTGGAGGGCATGCACTCCCTTGTTTGGTCAATGGGCTCATGGGGAAGACTCCACATTGATGAGGGTGGAGTCTAACACAAACAAACCCTAGACAAGATGGGAAGAAGGCTTGTGATCTCATTCATCTCATCTCACTCTCTCCCTCTCTCTCTTGGCTGATCCCCCTCTCAAGACAAGAAACACTTAGAGCATTTTTCCATCTCTAGCTTCCCGCCCTCTCACTCAAGGCCGACCCTCCCTCTAAGACAAAGGAGAAAGGACTTAGAGTTTTCCATCTCAAGCTCCTCTCCCTCTCACAAGAACCCTAGGACCGACCCTCTCACAAAGACAAAGGAAGAATACTTAGATTCTCTCCCTCTCATGGTCACTCTTGGCCGAAGGTTAAGGAGGAAAAAAGAAGAAAGGCTAAGGATGGAAAAGAGCTGAGCAGTAGGTCAGAACGAAAGAAACCGGAGGAGTCGCGGAAGCGGTAAGTGCTTGATAAGATTTTATTAAGTAAGAAAAGAGATTAAAAGAACATCCCATTTTTGGATTGGAGAGTTGGCCAAAATATTATGGGCCATGGATTTAAAATCCATTCAAGGAATGGGATGGATTGAACAAAGGAAGGGTGATTAGGGTTACCCATATGATTAATGGATATGATTAAGGACACTATGTATATATGGCTTAAACATGAAGAATGGTTAAGGATCATGGTTCGGCCCTTGCATGACCGAACCCTAATTATTATGTATACATGGCTAAGGACCTCATGCATGTCCAAGGTAAGTAATATAATCAAAGATCATGGTTTGGCCCTTGCATGGCCAAACCCTAGATTGTTATGCATGGACCATTGAGGACTAGAAAGGGATTGGATGAGGTTCGGGCATGGTGTATGGCCAAACCCCATCAAGTGATCTAACCATTGGTATTTGTTGGATAAGAGAAAATAATGAACCATAGGGTTCGGCCATGTTGTATGGACGAACCTTAGGGTTCGGCCATGGAAGGATATTGGTGATTTGTAATGAGTTTTAAAGGATGAAAATCATAGATGTATGTTAGTAATTTTAAAAGGTTTTAAATGGATGTATGTTAGTGATTTTAAAGGGTTTTAAAGGAGGGAAATAATTGAGGAATGTTAATGATTTTAAGTGGTCTCAAATGTTGTAAATGGTGAAGAACCATGGACCATGGGTTCGGGCATGTTGTATGGCCGAACCCCATGGAAAGATATTGATGGACTTGATTATGGACCTAATGTTGTAAATGATTTAAAGGGAGGATGAAAATGGGACACCATGGGTTCGGCCATGTTGTATGGCCGAACCCCATGAACCACTTTAATGGGTCATTTATGGATCTATGCATGTTTAAATGAATGAATGATCAAGCTAAGGAATGGAGGGATTTGTTAGGGATTTATGTCATGATTAATGAATCATTTATGGATTTATGTATATGGATCATTTATGGACCTAAGTATGTATAAATAAAATGAGTGATTAGCTATGGAAAGAATAATGGCTAAGATGGAAGAATGGTGAAAATGAAAGGACCATGGGTTCGGCCATGGTGTATGGCCGAACCCCATGGGGAATGTTTTTGTGGACTTAGGGTTTTTAAATGATTTAACTTATGTGTGATTGGTTAATAAATCAAAAGAGGGAATGATCTTGGACCCACATTTATTTAAAAGATCAAGGACTAAAAAGAGGGGCCCAAAACCAAATAAGTGAGGTTCGGCCATGTTGTATGGCCGAACCCCACTAAGGCATGTTTGTGGACTTAAACATGGTTGGAAATCAAAAGGGATCATTGTTTTGATTTATTGATATGTAATAAGGTAACGGGATCTTACGAGCGGTGTACGATCGGCTTGACGCGATCGGTGAGCGGTTTTAGGACCAAAAACGGAAGGACACATTAGTTGGTTATTGGTAGGATTCCTACCTCATTGAAAACCATGTAATATGTACATGTGAATGTTTTACTTGAATTATTTTGGTATCAAATGATATGTCTTAATGATGGGATTTTAATACTATGATTTGTATTACTACATAGCATGTTTGCACTTGCATCTCATGCATGGCATGGGAGGGATGAAATGTAACCAGAGATCCACGCTCCGTCGGGGCATCCGTAAGGCATTCGTGGGGGTACCTTGATGTGCATTATCCATCAAGAGGAATGTATGATTGAATTGTAATCGGAGATCCACGCTCCGTCGAGGCGTCCGTAAGGCATTCGTGGATGTATCTTGATGTGCATTATCCATCAAGAGGAATGTATGATTGAATTGTAACCAGAGATCCAAGCTCCGTCGGGGCATCCGTAAGACATTCGTAGGGATACCTTGATGTGCATTATCCATCAAGAGGGATACTATGTGATTGTGATACCTTGATGAGGATTTTTCATCAAGAGGGATACTATGTGATTGTAATATGGTTGATGGGTGGGACTCATGGCATATGACACCCATGGTATGGCATTGACTTGCACGGTTTTGATATTATTTATATCGATGTGTTTTTGTTATACTAATCCATGTGTTGACCCTACTCGAAGTACCTACTGGGCGCGTTGTCTAACGCCCTAATTCTACCTTAGATGATGACACAGGAAATGGACAAAGTGAAGGACGTGATCAGAGCCAGGCTTAGGAGCTTGGAGGAGCTAGATTAATTTATTTAAGTTTTATTCATGGATATGTAATTTGAGTACTTAGCTTGTTGGACTGTAATAACCTAGACTACTTGCTATGGTTTGGACTTTCATTTGGACATTTTAATTTAAGGTAATTATCATTTAAGTGATGTACTTCCTTGTTGTTTAATAATTGGTAGGATAGAACTCTATTATAATTCCGCATTAAGTTTACATTCCGCAAGCACAACTTATTACGTGTGAACCGTTCTCGTGGACTTAGTTCCACGCACACGTAGGGTTGGCCAATTAAGGGTTGGGCTTTGGAAGCTCGGACTTAGCTCGCGTCGTGACGTCCCGCTCTCTCTCACTATTTCTTTCAAAAAAAAAAATAGACTCTGATTTTAGGCGAGTGAAAAGGGGCGAGGCGTTACAGTTGGTATCAGAGCAAAACCGGAAGAATGAATTTTTCGAAATAAAATTAAGACGGTATCTTGTCTCACTGACAGATAAGAATCCCAACTGACCTACTCTTCGAAGTCCGCTGCACGAGGGCCGGATTAATTTACTTCGTTAGACTTAGGCTGAAGCATTCAATCTGAGAGTAACATTTGACAAAAAAGGAATGATAGAAAGGGAAAAACAATCACTATAAGTTGGATTTATCAAACGTAGCAAGATAGGACATATTTTCCCCAAAAATGAGAACCATCAATGATTTTTTCCCCAAACTAAGGAACAACACTTGATAGGTAGGAAAATTTCCTCGAAAATGAGAACATCCGATTTTTTTCCAAATTGAGAAACAGTGATGATTTTATCAAAGATATAAAAATAGGTGACATTTCCCCGATTTCCCCAAATTGAGAAACAACACTTGATACTTAGGAAGTTTTCCCCAAAAAAACTAAGTGTGCTTATTTGGCAATTTCCCCAAAATATGAAAATACAAACTTTACGATGAAACTAAGTCAACGATGTTTTTTTCAATGACTTAGGAAAATGCCTCCGAGAAAAAGAACCCGACAAAACCCACGCGTAGAGGAAGAGGTGCAGCAACCCCAACAAGAGGAGGTGCAGCCAGTTCTTCAAGAGATGAACAAAATAGCGTGAACATACCCGTAGTGCCTCCCTACCTACAAAACTTAGCCCAAACGGTGGTCACTTTTGTTCTTCAACAACACATGAACGGAAATGCAACCACCAGCGAGGCCAATGACCGGAGGATGGTCAAGGATTTCCAGCAGCAGCCCCCCCTTACTTCAAAGGGAAAGAGTGGCCTGTCGGAGCAGAAAACTGGTTGAGGAAAATGTAACGCCCGCCCTTTTTCACTCGCCGAAAATCAGAGTCTATTTTTTTTTTTTTTGAATAAAAGAGTGAGAGAGAGCAGGGACGTCACGACTAGAGCTAAGTCTGAGCTTCCAAAGCCCGACCCTTAACTGGCCGACCATACGTGTGAGTGGACCAAGTCCACTAAAACGGTTCACAAATACTAAGGTTATACATGCGGAATAATCATAAATGAGGAATAATAATAGAATAACCATTCTATTCCATTTTAGATAGCAAGGAGGTCCATCACTTCATTTTAATTACCTCAAGTTAAAATATCCAAGATTAACATTCAAACCATAGCAAATAATCTAAGTTATTACAGTCCCGAATGCTAGCTATTCAAAATACATAGTCCATGAATAACTTAAATAAAAAGAAACTAAGACATCCAAGCTCCTAAGCTTGGCTCCGATCGCGTCCTTCGCTTTGTCCATTTCCTGTGTCATCATCTAAGGTAGAAGTAGGGCGTTAGACAACGCGCCCAGTAGGTACTCCAAGTAGGGTCAAACACATGGGTTAGTGTAAAAATCCAGATATAATACATGATACCATACTTGTAAAGAATCGTATCCAAAATAGTGTATGATAATAGAGATCTAATCATACAGATAAAAATAAAAAACATTGCATGATAATAGAGATCATAATCATGCTGATTTTATGCTATGCCATGGGTGTCATATGCCATGAGTCCAACCCATCATCCATATCACAAACACATAGTATCCCCTTGATGGAAAATTCCTCATCAAGATCTTCCTCTTGATGGAAACTCCTCATCAAGGTATCCTCACGAATGCCTTACGGACGCCCTGACGGAGCGTGGACTCTGGTTACCTCTTGATGGATAATGCACACCAAGGTATCACAATCACATAGTATACCTCTTGATGGAAAAGCCTCATTAAGGTATCATAACTCCATAGTATCCCTCCCATGCCATGCATGAGATGCAAATGCCAACATGCTATATAATAATACAAATCATAGCATTTAAAATTTCATACTTGAAACATATTGTTTGATAACAAAATAACTTATCAAACATGAATTAAAATTATCATAAATACATATCCATGGTTTTCAATAAGGTAAGAATCGTACCAATGACCAACTAAACCCATTAACATTACTAATATTTCCCCATCATTTTCATAGTCCAAAAATACCTAAGTCCATCAATATCTCTCCATGGAGTTCGGCCATACACCATGGCCGAGCCCATGGTCCATGGTTCTCCACCCTTTACAACATTTGAGACCATTTACATTGCTAATATTCTTCCATCATTCTCACCTTTAAAAAACCCTTTTAAAAATCATTAATATACCTCCATGGGGTTCGGCCATACACCATGGCCGAACCCTATGGTTCATCATCTTCTCTTTAAATCATATAAGCAAGATTTATATTCTTTGATGGGGTTCGGCCATACATCATGGCCGAACCTCATCCAGTCCTTTTTGTTGTCCTTGATGGTTCTCATACATATAACTTAGGCATGGCCAAACCATGTTCCTTGACCATCTTTTCTTACTTTACGAAATCTTATCAAGTATTTACCGATTCCGCGACTCCTCCGGTTTCTTTCACTTCTTCTTGCTCCTCCTTTCTTTTCCTTCCTTAACTTTTTCTTCCTTCCTCCTTGGCTGAGATTGATCTTGATAAAATCTCTAGGAGTTTTGACCAAAAGTTATAGGTTTGAGAGAAGGAGAAAGAGAGAAGATTTAAGATAAAAACTCAAAGTGTTCTTCCTTTTGTTAATGAGAGTGGTCGGCCTTGAGAGAGAGAGAGTGAAATGAAAATACTCTAATTGTTCCTTGTTGTGAGAGGGGGATCGGCTAAGAGAGAGAGGGAGAGAGTGAAATGAAACTCCAAGTCCTTTCTTGATCAATGAGGGTCGGCCAAGGGTGGTGTCCTTTGGTGATGCCCTTTTGTAACTCCCATGACCCTTCACCTCCCTCCTTAATGTTCCATTTGGAGGTTTCATCCATGAAATGAAACACTCCAACCGTATGACCCTTGGGTTTCCATCTTGAGATGGAAACCCTCCATCTCTCCAACGTGTATGCCTTGTGTAACCTCCAAAAACCTTTCACCTCCTCATTAATGATCCATTTGGAGTTTCATCCTATGGGATGAAACTCCCATGTCTCCAACGTGTAGCCTTGATTTGGTCTTGTGAGATGCATCTCTACACCTTCCTACTCCACTCACTTAAGATCAAGGTCCCATTAACTTCCATTCAACTCATGTCTTTAACTCAATTCAATTCATTTAACTCACTTAAAATCAACTCAATTACTTGGTTCCATTTCCAACTTAATTCAGCGCCAATTTAATTAATCTTGAACTCACTTGGTGGTCAACCCAGTCAACCATGACCCATTGGATCCCCATTAGGCATTTGACCCAATTGACAATCTTGACCCAATTAAAAAAATCTCACCCATTTATTTCAATTGAACCTTATCCATAATCCATTGGGTCTTAATTGGGCAATTGACCCAACACCTTACCCATCTAAGGTTTATCTCCATTAATTCACAAATTAAATGGACAATTTTCATATATATTCATAACTTGAAAATCCGAGGTGTTACAGAAAATTACTCAGATCTTGACCCTACTAAAGATCTCGAGTCATGAAGACAAGATATTGCTGGCTACCTCACAACTGATTGACGATGCCAGCAAATGGTGGGAGGTAATAGAGCAACAACGAGCGCTCATTCCTGAAGGAGAGAGGACTGTGATGATGTGGGAGTAGTTCTCGACTATGTTTTTGGACCACTACTTCCCAGAGGAGGAGAAGGAACGCCACAACCAAGCGTCCATGTTGTATGGCCGAACCCCACTAAGGTGGATGTTTATGGATATTAATGGTTAGAAATATTAAACATTGGTTAGTTTAGTGGCAAAACTGTAAATACAAGCTATAATGTAAAAATGGAATGAAAGATTAAAGGACTTGGAAGAGGGGTCCAAAACCAAAGTGGTAAGGTGGATGTTTATGGATATTAATGGTTAGAAATATTAAACATTGGTTAGTTTAGTGGCAAAACTGTAAATACAAGTTATAATGTAAAAATGGAATGAAAGATTAAATGTCATGTGTCCCACCCATCATCCGTATGATCATACAATGTAATGTCCCCATGTTTGCTTCTCGGTCGCCCCGACAGAGCATGGACTCCGGTTATAACCCTCAGGCTATCCCCATGTCTGATTCTCGGTCGCCCCGACGGAGCATGGACTCCGGTTATAGCCCTCAGGCTATCCCCATGTCTGATTCTCGGTCGCCCCGACGGAGCATGGACTCCGGTTTGTTTATTTTTTTTTCCTGCCCATGCCATGCATGAGATGTAGTGCATTATGCTATGTAATATATATGTAACCCATATACTTGACATATCATACATAGCCATATAATGCATAATATTAAAATATAAACCATATGTTTCATAAACTTATAACTCATCATAAGATAAATCATAATCATAGATGTATCATAGGCCAAATCAAAATAATTTAAAACACCATTACATATCCATCGCTTACAAAAAGGTAGGAATCCTACCGAATACCGTGTCGCGTTCCGTTACGCTTTCCGTTCGATAATCCGGTCGCCGATCGCGTACCGTTTGCGACGTCCGATACCTTATTACATTTACCGAATTAGTCCATACGTTATCCATGATTAAGTTCCTAACTAATCATAACCCTAGGTCCATTCAATGATCTTTAAATACATTATAAGTTTATCGAAAATCGGCCCTTAACTTAGCCCATTATCCATTGGTTTAATCACATACATAAATCCGATTTTGACCAATTTACGAGCTTAAAACGCAGCAACTATCCGCTTCATTTAATCATTCATAATGTATTCGATTTTCATGTCTAATCCACATAGGGTTCGGCCATGTACCATGGCCGAACCCATGGTTCTTCAAAGTGGCACTTATTTACCGTTTTTGCCATTCTTCTTCCATGTAAATTTTGAATTCATATTTGACCCATAAACTTGGGCCCAATTGTGATTCCCTAACCATGACATCATGTACCTAAAATCAGCCACTTATCCAATTAATTTTGAAAAACATTTAATCCCCATACGTCCTTTCACATTTTGCCCTAAAGGTGGCCCACAAAGAGATCATGGGTTCGGCCATACACCATGGCCGAACCCATGGTACCCTATCTTCATTTTCTTGGGTCCATTTTACTCCCTTTAATTCAATCTCCAATGAATTTAAATTATCCATTCAAGTCCCCATTTTCATCCCATTTAAAACCTCACATATCATTTTTATAAATCCATTAAAATCTAGCATTCTTCTACATCATTTTCCATTTATTAAAATCACTAATCACCACCCTAAGGTTCACCTTTATGGATGCCATTTTCAAAGACTCATGTTTTGTCCCAAAAATAGTCCATTTTAAAATTACTAACCTTCATTCATTTTGGCCCTTTAAAACTTATATCATACACTTTGTAATCCATTTAAAACTATCATTTTCTCCATCATCTTCTATCTCTTCACTCTCATTAAAATAATTAATCATCACCATAGGGTTCGGCCATGGCATGGTTCATGGTTTATCTCCTCCATGCTATTTTAGAAGCCATAATAAACATGTGCATTTCCCATGATTTTCTCATCTTAACAATCCTTTAAAATCACCCATTTTTAATCATTGGGAACCTAATTTTCATTAACCATTCTCCATACCTCCATTCTTATAAAAACTCTAAAATTCACAATCACTAACCATGGGGTTCGGCCACCTTGTATGGCCGAACCCTATAGTCCATGATTCTTTTAAAAATCATCATACCTCCATTTGAATTAAATCATCCATTTACATCACCATTTCCACCCCATTTAAACATCACATTCTATACTCAATAATTCCATTTAAATCTACCATTTTTCTCCATTATTTTTAAACCATATACTCTTAACAAATTTCCCATTATTCACCATGGGGTTCGGCCATGCTACATGGCCGAACCCTATGGTCATACATTCATTCCATTCTATGCCTTTCAAGGCCATGAAAGATCACCCATATTTTCATGAAATTTCCTTATTTAAAACCTCTTTATCAACTTTTAATCATTTTAACATCTTGAAATCCTCATAAAACTATTAATCATTCTCCATACTTTTAAACCTTCAAACCCTAATTAAAAATCATCCAACATTGACCATGGGGTTCGGCCATGCTACATGGCCGAACCCTATGGCCCATTAATCCATTAAAATCCCATTTTCCTATGCTTAATAAAGACTTAAAAATTCCATTTTTCCATTTCATCTTTTTCTTAATCCATTCCTCCATCTTATCCATTCATTATCCTACCATTGGATGGATTTTTAAATCCATGGCCCATGATGGTTTGGCCACCATCCAATCCAAGGAAATGGATTCCAAAACTTAAAACCCTAAAAAAAATAAATTTCTTGTTTAGAACATACTTACGATCCGACGACTCCTCCGATCTTTGTCGCTCCCGTCAACTTCCTTGGCCTCCTTTCTTCTTCCTCTCCTTGTTTGATCGCTAGATGAGCTTGATCAATGGTGGGACATGTTTGGATCGGCTAAGGTAGGGCTAGGTTTGGGAGAGGGGAAGAGGGGAAGATGATGGAAAACAAGATCTTAGCCTTTGATCTTGAGGGGATGGACCAAGACTTGCTCTCTCCTTCTCTTCTCTTCTCTTCTTCTTCTAAGTTCTTTTCTCTTCTCTTTTGCAAGGTGGAGGGACATTTTTTCTTGGTGTGTGAGGAGTGCTAGAGTGAAATGAGTTAGTTTGAAATGGGATGGAGATGGTTGGAGTGGCCTTTACTCAACATTAATTTCCCCACCCACCAAGCATGGGCTAGCTTGACTTTGGTGGTGGTGGTTGAGACCCAACCACCAAGCATAGCTCCCATGTCCTCTTTGACTTGTTTATGTTGACCCTAATTAATCAACCTAATTAATTAAGTTAAGCCCTCACTTAGGTTAATTAATTTCTATCCAATTTAATTCCATCAAATTATCTATCTAATAAATCCACCCATGGTTGACCAAGTCAACCATGGTGGACGGCCCCCACATGTACCTACCCCACCCGCCACCTCACTTGATGAGGTGGAGGTGGGCCCCACTTGGCCATGTTATTTTAATTCCATTAATTTTAACTTAGGTAATTTTACAATAATTTTAATCAATTTAATTTACCTTAATCCACCTTAGTCATTCTTAAATTTATCCATGGTTGACCAAGTCAACCATGATGGTTGGTCCCACTTTTTCCTTGGTCCACACGCCACCTCAATTGGTGAGGTGGAGGTGGGCCCCATTTGGTCATACCATTTCATTTCATTACTAACTTAGGGGTTTTAATTCCAAATTACCCTTTTTAAATTAATTGGCCCACCATTGGGCCCACGGCCCGACCGATTATTTTCTACCCCTTTACCTTAGGGTTTGGACCAATTTTGATCCAATGGGTCCCACATGGTGATCGGGCCCACTTTGACTCACATTGACTATCTTTGACCCAATTACTTCTCATTGACCCATCGAATGGATTTCATCCAATTTGTGGCCCAATTGGGCCATTCTTGGACCCTTGTCCCAAAGTTGATCCATTTGGCATTTTCATCACATCAAATTCCAAATTAAAACAATTAAATGTCCAATATATATTGATTCGAAAATTCGGGCTATTATAGGTTGGGCACCCAGGGTCCTTATGTTTAATCGGGAATGGCTATTAGAGGAGAGCACTTGCATTTTCTGCTAGAAATGCCTTTGTGAGAACATTAGTTCTTCGTTTTGCCGTACAAAGGTCTTTGAGAAACTTGGCATATGAGGGTATCTGATTGATGGCATCAAGTAGAGGAATGTTGATATTGACATGCTTGAATACCTCTAGCATGTCACCATAAGGCGCCCCTTGCTTGGTGATGAGCCTCTAAGGGTACGGAGCCCTATGTACGTATGGTTTTCTAGCAGAAGACGATTTGGACTGGGGATGGACTCGATAGGTCATCCTGATGCTTGGATTGACCAGTGGTCTGGTCCTCTTGTTGTCTAGGCTTTTTCCACTTTATTGTCTACCTGTCTTCCAGATCTCAAGGTAGTGATGGAGTTAGCATCTAGATTAGACTATGATACCTCATTCTGGCCCTTGGGCTTTGGGATAAGCTGAGTGGGAAATCTACCTTTCTCCCTATCTCTTATTGCGGTGGATAATTTGCCCAAGTTGTGTCTCAAACTTGTGCATAGCCTGCTGGGTAGACTGCATGAATTACTGTAACGTATCCTCGAGAGGGGGCATACGTTGTTTAGATGGACCGGATTGATAAGATTGATTTGCCTGGGCTGGATGATTTTGAGATGGGTAGAATGGTTGGTTCTAAGGTGGTTGGTATGGTTGACCTTGATATTGAGGGGTTCTTTGACCTACTGGAGGTTGATTCTGACACCAAGAAAAATTTAGATGATTCCTCCAATTAGGATTGTATGTGGCAGAAAAAGGGGTTCCCATACTGTCTTCCAAAATTATTGAGTGCGTTGGCCTACTCAGTTGAGCACTCAGTATTAGATCCTAAGGAAAGACAATTTTGGGCAATGTGTACCAGATTAGAACACAATGCACAAACCTCAACATGCATTCTTAATGATGGGTTCATCCCCTGAGTTATCGCTAAAGCATCGATTTTCTTTGTTAAGTTTGCAATTGCAAACATAATGTCGAAGCCGCTACTAACTTCGTACAAACCTCCTCTCTTTGAGGTTTGAACTGAATTTTCTCCTTTGGAGAAATCCTATCGCTAAGAACATTCCCCCAATGATTCTATGAAATTCCATCCATTGTTTGCAGTTAGTTTTAAAAATTCACCACCCTTCATAGACTCGACTATTGTGCGGTTCGATGTGGCTAAGCCACCAGAAAAGAATTGCACAAGTCTCCCCGTTTCAAAGCCGTGGTGGGGGCACTTACTCAACGTATCTTTGAATCTTTCCTATGACTCACAGAATTGTTCACCCTCCTTTTAATTAAAGTTTGAAATTCTTGAGAGCGTTAGTTTTAGATACGGGGAAAAATTTATTCAAAAACTTGTTGACTAACTGATCCCAAGTTGTGATGGAATTTGCAGGTAGAGAATTTAGCCAAGATTTGTCTTTTTCTTTGAGAGAAAAAGGAAATAAACGAAGTCTAATAAATTCATTAGTGATGCCTTGAGGTTTGATGGTGGCGCCGATTTCTAAGAATTCTTTAACATGTAGGTAAGGGTCCTCATGATCAAGTCCATGGAATGTGGGTAAAAGATGTCATAGGGCTGTTTTGAGTTCAAAGGCTACATTAGTTGCTGGAACAACTATGTCTGATGGTGTATTGAGTGTGACTACTGAAAAGTAGTCTTTAAGGGTATTTTCTTCGACTCTTTCTCTGGCCATGTTAGGTGATGGTGGTGGTGATGAAGGTGGACTGTCTATGACTGAGCTAGACTGAGCTCCCGACGCATCGATCGGTAAATTGACAGAAAATGTAATTCAAACCAAACGATTGTCAGAGTTACGACACCAATAATTCATACATAGACACGATCATTCACGCTCAACCAAATTCACAAAAGAAAATGCCTAAATCTAAATTTGAATTGCACTATTACAGTCAATTTTTTATTGGCTTCTACAGGAATCCTAAAAACTAGACCTTGCTCCTAATTTTCTCTCCAACTAATCTAAGTCTCTGATGAGAGTTTAACCTCAAGATGCCCACGTAAGTTCCCAGGTAAGTGGGGGAATCACACGGCATCTCTTCCCAGCTTATCCTTAGGTCATGCTCGACCTCATGTTTTGGTGACAGAACTAGCCTTAGAAACCATTCTTGAAAATAAACTATTCATCGGTTTCAAAAATTAATTTAGATTGAAAAGGTTCCTAATGAGCATGAAATCCTAAAACCTAGCCTAATGGTTTCTTAATTGATTTTATTTGGGATTGCATGAACCAAATTTATTATCTTATTTTTCTAGATATTGTGAAAAATGCAATCGTAGTTTACCACACAGCATTCAAGCAAATATGCAAACATTAATAAATCAAATCTGCACTAATGCATGAATACTAACATCTTAAATGCATGAACAGTTTAAATGTGCAAACTAATTAAAGAAAATAAAAGAACACCCTATAAAAGAAATCTCTATGAATGCATGAGAAAAATAAAATCAAAAGATTGTGATTAGGCACTCACCTTAGCCTAATGTGCATATTTTCCAGCAATTTTTAAGCGGGCATTTAAAAAAATACTTGCAAAACAACACATACAAGCCTTGGTGTAGATTCTAATTCAAAAATACATGAACCTAGTCTAAATGCATTTGTCCTAAAGTTATAACTAGTGGAGAAAATATAATATCTGTAACCTAATTAAAATTTTAAATTAAATGAAGGCCATATAAATTCTACCAAATTAATTTAAGATTTAAGATTTAAGATTCACATGTTTCCATTGAAATTTTTATTTTTAGAAATCATATTTAAAAAAATTTCCAAAGTTAGATGAGATTCTAAATTTAGAAAATTAAAAGTTTCCAAAATTAGACCACTTTCCAAAAATAGATTTTTCTAAAAGTAGAACTTTCCAATAATAGATCACTTTCTAAATATAGATTATTGTTGAATTAAGACATATCTCCAAGATTAGAAAATTTTAACTAAAAGAGGAAACTAATAAATTAGAAAATTTCTAAAAATAGAAAATCCTAATTACACGGTTTCTAAATTTAGGAAATTTCCAAATTAAAATTAATTCCAGAATTATTGATATTTTCAAAGATCTCTAATCTCACGAAACCTTCTAAAATTAGAATTTCTAAAAATAAAAATTTCTAATTTTAAAGAGTTGCCTAATTTAGAAACTTTTAAAGATAGTAATCTTTCAAAAACACATAATTCTAATTGCACACAATTTATTTCATGATTTCCCCTGCGACAGCGCAAAAAACTTGAATTTAAATCGCAAGTTCACGAACCAATTAATAGTGTAGTGAAAGTGTGCGAGGCAGAACCAATGGGAAATCAACAAAAAATATGTATGAAAATAAAAATGGTACCATTAAAATAATGTGATCTATGAAAATAAAATAATGGAATTAATTCTTAAACATGAGATCTAATTTTCTAAAACATAGAGTTATGTGCTTAATTCAACAAAATCCAAATTAACATCTAACATTGAAAATTTATTAAATATGAGATCTAAAGTTAATACATTCAAAGTTTAATTAAATGGCGGAGAGAAAATAAATAATCTCAACTCAACTTAAAATGAATTAATTAAGAAACAAATATAATATTTCTAACCTAGTTTAGAAATGATTTTAAAGAATTGAACGAATAAAATAAAAGAACAAACATAAACAAAAATAAAATATTTACAATTGGACAGAGTCAAGCTTCAAGCCGGCATCATATTCCATTTAGTAAAATAAATCTATGACCTAGACGATGGAACTCACATTAATTTACAAATTTTATTTCATGTCATCCTTTTAAAATTAATCTTAGAAGAAATAATATGAGTTTCATTAAACAAAAATTAATCAAATTAAACCTTCGATTAAATCAAATTTCCACTTGAAATTTTATGTCTAATTATTTCGAATACCCTAAAAAGAGTTTTAGAATGAAATAATCAAGTTCAATTTCCCCTAAAATCACAATGTTTAATTTTGACAAATCTTTAGATTAAATCTTCACCATATAACCATAAAAATATTAAAATTAAAATTTAAACATTCACAAATAAAATTCGTATATAGGAAAAACCAATAGTCTAAACAACTATGCCTCAAATTTATTTCATTAATAGGAAAAAAATTCAAAATTACAATACAAGGATACGAATTGAAAATTCAATAAATAAAATGTCTGAAATAAAATAATGCCAACCTGAAATTCGAATTCAGCATTGCTCCTCTTGATCTTCTTTTCTCCTATCTCAATGCACTGGTTTAGCCGTTGGCTTTGGTCAAATTTTACTGTGGGTGAGCCCTTGTATTTATAGCTTGAAATGGAGGAATAAAATTGGTAGGACTTGGAGTAAAGTGTATAGATTTTAGTGTTGTGTGCATGGATGGATTTTAGAATGGGATATAGCCGTATGGATGGAGTGGCAATAGGGATTGAGTGATGTGGAGAGAAAACTTAGGGATCTTGGCTTGGGATTCTCGATGGAATTGGGTTGTGATTTTTGAATGATAGGATTGTGTGCATGGTCGTATGAATGGAGAGAACTTAGGGATTGAGTATGCGCATGAGGTGAGGTGGATGAGATGGAGTTGTAATCGTATGAGGTGGAGTTGATTGAAGTGGTATGCGCATGAAGGGAGAGAAGATAGGAAGAGATGTAGATGCCATATGGATACTAGTTTGTAGGATGGGTTGCTAGGTTAAAGGGATTTGGATGAGTGATGAGGTGGAGTTGAGAGAAATTAATGGGATTTTCCAAAAGATGCATGCACATGAGGTGTGTGAAATCAGTATGAAGCAAATGCAATATGCACATGATGGCGATTTTGTAGGAATTAAATGAGATGTCTAGGATTCTAAAAGATGGATGCATGAAATGAAGGGCTAATATTGAATGACCTAGATCTAATGACTTTGATAGATGATGGATGATCTAATTGGATGGATAGATAGATAATGCATGGATGTTCTTAATCCTAAGGTTTATTTATATGATGGATGGTTTGGATGTCCTAAATCTAATCATGATGCATGAACGGGTTGGATTTAATATATGGATCTAGGGTTTACCTAAGGTAATGAATGAAATGAATGGCTTAGATTAAAATACATGGAATTAACGGAGGAGATGACATCTAAATGAATGCATGAAATGCGCATCGGGTAGGATAGATGGAATTAGAGTAATTGGGCCTCCAATTGGACTTTTGGACTTAGGCTTATGGACATGGGCTGAAAGCTTAGGCCCACTTGAATTGATCTTGATCTTGAGAACTTGGGCGTTTGTTGGACTGTGCTTGCACGTTGGCTTGCTGGTCTTTGACTTGAACTTGGACACTGTCCTGGCTCAATTTGCAGAATACATGGATTACATAGCCTGGCCAAATTAAGATGGATCTTAGCCCAGTAACATGATTTCCAATTCTTGTATCTCTTCTGACATCTTAAATTGCAGCTTCCTCTTCCGGAATTAATTCACCACTCATCTAAAAATATTTGACTCATCCGGACTCTCATAACTGGATCCAGACTAACCAATTTACAACTTGAATTCCTAAATTGGTGAAATAATCATTGGAATGCTAGGCTTTCCAATTTAAGCTCAACTATTGCAAATACTCCGGGTTTTAGGTTGATTTTCTTTTTACTCGAATTTATCTCTACAAAACTAAAAATAACATTAAATGCATCTATATATACAAAAACAAGAGCTAACTGGTCTAATAATTAGGGGTAAGAATGTCATTTTTCATGTCTCAACAACTCTAAAGCTCACTGGGTAAAGTCTCTACTAGTGTTCCTCCATTTATTACTAGACTTGTGAATTTTTTTTTTTCCAACTAATTTTAATATGGCTATGTAAAAAATCATTTCGAATATAAATCCTCTAAAATCTTACTGAAAAAATATGATATAAATTTTTTTAGTTACCCATTAATGTTGAAAAATAACTTAGACTCTACAAATCTTTTTATTTTTTTATGCAAGTAATAGTCTCAGTCTTCACTTACTCTTCCCTTGATAATTTTTTCTCCAGATGTAAAAACATAAAACTCTTTTTTTTTTTCTGTGAAGGGCAATGTCAGTTTTTGTTTGTAAACTTACTCTTCCCTCAACTTTTTAAATAGGGGTCTCAGTTCTTTCGAAACTACTCTCGCCCTAAATTTTTTTGGACACAATTTTTATTTTATTTTATTTGACTCAACCAGTGTAACCCCTTGATACCCCCAAACTTAAATCAAACATTTTCCTCAATGTTCATTAATCTACAATGATCGGGTGCAAATCATAATTTTTTGGGGACGGTGTTAATTAGGGTTCAGATGTACCAGAGGGGGTTCACTCACAACGGACCTAAAACAAAAATCCTAAACTAGACTGACTCACTAAAAATGATAGACTGACTAACTCTAAAAGAAACCTATAAAAGATGCGAACTCAAATGAGTTCCATTCGACTCGGCAGATGGTGATGGTGAATGTGCTCCAATGAGTACATAATGTCATGGGCAAAGTATCTCTTTTCCCACTTATTATCACCCACTGCTATAATTAAAGCCCATGGATCATTCAAATCAAACGGGATACAGTCTGTTGCAGGTTGTTCCTCAATATTAGGTTTTTCATCAATGAAAGGCTCTTCATTAATTTGAGGTTCTTCCTTAACTTCAGGATTTTCTGATAAGTGCAAAATTATTACATATTTTACTCCTAAATTTTTATGTGTTAGTATCTCATTTTATTTAATTTTATATAATTAGTGTGTTTTGTGTATTTTAGGTTGGAGTATTGTCTAAATCCAAAACCCGCTTATTTATACAAAATTGATGAGTTTTCTCTGCTTGAACTGATGCTCAAAATAATCAAAAGTGGCATGTTTCTCAACTCATTCTTAATCCAAAGTCTGTTAGGAAAGCTATGTCGGCCATTGCTAGAAATTCCTGTGTTTCTGTCTACACGAAATGTCGAATAGGTGTTGATAACTGTGACTAATATGATAATGTTGAAGATCCTCAAAGTCTTGGTATGGTTGCTGGAGCTATCACTTTGCGGCGATGATAAATTGCAAACAAAGATAAGAGGGGAAGGTGGTATCAATGCATTGCAAGGAATGGCAGAAATTGAGCATGTGATTCTCTTAGCAGAGACCAAATTTGAGTCTAAATACTACTACTACTATATGGATAGACAAACAGCACTTGCCACACCAGATGAAAACAATTGTGTGGTGGTCTATGTGTTGATGTGAAAATTGTGCAAAGTTTTAAATTTATAATATCTTGCAAGTGCACGAACCATTTATAATACAATTTTATGAGTGCGAGGTCGATCCCATAGAGAATAAGCAAAGTATATGCATAAGTGATTCAAAATATATATGTTTATAATCTAGTAATTGAGTTAATATGTTTCTTAGCAAACATTGAGATTTAAAAATAAATCAAAGTATAAAAATCAATCCTATTTCCACAAATTTATTTCTAAGTTAACAATATCTCATTTAAAATTCAAAACCAAAAATTAGAACATTGATTAAATCATGATTAAAATAATGGATTAAGATAGATTTTATGGATAATCTCAAACACACATTAAGATGACAAAATTAGAGTTTATTTAAATTACATCTCAAACTAGCTAACTCATATTTGAAGGAGTGGTTTGTATACATTAAATAAATACAAGACTTTTAAAATACATGATATAAAAATTAAAGAATTTAACATAAGTATTAAAATACAATATATAAGCAAAGAAAACTAAAATAGACATTGAAATTAAATTGGCAATGAAAATAATGACATAAAATAAAACTGCATAATTTAAATGCGGTTATGGAATTATTCTCTCATCGCCCAAAATAAATAAATAAATAAGAAATTTAGATTTGAAATTCAACGCATAGAATTCAAAAATATATTGAATAATTGGACTTTTCAAGAATCTAAAATGGATATCTCTTATTTATTTAATGGAAAAATTAAATACAAACATTAGAAAAACAATCAAGAAGACAACATAAAAATCGACTTCTCAATGATCACTCACTTGTGAAATTCGCATGAAGCACAGTGCCTCTTGGTCTTCAAAATGTGTTCTCCAATCTTAAGTCCTCTTGAGCTCCAGGTCTAATTCGAGTTTGGCTATGCTCGAATGGGGTATTTATAGGCTCAAAGTTTGGATGGACGGTTGAGATTGGATATTGGTTTGAGAGATGGATTAAGGGTTGGGATTGGATCTAATTTAAATTGGATGGCTTGGATTAAAAGATGTAAAATCTAGGGTTGCATAGTGCTATGGTAGAATTTCAGTGGCTTGGGATCCAAGCTACCTTGGTGGCTAAGTAATGGTGAAGAAATAGGAATTGGATTAAGGAAATGGATTTTCAAAAATGGCTTCTGGGTTTGATGATATGTAATGCAATTGAATGGATGAGATTGAGAGATGAGATGAATGAATGGATGAGATGTGATGTGGAGAGTTGAGCTGGTGTGAAATTCAAATGGGGTGGATGGAGTTGTGTAAAAATCTTGTGATGTGTTGGTGATGAGGATGGTGTGGTGGTTTAGTGATCTTAGGAGTGTATTTAGATAGGAATTTTGTCTAAGTGCATGGAGTGTTTTTAGTGCTAAGATCGTGTGTACCTAAGGAGAGGAGGTGGAATAATCGCGTATGGATATGTTTGGATTGGATTGGGAGACAAGTTAGGATCTAGGTGAGGTGGAGGGATATGTAGAAATTCTAAGGATTTTCCATTGTGTGTATGCGCATGAGGTGTGTGTGTGTCATGTGGAGTGGATGGGATATGTGCATGAAGTCCTAGATTATAGGATTTAATAAGATTCCTAGGATTTAATGAGATGAAGTGAAAGGCTAGGATTAATTGGCCTAAATGTAATGGCTTTGATAAATGTTGGATGATCTAAGTGGATGGATGGGTAGATGGTGCATGGATGCTAGTAAACCTAGGGTTAATTTAAATGATGGATGACTTGAGTGTCCTAAATCTAATTATGATGCATGAACAAGTTGGATTTACTATGTGCATCTAGGGTTTTATGATATGAAATGCATGAGATGAAGGTGATGAATGAACTGATTTGTTTGGATTGATTGGATGGGTTAATGGATGGTGTGGATGGGTGATTACAAATTGGATGGTCAAGATTACATGGGTAGGATGGGCTTTGGATATGGGCTTTGGTGGATTTGGACTCAGAGTAGATTTAGGCTTAGGGCTGGTGAACTTGAATAAGGACCTGGAGTATTGGATCTTGAGCTAAACTTGGACTTGGATTGGAGACTTGGACTTGCTGGGCTTGAGTTCACTTTGGCTTGTCTCACATTGGAGAATGCGCATGGAGTGCTTGGCCTGGCCCAGTGTTTGGCATTTGGAGAGAAGCTTGTCCCAATTGCAGTGGATGTTTGCCCCATGGATCTTGATTTCAACTCTTGGCTCTATGATTGCAGACTTGCTTTTAAAATTAAATAATTAATCAAACCACTTAAAAATCTAAATATTGAATTAATCCATACTCTCATAAATGGATCCGGATTATCCAATTTACATTTAAAATCCTAAAAGTGGCATGATTTAATTATAAAAGCTTAATCCTTTTGATTTTAAGCTCTCTTCCGACAATTATCTTATGTTTTACGAAGATTTCCTGTTTTTCCCTGATTTTTCCTACAAAACTAAAATAAACCATTAAATGCATATTATATATACAAAATCAAGGCTAACTCAATCAGAATTAAAGGGTAAAAATGTATGTTTTTTAGACTCAACACTATGTTTCAATTCAGTCTCCGACCGTGCACAATGAGTAAGTGCAAAGTGCTTTGGCAGTCCTTATCATAATGTTCGTATCATGACAAGGAGGATTTGGATAGAGATAACATGTACAGATGTCAAAGGTGTGCCACATATAAAGCAAGAAAACAGCTTCTGAAGAAAGGGTTGTTCCAGATGTTGGCCAGATGGGACTGTCGAGTACACTTGGAAGTTTGGGACGAACAGTGGCTGGTTAGTGTTTAAAGAAAGAAGTTTGTAAACAAAGAAATAAAGAAATGCAACCAGCCAGCAAGTGAGAGATGTTGATGCCTCTTGCAGCCGACTAGAGAACAATCAGTGATGTACTGTCTCTGAAAACCATGATAAGAAACCAGCCAGATCAAGAAGAAATCTAAGTCCAAACAACAGCCTCTGCATATGGTGATGTTGGCATTCATGTAGAAAGAAGAAGGTAGCAGCATGTAAAGGCAGCAACCCATTGAAAAACAAGCAGCCAGTGTTGAAGGTAAAGAGTAGGAGAAGTAATAAAAGAATGAATCTGCAGCAACCCAACAAGCAGATTTGTTTGAGAAAGAAAGTGAGAGCCAGTAGTGTCCAAACTGTAACACCCCAAATTTCTCAATGAAGTGGATAATTATGAAAATGCCCCTGGTTTGTTAAATTAATTATTTTGTGATGTCAAATAAGGAAATGATGGGGCCCATTGCTCAAATTAAGATCATATGAGCACATTATAAATGTCAAGTTTGATTGGATGGGTAATGAACATCAATTGGGTCGAAAATGGCTAAATGGGTCAAAGGGCCCAATTGGACCCAATGGGTCATAATGGGTGATTTGACCATTGTGTAAGCTCAAATTAATGGGGTCAAGTTGAACTGGTTGGAAATCAAGTATAGCAAAAATGGGTAGGCTTGAAACACAAGTGAAAACCAATTAGAAATGGCAAAATCAGCCCATGAATGGGACATGTTGTCAAAACGGGTCAAAGGGCTGATTGGGGACCCAATGGGTCGGGTTGACTAGGTTGACCACGGATGACCATGTGGTCCCTCAATTGAACTCAAGAATGAGTTAGTTCAGCTTGAGTTGGACTGATTTGGAGTGAGTTTGATTTAAGAAAAGAGTTGACTCAAATATGGAGCATTAAATGTGATGAGTTGGATGAGTTGAGTTAGAGTAAAAATACCATGAATCAAGTGAGTCAAGAGGACATGGAAAGGTGTCTAAATCTCACTCAACTCTTAATCAAATCCATCTCAGCCGTTGAGAGTGAAGAGGTGCCTTGGCAAAGCCAAGGGACACCAAGCCTGGGCGGCACCATGCATCTCATGAGATGCATGTGTCAAATATGAAGAGATGCAACGTTTGGCACCAAGGGGTGTCTTGGATGACACCCAACATCCCATCGTGTTTAGCAAAATTAAATAAGGGAGGATGAATGGGAGATGGGGCTGAAACTACAAAAGGAAAATGTTACCATTCTTGGCCGATTTGCACTTTGGAAATCCAAGAATTCCCATCTCTCTCTCCCTCTTTCCAAATTCGTTTCCTTGGCTGAAACAGCAGAGGTGTTTTGCACAACTGGTCAAGCATAAAACAGCAAAGGAAAGAAGGCAAATAAGGATTGGAAGTAAAGATTAAAAGCAAGGAAGTTTGGTAAGTTTTTACTTAAGTGTTTGGTTTAATAAAGAGCTTGAAGTTATAAATTTGGATGACATAATTTGGTCATGTATGGCCGAATTTGTCATAGGTCTAAACCTGGGATTAGATGGCTTAAAAGGATAAGAAAATATGCCATTGGGTTCGGCCAGCTTGGTTGGCCGAACCCCATAAAAAATGTGGATTTGATTTGATGATCTTAAAGGTCAAAAACCATGTCAAACCATGGTGTGTTATACACATATTAATTTGGTCATTTTGTGGCCGAATTAAGTAAGGTTTTAAAATGTGTTTATAAGGTCTAAAGGATGAAAATTTAGAGCATGGAGTTCGGCCACTTAGGATGGCCGAACCCCATGGAAATAATTGGTTGATTTGGATGGTTTTTGGAATTTAAAACCATACAAGTATGGGGCTGTTTTTAGATGTTTTATTAGATTTAAAGTGTATGTTTTAAAAAGGTTAAAACATAGATATGGAAGTTTGATTTAGACCTAGATGAATGATTAAGAAATCCAAAACCAAAGGTCATAGAGTTCGGCCACCATGGAGGGCCGAACCCCATGTAAATGATTGGTTGGTTTTGATGTTTTTGAAACATAGAAACCATGAAGTTTTGTGGACTGTTTTGGTGGTTATTTAAGACTTAAAATGCATGTTTTAAAGAAGGTTAAAACATGGACTGGAAGGTCATCAAGGACTGAAGGTATCATGGGTCTAAATCATGGATTAAAATTGATGCAATGGACCATTTGGATCGGCCATCTTGGATGGCCGAATCTCATGAAGTGTTATGGTCATTTGGACAAAGTGATGAGCTTATTTGGATGGTTTTCAGAGGTAAAAATGCAGTAATGTTTTACTGATTATTACTTGTTTAAATGAGTACCTAAAACATGTTCATAAGGACCAAGATATGGACATAGGTTTCGGCCACCTTGGATGGCCGAACCCCATGAAAGTATTTGATGATTTTGGGGAGTTAAAAACCATATAAATTATGGTGTTCTATGTGATTTGATGAAGATTAATTTGCTGTTATTGGTTGGTCAATAAAGGGCTGAACCATGTCAAGGTTAGGGTTAAGTTACTGATTCAAATCATGGATAGATGATGGACCAATTAAATCAAGAGAACCATAGGGTTCGGCCATGTGCATGGCCAAACCCCATGGGCTGTTTTTGGATGAAAAGAATGGATTGAATTCCATTGGTAACTATGGTGTGTTTCTCTATTGATTTAAGAATTACCTAGGTTTAGGTATGGATTTAATATCAAGCTGATTAATCATAAAGAAGATCAAAAGTGGGAAAGAATGATTTATTGATCAAAGGTGCAATGATCATATGTATGGTTGTATGAACCCTACCAAGGTATTTTGTAGAAAGTGATGCTTAATAGGGATTAAATGAATAAGAGATCAAAAGGATAAATAGGTGAGGTTCGGCCATGGTCATGGCCGAACCCCACATAGTACATTTTTGGGACATTGACTAAGTTGGAATTACATGATAAATGTTTGGTTTGCTGCTATTTAAATAGGGTATCCAGACTTGCGTATACGACATGCGAGTCGTGAACGGCTGACGATTAAGAAAGATCAAGTACTGAAGTGAATCTTCAATAGGTTTCCTACCTACTTGTAACCACAATTATGATTTGGTTTTATCATGTTTTTATGAGATATGTTATATTTGATATTACGGTTCAAATATGATTTTGAATGATGAGATATGTATTTATAAAATGACATACATATAAATTGACATCTCATGCATGGACATGGGATGATGTTGAGGATATGGTGGTTTGCAATTATGAGTTACCGTCCTCCTTTGGCGATGAGAGTCCCGCCAGGAGGAGTAACATGATGATCAGAGTCACATTGGTCTCCTTAGGCGATGAGAGTCCCGCTAGGAGGACTAATACGTGATATGAATCAACTCAATGATGAAAGGTCTTTCCACAGGTAACGAGGATTACTGTGGATTACCTTATCATGTGAGACCTGGATGGAACTGTATTGTGATTTACGTTGTCGGTGAGAGTCCCGTCAAGTGATGACTATGTATGTGTGATGGGTTGGGGCTCATTACAATTGCATACAAACATAGCATGGTTTTATATGTTTTTACTAATCATGTACTATGATATATATGCATGTTTTCATATGCTAACCATGTGGTAGCCCTAATCGGGAACCTACTAGGCGCGTTGATCTAACGCCCTAATTCTATCCTTAGAGGATAATGTCGATCAAGGAAAGGGAAAGAGAAGGTTGATGACCGGGAGGGGAGCCAAGTCTAAGTGCTTGAATGATGAACATGATTTCTTTATTACTGTCATATGAATTATATTTTGATGGACATGTAATAAGTTAATACTTTGCTATGGTTTGATTAGGCTATTACTATGGATGGTTGTTTTATCTTAATTATCATTTGAGACTGTTACTTGCTATCTATACATTTTATTCCACAGTTAGTCTAGTTTATTCCGCATGTTATTGTTAGTTCTATGTGTAATTTATTATCATGGTCTAGTCCATGTACACATGGGTGGCCAGTTAAGGTTCAGACTTGAGTAGTCTGAACTTAACTCGCGTTGTGACGCCTCCCGCTCTCGTTTACTCTATGTTTCTTTCAAAAGAAATTTTCAGACTCTGATTTTCGGAAGGGTGAAAAGGGCGGGGCGTTACACAAACAACCAATGTCTTGTTGAACCGAGTACAGAGATCAGTGGAAAACAAAGGAAGAGGATAAGTTGTCGAGTTGCCAAAGTAAAAAAAATAGTAGATAGAAGAAAAGAGGAAGCCTGATTCGGTGGCTGATTTGGCCAAAAGTAACAGAAGGAGGTGTTGGCTGAATTATAATAAAAAGAGTGTGAAAATAGAAGAGGAAGCTTGGGATGGTGGAAGAGTTATCTTCTGGATGAAAAGAGGAAAGCAAGCCAGTCGTGCAAATCATTTTTGTCTTCACCATGCTGATAGATAAAATAAGGCAAGAGATGGGTTTCTAAAATCCACACAACGAAAGAGTGGCTGCCGATCTTGGAGATTAAAATTGGATTGAGTGGGTCCCATGGCTTGCTTAACTTAGCTCTTCCCAACACTATAAATATAAGGGTCCTCCACACAATAGAACTCGAACTGTACAGAGGGCTGAAAAAGAGGGATTGTGGCTAAGGCTCAAAAGCTCCGACGAGCAATCAGGTTTTATTTTCCTTGTCTCTTTGTTTTAATTCTTTCATAATGTCATTCTAATTTTCTGTACTGAGGTTGAAGAGGAAGCCACATTAATGAAATAATTTTTTAGTATTTATATATTGATTCTCAGATATGTGTGTATATTGTTTAATGATTTTGATTTCATTTGATTAATTAAATATTTATTATTTTCACCATTAATATCATGTGTAACACTTTGGAATTTCATGTTATTAATATATATGAAATTTACCATTTAATTTGTGAATTATTAGATATGCACCTTAGATGGGTAAAGTGTTGGGTCAATTGCCAAATTAAGACCCAACGGATTGTGGATATGGTTGCAATTGAAATAATTGGGTAAGATGTATTCAATTGGGTCAAATTGGTAATTGGGTCAAAATTGTTAATTGGGTCAAAATGTCCAATTGGGACCAATGGGTCGTGTTTGACTTGGTTGACCACTGAGTGAGTTGAGTTGATTTGAATTAAATTAAAGTGGTGAGTTGAATGAGTTGGATGTGGACGGTTATACAATTCAAATTCAAACAAGGATACACATTTCAAATTCAAACAAAGATACATATTTCAAAATTCAAAGAAGAGTTACACGTTGGAGAGGTAGGGAGGTTTGGTTTATTTCACATTCAAACAAGGATACACATGGAGAGAAAATGGAGATGGTTGTACAATTCAAATTCAAGCAAAGGGGACGGTTTTACATTTCAAATTCAAATTCAAAGGCACATGTTGGAGCCATGGAGTTTCATCTCATGGATGAAACTCCCACATGGAGAGATAATGGGATGGACGGTTTTACATTTAAAATTCAAATAATGGCATACACATTGGAGTCTTGGAGTTCCATCTCATGTAGAGATAAGGAAGATAATGAAGATGAAACTCCCACTTGGAGAGATAATGGGGAGTTTTGGTTTAATTTTCAATTTCAAACAAGGCTACACGTTGGAGAGATAATGGGGAGTTTTGGTTTAATTTTCAAATTCAAACAAATGGGGAGTTTTGGTTTAATTTTCAATTTCAAACAAGGCTACACGTTGGAGAGATAATGGGGAGTTTTGGGTTTAATTTTCAAATTCCAACAAGGCCGAACTCTCCCTCTCCCTCTTGGCTGTTTCTCTCCCTCACACCCTCTCTTAGCCGACCACTCACAAGGACAAAAGAGAAATGAACTTAGAGTTTACATCCCAAACTCCTCTCCCTCTCACTAAAAGCCGGTCCTCTCTCAAACCCGCATAGCTTGGCCGAACTCTATCTCTCTCTCAAGCTCTCACGCTCGACCAAAGGATCAAGAAGAAGGAGGAAAAAGGCTAAGGAAAGAAAGGATTGAAAGAACAAGTCGGAGCGAAGAAAAACAGGAGGAGTCGCGGAATCGGTAAGTATTTTTATAAATTTTGTTTAAAGAAAGGATCCATAGGGTTCGGCCATGGTGGATGGCCGAACCCATGGAAGAAAATTGGGGGTTGATTTGGGTATTCTAATGGAAAGGATGTTGGTGGGTAATAAAGATGTTAAAGGGTTTAAATGGAAGGTTGTTGGTGAAGAACCTTAGACCATGGGTTCGGCCAAGGGGTATGGTCGAACCCCATAAAGAATTATGGAATTTTATTCATATAGTTAGATCATGGAAATGATGGCAAAGTTGTAAATATAGGCTAAAATGAAGATTGTGGGTTCGGCCATGGTGTATGGCCGAACCCCATGAGGTCCTTTTATGGAATTAAGTTGTTAACAATGTTAAACAATTGTGGTATGGGTGATTACCTAAGGAAGGAAGTGATGGCCAAAGGGATGAAACTAAAGGACCATTGGTTCGGCCATGGTGTACGGCCGAACCCCATGGATAGTATTTTTGAATCTAAGTTGGCATGAAGGTTGTAAATGGTGAATGAATTATGTATGGATCACTCTTGGACTTGGGGTAGTAAATGATGAAGCAATTTTATGAATACTATGTCTATGTATATTTTAAATGAATGGAGGATTAATTGGAGGATGCAAGTATAGACTTATGTTATGGACCTAAGATGGTGAACCATTTGTAGGTCTTTGTATAATTTAAATGAATGGTTTACCAAACCAAAGGATGAAGGGAATTATTAGGGCTTTATTTTATGATTTATGAATCAATCATGAATCCATGTTATGGATTAGTTTTGGACCTAAACATAAGGTGATGTAAACCATGGCAATATTGTAAATAGGTAAAATTAATGGACCACCATGGCCGAACCCCATGGGGAATGTTTGGTGGACCTAGGGTTTATGTATGTTAGGTTAATGAATTAAAAACATTATGATCTTGGACTTAAAGGATCAAAAGAGGTGAGGTTCGGCCATAGTGTATGGCCGAACCCCACAAGTTGGGTTTATGGACTTAGACACAAATAAGAAATTAAATAGAACATGGTTTGATTGATTGATGCGTAATAAGGTAACGGGACCTCACAAGCGGGGCACGATCGTGAGCGGTTGCCGGATTAAAAAGCAAGGTCACATTAGTGTCATTGGTAGGATTCTACCTTTTTGAAACATGGTTTATGTATGATGGTTCTATTTTATTTTGATAAATTTACGTTGTAAAAGATATGTTCCAAATGTGAGTTTTAATGCTATGTTTATAATATAAAGTAGCATGTGTTTCATTCGCAGCTCATGGAAGGTTATGTGACCGGAGGGGCCACACTCCGTCGGGGCATCGGAAATACCTATGTGGGATACCTTGATGTGCATTTCCATCAAGAAGAAACCGGAGGGGCCACACTCCGTCGGGGCATCCGAAAGACCTATGTGGGGGTACTTGTATGTACTTGTGATGGGTGGGACTCATTGCATTTGACATCATGACATGGCATGGTTTATATGGTTTTTGACATTATGATATTATCTATGATTTGTACTAACCATGTGTAGACCCTAATAGAATTCCTACTGGGCGCGTTATTTTAACGCCCTATTTCTACCCTAGTGGATGATACATGAAAGGAAAGGGACGATGAGCGTGATCGGAGCCAAGCATAGGAGCATGGATATGTGATTGGATCTTATTTTATTTTAGTTACTCATGGACTTGTATTTTGCGTAGCTAGTAATAGGCATGTAATAATTTAGATATTTGCTATGGTTTGTGAATAGTTACTTTGGTTATTTAAGTTAAGTTAATCATTTATAATTGACGAAGTACTTTGCTATCTAAAAATGGACTAGAGTTAGGTTCTATTATAATCCGCAGTTTATGATATAATCCGCATATTTATATTATCACATGTGAACTGTTTTCATTGACTTAGTCCATGCACACGTAGGGTTGGCCAGTTAAGGGTCGGACTTTAGAAGTTCGGAATTAACTCGTGTCGTGACGTCCCGTTCTTTATCTCACTCTATCACTTTTAAAAAAAAAAATTAGACTCTGATTTTCGGAATGCAAAGCGAAAAAGGGCGAGGTGTTACATCATGTATTTTTGGTAGTTAATAATATTATTTAATTAATCAAGGGCTTGGCATTTTAATTAAAAATGTAGTTTTCTTTGATTTAATGTTTTTCAATTTAATTAGATACATTGGACGCTTAGATTATTTTCTTTGATCCATTGTCTTTTAAATTAAGATTAAATTAAGATTGGATACATTAAATGCTTAGGAATTATATTTTTAAAAGCAAAGGAAAATATGATTTTTTAACACCATATTAATGAACTTAAATGTTTAAATCTCTAAAAATTGGGAATTAATAAATAAATAATTAGAAGATTATGCATTTAATGTTGGTAGAATCCGATGCCTTAGGAATTTCTCTCACTTGATTAAATCTCTATTCTTTTAGTTATTTTAATTTTGCAAGTTTAATTCAATCATTCTCCATAAAAAAAGTGTTAACTAGGCTAAGGTTAAAGTATTAGGCTTTTTAATTTGTTTTCCTGTTCATTCTAAAATCAAGTCACTGTGGGTTCGACCTCGCACTTGCATATCTCTATACTCCAATTTGATTTGTGCACTTGCGAGTAAATATAAATTTAAAATTTTCACAACAACTTTTTGGCGCCGTTGCGGGAGACTTGGGTCTGAAAGAGAAAAGACTTGGGTCTGAAAGAGAAAAATAAAATTAAAAATTCTATTAGTTTAATATTTCAACTAGTTATAGATTTAGGAATTTTGTGAAATTCCTTTACTAGAAGTATGCAAGGCCTAGAGGGGGGTGAATAGGTCTGATTTCCAAATTCTATTCATTTTAAAAAATCAGGACTTAAATGTATGAGACATGAAGTGAACCGATTTATTTTATTTGGAGTTGAATACTGTCAATGAACTATGGCCGAACCTACTTGTGCGTGCAAGTGACAGAAACTCAGTCAAACCATTCAAGTAAAAACATCACCCACATATATGCACAGAGATTTTATAATAGTTCTGTTTGAATTAACCTACGACCACTGTTAGACTTTCCAACTCTAGAGTTGTCCCAATATACTATGAATGGGCTTCACACCCAAATAGTACAACCTAGATTCTTTATAGAGGTTCGGTCTAATCCTCAATGCCTTTTTTTTTTTTTTTGGGTGGTTCAAAAACAATGTTCTAGTCCACTTTACAATGAAATCAAAATAAAACGAAAAGAAAAAACACGCCTTGGGCCTTAATAGAATTTCAAACTTCGTGTTCTTATTTGCTTCATGTCTCTGCGCCTCTTCCTTCAGATCAGGTCCTTCATAGTTGAGTATTGGCACAGTGGACAAAGGTAATAGGACACTGATATTACTGACTTTTGGTCCTAGGTAAAACACCCTCATCTTCATTATAAGCTAAGTATTGAATACTCGATCGTAACCCTGTTAAAGGATGATGAAGATGGAGTGAAGAGGGACTGGTAAGCTCTCTGTTTTTTAACAGTTAAGTCTCGAGGCCTCCAGATTTCCATTGAGGCCTCGAGCATGTATTTGGTAGTACAACTCACTGAAATTTTGAATTTCAGATCTGACTACCAATATTTTTTTATCAATGACTGGTTCACTAAATTGCCAATCAAGATAATTAATTACAAAGCGATGAGGCCGCAAAAAATATTTTCAATAATCTAAAAGGATCCTTCTAAAGATTTTTAAGATATTTTGGTCAAAGGTCAGCAAAACGATTTTGCCACATGTATAAACTTTCTTATCTTAAAAGAAATTATCACATAATATCAATTAGGAGGTGGAAACCAAATCAATTTATGAAGAGCCTTTCCAAATACATGTAAGATTGCCACCTACGATCTTTTGACTTGCTCAAAGGATTCGTTGACACCTATGAAATGGAAAATTCCACATTTCAATTTCAAGGAGCCTTCTAGGATCTTCTTTTCCCCACAAATATTCCAATCAACTATGGCAAAATATATCCAGTGATCATGGGGAGCCTTTCCTTCTTTTCACAAGTTCCTTACCAAATTTGTAAGCTTTTGGTCAAAGGACAGATGACACTTAGCACACACGCTGAAATCCAGCTGTCACAATCTTTGCTCAGTTGTTGACAGTCTTTGAGGCCTCGAAGCCGAGAGTCAAACATTTTAAGATTTACAATTTATTGACCATTGACTCCTACAGTTTTTAGGCTTAACCTAAGGTCCACTAAGGTTTACTTACATGTGTGCCAATCAACTGTTCGGTGTAGACTCATCAATGTACAGTAGTTCTTCTGACATCTTCTCATTCTTCCAAGGTATGTTCCTAGTGATGCACGTAATTGATAATATGGGTGACTCAGACAAGCTGGAGCACTAACAATCTCCCCCTTTGTCAATTTCTTGACAAAACCTAAGATCTACCAATCACACCAATTTCCCAAAATACATATGCTCACAAGACACTCCCCGAATTACATAAAACTAAAATAAATACAATGATATTTGACCTTCGAGACTCACAATCTTCTCCCCTTAGTATGTGCCTACCAAACAAACCAAATTTTCCATTTCCTACACAACAACTAGGCAAAAATTGGTGGGATCTTATATGCTCCCCTCAACATTAGCACATATTATTACTCCCTCTTTTTGTCAAGACAATTGACAAGGGGTATGCAAGACTGAAAAAAATCAGAGAAACCATATGCATGTTGAAGGTAAAAAAGAAAAACATAAACCAGAACATGAAACAACATAGATAAAGTGTAGACAGTGTAAGAGTTTACAACCAAAAGACCAAAATAAACACAGACTATGCATTCAAGGTGCATCATTGAAAACCAAAAAGAAACAGAAACACAGCAAGCAACCTTCCGTCATGTGGAGGAGATGGAGGGAACTTTGCATAAATGCGTCTGCAGAAAGTTGAGATGTTGTGGAGAGAGGTGACGATGCCTTGAATCAATGTCCGGACAAACACTTAGAGTTCCTAGTGTTGATACAGAAGTCGATCTTGACGTTTCCTAATGTTGGACAGACAAGTTTCCTGATGCTTTTGAAGTTCTACAAAATGGGTGGGATCTTCATGAAGAAGCACACATTAATAATTAGAGCTTCAAAGGCAAGTGTTTCTTGGTTTTAATTTTATTTTAAAACCTTCGTTCCGAAAGTGAATTAGGCAAGCTTGGTTCCGTAACCACTATAAAAAATCTGGAACGTCATCTTCGGCACAATGGTGGGTGGAATTCTCAACTAAATGGATAGGTGCAATTCCTATTCTATAGAGGTGGGTGAAATTCACAGCCGATTGAGTGAAGTGGAATTCATACTCTAATTGTGAGGGTGTAAGTCCCCACTTAGTGGATTTGGAGATAGCTTAAGGTTGAGCGAGTCATAATAGTGGATATAGGTTGGCTAACCGAGCCACTTTAAATTGGTCTTATGGTGTTTAATCTTTGTGTGTTTGTATTTAGTATCTAAGTACTTTTCTCAACATACATCACGATGCATGTTGATTATCTTATTTTACTCATTGAGCACATGCATTGATAATCAAACAATATGTAAAGGGACATAATCTTAGTGTGAATGTTTAAAGAATTTATAAACAATCTATCACACTAAATAAATCTCTTGATTAATGTTCCATTGTACTTAAAATAATCAAGAAATTTGTAAATACCATGGAAAATGGGATTGACATATTAACACCCCCCCCCCCCCCCCCCCGCCGCCAACCACCCCATCCCCCACCCTCCCTCTTCTCGGTTCAATCATGTTGTTCTAAGCATAGTGAAAGGGAATTTCAATATCTTATGATGAACTTTGGAAAAATGATTCATTGTAAAACTGTTTCTACAAATAAGTCCAAAAAATGGACCTTTAAGCATCTCAAAATGATTTTCTGGGAATTTGTAACTATTTTTCAGATCTTGTACTAGGAAATAGGTTTTAAAAAGTATTTATTCGTAATTTTCAGACATCGGACGATACCCGAAATAATTTTGTAAAAACTGGACAAATCTAAGATAGAAAATTATTTTTACATATCAGTCCCAACAATGGACCTATAACCATTTCAAAATGATTTTCTGGATAATTTAGAATATTTTTCATGTATTCTACTATCAAACAACTTTCCAAAGAGTATTTACTCAAGTTATTCTGATACCTGAAATGATTTTTACAAAAACAGTGCGCAATTTGTATTTCAAAACTAGAAAGGCTAGTTTTGTGCATCTTCACTAGATCTGAAATTTTATTTTTTAATAATGAGTTTTTTGTTCCTGAATTCTGATTCCCTAGAATATATCAGTGACTTTAAATAATTTGGAGTTTTATGAATTATGTTTAAATGAGTACTATGGGTAAAATGACCATTTTACCCTTGGTTAGGACAAAACACACATGTGGAGAAATTTAGACTCGAATGACCTTCGTCAAATGACCCTTAAAGTTTCATTAAGATTTTCATAAATTTAATTAGAGGGTTTTTACACCATAACGATGTGAAGATTGTATGTTGACACATGTGAACGAACGAAGGGCCAAAGAGTAAACCCGGGCTCGAGCGAGCTAACTCACAGAGTGTTTTTGTTTGTTAATCGGTCAAATATCAAGTAGGTTTTCCTACTTCGTTGAAATGCAATGGGTGTGAATCTAAAACCTTATTAACAATAAACAAATGATGATTTGAGTCCCTTTGAAAATCATGTATTCTTGATTTATGAAATGGAGTTCATTTTCAATTGAAGTACTTTGGAATATTTCACCATCTAGAATTATAAGATAGATGAGGTGTTTTGAAATGTACATTACAGCTATGTGATATCGAATGAATATTTTGGAAGGATTTATGATATAAAGAAAAGGATGCTATCCCGATTAAAGGTATTTGCAGGTACTTTTAAAAGTATGATATTTTACTTGAAAGATTGTTGTGGATTTTAACAAAATGGGTTTCTAATTTATCTTGAGAAATACATGTATATCATATGTGTTGTGAAAAGAGTACCTTCAAATTCATGAGAATGATTGACAACACATGACATTAGATCATTAGCATCATTTGCATTCATATACCTCATGCATGAAGCATGGTATGGGAAAGATATGGAGTGAAAATAAAGTGCTAGTTAGTCCAAATAGACCTTTGTGTCATGATTATTGTTATGGGGGTGACAGTCAACGAACCAAAGTATCGAATGTCCAGACAGACTTTGGTGTCGTATTTATGAAAAGTGAATTGACGAATCAAAGTGCTGAATTAAGCCAGGAAGGCTTTGATGTAGTACGTGTATGGCCAAGGAATAAATGTTTTACCGATGGATCTAGTTGAAATTATGATGATGTGTATTATGATACCCCAAAACATGAGTGTGAAATGAGTATACGGGAAGATAAAATGCCCCGTTGTCCTAAATGAGTTGTTGAAATACCTATGAATGGGCATGATGAGGGTATGCATGAATCATGGCACCCATGGCATAATACATTGCACATTGATGAGCATTTACATGATTGGCATATGGTATTTTGAAAAGACAAGTGAATATGATTCCATTATAAGTATTGGGTTGACATCATTATGATAATGAAATTATGAGATAAGTTAGGTATGAGTATGATACCTTATAATGAAATATGTATTATGTTTTCAAATATAAGCTTTCCATAATAAGTTGAACATGAGATTCTTAGTATGATAAATATTTTGATGAAAAATATTGAAATACTTATACTATTATGATATGACTAAGATATGAGAAAGGTTTTGAGAAAAGTATTATTCATGATTTCAATTATGAGATTCTAGTATGAAAAGAAGTATGAGGTGAGTATGTATCTTTGATATTATAAGTAAATGAGTTTTCAGAAATGCTTGGAGGTTTACATATAAGGTATACAATATGTAAGTGTTTGATTTTCAAAGTACAAGTATGTATATGTCTTAGTATGACACGCCTTAGTGCATATTATGTGATCGAAATTCCTACTGGGTGCATTGACTAAGTCCATAAATTTGCCCTTAGATTGTGTATGTAGGTTTGAAGTACGTAGATGAAATTGGACCAAGCGATGGCCGAATGTAGATAAGATGAAGAACTAAGAAGGAAGCTTGGACTAGTGAAGCGGACTTATGTATTTTGGAAATAATAGGATAATGTTATGTATAAAGAATGTTATGGCAATATGACTTGGAACTTTTTAATGAAGTATTTTGTATTTGACTCATGTATGATTATCTTGGGAATTTCCTTATATTTTTTTTGAGATGCATTTGGCTATTCATGCAATGAAATAAATGTTTAGATTTCTACAGGTTTATGTTAGTGTGTGCAAATGTTATCACGCACACAATAGTTGGGCCAGTCAAGGGTCGGGTCTTCGGACTCGGACTTGGTTCGCGTCGTGACGCTCACCTTCTTCTCCACTAAAATATTCCTAATATATTACTCTAATGGCGGTGGTTAAAGGGAGGTGCGTTACACATCAATGCACAATAGTTCTTCTGACATCTTCTCATTCTTCCAAGGCAAGTTCCAACTGAGTCACGTAATTGACAATAAGGTGACTCGGACAAGCCGGGGCACTAACATTTTGCATCTAGATCTAGATTTCATGCATATTTTTATGTGATTTGGGGTCTTCACCTAGGTTTTGTTTTTGTAGGAATTTTGAATTGCACGTTTAAAAGAATTTGTAAAAAGTGAGTACAGGCCAAGGTAAGTGCCTAAACCACTTTTTTAAAAATTTTAATTTTCATGCATTCATATAGATTTTATTAGGTTGTCTTGTATTTATGAAGGTGGTGTCTTGGACTGATCAGTGGGTGTAACACTCCGGATTTTCAAGTTATAAATATTTACGTAATTTGCCATTTAATTTGTGAATTATTAGTTATGGATCTTAGATGGGTAAAGTGTTGGGTCATTGCCCAATTAAGACCCAACGGGTTGTGGAAATGTTTCAAATAAATTAAATGGGGCCGAATTAAAATGCTAATGCAATATGTCTAAAATTAAAAATAGATGTCTTAGTCGTGTATATGAGGTATCTAATCCATGATATGCACATGGAGAGAATTAGAGATAGATATCTTAACCGTGTATAGGAGATATCCATACCCAAGATAATCATGCGCCAAAAGGAGTCCTTCTTTGATTAGAAACGGTCCTAAGGGGAGTTGCTAAACAAAGGGTTATGGCACCGTCAAATTAGGATTGAGTGGAAGGCTTTATAAGACAAGGGACAGGGGCGCACGGCATTCATATTGCATACAAAGAAAGGCAGCAACATAAACAACAAGAACTCACGGTAATTGCAATCTTAGCACCTTCTAAGATTGGCCGATTGGAGATTAATAAAGGAGAAGCAACAAAGGGGCGCACGACACATTCAAATCAGCAAGGATTGACGCTGGTTTGCACATTGACAAGAAGGTTCTTGGATGTGTTAAAGATCAAGGAGAAGGAGAAGGATTGGAACAGCAAGAACAAGCGAAGGAAAACCAAAGGAGTCGTGAAACCGATTAGTATTTTGATGTTTTTGTTTAAGGAAAAGAACCATAGGGTTCGGCCATGGTGTATAGCCGAACCCCATGGAAGAAAATTGAGAGAATAATTATGGTGTTTTAATAAAAAGGGATGAACCATAGGGTTCGGCCATGGTGTATGGCCGAACCCCATGGAAGGACTTTGGTGATTTTTAATGGAAGGTTATTGGTTATTTTTAAGGGATGAAAACCATGGAAAGACATGGTTTAATTTATGGGTTTTTGAGTGATAAAAACCATGGAATATTATGCATGTTTAAAGGGTTTAAAATGGATAAGAATCATGGATCAAGGGTTCGCCATGGTGTATGGCCGAACCCCATGGAAAAATATAAATGGATTTATTATGATGTTTTGATTGCATTTAAAAGAGAAGTTGATGAACCATAGGGTTCGGCCATGATGAAGGGCCGAACCCCATGGAGGAACATTGCTCATGTTTTATGGAGGATGGTTATTAAATTAGAAAGTTTCTAATTATAGACTTTTGGATTAAAAAAAGAAAGGAGCATTGAAAGAATGGCCAAACCCAGGAATAAATTTTATGGATAAAGAATGGATTTAATATAGTGATTGGATTAATGGAGAGACAATGATGGAGGTAATGGCAATTTGGTAATATCGGCTGAAAATGAAAGATCACCATGGCCGAACCCCATGAATCTTGTTAGTGGGTTATTTATTAGCCTAAGTATATTTTAAAAGAGAATAATGGAATGATAGCCATGGATGGAAAAGTTGTAAATAAGGTGAAAATAATGGACATAGGGTTCGGCCATGGTGTATGGCCAAACCCCATGAACTATTTGATGGACCGTGTGTTGGATTATTTTAAGGGACACTAGGGATTTAATTCCATATAGACCTATGTTCATGGTTTATGTTATTGGTTATGTTATTAGGTATAATGATATTATTGTAATTAAGTGAATTAATGGATCAAGGGTTCGGCCATGGTGGATGGCCGAACCCCATGAGGAATGGTTTATGGACTTAAACATAATAGGAAATCAAATGGAACATGGTTTTAATTAATTGATGTATTATAAGGTAACGGGACCTCACAAGGTGTGTACGATCGTGAGCGGTTACCAGACGAAAGCGTAAGGACACGTTAGTGGTCTTTGGTAGGATTCCACCTCTTTGAAACCATGGGTTTATGTACAATGTTTTTATCTTATTTTGATGATTTATGTTGTGAAAGATATTGTTTCAAAATGTTAGTTTTAATGCTATGTTTATTATATAAAATAGCATGTGTTTCATTGGCATCTCATGCATGGCATGGGGTGAAGGATATGTAACCGGAGGGGCCACACTCCGTCGGGGCGTCTGAAAAACCTATGTCGGGTACCTTGATGTGCTTTTCCGTCTAGAAGAAATCGGAGGGGCCACACTCCGTCGGGGCGTCCGAAAGACCTATGTGGGGGTACCTTTATGTACATGTGATGGGTGGGACTCATTGAATGGCATGGTTTATATGGTTTTTGATATTATGATATTATTACATATGTTTTGTACTAACCATGTGTTAGCCCTAATTGGAATACCTACTGGGCACGTTGTTCTAACGCCTTACTTCTACCCTAGTGGATAATACAGGAAACAAGGGAAACGACGAATGTGAAACGGGCCAGGCGTAGGAGCTTGGATGCTTTTAATTTATATGTTGATTAAGTTACTTACGGAATTGTACTTTGAGTAACTAAACTTCGAACATGTAATAATTTAGATGGTTTGCTATGGTTGGACATTTATTTGGATAATTACGTTATGTTAATTATCATTAAGGACTTGACGTACTTTGCTATCTGAAATGGAATAGAATTGGGTTCTATTATAATTCCGCATGTTTTGATTTTTATTCCGCATGTTTATATTGTTATGTGTGAACCGTTTTCATGGGCTTAGTCCATGCACACATAGGGTTGGCCAGTTAAGGGTCGGACTTTAGAAGTTTGGACTTACCGCGCGTCGTATTGTCCGGCTCTTGCTCACTCTGTTAATATAAAAAAAAAAAAAATAGACTCTGATTTTACGGAAAGTGAAGAGTGAAAAAGGGCGGGGCGTTACAGTGGTCCATTGGTTTATAGTATAGTTGGGTACTCATATACAGAGACATTCATTCTGTTATGATTTTTCTTACATTCATGCATATGTTACAACAGGTAATATGTATTATATCTTCATTGGGCTAGTCGTATTGAGTAGTTTCCCAATGGCACTGGTAGGGAGACCGGAGTTTGATAGAGGACCCGGTGTGGGATACTGAGATGATTTCTCAGATTTGGTCGTGGGATTATTACTTGCTGATGTTCGGTTTTGCATGTGCATGAGAACCTTTGTTATCATGATGTTCTAGTAATTATGCATATAATATATTTGTTGCTAACATGTGATATGCTTTATCTCTTCACTGGACTGGTTAGCTCACCCCTTACCGTTCAGGTACCCCGAACATCAAGGGACCAGGCGGGCCCCTTGAGCAGGCACTTGGAGAGGAGCAGTAGCAATAGATTTTTGCTAATTGTGTATATTCTTAGTTGAGATTTTTTTTGTATGAACTTTATTTGTATATATTTGCTTGGGTGAATGTATAACCATATTTGAATAGTTTATGGTTGCTTGTTATGTCTCCTGGTATTATGGACTTGTAGCTGTCGAGTGGGAGGTAGTTGCCCCGTTTCCCTTTAAAAAAAATACCCGATATCCGTCTTTTTGTGATGTTTGTGATATTTCAGATATAACGTGCCCATAGCGGGACTCGGTGTTACATGACATTAATCTTATAATTATTTATTTCACGTTATTAATTATGTTTTTCTAAAATATTATATTGATATTTTGTCATAAATATAAATTATCCTTTATAATTTTTGATAATGTTATTATATTTTTAAATATAAAGTTACCATTTTCAAAATTTAAAATAAAATAAAGACAAAGATGGGAAAAAGTATACATGTAATGTCATCAATTGTTATTGATGGTTGTTGTTATCCTTAGAGACTTCTAGTTGCATCACGTGTCAATGATTTCTTGTAACGTTGAAGCGGTGTCTCATCCTCTTCTCGACACCATCCTAAAATGCTCATTTATAAACAATACAACCACCAACCCCCGCAAAATTCTTCATTATATTCAATACAACCACTTCCCATGTACATATTACATTTCAAGCCTCTTGGGCATTAAACAAAACAAAACATTATCACTTTTCAAAAACAAAAAAAAACAAAGTTTCGTCTCTCATATAATAATATTATAATACCATATTTTAAATATGAACGTTATGAAATATTATAATAATATTCAAATATTTAAATATAAGTAATATACTATTTTATAATTATTTTTTGCTGGCCATATAGACACCCCCTTTTTCTGCCAGCAGACACCGCATTTCGGTTTTATGGTGGAAATGGTGTTTTTGCCCTTCCGCGTTCTTTCGATAGAACGAATAGGCAGTTTATTTTCTCTTCGATCAATCGATCTTAGGTGTATAGAATCGTGCGACTGAACAGACATTTCATTTTAGCTTCGTCCGATTGATCCTAAAAGAGTATTCAATCGATCGGATGATCCCATGTGATCGTCCGATTGATTTTAACTGAGAGGTCGAAATTCTGACAGTCGGCCTCTACTGTGAAGATCGATCGCACGATCGCTTTTATTCAATCGATCGATTGAATACCCCTATAAGTTCGATCGCACGATCTCAGAGGATCATCTGATTGATTTTAACTGAGAGTTCAAAATTTTGACAGTCGACCTCTAGTGTGAAGATCAACCGTACAATCACTTATATTCAATCGAACGATTGTATATAAGTGTAAGATCGATCAGACGATCACAGAAATCGTGCGATTGATCTTACACTTATATATAATCGAACGAACGAAATTTTCTCCCATTTCGTTTATTCATTCGATTGGAAGACCGAAACCCCTAAAACCCATTCTCTTCTCCAAATCGTTCGATCTACCATTTCCTCTTCTCCAAATCAACCGCATGTTTGTCACATTCGTTCGATCTTTCCTTCTCCCCTCTTCCACCTTCAATTGCACGAATCGATTATACACCCTTCTCTCTACCCTTCCTTCTCCTCCAAACACTTTTCCTTCCTATTTCTCCTCTAATCGATTCTCCTCTAAAAGAGTATTCAATCGATCGGATGATCCCATGTGATCGTCCGATTGATTTTAACTGAGAGGTCGAAATTTTGACGGTCGGCCTCTGCTGTGAAGATCGATCGCACGATCGCTTTTATTCAATCGATCGATTGAATACCCCTATAAGTTCGATCGCACGATCTCAGAGGATCATCTGATTGATTTTAACTGAGAGTTCAAAATTTTGACAGTCGACCTCTAGTGTGAAGATCAACCGCACGATCACTTATATTCAATCGAACGATTGTATATAAGTGTAAGATCGATCAGACGATCACAGAAATCGTGCGATTGATCTTACACTTATATATAATCGAACGAACGAAATTTTCTCCCATTTCGTTCATTCATTCGATTGGAAGACCGAAACCCCTAAAACCCATTCTCTTCTCTTCTCCAAATCGTTCGATCTACCATTTCCTCTTCTCCAAATCAACTGCATGTTTGTCACATTCGTTCGATCTTTCCATCTCCCCTCTTCCACCTTCAATCGCACGAATCGATTATACACGCTTCTCTCTACCCTTCCTTCTCCTCCAAACACTTTTCCTTCCTAAGTCTCCTCTAATCGATTCTCCTTTACCCCCCCCCCCCCCCCCCCCCTCCTTCTTTCACATGCCATCAGATCAGATCCAAGGTTCTACATCGAAGAAGAAAGTGAAAACCGCAACTAAATCGAAAGGGAAGAGACCAAGAGTGGTGGAGGCAGAGATGGAGACGGAGACGTTCGACCCCAACCATTTCACCTCTTTGGAAGCAGCAACATTGTACAAAGAGGATTTGTACTCTCGGTCTTACATTTTTGGTAAAATCATTGACCTTACTTCTTTTCCACCCTTGGAATTAAAATCCATGAGTACATTGAAAAACTTGGTTGGGGCGACTTCTTCGCAATGAAAGAGGATTTTTATCCTAAATTAGTCAAGGAATTTTATGTCAACATGTCAGAAAATAGGGCCAGACATTCCATTAAATCCAAAGTTAGAGGAAGAGAAATTGTTCTTTCAACTACCACATTGGACAAAATGTTTAAGTTTCCCAGTGCCACTATTGTAAAGTATGAAACAAATTCATGGCCTACCGATGTTGCTGGATTCGTTCCCTTGGATGCCATGAAGCAAATGTGTGGGCGGACTGATATTGTCAAAGCAGAGAAGCCCGCTCTGATGGATCTAACCCTTGAAGCCCGAATCATCTATTACAGTATTACAAAAAATATTTTACCTAGAAAAGGGCATAGTAACCAGGTGACCAATTTCGATAGTTTCCTCATCCGGTGCATCATGAATGGCTAGCAAACTGACATCTCCTATATGATCATAAAACACATGGTATCCTGCCGTAAGACGAAAAAATGTAGTCTTCCATACTGTCTATTTCTTTCTTACTTGTTTGGACAAAGAGGAATCACCCTTCCCCCTGAAGAAAAAATAGCTTTGAAAAAGACTGATACATTTGATGTGTCTACTTTGGGTAAAATGGGATTCAAACTCGACAATGCACATTGGGTTCACAAAGTAGAACATACTCGTCAGGTTGAGGCACCTGAAGTTGAGGGTGAGGCACCTGAAGTTGGGGATGAGGCACCTCAGGAACCGACTCCTTTGCAAAATGATACTGGAGGGAAGGAAGGACGAACAGAAGGTTGATTAATATGCAGAATAAAGTTATAGATACAATGAGGTTGTCTGTACTTTTAGCACAAAGAACAGGAATACGAGCACTTTTAGGACAGGAAGATGGGAACATAAGATCATTCTTAAATCCAAAGGAGGCAGCTCAAGCCTGGGGTTCCACTCAGTCTCGCCCTACTGGCCCCACTCAATCTTGCCCTACTAGCCCCACTCAACCTCGCCCGACTGGATTTGTTCCTCCTCATTCACTGGCGATTGGTACAGCTTCTGCCTCCACTTCTCGTCCGAGTGGAGTTGTTCATCCGATGTGACCTTCTGGCCCCATTGAGAGTACGACTGGGCGTCTTCCATTGGAACGACCTCAATCTCTTCATACTGCACCAACACCTGTTGATGCAGATGCACCTCCTTCATCTACACCTGCTCCTATTGATGCAGATGCACCTCCTTCATCTACACCTGCTCATGTTGATGCACTTGCTTCTACATTTTTACCATTTTCTGTCTCCGAGTAGCTATTCTAAAAAAGGGGGACAAATTTTGTAATTTTCATATTTTGATATTAATATGTAAATTTTGTAAATTTTGAATGAATATGGTGAATGTTCTCTCTGTATCATAATTTTGTAAATTTTGAATTAACATGCTGAATGTTTTCTTTGTATATCAAAATTTTGTAAATTTTGAATGAATATGGTGAATGTTTTGTTTGTATGTAAATTTTGTAAACTTTGAATGAACATGGTGACTGAACATGGGACTTTTGAGTGGTCTGTCACTAAATATGGGACCTTTGAGAGGTTTGTCACTAAACATTGGACCTTTGAGTGGTCTGTCACTAAACATGGGACCTTTGAGTGATTTGTCACTAAACATGGGACCTGTTGAGTGGTCTGTCACTAAACATGGGACCTTTGAGTGGTTTGTCACTAAACATGGGACCTTAGTAAGTAACGATTGTAATAATGATAGATAGTAAACAGTTGTAACCCCTTAAATAAGTGAATAATGTTTTTTTGCTTATAAATCAGATGGCCTGATTAAAGAAGAGTTTTTGCAAATGAAATACATTTCTTCCAACTAAATACATGCAAAAATGATAGACACCCATTTCTGATTCCACCAATGCTAGAAATCGCCAATGTCTCTAAGATCACCAGACCACTACATAAGAGTTTGAAAAATTCATTAGAATATATGTAAATTATATAAGCATCAAAGAACTTATATAATAATAGTTATATGAGAATCTATGACTTAAGAGAATAACTTACTTGGGACAAATTAGAAGAGTTATATGTCGATTCGTCTAAGAAGTTATAAGAACCAGTCGGTTGTCGAGAAAGGAATACATGTTAGTATTTGATACCTTATTCTATGTTTTGAAATGTGAATATGCAGCTATAGTAAAAGTGACTTACTTAGGATAATTGAGACAAACTCGTTCATTGTGATTCATAGAAATCATCTATATTAGGCAAGTTTTTAAATCTACACTGCAGGATGCTTGTGCAGTACTTCTATTTGGATAGGTTCTAGAATTGTAACCAATAATTTTGCATATCCTGCATTTCCTTCCATTCAATTGATTCTCTACAATCTCAAATGCAGAAGGATCGCGTCTTATAGATGTTTGACCTTTTGAACCTGGATGACGTCCTCTGGTATACTTCATAATAGGTTGACTGATATGCATCTCATCACTGGTAAGATCTTCGAGATGATCTCGGAGCCCCTCTTGATCAAATGAAGACAAATTTCCATATTTTTTCTTAATGTGTTCCCAGTGCACATCTAATTCATCCCCAGGTCGATTCATTTCAATGTTCAACTCGTCAAATGAAATCAAATGATTCTCCATTGTGAATGGATCTAATCTAAATTTAACTTGTTCATCCATTGCATTCTATGAGCACATTGTAAGCCCATGGAAGCTGAAAACTCTTCTATACAATTGGGTGAAAACGACCTGCTTCTGAGCATAACATATTGCTTGTAAACATTAGACAATACAAATTGTGATACTTTTCCATTCACTTCATCAAAGAAAGGAATCGAAACGGTAAGAGCAAACCATATTTTTCCATCCTCGATTTGAATCTTGAAGTCTTGAAGCTAATTTTCAATGGTATGAGATATCTTCCTTCGGACAACATATAGGTCATTAGTGGAATTGGCTATATAATGTTTCAACACAGAATGTGCACCTTCAACCCTTGAAGTAGCTGAATTTTGAAAATGTAAACACCAACCGATCCATGCCTTGACGAATTGTTTTTTATGTGGGATTCATGTCCTTGTTATATAGTTTACTCCCTCCGAATTATCTCTAAAATCTTGTTTGAATGCCTCAAACGCTCTATTAAATGTTGCTTCGGATGGAGACTCAATCAAGTCATTCCATTGGGTCATAAATGTATTCCATTCTTCCATTTTCTTGAAAAGATGCTTAGAATGAGTAAGAATATTCTTGTTGATGTGCTAAATACATAATATATGTACAGCATTAGGGAACTCTGAATTAATGGCATTCTTCAACGCCAAATCTCTATCGGTCAAAAAAACTTGTCGATCATGATGGACTCCTAAGACCTTTTTGAACATCTGTAACGCCCATACATAATCTTCAAATTTCTCATTTCTTATAAATGCAAAGCATGAGTATTAATTCTTATTAGAACTTGTAATACCAGCGATTTTAAGCAATGTCATATGATATATGTTGGTTTTGTAAGTGAAATCCATCAGAAAGACATTATGATAGCTCTTAGTAAGTACAACTGGCAATAGATGTATAAAGAAAAGATGAGATAAACGACTTTGACTGTCATAGTTAAGAAAATATTGGTAACTACCTTCTTGAAGATCTTCTAAAAAGGCTTCAATTGAAATACGACCTTTAAGTTGCTTTTTTCGAGTCGAAGACAAAAAATTGTACAAATCAGTCGATGATACTCCAATCTCTGAATTTTCATTTCGAATGGTTGTCATAATTTGGCGGCGTGGTATATTGCTGCTATTCATTTCAATGATCCTTCTTTTCTCTTCATCTGAGAAACACATTGTACTTGGATGAGCTAATAATACGCTCGAGAGATCATGATTGTGCTCCACATTTTTTTGATCAACTTCCATGACCCATCAATAATTTGATTCCCTTTCACTTCAAATGGACAATTAACAAAGCGAGAGTATGCTTTCTTTTTCCTCCCATCATCTTTCAAATTAACTGTGCTATGATATGTACCCCCTCTGTCACAACCAATAATAACTACATTGCGCTTATTACATGACCTCTTAATGGTAGAAACAAATCCTTATGTAATAGAAACCTCCTCAACATACTTCACTAAATCGCCGCGACTTGAAAAACACATCTCAACAAACTCATTCGCGACAATCTCATCATTTCCAACAAATGTGGATAAAACTCCCTCACAATCCATAGTACTAATTTCAAAGAAATTTTGAGAGTCTTGGTTTGAGAAAGAGTTACCTTTGATTCGGGATAGGAAATTGAGAGAGTAGCTTCAGAGAGATACCTTCGAATCAATAGAGGAGATTGAGAGAGTATCTTCAAAGAGTGGAGTGGGTCTTTTTGGAAAGGGGGTTTGGGGTTTGAGGGAGAATAGTTTAGAAAGCAGTTTGAGAGAAAGGGGTGTAGAAAGGGTTTGAGGGAGAAGATTTCGAATTTCGGGGGGGGGGGGGGGTTGTTGGAGGGAGTAGGGTTTGGAAAAGTGGAAGATGGGAACGAAAAGGGAAATGGGAAAAGGGGGTGCAATTCCAACTTATTTTGAGTTTCATAGTTGTGATCGATCGCACGATATTTGTGATCATCCGATCGATCTCACACTATATACACTCGTTTGATTGAATATAAGTGAGATCGTGCGATCGATCTTCAAACTAGAGGTTGACTGTCAAAATTTTGACCTCTCAGTTAAAATCAATTGGTCTCTGAGATCATGCGATCGAACTTATAGGGGTATTCAATTGATCGATTGAACAAAAATGATCGTGCGGTCGATCTTCACAACAGAGGCTGACTGTAAGAATTTCGACCTCTCAGTTAAAATCAATCGGACGATCACATGGGATCATCCGATCGATTGAATACCCTTTTAGGATCAATTGGACGAAGCTAAAATGAACTGTCTGTTCAATCGCACGATTCTATACGCCTAAGATCGATCGATAGAAGCAAAAATAAACTGCCTATTCGTTCGGTCGAAAGAACGCGGAAGGGTAAAAACGTCATTTCCACCATAAAACCGAAATGCGGTGTTTGCTGGCAGAAAAAGGGGGTGTCTATATGGCCAGCCTTATTTTTTTGTTCACTGCTATATGTAATTTTAATATATAATTGATATGACGTAAATTTTATATTTTAATTTAATTTATTAATTATGATTTTCTAAAATATTATATTGATATTTTGTGAGAAATATAAAGTTATCATTTTCAAAATTTAAACAAAACTAAAGAAAAGGATGGGAAAAGTATACTTGTAATGTCATCAATTGATATCGATGATTGTTGTTATCCTTAGACTTCTTGTTGCATCACGTATCAATGACTTCTTATAATCGTTGTAGGGGTGTCTCATCCTCTTCTCCACATCCTCACAAAATGCTCAATTAAAAACAATACAACCACCTCCCCGCAAAATGCTTCATTTATTCAATACAACCACTTCCCATGTACGTATTACATTTCAAGCCACTTGGACATATAAACTAAAGAAAACTTTTTCACTTCTCAAAAAAAGAAAGCACCATTATGAATCAAAACTTCGTCTCTCATATAATAATATTATAATACCATATTTTAAATATGAATATTAATAAAGATTATAATAATATTCAAATAATTTAATAAAAGTAGTAAAATATTTTATATGAACATGAATATTGTAAATATTTATATTGTTTAATATAGTGTATAAATCCTAGTATAATTTAATACGGTTATAAACTATATGGTGATACCTATAATATATGTTGATAATATCGTAACATATTACTTTACCCATATTATAATAATATAACTATATTATAATTACATATATATCATATATTTATAAATCAATGGTATACAAATATTATACAACTAGTATATATAATAAAAAACACAATATACATATTTATCATAATTAAAACATAATTCTTAGTAATCATTGTTATTAACATTATATTTCATTTTTATTATATTGGAACCATAAATAACTAATAATTTTTAGTTTATAAATTTTTAAGAAATAAGCTTTTTAAAAAAATTATAATTATTTGCATGTTCACGGTTATAAGTAATTTTAATATACAATTGGTATAAATATTATTTATAATTTCAATGGTATATAAATATTATACAACTACTATATAATAATAATAAAAAACACAATATACATGTTTATTAGAAAGAAATCATGAATTCTTAGTAAACATTGTTATTAAATTCATATTTCATTGTTACTATAAATAATTAAATAATTTTTTTTTCATAATTTCTTAAGAAATAAGAATTTAAAAAAATTAATAATTATTTGCATGCTCACAGTTATAAGTAATTTTAATATATAATTGATATAACATATTAAATTTATTTCTTAATTATTTGTTTTACTTCATTTACAGGTTATGTTTTTCTTAACTATTAAATTGATATTTTGTGACAAAAATAAGTCGTCCTTCATAATTTCTAATAATGTAATTATGTTTCAAAATGTAAGAATACAGTTTTCAAATTTTAAAATGAACTAAGTATATTAGATTATAAACAAGAAAGTTTGTGTTACATAATACATAAATGCACACAAATATAAAGTTTAATAACGAACATATAAAAATTTAATTTTTAATTATAATTATACAATATGCATAAATTTATAAATGATTTTTCAAAAACTATACATTATTATAATTATTTAACAATTTATTCAATTTTTAATAGTTTAAATTATTGGGATGTTTAGTTATAACATCATAAAATCTAATTATAATATTATTAATTTTATTTACTAAATTTCTAGATAAATCTATACAAATATGAATTCGTACATAATATTATCAGATCATATTTTAATTGTGAATATCAAATAATTTAATAAAATATTGTATTGCTTTAATTGGAAATAAATGTTATATTTAAAAAATTATACATAAATAAAGGTTATATTTATATTAATATGATATTATGATATATTAGTTTGACATATCTATTAGTATATGATTTATTATATGTATTAATAACAGTTTAATTTTATATGGTGCTAATTATAATAGTTCATAATATTATATCTTATTATTCTGCCCATATAATAATAATAGAGCTCTATTATAATTTAAAATCATATAAATATAGAAATAGTTGATATTTCAACTATAAATATAATATGTATTTATTATCTATTTGTAAATGTATACCCTAATATGGAACATAAATATTACTTATCGTAAAAATTATACATATTCATAATAATTAAAGCATAAATTACTAGTAAACTTTGTCATTATATTAAAATTATATAATTAAAATATATAATAAATAATTTTTAACTCATTCAAGAATACAAAATTAATAACGAATATATAATCATATAATTGTTAATTACAGTATTTGCATAATAATTAGACAATATTCAATTATTAAATTATAATTACTTTCAATTATTGAATTTTCAATAACTTAAATTATATTTAAATGATAATTATAATATTATTAACTTTATTTACTAAATTCATAAAAAAAGTCAATACCGTAAGAATTCGTTCATAATTATTATAATATTAATAAAACTATACCGAAATAAATGTTTTAATTATCGAATTTATAAATGTAATAACAATTATAATTATAGTTGATATAAACATTATAAATATAATACTTCTTATATATTTATAAATCAATTATGCCATATACCATATAAATATTAAATATAGAAAAATTATAATGAACATATTAACAATAATTAAAACATAAAATGTTAGTAAACATTGTTATTATATTAAAACTACATATAACTAAAATTTATGATAAATAATTTATAATTCATAATTTTTTAAGAAATAATCTTTTTTAAATTTCTATAATTATTTTTGTGTTCATAGTTATATGTAATTTTAATATATAATTGATATGACATGTAATGACCCGACCTGATATTTCGGGGTCTTAGAGACTTTTGTGGATCTCCGAGTTATATTTGGTGATTTGGTAGCAATGAGGGTGGTGTGGGCTCCGTAATGGGCTCCAGTTTGCTTGTTTTCGAGTTCGGGAACTCAAAAAGGTTTTTTGGTAATTTTGTTATTACAGTGTACTTTGTCATGAAAAATGCTTAAAAGTCACACATTTTTCTCTCTCAACGTTTGGCATCTGATTTTTTCTTTTGGTTTTCAAATTATTTTTTTGAAAACTCAGTGTCGGTCTTGAGATTGAATTTCATGTGTTTCGAGGTTTCGAGGTCTTTTTTTAAAATATTTTACAAGAACCAAAAAAAAAAAAAAAAGCTCAAAACCTAAATCCTAGCTCTCCTTTATATATACTCTCTTTCTCTATTCCTTCCCCTCTTCTCTTCTTCTTCCCTCTCTTTGCCCTAACCCTAAAACCCATCCCTAGCCGCCGCCCTTCCCCATGCGTCTTTCTCTCTCCCTCGTCCTTCTTCCATCCCCTCTTCTTCTTCTTTTTCCTCTCTTTTCTCTCTCCCTTGCCTTCCTTGCTTTCGGCCACCTCCCCTTCTCTCTCTTCTTTCTATTTTTTCTTACAAAACCCTAACGCTCCCTCAAACCCCAACCCGCCACCGCCACTCCTCTATCTCCTTCTCGGTTTCCCTCCTCTCTTCTTCTTTCCCCCATTCAAAACCAAAACCCTAATCTCCTAACCCTAAACCCATCGCCGCCACCCTTCCATTTCTCCTCCTTTGTCGCCGCCAGCTTCCCCTTGGTCGAACCCAAGTGTCTTCTCTCCCCTCTTCTTCTTCCCCTTTTAGTTGAGCTGCTGAGTGACACAGTGAGTTCGGTCTTGCACCCTTGCAACCCAAACCTGGCCCAATAGTCAATCCAGGCCAAGCAGGCCCAACTCGAACCCAACAGCTTGCTCGGCCCAGTTTGTTTCAAACCCAGCTCATGTACGCCCAATTCGTGTAAGCTTGGCCCAGCAGTCAAGCTAGATCCAGTAGCCTAGTTCCAAACCTGGCCCGACCTGTTTTGGGTCAATTTCAGGCCTAGCTTTTGTTTGCTTTTGGCCTATTTTCGGATCACTTCTGGAGCATTTCTAGTCCCTTTTGGATCTTTCTTGGATCGTTTTTAGCTCATCTCCAGCTAGATTTGTACGATCGACCCAGTTTTGTGGGATCGTCCCAGTTTTTGTAGACCCGCCCCAGCTTCTCAGGCCCGGTTGCTCATGTGTCGCTTCCCTCAATCCTTCGACTTGTTTTCATCACTTGGATTTCAAACAATGCACGCAGGTAAGGGGACTTGTCACATTTTTAGCATTCATTTACATCTACCAATATTTATTTTTGGACTTGGAGTGGCCCGAATGAGATCCTTTATTATTTTAAGCCACTCGGTAAGGATAAAATGTTGAAAATGATTATGTGGCAAGAGATCTGTTCTGTGCATTCCTATCAATTATATGCAATTACGGAAAATTTTTATCGAACAAGTAAATATTATAAATGATACTTGGATTATGTTGATTATACTTTGCATGTCTACGCAATAGATGCGAATGAAATCAAGTTGGATATAGAGGTATGTGTTTAAGCATTGTCATGTGTTGTTGACCGCATGATGGGGTATGTTGTTGATATTGATATTATGTCAGAACGTGTTTGTATTGTCATACATTGATTATGATATCATGTGCATGCATGGGAGGATTTGTTTATGTGTATACATTCATGACGATGAGATGATTTGGTTGTTGGGAGGAGAAAACATGTTTGTATTGTTATACTTGATCCTAGCATCATGTGCATACAGGGGAGGTAAACCGCAACGGACAATGTGTCGTTGGATGTTGAGGTCAAGAAATTGTTTATATGTGTATGTTTATGTGAGATGATGTTTTGGTTGTTGGGAGGACTTCCTCGTTACGCTCCGACGGTCGAAACCCCCATAGGAGATTCGGGTTTTCCCACTGCGTTCCGGCGGTTCAGGAGTCTGCCCTTGAGATTAGCTTTCGCTTTATGCTCCGGCGGTTAAGACCCCCATAGGGGATGCAGGTTTCCCCGTTGCACTCCGGTGGTTGAGGCGGTTGTGTATTGTATGGTCTCCCGATTGTATTGGTAGGGAGATCGAAGTTGTTGGAAGACCATTGTGAGTTATGGAGGTGCTATCTTGGACTGGTTAGTGGGACCATTGGTTAATAGTATAGTTGGGTATTCATATACAGAGACATTCATTCTATTATGATTTTTCTTACATTCATATATATGATATATATATATATATATATATATGTTGCTGACATTAATATGTATTATCTCTTCATTGGGCTAGTCGTATTTAGTAGTCTCCCGATAGCACTGGTACAAAGACCGAAGTTTGCTAGAGTACCCGGTGTGAACTACCGAGATCATTTCTCGGATTTGGTCATGGGATTATTAGTTGGTGATGTTGTTGGGTTTTGCATGTGCATGAGAACCTTTGTTATCATGATGTTCTTGTAATTATGCAAATGATATATATGTTGCTTGTAACGTCCCTCCCTCTCCTACTAGTATCAGAGTAATATGATAAGGATATTTGAGTGGAGAAAGAGGCGAGCATCACGACGCGAGTCAAGTCCGAAGCCGAAGACCCGACCCTCGACTAGCCCAACCACTGTGTACTCAAGGACAGAGTCCATTTTGACGTTTGCAACACACTTATATAAACCTGCTTAAGCATATACATAAACATTTGATACATCTGATTAATGACCATTCACATATCAAAGCAAAGTATGAGGATCCCACATATGTTAAATGTCAAATAAAGAGTATAACACAATCATCAAAGCGTTTAAACATAAGTTATTACATTTCCATACACATAAATCCTACAAAATTACATTCTCTCAAAATGTAAATAGAATAACGAATAAACTAAGTCCTCTTTAATTTCAAAATAACAAATAGAGTTTGATTATCCCAAGCTCTCCCTTTTGCTTCCTTTCTACTCACGCTTGGCTATTACTTGGACCTGCTTCATCACCTTTTTCGTTTCCTGCATTAGACTCTAAAAACGGGAAAGAATTGTGTGCTTAGTCAACGCGCCCAGTAGAATTTCCATCAAAGTGGGTACCAACATGTGAAATAATAAAAATAGGAAAACAAATCATATGTATTAAACATAATATACTTCTCTTTCGAAAATCATACCCCATCCCATATTTCAAAATCCATTTCATACAAGTACTAAGAATTCATTCAAATCCATTTCATACAAATAAGAATCATGATCATTTCAAATGTGCTTAAAAATCAATATGATGTGTTATGCCATGGTGACATGAATCTATACAAGCCCACAATTCTTACTACATTTATTATGGTGGATGGGAACAACACACACCGAAACAAAGGAATGACATACTTTGATTTCAGAAATATATTTATATACATATGAATTGATTACACATTTATTGGGCCGCGTCCATGAACACAAATTATGACATACTAATTGGGCATAATGCACTAGGGTCAATAGAAGTCCCGAAACCTGCCCACGAGTATACGTGTGTAGCACTCCCCCGGTAGTCTCGGTTAAACACTAGTATTGGATAGTAGCTCCCAGCTGGTGCCCCGGAAAAGCTACGGACATAAATGACCAATGTTTATAACCATTGAATGAGAAAGAAACATTAATCAATACATGGGGCATGAGATGAATACATGACTATGAAATGATGCCATATACATTCTATCAAATATAAGGCAATTTACATTCTTCCATACTCCAAAGTACACATTAACGGTTCATCATCAAAACATGCTTCAAGTCACCTTCAAGTCCTTTGGTTATTTCCATGCATCAAGACATAATAATCACGTCATTAGTTTATGTCTTTGGTTTCCAAATGTAATACCTAGTACTTTTATTAATTACCATTGAGTGGGTCAGATTTGGTTAATGTTGTCTTATTAATCCCACGTTAGCGATCAAAACTAGGGTGTGGGGTTAAGTCAAAACAGTCTGGTCGTTGTCAGGTCGGAACTTGTGTCACTGGATTCGGTACTTCTGAAGCTTATTCCGAAGCTTTGGAACATCCTGGTCATCCCTCAGATCGTCCGAAGTATACAATACATAGGTTCTGCTCGGAACTTGATTTCGGCACTTCCGAGTTAGGTTACGAGACTTCGGAACTTCAAGACCTTCTCTCGGTACTTCTGAGACCTACAGGTTTTTAGTTTATCTTACAATGCTCGAAACTTGGTCTCGGCACTTTTGAGCCAAGTTCCGAGACCTTGGGTTTTCTTCTGGGCTTAACAAATTTTCCTAAGTGTATAGTCCTTCCGGGGTTTCATTGGTCTTCTCGGAACTTGACCTTAGAACGTCCAAGCCAAGTTCAGAGACCTCATATCTTTCAATGGTCCTCAGAACGTCATTCATTCCCTTGGATTCTCCGAGCCTTCGGCACTTGTCTCGCAACATCCGAGGAGGTTCCAAGACAAGAACCGAGACCTATATTCCTCAGACAGTCACTTGTACAAAACTGCAGTACGGGCCAAGTTTCTTGAACTTGAAAATCACATATGGGTGGGTCATTGTAACACCCCGGATTTTCAAGTTATAAATACTTACTGAATTTGCCATTTAAATTGTGAACTAACAGATATGGACTTTAGATAGGTAAGGTGTTGGGTCAATTGCCCAATTAAGACCCAACGGATATGTTATAAGGTTCAATTTAAAATAAATGGGTAAGATGTGTTTAATTGGGTCAAGGTTGTTATTTGGGTCAAAATGCCCAATTGGGACCGAATGGGTCATGGTTGTCTTGGTTGACCACCAAGTGAGTTCAAGCCTAATTAAATTGGGCTGAATTGAGTTGGAAGGGAATCAAGTGATTAACTTGATTTTAAGTGAGTTAAGTGAGTTGAGTTTAAAAGAATTAAAATTGAGTTATGGTGAGTTGAGTGGAAGTTAATGGGACCTCCATCTTAAGTGGCTGAAGTGTGAAGATGAAGGAGTCTTGGTTGTTTCAAAAACCCAAGTCAAACCTAAGGGTACACGTTGGAATGAGAGTTTCATCTCATGGATGAACCCCCAACTTGAATCATTAATGGAGAGGTGAAGGGTTTTGGCTATTTCAAATTCAAAGAAAGGGTACACGTTGGACGCGAGGGGGGGGGGGGGGGGGGGGGGGGGGGGGGGGGGGTGGAGGGGGAGGTGGACGGCTACACAATTCAAGCCAAGCATACCGTTGGGCACATGGGAGTTTCACCCCATGGATGAAAGGCCATTAAGGAAGAAGTGGCGGGTTTGTGAAGCTTAGACAAGGATACACAAATGCATACCATTGCACACCGTTGGAGCCTTGGGAGTTTCATCTCATGGATGAAACCCCCAAGTGGAGGATTAAGGAGGGAGGTTAAGGAAAATGGGAGCTACACAAAGGGCTTCACCAAAGCCATCACCCTTGGCTGACCACATCATTGGAACAAAACAAATTTGATATTCATCTCACTCTCTCCCTCTCCCTCATGGCTGTTTTTCTCTCCTTCAAACCATCTCTTGGCCGACCACTCCTCAAGACAAAAGACTTAGAAAAGTTTTTGATCTCAAGCTATCACTCAAGGCCGATCTCTCTCTCTCTCAAGTCTCACTCTCGGCCAAAGAAGTAAGAAGAAAGGAGGAAGAGGCTAAAAAAAGAAAGGATTGAAAGAACAAGTCGGAGCAAAGGAAAACCGGAGGAGTCGCGGATACGGTAAGTGCTCAATAAGATTTCATAAATAAGAAAATAAAAAAAAAGGGGTCAACGACATGGTTCGGCCATTGCATGGCCGAACCCTAATTTTATAATGGTAAAGGAGTCAATGATGAACCATAGGGTTCGGCCATGTTGTATGGCCGAACCCCATGGAAGGTCATTCGTTATTTTTATGGGTTTTTGAAGGATGAAAACCATGGAAGGTTATGAATGTTTTAAAAGGGTCTAAAATGGATGTATTGTTAAGGACATTAGCTATGTTTAAATGGATTGAAAAGATGGAAATCATAGATGTATGTTTAGGATTTCAAAAGGTTTAAAAAAGGTTTAAAAGGATGTTTGAATGGGAATTCCATCAAAGGATTATAATTTTGGATTAATGATTTTTAAAGAGAAGATTATGAACCATAGGGTTCGGCCATGGTGTATGGCCGAACCCCATGGAAGATGGTTAATAATTTAGAAAGGTTTTAATGATGGACTTTTGGATAAAAAAAATGAACCTAAATGTATGGTTAAACCCCATGGAGGAACCTTGATTTATGGATTCAAGGATGGTAATTGAAATAATGGAGAAATTGGAATTTAGACATCATGGGTTCGGCCAAGCAATTTTATAGATATTATGTATATGAATATCTTAAATGAATGGAGAATTAATTGGAGGATGCAAATATATGCTTATGGATTATGGGTTTTTGTTTATGTTGAGGGATTAGTTAGTCATAAACATATGTTGTTTGACCTAGAAATAAGGAGATGAAAGATCATGGGTTCGGCCATGATGTATGGCCGAACCCCATGAGGTGGGTTTGTGGATCAAAAGATGGACTCTGGCATGTTTTAATGAATGAAAGGTTTGGTTATGGATTTGTACAATTGGCAAGGATGTAAATAAGTAAAAATAATGGACCACTATGGCCGAACCTCATGGTGAATGTTTGGTGAACTTAAGGTTTGATGTATATTAGATGATTAACTTGTTTATGATTAGATTAATGAATAAAAGGGGTATGATCTTGGACTTAAGTTAAAAGATCAAAGGACTCAAAGAGGGACTAAAAACCAAGTGGGTGAGGTTCGGCCATGTTGTATGGCCGAACCCCACCAAGACATATATTTATGGACTTAAATATTGTAAATAAAGGGGGACATGGTTTTAATTGATTGATATATTATAAGGTAACGAACCTCACAAGCGGTATACGATCGTGAGCGATTTCTGGACGAAAGCGCAAGGACACGTTAGTGGTCTGTGGTAGGATTCTACCTCTTTGAAAACATGGTTTATGTAATATGGTTTATTTTGGTTATTTTGATGAGTAATGTCGTAAGAATGTTATGTTTCTAATATGAGGTTTTTGATGCTATGATTATACTATTACATAGCATGTGGACACATACATCTCATGCATGGCATGGGAGGGATGTTTGTAACCGGAGGCTACACTCCGTCGGGGCGTCCGTGAGGCATTCATAGGAAGACCTTGATGTGCATTATCCATCAAGAAGAATTTGGAGAACACACTCCGTCGGGGCGTCCGTAAGGCAACTGTGGAGTTACCTTGGTGATGAGAGTCCCATCAAGAGGTTACATGTATATGTGATGGGTGGGACTCATTGCATTTGACACCATGGCATGGCATCGTCTTACATGGATTTTGTATTATGATATCTATATGTTTTATGTACTAACCATGTGTTAGCCCTACTTGGAATACCTATTGGGCGCGTTGTTCTAACGCCCTACTTCTACCCTAGTGGATGACGCAGGAAACGAAGGGAACGATGAGCGTGATTGGAGCCAAGCATAGAAGCTTGAATGTGTTTAATTTTATATTTTGATTAAGTTAGTTATGGACTTGTAATTTGAGTAACTAGATTTTGGGCATGTAATAACTTAGATATTTTGCTATGGTTTGGATGGTGTATTTTGGATATTTAATTTAAGGTAATTTGCTTAAACACTTGAGCTACTTGCTATCTAAAATGGAATAGAGTTAGGTTCTATTATAATCCGCAGTTTATGTTTTATTCCGCATGTATAAATATAAGTACATGTGAACCGTTTTCATGGACTTAGTCCATGCACACGTATGGTTGGCCAGTTAAGGGTCGGACTTTAGAAGTTCGAACTTAGCTCGCGTCGTGACGTCCCGCTCCCTATCACTCTTCTATTTGTTTTTTAAAAAAAAATAGACTCTGATTTTCGAAAAACGTGTGAAAAAGGGCGGGGCGTTACAGTTGGTATTAGAGCGAAACGGGAAGGTTGAATCTTTCAAAGTAAGATTTAGACGGTTTCATGTCTCACTGACAGATAAGAATCCCAACTGACCGACTCTTCGGAGTACGCTGCACGGGGGCCGGATTAATTTACTTCGTTAGACTCACACTGAAACATTCAATCTGAGAACAACAAGGAATGATAGCAAAGGAAGTACAATCAAAATAACTGGATTTATCAAACACAGTAAATTAGGAGATACTTTCCCAATATACCCAAATTGAGAAACAAACAAAAGATACTTAGGAATTTTCCCCAAAAACAAAGGAAATACAAAGAGTGCTAATTTGGCAATTTGCCCAATGACAAGAAACACAAGATGTATATTTGGCAATTTCCCCAAACAAGAGACATTATATGATAAATAGGAAAGTTCCCCAAACAAGAGACATTATGTGATACATAGGGAAATTTCCCAAAACAAATATTAGTTTGATTAGAACTGCGGTTGTCATTAATGTGATTCTGTTGTTGTGATACAGATATGTCGGGCAATATAGAGTATACAGAGTTGTGGGACAGGGGAACCCCTAGCTGTCCTATCAATCTGATTTTTTCTTCCAACAACTCCAGCAGGCCAGACTACGCTGTGGAAGTTAACGTAGACGTACAGGTAGGATTCTTCGAGGATGTCGAGGTGAATCTAGCCCATTTTCCAGAAGAGTATATGGGAGATATCCCAATGATAGGAGAATCTGTAGGGGAGATAGCGCCTTGGTATATGTGTGAGTTGTACAACCAGGAAGGGCACAACTGTACATTCTGCCCCTACTCCCTTAAGGTTATTTGCCCTTTTCGTGGACTTCACGGGCACGGGAAGGAGAGGACTAGCTGTCCTTACATTGGGGGACCGGGAATAATACCCTGTCTGACTTATGGAGTGTTGGGGGCACACGTCGACGACATGCCCTGACAACTTCTTCGATTTTTATGATGATGCAGGGTCTTCTACGGAAGGTTAGGCTAAGAAATGGTTAGAAAATGTCGGGGAAAAGGGAAAGATTTTGTAAGGGTTGAAGGTACGTTATGAAGGGTTTGTTCTAACCCTACCAACCCTTGTATTGTGATGGAAGTTTGAATGATTTTGAATAAAGTACGCAAACTTAAGAGTTTTTGAGGACTTTGGCACTGAGATGTAGGTGACGAGGTCACTTGATTAAGTTGAGACGTGGCATGGGTGCGTCCCTCACTTGATATTGATGATTGAGATGTGGTATGGGTGCGTCCCTCACGTGATATTGACGAGATAAGTATATAGATTCCATGAGTAAGACTTAGAGTACCTATGAGACTGTGGGAGCCTCGATATGAGATATGGAGACTTGGTTTCTTAGGGTTGCCGTTGAGGAGTGGGGCCCTCACAAGCTACGTGCTAGAGGTCGCTCTCACGGCTATTTCGCATACTTGATGTGCGTTGATGCGCAGAGCTAAATACTATTTTAACCCATGGGGGTGGGGCTAGATTCGTCATTCGCGGATCGACCACATTAGATCTTGACTGAATCACCCTTGGGGTGAAGGGATGCAGGGCGAGGTAGACTTGATCACGTTGGACGTTGGTCTTCCGCTTAGTAAGTCATGGACCCTAAGTCTTGCTAGGGGTCGAGGTATATTTCTGATTTGATATTGTTGCCACAATCACATAGTAACTCATACGAGTGTGGTTCCTATGGATAGAATATCTCATGGTGGATGATGTGCCTGGATTAATTATGATCAAGGAAGGATTAGTTATGCCCATGAATGGATTATACCCAGAGGGGGGTTATATTTATGGATGGTTATTAACCATGGATAGATGATACTCACTGATAGAGTGATACCAGGGATGGATGTGTATAACCGTGGATGAGGATTCCCATGGTGGTTTGATTGATGCCGGTATCGGTATCGTAGAAGTTTTGAACAAAAGGTGTTAGTCACATAGTGACTTATGTGCAAATGAAGATATGTTTACTTTTGGAGATGTACTTAGTGGAAAAGTTAAGAGTCTAGTGAAATTCGAATGGGAAGCTATGGGCGACTGCCGAGTTAGACTGATCACCTGACTCTGTAGGTAACCGATAGAGTTCCAGGAGAGTGCAGCTAGAAACCTAGTTAAAATGGAATCAGCGGAAGCCTTGAGCAAAGGCTCGTATTGGCAGGCTATCTCACTAACAAATTTCAATGAGGGACAAGGTCATCACTAACCTCAAACAAAGTGTAGACGAATGAACGTATTAAGCGAGTACGTATGGAAAATATTTTGGTGGCAGGTAAAGTGAAATAGAGTACATTGATCTACGTGAGATCGCAGATGGGTTCACGAGAAAAAGAGATGGTCAATTCACCGGCAGATTGTGGCAGAGCATGCAGTCGGCCATAGGAATAGATCTACTGACTAGCACAACATTCCATCCACAGACTGATGGACAGTCGGAGAGGACAATACAGACATTAGAGGATATGCTGAGAGCATGTATGCTAGATTTGAAGGGTGGATGGGAGGATCACTTGCCGCTGGTAGAGTTTTCCTATAACAACAGTTACCAAGCAAGCCTCCGGATGGCTCCATTTGAGGCTTTATATGGTAGACCCAGTAGATCACCCGTGTGCTGGACAGAGGTTGGTGAGCCTGCACTGATTGGACCCGAGTTAGTTGCAGAGACTACAACCCAGATACAATTGATACGGCATCACCTATTGGCTACACAGAGTCGTCAGAAGAGCTACGCTGACAAGTGAAACACCCCGCCCTTTTTCACCTGTTTTTCGAAAATCAGAGTCTATTTTTTTTTTTTTGAAATAGAAGAGTGAGAGAGGGCGCGGACGCCACGACGCGAGTTAAGTCCGAGCTTCTAAAGCCCGACCCTTAACTAGCCAACCCCACGCGTGCGCGGAACTAAGTCCACGAAAATGGTTCACGCGTAGGAAATAAGCTCGCGGATTATAATCATTGCGGAACATGATAATAGAGTCTATCCTACCGGTTTTTAGATAGAAGGGAAGATACAACATTGAATTACCAAAATGCCCCTATGTTCATATTTATATCACAAAATGTAATCGTCCATAAGTAACGTCCAAACGATCGCAAGAAATGTAAACTTATACAACCGACAAGCTAAGTTACTTTAAAATTACATCTCCAAAATGTAAACGTAAATAAACTAAGACTGCGCTGCCCAAGCTCCTAAGCTTGGCTCCTGTCATGTCCACCGCTTCCGCCATCCCCTGCGTCATCAGCTAGGGTAGAAGTAGGGCGTTAGTCAACGCGCCCAGTAGGACTCCGAGTAGGGCTAGCACATGGATTAGTGATAACACACATATCAATAAAATAACATATAACAAAATAAGCATGTGATGAATGCTATGCCATGGGTGCCTATGTCATGTGTCCCACCCATCATCCGTATGATCATACAATGTATTGTCCCCATGTTTGCTTCTTGGTCGCCCCGATGGAGCACGGACTTCTGTTATAGCATAAGAGCTATCCCCATGTCTGATTCTCGGTCGCCCCGACGGAGCATGGACTCCGGTTATAGCCCTCAGGCTATCCCCATGTCTGATTCTCGGTCGCCCCGACGGAGCATGGACTCCGGTTTCATTATTTTCCCGCCCATGCCATGCATGAGATGTACGTGCATTATGCTATGTAGTATATAGATAAACCATAATTTTGATATACCATACATAGCCATATAATGCATAATGTTAAAATATAATCCATATGATTCATAACTTAAAAACTCATCATAAGATAAATCATAATCATAAATCCATCATAAGCCAAGTCAAAATAATCTAAAATACCATCACATATCCATCGCTTACAAAAAGGTAGGAATCCTACTGAATACCGTGTAGCGTTCCGTTATGTTTTCCACTCGATAATCCGGTGGCTGATCGCGTACCGTGTGCGATGTCCCGATACCTTATTACATTTACTGAATTAGTCCATACGTTATCCATGATTAAGTTCCTATCTGATCATAACCTAGATCCATTCAATGATCCTTGAGTATATTACAAGTTTATAAAAAATCGGTCCTTAACTTAGCCCATTATCCATTGGTTAAAACACATACATAAATCCAATTTCTTTGGCCATTTAAATACTCTAATTTGCGAACCTAAACGCAGCAACTATCCGTTCCAATTAATCATTCATAATGCATTCGATTTCATGTCTCATCCATATAGGGTTCGGCCATGTACCATGGCCGAACCCATGGTTCTTCAAAGTGGCTAATAATTACCATTTTGCCACTCTCTCCTCTATGATTAATCATTCACCCACTTATGTCTATTTTAAGTCTAAATTTCATCCATAACTTAACCCATTTATAATTCCATAACATATCCAAAATCAGCCACCTATCCAATTAATTTTGAAAAAACATTTAATCCCATATATTACTCCATATTTGGTCCAAAATGGGTCCCACAAAGGGATCATGGGTTCGGCCATACACCATGGCCGAACCCATGGTACCCTATCTCCATTTTCTTGGGTCCATTTTACTCCCTTCAATCCTATCACCAATGAGTTTAATTTATTTAATTAAGTCCCCATTCTCATCCCATTTAAAACCTCACATATCATTTTCAAAAATCCATTAAAATCTAGCATTCTTCTACATCATTTTCCATTTATTAAAACCACTAATCACCCCCCTAGGGTTCACCTTTATGGATGTCATTTTCAAAGACTAATGTTTTGTCCCAAAAATAATCCATTTTAAAATCACTAATCTTCATTCATTTTGGCCCTTTAAAAACCCATACCATACACTTTGTAAATCCATTTAAATTTTACCATTTACTTACCCAAATTTCCATTTGCTTAACCACATGTATAAACCATAACTTAGCCCCCAATTGACCTAAAAACATGGGTCATGGGTTCGGCCATACACCATGGCCGAACCCATGATGTCTTCCCTCATTTTTTACCTTGGATCTTTAATCACACTTAAAGTCCACTTACACCACCCATCATTTCCTCATTACCTCCATGATTCAAAAATGTTTAATCCACCACTTCCATCCTTTAATACCCATTTGAAAATCACATATTATACTCCTAATTTTCAAACTTTAGAAAAACATTAACCATTGAGCATCTAAGAGCCCTAACCCCCATAGATCACTAACCATGGGGTTCGGCCACCTTGTATGGCCGAACCCTATAGTCCATGATTTCTTTTAAAATATCATACCTCCATTTGAATTAAATCATCCATTTACATCACCATTTTCATTCCATCTAAACATCACATTCTATACTCAATAAATCCATTTAAATCTAATCATTTTTCTCCATTATCTTTAAACCTAATAATCTTAATAAATTACTCATTATTCACCATGGGCATGGCCGAACCCTATGGTCATCCATCCATTCCATTCTATGCCTTTAAATCCTATTTAAAATCAACCATTTAAATCACTTGAAAACTAATTATTATAAATCATTCTCCACAATTTTAAACCTTCAAACCCTAATTAAAATCATCCAACATTGACCATGGGGTTCGGCCATGCTACATGGCCGAACCCTATGGCCCATTAATCCATTAAAATCCCATTTTCCTTATGCTTAATAAAGACTTAAAAATTCCATTTTTTTCCATTTCATCATTTTTTTTTCTTAATCCATTCCTCCATTTTTTATCCATTTCTTATCCTACCTTTTGATGGATCTTAGATCCATGGCCCACAACGTTTTTGGCCACATTTGGTCTAAGGAATGGATTCCATATCCTAAAAAATAAAATCTTGTTTTAAGAAATCTTACCACCCGACGACTCCTACGGTCCTTCTTTGCTTTTGGGCTTTCCTTAGCCTTCTCTTCTCTTCTTCTCCTTGATGGACGGTCAAGATGAGCTTGATCAATGGTGAAACATGTTTGGATCGGCTAAGGTAGATGGGGTTTAGGTTGAGAGAGAAAGATTATGGGGATGAGGAAGATGTTTCAAGGATCTTGATCTTGGGGTGGCCCAAGACTTATCCTTTCCTTCTCTCCTTCTTTTCTTCTTCTTTCTTTCTTCTAAGCTTTCTTCTCTTTTCCTTTGCAAGGTGGGGGACGGTTTTTGGTGTGTGAGGAGGGCTAGAGTGAAATGGGTTAATTTGGAATGAGATGGAGATGGTTGGAGTGGCCTTCACTCAACATTAACTTCCCCACCCACCAAGCATGGGCTAGCTTGACTTTGGTGGTGGTGGTTGAGACCCAACCACCAAGCATGGCTCCCATGTCCTCTTTGACTTGTTTATGTTGACCCTAATTAATCAACCTAATTAATTAAGTTAAGTCCTCACTTAGGTTAATTAATTTCCATCCAATTTAATTCCATTAAATTATCTATCTAATAAATCCACCCATGGTTGACCAAGTCAACCATAGTGGACGGCCCCCACCTATACCTACCCCACCCGCCACCTCACTTGATGAGGTGGAGGTGGGCCCCACTTGGCTATGTTATTTTAATTCCATTGATTTTAACTTAGATAATTTTACAATAATTTTAATCAATTTAATTTACCTTAATCCACCTTAGTCTTCTTAAATTTATCCATGGTTGACCAAGTCAACCATGATGGTTGGTCCCACTTTTTCCTTGGTCCACACGCCACCTCAATTGGTGAGGTGGAGGTGGGCCCCATTTTGTCATACCATTTCATTTCATTACTAACTTAGGGGTTTTAATTCCAAATCACCCTTTTTAAATTAATTGGCCCACCATTGGGCCCACGGCCCAACCGATTATTTTCTACCCCTTTACCTTAGGGTTTGGACCAATTTTGATCCATTGGGTCCCACATGGTGATCGGGTCCACTTTGACTCAAATTGACTATCTTTGACCCAATTACTTCTCATTGACCCATTGAATGGATTTCATCCAATTTGTGGCCCGATTGGGCCATTCTTGGACCCTTTTCCCAAAGTTGATCCATTTGGCATTTTTATCACATCAAATTCCAAATTAAAATAATTAAATGTCCAATATATATTGCTTCGAAAATTCGGGCTATTACAACAAGAGAAGGAGGTTCCTTGAATTCGAGGTGGGGGACATGGTGTTCTTGAAAGTCTCGTCACGGAAGGGACACATGAGATTTGGAAAGAAGGGGAAACTGTCACCTAGATATGTGGGGCCGTTTTCAATCATAAGGAGGATGGGGGAAGTGGCTTACCAATTGGCACTTCCTTCACAGTTGGCATCTTTGCACGATGTGTTTCATATATCTATGTTGAGGAAGTACAATCCTGATCCCTCACATGTCCTAAATGTACAAGACATAAAAGTATAAAGCGACGTAACTTACGTTGAAAAGCCTGTCAGAGTGGTGGAGACAGAGCAAAGAGTATTACGAAACCGAACCATTCAGTTCGTCAAAGTGGTATGGGATTGACATGATAATGAGGACGCCACTTGGGAACTTGAATCGGAAATGAGAATAGCTCACCCTGAGCTATTTGTGTAAATTGTTTGGAACCCTACTTCATTCGATTTTCGGGACAAAATTTTTCAAAAGAGGGTTGTATTGTAATACCCCGGATTTTCAAATTATAAATATTTACGGAATTTGCCATTTAAATTGTGAACTAACGGATATGGACCTTAGATAGGTAAGGTGTTGGGTCAATTGCCCAATTAAGACCCAACGGATATGTTACAAGGTTCAATTTAAAATAAATGGGTAAGATGTGTTTAATTGGGTCAAGGTTGTTATTTGGGTCAAAATGCCCAATTGGGACCCAATGGGTCATGGTTGACTTGGTTGACCACCAAGTGAGTTCAAGCCTAATTAAATTGGGCTGAATTGAGTTGGAAGGGAATCAAGTGACTAACTTGATTTTAAGTGAGTTAAGTGAGTTGAGTTTAAAAGAATTAAAATTGAGTTATGGTGAATTGAGTTACGTCATGCTGTTTCCCAACTAAACTTTCCATTATTCATGTGAATCCAGATGGGGAAGCACAACCATTATATAAATCGACGTTCATCATTTCTTCCATTATTTACAATCGTTTCCTATATCAATGGTATATAGTATTTACCTCTTCATTAAACGTTTTCTCCAATATAGGCATTGTATCCCTCTTCGGGGCAATACACTGAACACAAGTCCATTCATCTACGTTTTCAATGATTTCTATACATACTCATATCACGCACTCATCCACACATGGGGTCTTATTTTCGCAAGCCACAATTTATAATTCGTTAATATGATTACACTATGCCATTCATACCATCCGTCGTACATAGATATACAATGCGGGCCTTCACAAGGCCCATGCACTACAGTTCAACCCTTGGAATTCAAATTCCATTATATTGTCAACCGGCATTCGGATAATCTAATACATCACTCACAGGTGGCTATCATTTTATACACTCGGTTGTGATATACACCACTCAATTTCATCACCATTTCTCACATTAACCTATGAGTTTCGAAACATTTTTGTGTTCTCCATTGTATCATTGAAGTCCATGCTATTACCGTACCCAACTCGTTCAAGGGTGAGTTTATTACATCTAATTGTATTTCATTATTAAGCTAACCATATTTGGTCTTCTAGTCCTCGTTAGAAATATGCACATATCACATCTTTCATGTTCTCCTTACTAATCTAATCATAACAATTCTTCCAAACCATCATTCTCACTATTGACCCATATCCGGATAGAGTTTGTAATAACCAGGCTCTTAATTAGAAAAATGACAATATTTTAGAACCGCTAACTCAGTTTTTTTGACGAGTTAATATGATAGAGTACGAAAAGAGCTTCCCGAAAAAGTATTATATGACCCAATCAGAGCTCATTTGCTCAGTGATTTAACCCGACAAAGATCGAAGGGTATTTTGGACATTTCCAAATGTCTTTTGTTTTAGATGAAAATCATGAATAGTATCTTGAAAACTTCGTGAGTGTGAAAGACCACTCTTCTAATATATTCAGACCTTGAAATTCACACACATACTAAGCTTTTGAGTACACTACTCAATGGTATTTCCGAAATTTTCAAACGCTTACCCGAAATACGATGCTTAGACCTGATTTATCTAAATACACCAGTTTGACAAATACCTCGTATTCCAAAAATTGGTAAACTTGGATCATAGTCAATCTATGTTTTAAGTAAACTATTGGTATTTTTAGAAAAATGAATTGATAAACCCGCGTTCTCAACGCAATAGCGGTGTCACATTTTATCAATTTTCTAAAAATACCAAAAGTTTACTTAAAACATAGATTGACTATGATCCAAGTTTACAAATTTTTGGAATACAGGGTATTTGTCAAACTGGGGTATTTAGATAAATCACATCTAATCATCGTACTTCGAGTAAATGTTTGAAAATTCCGGAAATACCAATGAGTAACGTACTCAAACGCTTAGTATGTGTGTAAATTTCAAAGTCTGAATATATCATAAGACTGGTCTTTCACACTCAAGAAGTTTTCAAGATACTATCCATGATTTTTATCTAAAACAAAAGATATTTGTGAAATGTCCAAAACACCCTCTGATCTTCGTCGAGTTAAATCACTGAGCAAATGAGCTCCGATTGGGTCATATAATACTTTTTCGAGAAGCTCTTTCTGTACTCTATCATGTTAATAGGTCATAAAGCTGACGTAACGGTTCTAAAATTTTCTTAGTTTTCTAATTAAGGGTCAGGTTATTACATCATACTCCCCTTAAATAAAATTCGTTCCGAATTTTTCAACCACAAGTAGTACTTTTCTCTATGAACAATTCGGGATACAGCTCCCGCATCATTAATTCATGCTCCCATGTCGTGTTGTCTGCTCCATGATGCCTCCATAATACTTTCACTTGAGGTATTTTCTTTTTCCTGAGATGTAGAGTTCCAGTACCCTGGATTTCTACCGGCCCCTCATCGAAAGTCACGTCCTCTATGATGTCGATGTCATTAAAATTCAAAACATTTGACGGATCTGGTTCATATTTCCTCATCATTGACACATGAAATACATTATGTACTATGGGCAAGCTTAGAGGTAAAGCCAAACGATAAGCCACTCCTCCAATCTTATCTAAGATCTCAAAAGGTCCTATGTATCTTCGCGGTAACTTCCCTTTACGACCAAATCGTCTAACACGATGACGTGGTGCAACGCGTAAAAATACATGGTCACCAATTGAGAATTCTAGAGGTCTTCACCTCATGTCGGCAAAACTTTTCTGTCGACTCTATGTTTTCTTAAGACGTTGTCTGATAACTTCGACTTATTCTGACGTCTCCCTGACCATATTTGGCCCTAACAACGCTTTATGTCCTACTTCAGCTCAACATAATAGTGATCTGCATGATCTACCATAGAGGGCTTCGTATGGTGACATCTGAATACTGGACTGATAACTAATGTTGTAGACATATTCTACCAACGGAAGATGATCTTCCCAACTACCCTATATGTAACGTCCCGCCCTTTTCACCCTTCCGAAAATCAGAGTCTGAAAATTTCTTTTGAAAGAAACATAGAGTGAACAAGAGCGAGAGGCGCCACGACGCGAGCTAAGTTCGGACTTCTCATGTCCGACCCTTAACTGGCCACCCATGTGTGCATGGACTAAACCCATGAAAGACAAACCACACATGGAACTAAGTAAAACTTGCGGAATAGACATAACTGATTGTGGAATAAGTCAAATATGCGGAATTATAATCAATACTCAGACTGCTCCATTATCAGATAGCAAAGTACAAGTCAAGTTTGCTTTAACATAATAACCTCATTAGACTATTCTCAAACTTAGCATTTATCCACAATAACTTAATTCATATATCCAACATCAAGACTATAATTCAAACCATAACAAAGATACTGGCTATTACATGTCCATAAAGATTATTCAGTATAACAGTAATATAGAACTCCCAATCATCATTCAAGCGCTTAAGCTTGGCTCCCCTCCTGGTCATCGACCTTCTCTTTCCCTTTCCTTATTCCTGCATTATCCTCTAAGGATAGAATTAGGGCGTTAGACCAACGCGCCCAGTAGGTTCCCGATCAGGGCTACCACATGGTTAACTTATAAAACATGCATATATGTCATAGTACATGATTATCAATAAAATATCTGAAAACAATGCTATGTATGTAAGTGCATATGTAATGAGTCCCACCTATTACCAGTATACATAGCCATCAAGTTCTTTCACAGTGTTCTTTCATTGGGACTCACACGATAAAGTAATCCACAGTAATCCTCATTTCATGTGGAAAGACTCTCATCATTGAGTTGTTTCACAATGTTCTTTCGTTGGAACTCACACGATAAAGTAATCCACAGTAATCGTCATTTCCTGTGGAAAGACTCTCATCATTGAGTTGTTTCACAGTGTTCTTTCATTGAGACTCTCAAGTCAAGGTAATCCATAATCATCACCCCATGCCATGCATGAGATGTCAATGTATATTTATGTCATTTGTAAATACATATCTCATCATTCAAAACCAATTTGAAACATAATATCAATAACAACATATCTCATAAAAAAATGATAAAACCAAATCATAATTGTGGTTACAAGTAGGTAGGAAACCTACCGAAGATTAGCTTCGGTGTTTGTTCTTTCTTAAAGCGTCACTTGCTCACGACTTGCACGCCGTTCAACTTTCGCTTCCTTGTTATACAATCAGCAAGTCAAATACTTGATCTACTTGATTTCTAATCAAGTTTAGGTCTCATATACCATAAAAATACCTTGGTAGGGTTCGGCCATACAACATGGCTGAACCATACCACTTTGGTTTGGGTCCATACATCCAATCCTATAATCATTCCATCTTTGATCAATTCATCAATAATTACCTTTATGCCATTTAGGCTAACCTTTTGTTTAATTTTCCTTAAACACCACTAACCATATCCAAACCAACTTAGTGGGGTTCGGCCATACAACTTGGCCGAACCTCACCATTTAATTTGGTCTTTCATTCATCATCTCTAATTCCATTATGACTTAACCCAAAACCATCAAATAATCATTGATGGGGTTCGGCCATACCACATGGCCGAACCACATCTTATGGATTTTTATCCCATATTCCATCATCTACAATGATTGATTATTTTCTTACACTTAGTCCATAAATTATCATGTATGATTCCTTAATTCAAATCATAAAATAAACCATAATCTCCAACAAAATAATCTTTGGGGTTCGGCCATTCATGTGGCCGAACCCTATGGTCCTCTTACTCAATGATTCCGTCATTTGTATACAAGTTAAGCTCTACTCTTTAGCCATGTTAACTACACGGTTCAGCCATCCAATGGCTGACCCAAAACACTAACCATAACTCCATTTTAAATCACATAACATCCCATAAGATGACCCATGGGGTTCGGCCATTCACATGGCCGAACCATATGGTTCTTTTGATGCAATCTTTCCAAAACACTTCTACATTATTTATCTACTGCATCATAGCCATAAAAACAGCAAGGTTTAACCATCCATTGCCGACCCCATAATAATAACTTAATTCTATTTTACAATCCTTACAATCTTCACACATGGTATGGTTTGTAGACTTCAAAACCACAAACTCAACCAAATGAATTTCATGGGGTTCGGCCAACCATGGTGGCTGAACCCAATGATATATTTCTACCATTTTACACAACCTTTATCCAAGGTTAAATTCCTTGATACAATCGGTCAGTCCATGGCCCAAAACAGCAAACTTATATTCACTTAATTCCCATAAAAACACCATAATCTTGTATGGTTTTTATCTCTCAAAACCATCAAAATCACCATACAATAATCATATGATTTCATGGGGTTCGGCCATACTCATTGGCCGAACCCTATGGCCTTTGATTTGAACCTCTTAAACACTTATCTTATGTCTAATTTAATCATCCAAAACAGTCCATCATTTGCATGGTTTTAACTTACAAAAACCATCAACATGACCAAAACATTTCATGGGGTTCGGCCAACCAAGGTGGCTGAACCCTATGGCCCATATTTTTTAACTTTTAAATCTCATCATACAATTTTTAACCCAATGATTAATTCGGCCATACATGACCAAATCATGACCTTTAAATCCCTGATTCATAATCCTTTATCTTGCATCTTAAACACGTATAATTGTCCATAATTTTTTTTTGCATGGTTTTTAGCCTCCAAAACCATCAATCTTAACCAAATAATTTCATGGGGTTCGGCCATCAAAAGTGGCCGAACCCTATGGTCCATTTCCAACCCTTTTAGACACCATCTTCCATGGTTTAGACCTTTGACAAATTCGGCCATACATGGCCAAATTATGTCATTCAGATCCATAACTTAAAACCCTTTACTTAAACAAAGTTCTATGGAATGCTTACCAATCCTTTTAGCTCTCTTCTTGCCTTTTGCTCCTTGCCTTCTTCCCTCTTGCTTCCTTCCTTCTTTCTTCCTTAGTCTCAGCTGATTAGAAGCATGAACCAATGGTGAAATCGCCAAGGTAAAACTCGGCCAAGGAGGTGTGTTCTTGAGAGAGGGAGAGAGAGATGAATTCTATGGTTTTGCAATGACCAATTCGGCCAAGTATGGTGGTGTAATCCTTTTGTTCAACAGCCCTTTGGATCCTTCATTACCCTCATTAATCTTCCTCAAACCAATGGGATATTTGGTACCAACCAAGGTACCCCTTGGCACCAGCCAATGCAACCTTTCAGTCCCCATGTATCTCATCCAATTCCCATTCATTTCCATTTTAAATTTTGCATGGAAGCTCACACCACAAGTCCCCAACGTGTGGGACTTGTCTTGTGTGGCTTGAGACCTAGGTAACTCTTCATCTTCCCTTCAACTCACTGAATTTACAGCCCCTTTGATTTCCATTTTGACTCACTCAACTCACAAGCCCAACTCACCACATTAAATGGCACTCATTTAATACACTTGAGTCAACTCATTTCTTAATTCCAAACCAACTCAATTCAGTTCCACTCAACCTGATTTAACTGACAATTGAGCTCATTTGAGGGCCCACACGGTCAGCCATGGTCAACATGGTCAATCCGACCCATTGGGTCCCCATTTAGCTTGTTGACCCATTTTGACTCCATGATCCATTTATGGGTTGTTTTACCCATTTGTATTTGGTTTTCACATGTGCATCAAGCCTACCCATTTATATTCCACTTAATTTCCAATCAATTCAGCTTAACCCCATTAAATTTGGGCTCACCCAATGGTCTAATAAGTCCATTATGACCCATTGGGTCCCAATTGGGTCGTTTGACCCAATTGATGTACATTATCCGTTCACTTTAATTTAACCCTTATAATATGTTCTTAGGATCTTAGTTTGAGCAATGGGCCCCACCATTTCCTTATTTATAATCTCATTTATTAAATTTGCTAATCCAGGGGCATTTTCGTAATTATCCATTTCATTGAGAATTTGGGGTGTTACACTATATATCCATTACACATGCTCTCAACATATCTTCTAGACTCTGAATAGTACTCTCAGACTGACTGTCCGTCTGAGGGTGAAAAGTTGTGCTAAAACACAACTGTGTACTCAGATCTTTCTGAAGATTCTGCCAAAATCTGGATACAAACCGTGGATCACTATCTGATACGATGCTCACTGGCACTCCGTGTAACCTGACTATCTCCTTTATATGTTGTTTACCGAAAGTCACTAAGGAGTGTGTCACTTTAATCGGTAGGAAATGAACAGACTTAGTTAATTTGTCCACTATCACCCATATCGAGTTGTTTCCCTTAGATGATTTAGGAAAACCTACAATGAAATCCATGGTGATATGATCCCATTTCCACCTAGCCACTTCGAGAAGTTGCATCTTTCCTCCCAGTGTCTGGTGCTATGCTTTTACCAGCTGACAAGTCAAGCACCTAGACACAAAATCTGCCACATCTTTCTTCATTCCACTCCACCAAAACTGTCGTGGCAAATCGTGACACATTTTAGTACTTCCAGGATGTACTGCGAAACGAGAGTGATAATAGTGATCGAGTACTATTCTTCTACGATCTTCTGTTTCCGACATAAATAATCTATCTTCGAATGTTAGACCTCCATCGATTCTGATTTTCCAGTCCTTCAAATCAATTCCATCTATCAACTGAGTCCGTACGTTGATATATTCTGGGTCCCTTTGTTGTGTTTCCAATACAAGCCACATAAGTTCTGGCTGTCTGACATCACTCTGTGCCTGAACTGATTTATCGTACTCTACCAATTGTAGATCAAATTCACTTATCGTACTCAGTATATTCCATTGTAGAGATGCTATAGAAGCTACCTTACAATGATTTTCCTACTCAAAACATCTGCTACTACATTCGTTCCTGGATGGTAGTAGAGTTCAAAATTATAGTCTTTCAAAGTCTCCATCCATCTCCTTTGTCTCATGTTCAAATCCTTCTGAGTGAACAAGTATTTGAGACTGTGGTGATCAGAGAAAACATTAAATCTCTCACCAAACAAATGATGTCTCCACAGTTTTAGTGCGAACACTATGGCTGCTAGTTCTAGATCATGAGTCTGGTAATTTTGCTCATGTCCCTTTAATTGTCTAGAACCATAGGCTACTACTCTACCTTCCTGCATTAGGACACCTCCTAAACTATTTTTCGAAGCATTAGAATATACTTCAAATGACATTGCTCCGGTATAATCAATACTGGGGAGGTGGTCAACTTTCGTTTTAACTCCTGGAATGCCTTTTCACACTCCTCACCCCACTCGAGTTTCACGTATTTTCTTATTAATCTTGTCATTGGAACAACAGTCTGGGTGAAACTTGGTATAAATCTCTTGTAATACCCAGCTAATCCGAAAAAACTTCTTATTTCAAAGATGTTTGTTGGTCTCTGCCAACTTATCACTGCCTCAACTTTGACAGGATCTACTGTGATTCCACCTTGAGTCACAACATGTCCCAAAAATTGTACTTCTTTCAACAAAAATTCACATTTACTGAATTTGGCGTAGAACTGATGGTCTTCTAAAGTCTTTAACACTATCCTCAAGTGTTGCTCCTTCTTCAGTTGACAAAAATATCAAAATATCGTCAATGAATACTACTACAAAAATTCCTAAATAAGTCCGAAAAACTTTGTTCATTAAATCCATGAATGTGGCCGGTGCATTAGTTACTCCAAACGGCATCACTAAAAATTCCTAATGACCGTACTGAGTTCTAAACGCACTTTTAGAGATATCTTTATCTCTAACTCTCAACTGTTGAAAACCTGATCTCAAATCTATCTTTGAAAAGCACTTGGCTCCCTTCAGCTGGTCAGACAAATCATCTATCCGTGGCAACAAATACTTATTCTTGATAGTTACCTGATTCAACTTCCGGTAATCTACACATTCTCAAAGTTCGATCATTCTTTTTGGCAAAAAGAATTGGAGCTCCCCAAGGTGAAGTACTTAGTCTCACAAAGCCTAATTTAAGTAACTCATCTACTTGGGTTCACACTTCTCGTTGCTCTGCCATTGCTCTGGCGGTATGGAAATAGGTAACCTTCCACGCTGAAGATTGATTACAAGCTCAATCTCTAAGCGTGGAGGTAGATCACCCACCTGGTTGGGAAAAACATTCATGAATTCACACACCACTTGAGGTATCACTAAGTCTACACCTCCTACGTTTTCCAAACCTATGCCAACTACCATACTATTCCGATGCTCACCTAAACCAGAGTTCCTCACACTAAGCCCTTTATAAGGTTTCAATTTCTCCAAAAATTGATTCCTCCCAGAATGCCTTAACACCATCCTTTTATAGCAATTTAACACTATCCTGTCAAATAACACATGTGCTAAAGAAGTAAAAGTGATAAAGTACCTTCCATCACAGAGTGATCCATAGGCTTGTCTACTGCTGGTCCAATTGTATAGACTCGTCCCTGAGTCATTTGTTGAGGACGTCCGCGTCCCCTCCCTTGATTGGGCCTCTGCTGTGAAGAGTTGGGTGCTGATGACCCTCTTGAAGCCTGTGACGAACCTCTATTATAAGTTAGCTGCACGCTTGACTGAGCTGGCTTGTTATTCAAAGTTGGCCCCATCTCACTTGCATCTCTTGGAGTTGGGCAGTCTTTGGCAGCATGCCCTGGTTGTCTACAAGTGTAGCACAATCTTTCTCCATATGCTTTAGGATTCTGGCATTGACATGAAGTATGTCCAGGTTGGTCACAAGCATAACAGATAACTTGTCTCATATCGAACCCACTTGATTGCCATACAGAAGGTTGACCCCTTTTTAAAGGATTTCATTTGAACTTCCTCTTCTTATTTACATACTAAGGTGGTTTCTAAGAATTCCTCTATTGAGACGTCCCATGATTAGGATTCGATCCATCCACTGCTTCTACCAAAGAAGCTCCTTTCATTACCTCTTCCAGACTCACGTGACATTACGAAACCATCTGTCGTCGGATAAACGAATGAAGTCCCCGTACATAGTGTCAGATTTTATCCTCTTCATCTTGCAACATTTTGGGTGCATATGGCAAGAGGTTAATAAATCTACTGTTGTATTGGGATATCGTATCATTCCCCTGCTGTATCTCCTTGAATTGTTGTTGTTTAGCCTCCTTCGCCACTAAAGGTTAGTAGAGTGCGAGAAAAGCTTCGAAAAGTCAACCCAAGTCATGGGAGCATTTTCCCTGGTGAGATTTTTGACTTCCCACCATTTGTAAGCATTTCCCGTTAGTTGGTAGGTGGCTAATGTTACTTGTAGATCATCGTCTACCCCTAACATATCGAACATATGGTTTGTTTGAGTCACCGAGTTCTCTGCTACAGCCGGGTCTGTTCCTCCGGAAAAGAATAAAGGATTCAGTGGTCTGAAATCCCTCAAAGCGGCGTTTGCTCTTCCTCCGCTCGTTCTAGCTGGTTGTTCATTTCCGGAAGTATCCTTAAATACTTGCATTTCTATATGGACTATTTCATAAATAGCTTCTTTCTCTAGGATACGTGGAGGAGGAGGAGGAGGTGGTAGTGGTGCAGATCCCTCTCCTTGGTTTCTCACGTTATTTTTCGGTGGCATTTTCTCCTGATATTCACAAAGTATCAAAAAGAATTCCATCACAAAGTATTCCACATGAGATAACCAAAGCTTTTTATTGAAACACAAGCTATTACAACACTAAGTATTTTATTTCATACTTGCATAATTCACATCACGTTATACATAGTCGGAGAGTCTTTATTACATGACTTCTCCATACACACAAAGAAACAACGAAGATAACTAACAAGATGCTAGACCCAATACTATATACCGTCCATCATCCCTTTCTTGTTTTTGTCTCTTCCCCTATTCTCCAGATGAAGATGACATGAATTTGTTATCGTGATAGGGACAATCCCTTATTTTATGGTCATACTGACAACATGCATGGCATCCCTAGGTTCAATTTCATTTGGAAAATGGACAATTACTCCTTGCATGGCCCAAAGTCTTGCACTTGTAGCATTCCTGATCCTTCAGGCAAGGCAAAAGTCCTGACTATGTCTGGGTTTTGCACAGAAGTTACACAATGCTGGTCTAGAGGTTCCATCTCTGAGTTGGATTTAAAAAATCTCTCACCAATCTTCCATTGATACTTCAGCATTCTCTCTATGATAATTGGATCTATCAGTCATTGTTGTTTCAACAAAACAGATACCAGTCCATAAAAAAACTAATGATATCATTTGTAAACAAAAGAACAAAGGTGATTGCACAAAGCCTGATAATTCCAAGCACAAAGCAGATAATAACAATAACATAATCTGGAGTCTTCTAAAATTTTTACTATCGAAATTTTGCCCCACTAAGATATCATATCAACTCACTTAGTTCTCACTAAGTTAATACTAAACCAGTCTTACCTAACTGTAGACATGTAATTCCATATACAGTCCGAGTTTTGAAGTAAAGCTCTGATACCAAGCTGTCACAACCCGACCCCATCGGGCCCACTGACGTGAGATTTTTTTTTTCTCTCTAACACTTATATTGAGCCTCTACGGAAATCATACTTATACATGGACTTATAGCTAAATTTGGATTTGACATTTGGCAACCTCGGATCCAATCATACCCAACCGGTAAGAATCCCAGGCAGATGGAGGGGTCACCATGGGCCCGCTTAAAACACAAAACTTAGGCAGATTCTACCTCGACGCATAGTATGTGGATATACTACTAACCAACATGTAATCTATAACTTGACTTCTTAGGAAAGTCAAAGTAGAAAATGTTACACATGATATACCTAACATTCACCATCAATCTGTAATGGCCCGGAATTTGTAAATCAATGAATATGGGAATATTATTTATTTTAATGATGAAAATTGGGAAAATTGGCGGAATAAATGGTAAATGGGCCAAAATTTGGACAAAGGCCCAAGTATGGCCCAATAGACTATGGATTGGATTTAAATTCATTTAAAGGGTCAACGATGGTTAAATGGGTCAAGAATGGTCAAATTGGGTCAAATACCCATTTGGGATCCAATGGATCAAGATAGTTAAGCTCTAAGGTAAATGGGTAAGATGAAATGTAATTGGGCCATGGGCCCAATGGTGATACAACTAGTGGGAATGGGCTTAATGAAATTTAAATCACCTAAGTTAGTGATAAATTGACCAAGGTGACATGGTCCAATGGGACCCACCTCCACCTCACTTGGTGAGGTGGCGTGTGGACCCAAGGTTTGGTGGGGCCAACCACCATGGTTGAATTGGTCAACCATGGGTGAATTTATAAAGATGATGATTTAAGTAAATGGGAATTAAAGTAACTAAAATATCTAAATATTAAATGATTAAAATTATCCAAATGAAGTTGTCAAAGTGGGGTCAAAAGGTGAAAACCAAATCACCTCATGTTAAGAAGTGAAACACGTTGGGACTTAAGGGTGGTGGAGTCATAAGCCATAAAGCAAGATAAATATCTTGTTGGTTGGTGAAAGTAATTAATGTAAAGTGTAATTTTAAGTCACCAAATGGGGATAAGTCTTGAGTTTCTTTCCCATTTCTTATCCTCTCTTCATTGTTACTCTCTCCATTTTTCATTCTCCATTGCCGTCCCATGCTCCAAGTGAAGGAGAGAAAGAGAGCTAAGGAGAAGAGAAGAGAATGAAGAAATGGAAATTTAAGCAAAATCACTCTAAGGCTAATAAGGTTTATGATCCTAAGAGTGGAGGTTGTCACCATGGATCAAGCATCTTGACCTACCAAAGATCAAGAGGAAGGAGAGAGGAGGCTAAGGAAACCGACAGGAGTGGCGGAAGTCGGAGGAGACGACGGATTGTGAGTTTTTCTTAAACAAGAAATTTTGGATTTTTAGGGTTTAAGATTTGGGATGTATTTTGTAAAATTAGTGGTGGTTAAATAATATTATTCCATGGATTTTAAATCCATCAAATGGAAGGAATGGAAAGTGGGTAAAAACCCTAATGGAGAAAAATTAGGGTTAAGAAAAATAAAAAGGGATTATGGACATTATATGGTTAATGTGATTAAACATGGAGATAAATGCAATTTTTTTGAGTCAAGGGCCATAGGGTTCGGCCATGTAGCATGGCCGAACCCCATGGTAAGTAATGTATGATTTTTTTTTTAGGGTTTTGAAAAATGGAAGGCAATGAGGGTTTTTAGCTAATGAATTTTAGGGTTTTAAATGAATAAATGTGGGTAAGTTTTGAAGAGGTTGTGTGATGGAATCCATGGATGAGTATGATTGTGTTATGGTCTAAAATGGTATAAAGAAATATTGGATCATGAACCATGGGTTCGGCCATGGTGAATGGCCGAACCCTATGGTGATGTAATGGTGATCAAATGATGGGTTTAAAGGATAGAAAAGATGGATTAAGGTGTTAATGAGTTTAGGGTTTTAAATGAATAATGTTGTGGCCTCAAGAGGCATAGGAAAATAATGGAACATGAACCATGGATTCGGCTATGGTGTATGGCCGAACCCTATGGTCATGTATTACAAATTTTAAATGGGTTTAAAAGGATGGAAAATGGGAAGAGTTAATGGTTTAAGTATGTTTGAAACCATGAGAAGATGAGGGGGGAATATTAGTAGTTTTGATGGACTCAAGAGATGAGACCAATGTTGATCAAATGGGTGATATAAATGAATGGTGAAATCCACATATGGAGGGACTTGTGATAAATTGAAATGTGAACAATGGACCCAAGAAAAAAAATGGGAAAAGGACACCATGGATTCGGCCATGGTGTATGGCCGAGCCCATGGCCCATTTATGAGTCTTTTGATGGGTTAGCTTGGTTATGAATGTGTTTAAATTGATTTGTGAATTGGTTAAATTAAGGACTCATTGTAGTTTAAATGCATGAAGTAAACCCCATGGGAAGATTTGATGAATGGGGTATTTTAAACCCATAATCTATTAACCATCTAAAGGATTAAGTATGGGGGTTTGTATGGATTTAAATGAATAAGGGTTAGGTTAATTAAAAAGGAAAATTTTAATGGTGGTATGTCATGATTAAATGGGTCATTAAGGGAATGAGTTAATGATTAATTATGGGCTTAAGTAGGCATGAATGAATGAGTAATTGTTTATGTAAAGGGGCAGTGGCAAAAATGGTAAATATTGGCTAAAATGAAGAAACCCACTAAGATATGATTTATGGGCTTAGAAATGGTTAAAACATGGACTAATTATTAATGTGTAATAAGGTAGTGGATATCGCAGGCGGTGCGCGATCGGCAACCGGGTTTATCGAACGGAAAATGTAAGAGGACGCGAGTCGGTATTCGGTAGGATTCCTACCTTTTTTGTAAGCCATGGATTGAGTGATATTTTCTTTAATTTATTTTGGAAATTATGTGGTTGTATTTAAGATGAGTTTTGGGATTATGTATTATGTGATGTTTTCCTTTAAATTATTTTGGAAATCATGTGAATGTTTTAAGATGAGTTTTGGATTAGGTATTATGGGATGGTTTCCCTTTGATTTATTTGGTAATCATGTAATTGTCTTAAGATGGGTTTTATTACTATTGAATTACATATATTACATGTGATATGGCATCTACATCTCATGCATGGCATGGGAGGGATATGACAGGGGAAGGATGAAATGAAACCAGAGTCCATGCTCCGTCGGGGCGACCGATAAACAAGCATGGGGACATTTCATATATGTATTATCATACCTTGATGAGGATTTGCCATCAAGGGGGACATTTGTAATTATGATACCTTGATGATGGTTCTTCCATCAAGGGGAATGCCTAGTGTGGATCGCATCTTGATGAGGCTTTTCCATCAAGAGGGTCATGGTACGATGATGGTATGGATTTTATTTGGAACACTATGTATGGTTGAAAAAGGGACATTGTACAATGAGGATGAGATTGATGGGTGGGATTAATGACATAGAACACCCATTGCATGACACTGCCCAAAGTGCATGGTTTTACTATAATATTATCTGCATGCTGTTATTACTAATCCATGTGCTAGCCCTACTCGAAGTCCTACTGGGCGCGTGGTCTAACGCCCTACTTCTACCCTAGCTGATGACGCAGGAAATACCGGAGCAGAAGGACGGGACGGGTGCCATGCTTAGGAGCTTGGGAAGGCGGACTAATTATTTTATTTAAGTTTATTTTGGAAAATGTGTATTTGAAGTAACTTAGCCTGTCGGAAATGTAATAATTTAGATTACTTGCCATATTTTGGAAATTACTTTGGACATTATGATTTTAAGGATGTTTGGTGATTGAATGAATGTAACTTCCCTGCTATCTAAGAATTTGTAGGTTAGACTCTTTTATAATTTTCCGCAATTGGTTTAAATGTTCCCCGATACTTACTTCTATGCGTGAACCGTTCTCCGTGGACTTCACTCCACGCACACGTAGGGTTGGCCAGTTAAAGGCCGGGCTTTAGAAGCTTGGACTTAACTCGCGTAGTGACGTCCGCGCCCTTTGTCACTTTTCCTTTTAAAAAAAAAAATAAACTCTGATTTCGGTGAAAAGGGGCGGACGTTACACAATCAATCTCATCTACATCAGAATTGCACATAAGAAACGAAGTAGACTTTATTACATTCTACAGTATGTCCAACAAACACTATTAAGGATTTATTGCATTACATGTTCATAAGTACAACATCTAATAAGAAAAATGAGCAATCCCAATAGTGGGTAAATAGCTAGAGGGTTTCCACCCTTTATTACAGCTGAAAGTTCTCCTGTCCTTCATCCACCGGGTTTCCTATTTCATAAAGAGTGTGAGCTTTACAAGCTCTGTGAAGAGAAGATAACATAAAATCTTAGATAATAAAATATATTATCAACATAATAAACATGTTATCAAACAACAGTTTATACACACAAAAATCATGTAGAATAATGTGAACACAATTATCTACTATGAAATGTCCTTTCTTTCTCAAAAAGATTCCTCCGCGAAACGACGTCTACGCCTTTGCCCTAGCTGCGAGTAATACGTTTCCTACATAACCGGAAAATTGGTGCTCAGCGCTTCACACAACCCATATTTTAAATACACCTCGTACCAGTGCTCTCCACAAGCTAGGTACTTTATACATTGGTGTGAGGTAATTTGATATGCACATTACATCAATCAACATGCACATCAATATATGGATTAAACACAATTGTCAACCCATATAGTATCTCTCACATATATGATCAGAATAATCTCACTCAGCTAACATGGATTCCTAAGCCCTCCTGCATGGAATCATAAAACAAATATAAACAATCAATATTTAGCTATACTATGCTGGAAAACTAAACACAGATTAAAAAGCCCACCAACGGGTTATGAATTACAACACACGTAAGTGTTACCATTCTCTCCAGTTAGCTACGTCTACCCTATACTCATCATTATGACATATGTTAGTTATCCTACAATACAAACAGTTGTATACAAAATGCATATTTCTATCGGAGTCACTATTGGATACCTGATCTATCATTAGATCACCAAAATAATAATACCAAATAGTTTCTAGGAATAAGTGAGTTCCGTACTCCGTTTTAGGATGGCTAGATCTCGACAACCCGAAACACTCTCATGTTCACGTTTCTGAAATTCCGTTACTAGAGTAATTCACGACCTAGAGGGGGGTGAATAGGTCAGTTTTTAATTTTAATTCCCTTTTAAAATTTTCTCAACCGGTTTATACTTTAAGTGAATAAAATATTCAATGAGTTATTTTCACCTTCAAATTAACTGTTGTTCATACAACTGACCGATCAATCTATGTATGTGATATGTGAACAAGTATTCAATCCAAGCATTTAATGACATATAAATACAAATATTTTATAGTGTTTCGGTTTCAACAAACATACATCCACTGTCAGACTTCCCAACTCTAGGGTCGTCCCAAATATACTATGTAAGGGTCTCACACCCAAATAGTACAACCTAGTTTTTTATAGAGGTTCAACCCAATCGGTCTAATCCTCGACACCTATTTTTTAGAGTGGTTTGAACACATTGTTGTAATCCACTTTACGATGTTTAAAATAAAAAGAAGAAGAAATATTTTCCTTGGGCCTTATCCGTTTTTGTAACACCCGCTCCTTTTCAGTGAAAAGCAGAGTCTATTTTTTTTTTTTAAATAAGAGTGACAAAGGCGCGGGACGTCACGACGCGAGTTAAGTTCTGAGTTTCTAAAACCCGGCCCTTAACTGGCCAACCCTACGTGTGCGTGGAACTAAGTCCACGAAGAACGGTTCAAACGTAGAAGTAAGCTCGAGGAATATTAAACTAAGTGCGGAATTATAATAGAGACTATCCTACCAATTTTCAGATAGCAGGGAAGATACATTCATTTAATTACTAAAATACTTCAAAGTCATAATGTCCAAAATAAAGTCCAAGCCATAGTAAGTAAATCTAAATATTACAATCTGACGAGCTAAGCTACTCAATTACATATTCCAAAATAAATTTAAATAAACTAAGTAGCCCGTTTCCCCAAGCTTCTACGCTTGGCTCCCGACGCGCCCTTCCGCTGCGCCATCTCCTGCATCATCAGCTAGGGTAGAAGTAGGACGTTAGGCATCGCGCCCAGTAGGACTCCGAGTAGGGCTAACACATGAATTAGTGGTAACAAGCACATAGATAGTAATAAAACGAAAACCATAAAATGAATGCAATGCCATGGGTGTCTCATGTCATGTGTCCCACCCATCATCGATACCATCATGATGTCATATCCCCCTTGACGGCAAAGCCTCGTCAAGGTATCCCCATGTTTGCTTCTCGGTCGCCCCGACGGAGCATGGACTTCGGTTATAGCATATCAAGCTATCCCCATATCTGTTTCTCAGTCGCCCCGACGGAGCATGGACTCCGGTTATAGCATATCAAGCTATCCCCATGTCTGTTTCTCGGTCGCCCCGATGGAGCATGGACTCCGGTTCCTATATTTTCCCGCCCATGCCATGCATGAGATGTAATTACGATATGCTATATAGTATTTAAATCATTGTAAATTTAATATGCCATATAATGTTTAAATCATAGCCATAACACATAATTCATGGCCTTAAAATCCATCATAAAATAAGTTATATAATTATCCAAAAATAAATCAAGGAAACCATCACATAACATGTAATCCACGGCTTACAAAAATGTAGGAATTCTACCGAATACTGATTAGCGCCCCTTTACGTTTCCGTTCACGAATCCGGTCGCTGATCGCGCACCGATTGCGACGTCCGATACCTTATTACATATGAATAATCAGTCCATGTTTTTAATCATTTCTAAGCCCATAAATCATACCTTAGTGGCCATACCCCATGGCCGAACCTCACTATCTAGGTTTTGTGGGTCCCATTTAGTCCATCAACTATTTTAATCACATGAGTCTAAAAATCAGCCACTCTAGGCTTTATTTAACCATACATAAGTTTGTTACTTAGAGCCCCTAAGTCCATGATCATCTCCCATGGGGTTCTTGAATTTGGTCATTATTTACGGTTTTGCCACTACCTCTCCCATGGTTACACATTCACTTAACCATGTACATTTCTTTGTCCATAATTGATTCACAAATTTAGATACATTAATGATTCATTAATCATGACATGAACACATTAAAAATCAGTCCTTAAGTTCACTTAATCCCCATTAATTTTAAACACATGCATAATACCAATTTTTTTGCCCATAAGATGACCTATAATTGGGTCATGGGTTCGGCCATGCACCATGGCCGAACCCATGATGTCTTTTTCCTATTTTTACTTGGACCCATTTTCATCATTTAGGTCTACCATAAGCTCCACCATGAAGAGGTATACATCATACATTTTAAATCACCAATTTTGATCATCATTTGGTACATTTTAAGTCCATCAAAGCTACCAATACTTCCTAATATTTTTCCATGGTTCCAAGACACCTAAGTTCACCAAAATCTCTCCATGGTTTTATTTTTTTTAAACATTATTTTCACCATTTTAAAACCTTATTTATAATACCTAAAATCCACTTAGGAACAATGCACCTTTTCCATCATTTTTCCATCTTTTCATATCTATTAAAATTATGAATACATTACCATAGGGTTCAAAACATTCCATCCATAAAATCTCTTCATGGTTTTCCTTATTTAATACTCCATTTAAAAATCACTAATATTCATTCATTTAAAACTTTTTTAAAAATCATTAACCTCTTACCATAACCTCCATTCTTAAACCCATTAAAATTCCAATACATCATCATAGGTTTCATCATTCATTGGTGACATTTAAGACCATAGAAACATTAACCTTCATCCATGGATTCCCTCATTTAAAATCACTACATTAAATCATTAAAACCCTAAAAATCACAAATCATCCTTCCATGATTTTAAAGCTTAAGAACCCCATTCCAATTTACTTAATTACTCACCATGATTCCTTCCAAAAATTCCATACATCCATTGCTTAAATAATTTAATTACATAATGTCCTTAATCCATTTATTTTTCTTAACCTTAATTTACCCATTAGGGTTTTGTCCATTTTTTTCATCCTTCCATGGGATGGATTTGAGATCCAAGGCCCATAATGTTTTGGCCACCACTAAATCTAAGAAATGGACCCCAAATCTTAAACCCTAAAAAAAAAATCCAATCTCTTGTTTAGAAATACTTACAATCCGTCGGCTCCTCCGACTTTCTTTGCTCCCTTCGGACTCCTTGGCCTCCTCTCTTCTTCTTCTCCTTTGTTGGTCGGCTAGGATGCTTGATCAAGATGAAAAACCTCCAAGCTTGGGTTCGGCCATCATGGGGTGTGTTTGAGAGAGGGAGAGGAGAGGATGGTGAGGAATAATATACTATGGCTTGATCTTGGAGTGATGGCCAAGCTTGGCTTCTTTCTTCTCTTTTTCTTCCAAGCTTTTCTTCTTCTTTCTCTTGGTGTGGGACGGCAATGTGGGAGAGCAAGAGAGGGAGAGAGTGAAATGGGAGAGAATGAAAATAAAAACCCATCATATCCCAAGGTTGCTTAAGTTATACTCAACCATTAACTTTCCCACCAACCACATGGGATATTTTTCATGCTTTATGGTGGTGGTTGGGATAAACCACCACCAAGCCAACGTTTTTGGGTGTTAAAGATAAGATGACTTTTGGTCTTCCATTTGACCATTTGACCACCTCATTTGATTAGCTTAATTAATTAATTAATTAGATCATTAGGTTAATTAATTCCCATTTAACTCAATTCCATTTGCTTAAATTCCCTTCATGCATACACCCATATTTGACCAATTCAACCATGGTGGCCGGCCCCACCAATCCTTGGTCCACACGCCACCTCACTTGGTGAGGTGGAGGTGGGTCCCAATCGGCCATATCACCTTGGTCAACTCATCACTAACTTAGGTGATTTAAATTTAATTAAATTCATTCCTCTTATTGGATCACCATGGGGCCCATGGCCCAATTAAATTCACCCATACCCATTTACCTTAGAGCTTGCATTATCTTGACCCATTGGGTCCCAAATGGGTATTGGGTCCAATTTGACCATCCTTGGCCCAATTGACCATTTAAATGAACTTAGATCCAATCTATAGTCCATTGGGCCATACTTGGGCCCTTGCCCCAAATGTTGATCCATTTGACATCCACACCATCAAAATTCCAATTTTCCATCATTAGAATAAATAATAGCCACATATATATTGATTTAAAAATTCTGGGCTATTACAGTTTTCCTTTAAGCTATTTCTTCTTTATTGAATCTGTGTGCTCCTTTCCATCAAATCAGCATCATCAAAGTATTCATCGGCACAGCAGTATAGGACTTGGGTATGACTGGTTTTAAAGTCCTATGTGAACACCTTACTCTTCATCAGGTCTGGGATATTGATTACCCAAACATTTATTAAGGAAGATGATGCAGGAGGTGTAAAGAGGGAAGGCTGAATGATCTGGTCACACTGTTATAATTTTCCAAAAATGTTGTTTGTGTCAATCGGTGCCTCTTACATATAGCTTACAGTTTATTTATAAGACTTTTTACAGCTTTGAAGCAAAACACACCCATGAGGCCTCGAGCATTCCAATGAGGCCACAAGGCAGTAAACATGAAAAGACAGATCTGATATTCATAACTTATTTCTGTCTTTCAAAATAGTAAGTATCCAGCCACCTCAAAAGTCACCGTACATGATTGACTGTAAAATTATCTTAGATGTCAATCAAGGAATAGATGGAAGATTGTAAATGATTTGACAACTCATGGAGGAGCATTTCCATTCTTGTCATACATGGCCAGCTCCCCAACGGTATTAAATTCAAAATATGTTACGTGGCAGTTTTGAGTCTCACCATGTGGATATATTCTTTTACAATAATTAACTCCCAATCAAAAGGATACAGATTTTAACTTCCTAAATCTGTAGGAGACTGAGTCAGCAAGACACAAAGTCAGCTGGATTACAATTGTCCAAAAGACAACTCAGTACAACTTAGCACAACTGGCTGCGAGGCCTCGGCAGACTGCATGAGGCCTCCAGGTGAAAGTCACTTATTATCTTATTTTCCAGTTTATAACCAATTGACTTCTAAGGTATTTGAGTTAGCCTAAGGTCTCCTACCGTTCACTTACCTATGTGTCAATAACGTATTTGGTGTATACTCTTCAACTTCATAGTAGATCTTCTTATACATTAAAGGAAAGTCCATCTGAGTCACGTAATTGATAATAAGGGTGACTCGGACCAACCGGGGCACTTACAATCTTCCCCTTTGTCAATTTCGTGAAAAAAACCTAAAATCTACCCATTACACCAATTTCCCAAAATTACGTATGCACACAAGAACACTCCTTAACAAATAAAATTACAATGATATTAAATCCTCTAATATCACAAATATCTCCCTCTTAACTTGTGCCTGCAAAGACACAATCATTTTCCCGCATACAAAAAGATAGATACTGGTGGGACTTGTATGCTCCCCCTCAACGTTAGCACATTATTTTACTCCCCCTTTTTGTCAAGAACATTGAAAAAGGTAAGTCCAACAAAACCAGAAGATATACAAATATGTAGCACAGTAAATCTGATAGTAACATAATAGACAGCATAGGAGGAACTATAATGCAGAGTAGTCAAGCATAAACTACACAGTAAAAGAAAGTTTAACTGTTACAGTACCAAAAGTAGTTTGAAGATAAACAAAATAAACAAAGTTCCATAATAAAGGCTTCAATCATGAGGAGACAAGGGAGGAAATTCTGCATCATTGCGGTGGCACGAATCTGAAATCGGCTCAAGAGAGTGGAAGATGCCCCTGATGGAAGTTCTGACATATACGGAGAGCTCCTGATGTTGATACAGGAGGCGATCTTGACGTTTGCTCATATCAGACAAAAATGACTCTTGACGTTTTTCCAGCTCGGCGAATCGTTCATCGAAATACTTGCGATTAGTGGAATGCGAAGGACTGGTAGCAGCCTTGCGACTCCGGCGATCAGTAAAAGGAACGGAAATAGGTGAGCCTCCAGATGATGGGCGAAAATAGACAATACTTCTCTCAATTCATGTCTTTGTCAAGGGTCGCACATTGAGAGAAACTTTTCCAAGATAAGGCACCATCCCGAAATGAGTACCAAGGCGGGTAAGGAGATAGCAGAAGGGCACGACACTGTAGCCAGAAGACATCCAGGAACGCTTAACATGTTCACAAATTAGGGAAGGAAGACATGTTTTTCTCCCCATAGCAACAACATATAAGACATTGACCATGTAGTCACTAAGCTGGGACTTATTCATCAGACGAGGATAGACATTAAAAGTAAAGATCAGATGAAGGATCTTGTACTTGGGAAGGAGAGAAGAAGAATGGATTTGAAATTTTCCTTCCCTGTCTACATCACCACCACAGAGTTTGCAAATGATCTTGTGGGAGTCTTCAGGGGCTACCTCATGTCGGGCTGCAGAGATGTCTTAAACAGAGGGATGTTCATAAGCTGAGAAATCAGCTCAGGTGTCACAAAAAAGATTTCTCGATTGGAGAATTTTACTAAGAAGGAATGAGAGGGACCATCTATGGACTTATGGATAGAAGAATACATGCCCTTGACCATAGAAGGGTAGGCAATGCCTCCCCAAGTTAAAATGTTCTCCCAACCAACCTTTTGAAGGATTTTGAAGGTACTGTATTTTTCAAGGTCCGGGAGGTAACAAGTACGCTCGACATTGATTTTTTTGAAAGAGTGTTCCTTCGGAATTGATCGAAAAAGCCGTGCACTAGGAGGATCAGAAAGAGGTGAGGAGGCATCAAAACCGTCAAGATGAATCTCAGACGAGTGACATCGTTTGGATGAGGTAGGAGAGGAACGAGAAGAGGGTGAAGGAGCAGGGACTGGGGTTTCCTGAGGAACAGCCTCTAGTTCTTCTTCGGAAGAAGAAACCGTCATGGAAGTAGATGGAATGAACCGATCAGAGTTTTTATACGCCCTGACTTTCTTTTGTCTCGGCGGTGGAGGAGGAGAGTGCGTTGGGGCTGATGATGATGCGACATTACTCCGCAATGATCGTTGTGTATGATGTCGTTTGACAGCCCCTGATTTCTTCCTAGGCATTCTGAATCGACGAAACCGAAACAAAAAATAGACCAAATAGGGCAAAATCGAAGAAGGGAGAGTACTGGAAACCGAAAAACCAAACTGATCAAGAAGATAGGAAGGAAGATGATGACCGGAAACGAAGGACCAAAAATCCCCCTTTTCGTTCACGCGGTGCCGACAGTGGAAGCCCTAGATGATGTCTAACTGTTGTTCCGAAAATGACTTGGGTGGATTTTAAAAAGAGGGGACCACAAGGAACGCGATGGCGAGGGCTCGAGTGAAATCACCGAGGCCTCGCTGACGGTGATTGGAAGGGAGGTACCGAACCGAACACGAGGAATTGATCTCGACCGCGAGGGCTCACTAATGGTGATTTTGACAGAGAGGTACCGAACCGAAAACAAAGAACTGAACTCGACCGCGAGGGCTCGAGGGATGGTGACGCGAGCTAAATCCGAACTTCCAAAGTCCGACCCTTAACTAGCCAACCCTATGTGTGCATGGACTCAGTCCATGAAAACAGTTCACACAGAGCAATATAAACATGCGGAATAAAAATCATAACATGCGGAATCATAATAGAACATAGTTCTATTCCATTCAGATAGCAAAGTACGTCAAGTTTGTAATCATCATTATCATAACGTAATTATCCAATAAAACATCCAACCATAGCAAATTCATCTAAGTTATTACAATCCGAATTCTAGATACTCAAGATACAAGCCCATGAGTATCTTTAAACAAAATATAATTTAAAAGCTTCCAAGCTCCTATGCCTGGCCCGTTTCGCGTTCATCGTTCTCCTTGTTTCCTGTATCATCCACTAGGGTAGAAGTAGGGCGTTAGTACAACGTACCCAGTAGGCATTCCAATTAGGGTTAACACATGGGTTAGTACCAAAAATCCAAATATAACATACATATCAAATCCAGTTATAATAAATCATACCATACTTATAAAGCATCATATCCAAAACATTGTATGATAATAGAAATCCAATCATACTGATAAAAACCAGAAACCTTGCATAATAATAAAGATCATAATCATATCGATTCAATGTCATGCCATGCTATCATATGCAATGAGTCCCACCCATCACATGTACATAAAAGTACACACCACATAGGTCTTTCGGACGCCCCGACGGAGTGTGGACCCTCTGGTTACATTTCATACATAGTATCCTCTTGATAGAAATCACATCAAGGTACCCCACATAGCTTCTTCGGACGCCCCGACAGAGTGTGGACCCTCCGATTACCTTTCATTCCTCCCATGCCATGCATGAGATGCAAATGCCAACATGCTATGTAGAAATACAAATCATAGCATTTAAAACTCACATTTAAACGACATGTTATTTTATCATATAAACATAGCATTTAAAATCACAATTTGAAACATATCCTTTGCAACTTATATTCATCAAAAATAAGATAAAACAATGCACATAAACCCATGGTTTCAAAGAGGTGGAATCCTACCAAAGACCGCTACGTGTCATTGCGTCTTTCGTCCAGTAACCGCTCACGAACGTAAACACCTTGTGAAGTTCCGTTACCTTATAACATAACAATCAATCAAAACCAAGTCCCACTTGATTTTCAATATTTTAAGTCCATAAACCAATCCCCATGGGATTCGGCCATACACCATGGCCGAACCAATGATTTATCATTTTCAGTCGATATTTACAATAATGTCATTCTTACCATCAACTTATGTTTGAGTTCCATCATATAATTCATATATTAATTCATGGGGTTCAGCCATACACCATGGCTGAACCCTATGTCCAATATTTTCACATATTTACAAGATTACCATTGGTTCCCTCATTCATTTAAATCTACCATAACTAGCCCCTATATAAATTCCTTAACCAATCAAGTCCATAAAATAAACCTCATGGGGTTCGGCCATACACCATGGCCGAACCCATGATCCTCCACTTTGGCATGTATTTACAACTTTGCCATTACCTTCACCAATAATCCATAATTAGAAGGTTTCTAAATTTATCATCCATCCTTCCATAATAAGAAGGTTTCCAACTTAATCATCCGCCCTTCCATAATTAGAAGGTTTCCATATTTATCATTAATCCTTCCATACTTAGAACGTTTCCAACCTAATCATCCACCCTTCCATAATTGGAAGGTTTCCAAATTTAATCTCCACCTTCTATTTTAATCACCATGACTAGATCCTTTCTAAATTAATATCCAACTTCCATATTTAGAAAGTTTCTAATTTAAACTCCACCTTCTAAAAATAATTATCATACATTAAAAATACTATTACAACTCCATGGGGTTCGGCCATACACCATGGCCGAACCCTATGGTTCATAAGGTTCTCTTTTAAATGAATTCACACAACATAACCCTCCATGGTTTTCATGATTTAATTGCATCTTAGAAAACATCAACACAAATCCATTTAAAATAAATCATTATCCTTTCCATGGAATTCATCCTTCAAAATCCCATAATTATTATCAACAAATTAAACCATGTCTTTTCATGAAATCACCAAAGTCCCTCCATGTTCTTCTATCAAACGGTTCATTAAAAACTTTATAAACATCCAATCATTTTCTTCCATGGGGTTCGACCATGCACATGGCCGAACCCTTTGGTTCCATGCTTCCTCTTTTAAAATCCATACAAAACCTCCTAACCGTCCATGGTTTTCATCATTAAAATTTCCATAAATTATAAGCAACAACCTTCCATGGGGTTCGGCCCTTCATCATGGCCGAACCCTATGGTTTATCCAATTATCTTAAACCATTTAAATCCATAAATCAAAAATTATAAAAACACTTACCGGTTCCGCGACTCTTCCGGTTTTTCGTCGGTTGATCTTGCTCTTCCAATCTTCTTCTTTCCTTGGCCTTTTCTCCTCCTAGATCTTTCACTCGACTGGCTGCTCTTGTGCTTGCTACTGCCTTTCTTTGATTGCTGCAGACAGTCCCCTCTTTGTATCCACAAACAGCCAATGGGTTTTCTTCCTTCAAAACAAAGCTGCTCTCTGTTTGACACCCATACATGTAGACAGTCAATATGGTATCCTGCCTTACTGAAAACCCATGCTCACCTTTAAGCAAAGCCTCAGATTGATTCTTTCAAATCTTTATGCTGCTGAGAAGAAGCTTATATTCCCTTCTTTGTTGATGTCGTGTGCATCACATGATAAGCACAAAAGTCTTGCTACCAGCACACCCCACTTCTTGTGCTGCTGCAAGCTGCTATCTCCTCTTCTGACTGGTCTTCTGTGGACAAGAATAAGACTGTTCTCTACAGCGTTCTTTGATACATCGAGTGTTTCAGTTCTTCACCCTGAAGAATCCCATACCCGACGATCAATGCCCCTGCTCTGTGTGGCTGCTAAAGGTCTACTGTTCTCTCACTTTCTCACCGGCTCAGATCTACAGATCTGTTGACAGTTGGGAACGAAACAAGTGATGGGGCTTTTCCTATTTGCCGTATGTGGTCTTTCTCTGCTTCGCACGTTGTTTAGCTTGCTGCTCTCAGACCTCTTCTCACTGGCTATCAGTTCAGCGCCTCTTGCTGATTGTCTGTGTGTCTTGCGGAAAGACCACTCCTCTCTGGTCTCTCTTTTCTTCTCTGGTGAGCCTTGCACAATATCACAGTGTGTTATCTGTTCAAAAACTGAGAACTCCTCTTACCTTAATGATCGTACCACACAGAAATCTGAGCCTCACTCCTCATGCAATGGTTGTCCTCAGTTCGTTTGTCCGAGAAGACACCTTTCTTTGTTCGTTGTTACTCCTCTCCACCACTTTAGCAGGTATATATAATGAGGACAGTAACACAGCCACGTAAGAGATAACTATTCGTGTCCAAGATAACAACTACATGCTGCTATTTATTTGCACATCTATAAGATTGCAACAATCCATTCTAGTTATATTGCGTTCTATATTAATGCCCATTTAAACCATGCTATAGATATTATTCCATATTGGAATTCCATGCCAATATTTCCTTTCTCCAGCTACGCATGCATGGAATCATATCCTGCTAATTACATGCAATCTATGCACACGTCTTTTGCATTGTATGGTTTGTTGCCACCTGTTATCCAGCCACTCGTACACTTGGAAGATTTCCATTAGCACAAACCCATGCTAATATTAGCAATCTTCTATTATAAGAATCGATCCAAGTATTTAGGCAATTGTCGTGTATCCCTTTTTTGCTTTGGAAAGTCATCTATTTAGAATATGCCAATGCGCCCCTTGTAATTTTATGTAAGCCATGCGCCTGCTTCCTTTTAGACATTGCCTTAATTAATCTCCCATTGATCCCAATTTAAAAGGTGCTAAGATAATAATTCCCTTATGCCGTTTTTAATCAAGAAAGCCCCTATTTAAATGATCTATGCGCATATCCTTAATCCATACCCCTTATTTTAATTGTGTTTCATTACCACTTAAATTCAACCTCTTTTAATTTATTTGAAACTATTTCCACAATCCGTTGGGTCTTAATTGGGCAAAGACCCAACACTTTACGCATATAAGATCCATATCTAAAAACTCACAAATTAAATGGGTAAATTCCGTAAATATTTATAACTTGAAAATCCAGAGTGTTACATGAAGTCCACAAACAGGGCAAATAACCTTAAGGGGGTAGGGGCAGAAAGTACAGTTGTGCCCCTCTTGGTTGCACAATTCGCACATATACCCAGGCGAACCTATCTCCCCTACGGATTCTCCTATCATTGGGATATCTCCCATATTCTCTTCTGGAAAAGGGGTTGGAATCACTTCGAGATCCTCGGGTGATCCTACTTGGACGTCTACGTTAACTCCCACAGCGCGGTCTACCTACTGGAGTTGTTGGAAGAAGAAACCAGATCTATAGGACAGCTAGGGGTTCCTCTTTCCCACAACTCTGTATACTTTATGTTGCTCGACATATCTGTATCACAACAACTGAAGCATATCAATGACAACCGCAATTCTAATCAAACTAATCTTTGTTTTGGGGAATTTCCATATATATCACATAATTTTGCTTATTTTGGGGAAAATCTTGATGTTCCTTGTTTTGGGGAAATCGCCAAATCAGCATCTTGTATTTCTCATTTTTGGGGAAACTTCCTAAGTATCAAGTGTTGTTTCTCAATTTGGGGAAAAATCTTGTTGTTTCTCATTTTCGGGGAAATATGTCCTATTTTGCTATGTTTGATAAATCCATATTTATAGTGATTGTCCTTCCCTTGCTGTTATCCCTTTTTCATCAATTGTTGCTCTCAGATTGAATGCTTCAGTCTAAGTCTAATCAAAGTAAATTAATCAGGCCCCCGTGCAGCAGACTCTGAAGAGTCAGTCAGTTGGGGATTCTTATATTCTCAGTGAGACATGATACCGTCTTAATCTTACTTTGAAAGATTCTTCCTTCCCGTTTCTCTCTGATACCAATTGTAACGCCCCGCCCTTTTTCACTCGCCGAAAATCATAGTCTATTTTAAAAAAAAAATAAAAAATTAAAGAGTGAAAGAAAGCGGGAACGTCACGACGCGAACTAAGTCCAAGCTTCCAAAGCCCGACTCTTAATTGGCCAACCATGCGTGCGCGTGGACAAGTCCACTAAAACATTTCACACGCGGAATACCCATTGTGGAAATAACATCGGATTACAACATTTACTTAACAAGGAAGGCAATCAATATAAATTAACTTAATCCAGATTAATCATCATTCGATCCATAGCAAATAGTCTAAGCTATCACATTCCCAAATACTAGCTACTCAAATTACATTGTCCATGAATAAACTTAAATAAAGTGAAACTAAATTGTCCAAGCTCCTAAGCTTGGTTCCGATCACATCCTTTGTTTCTTCCATTTCCTGTGTCATCATCTAAGGTAGAAGTAGGGCGTTAGACAACGCGCCCAGTAGGTACTCCGATTAGGGTCAACACATGGATTAGTGTGAAAATCACATAGATAACATATTATCAAAACCATGCAAGTCAATGCCATGCCATGGGTGTCATATGCCATCAGTCCCATCCATCATCCATATAACAATCACATAGTATCCTCTTGATGGAAAATCCTCATCAAGGTATCCCCAAGAATGCTTTATCGGTCGCCCCAAACGGAGCCTGGACTCTGGTTACAAATCAATCATACATCCCTTGGAATCAATGTAGATTCCTCCCCACTATTGTTTTACGGTCCCACCGAATGAAACGTGGACTCCGTTTACATTTCAATCATCATAACCCGGAATCAGTGTAGATTCCTCCCCACGATTGTTTTACTGTCCCACCGAACGAAGCGTGGACTTCGTTTACATCTCAATCATCATAACCCGGAATCAGTGTAGATTCCTCCCCATAATTGTTTTACTGTCCCACCGAACGAAGCATGGACTCCGTTTACATCTCAATCATCATAAACCGAAATCAGTGTAGATTCCTCCCCACGATTGTTTTACAGTCCCACCGAATGAAGCGTGGACTCCGTTTACATCTCAATCATCATAATCCGGAATCAGTGTAGATTCCTCCCCACGATTGTTTTATCGGAAACCGAATGGAACCGTGGACTCCCCTCATTTGATACCTCCCATGCCATGCATGAGATGCAAATGCCAACATGCTATGTAATAATAAACATCATAGCATTTAAAATTCCATAATTGAAATATATCATTTGATAACAAAATAACTCATCAAAACATGAATTAAAATCATCATATATACATATTCCATGGTTTTCAATAAGGTAGGAATCCTACCAACGTCCAAATAACGGGTCCTTGTGTTTCCGTCCAAAAACCGATCACCGATCGCGTCAAGCCAATCGTTCACCGTTTGTGAAATCCCATTACCTTATTACATTTAATATATACATACATCATTTTGGTGATCCATTTAACTCCATAAAATAACCAATTTAATTATTCCAATTGATTTAAACCATTCCCTTCATCCTTCCAATTTAACCTAACCATTTGGAAAATCATATAAATGTTTCATTTATAAAATCAGTAGGTTACCCGCTGTCCACTGCCCACTGTCCACTGTCCACTGTCCACTACCCACTGTCCACTGTCCACTACCCACTGTCCACTGTCCACCTAAAACTCACTTGTGGGGTTCCGCCATACAACATGGCCAAACCTCACTCTTTGGTTTTGACCCCCTTTTTAACCCTTGTTTTATTTTACACAACATGGGTCCAATACCAGCTATTCTTTGATTTATTAATCCCATCACTTAAGTTAATCATTTAACTTGATAAAAACAACACCTAAATCCATCAAATATTATCCATGGGGTTTGGCCATACAACATGGCCGAACCCATGGTTATTTCATTCCATCTTCTTTCCATTTTAACCCTCCTTTCTTAACTTGGTCATTCAATCACTTATCTTGTATAAATTTACCAAAATGACTCATCAATCAAAGAACCCATGGTCCTTTGTTTCCATTTTCCCATGGTCTAACCATCTTTAAAACCATCAACATTTCTCCATGGGGTTCGGCCATACAACATGGCCGAACCCATGGTCCATGGTTCTTCATCATTTACAACATCTACAACCCCTTTAAAATCACCAACATTCCTTCCTTATTTTCATCCTTTAAAACAAACCCATTAAAATTAATAATCCATTTCCATGGGGTTCATCATACATCCAAGTCTATGAAAAAGTCATTCATGGGGTTCGGCCATACAACATGGCCGAACCCATGGTTCCTTATTTTATTAATTCCCATCTTAAATAGCAGTGTCCATGATTTGATCATTTGATGGGGTTCAGCCATACATCATGGCCGAACCTCATCCAATCCCTTTTGAGTTCTCAATGATCTTTATACATAATAATCTAGGGTTTTGTCCATTTTTCCATCTCATTCCATGGATGGATTTTGAATCCATGGCCCATAACATTTTTTGCCAACCATTTCCAACCTATATGGAATGTTCTCTTTAATCTTTTTTTACTTAATAAAATCTTGACAAGTACCACTTACCGATTCTGCTGCTCCTCCAATTTTCTTTCGTTCCTTAGTCTTTCCTTTCTTCCTCCTTGATCTTCAGCCAAAGAGTGGTGCTTGATTAAGATGAAAATCCTAAGAGTGGTTCGACCAAGGAAGAGGTTTGAGAGAGGGAAAGGAGGAGAGAATGGAAAACCCAAAGTCTTTTCCTTGTCTTCTGAGAGATTGGCCCAAAGAGTGAGAAGGAGAGGAGTTGAGATAGAAATCTCTGTCTTTCTTGTCTTAGTGAGAGGATCGGCCAAGGGAGAGTTTGAGAGCACAATTTCTTTGTTCCAATAAGATCCAATCAGCCAAAGGTGTGGTGTCTCTTGGGTTATGCCCCTTTGTAACAACCAAAACCTTTCACCTCCCACATTAATGTTTCCTTTGGGGTTTCATCCCATGAGATGAAACTCCCCAACCATGTGCCCCTTGGGTTTCCATCATGAGATGGAAACCCTCAATCTTCCCAACGTGTATCCATGGGTTTCATCTCATGAGATAAAACCTTCCACCTTCCCAACTTGTGCATTCAAGATGGAAACCCCCCCATCTTAACTATTGACCAACCAAGGTGTCCCTTGGTCTTCACCATGGCATCCATTCACCTCCAACGTGTGTCCCTTGGGTTTCCACCATGAGATGGAAACCCTCCATCTTCCCACTCCACTCATTTCAATTCAACACAACTCAACTTAAATGAATTCATCTTCCAACTCAAGCACTTGAACTTACATTAATAAATTCTCAACTCATGTGAATTCACTTTCCAACTTAAGCATTATTTATCCCACTTGAACTCATTCATCAACTCAATTTAATTCAATTTGGATTCATTTCCAACTCAAAATAAGTCAACTCAATACTTGAGTTCACCCATGATTGACCATGTCAATCATGGCTTAGTCGACCATGCCCTCATTTGTATTTAATCATTTGCCACCTCACTTGATGAGGTGGATTGGGTCTTAATTGGGTAATTGACCCTATTAACTTAAGTCTACCCATTTATTTAAAATCAGCTCATAAATGACCCATTGGCCCAAATTGGCAATTGGCCCATTTAAATACATTTACCAATTGTTTTCAAACCAAACCCTAATCATCAATTCATCTTGACCCATTGAGTACCAATTGGGCATTTGACCCAATTAAATCACACTTATCCGCTTATCTTCATTCAAACTCTATCCATGATCCGTCGGGTCTTAATTGATCCAATTAAATATATTCTAACCGTATCCACTATCTATTGGATCCTAATTTGGCCATTGACCCAATTAAATTTATCCTCTACTCAATTACATTCCAAACCCATTTACCTTGACTCATTTTAACAAATTAATCATCCTTTAATTTCACTCTTAAGAGGGAATTTCCTTTATTTCCTGGGTTAAGATCTCGGGGTGTTACATTGAGTGCTTATTGCTTTCAAGTCCAAACCTTTTAACAAGATCTTTAGCATACTTGAATTGTGAAATAAAGAACCCATCATTAAGTTGTTTTATTTGTAAACCAAGAAAATAATTAAGCTCTCCAACCATTCTCATTTTAAATTCTGATTTCATAATGTTAGAGAAACTAATAGCAGCTTGTTCATCAGTGGATCCAAAGACAATATCATCCACATATATTTGAGTTATCAAGTATAGCTTCATTGGATTTTCTTACAAACAGTGTTTTGTCAACACTTCCCCCTCGAAAATCATTATCCAATAAAAACTGTGTAAGTCTTTCATACCATGCCCGAGGAGCTTGTTTAAGGCCATACAATGCCTTCTTTAATTTGTAGACATGATTAGAGTGTTTTGGAACCATAAACCCTTTAGCCTGCTTTAGATAGACCTCTTCATTTAATAAACCATTTAAAAATGCACTCTTGACATCCATTTGAAAAATATTAAATTTCAAAAGCAATGGACAATAAAATTCGTATAGACTTAAGATGTGCTAAAGGAGCAAAAGTTTCATCAAAATATATTCCCTCAATTTGTGTATACCCTTGAGCAACAAGACGGGCTTTATTCTAAACTATTGTCCCATTTTCATCCATTTTATTTTTGTAGATCCATTTGGTACCTATTACATTTGTATTTTTTGGTCTTGGTACCAAATCCCATCGTCATTTCTAGTAAATTGAATTAGCTCTTCTTGCATAGCATTTACCCAATCTTCATCTAACAATGCTTCATCAATATTCTTGGGTTCTAATTGTGAGGTGAAGCAAAAACAGCTAGATATGTTTTCTAGTTGCTTCCTAGTTTCTACTCCGGTCATGGGATCTCCAATGATGTTCGACATAGGATTTTTTTATTTGGTCTAAGTTCAATGGATGTCGAAGACGACGAAAGAGGATAGTCAATTTGATTTGAAGATTGATCCACCTCATCTATGGTTTCATGTACAAAAGAAGACTGGTCATCAATGGCTACATTAATGGATTTCATTATTGCACCGATTCTAAGATTTTTGACTCTATAGGCTCGGCTGGTATTAGAGTATCCTAGAAAAATTCCTTCATCACTTTTCGCATCGAATTTTCCCAAGCTTTCACGATCTCTAAGAATATGGCATTTACTACCGAAAACCTTGAGATACTTACAATTTGGCTTCCTATCGGTCCACAATTCAAATGTTGTTTTATCTAGGCCATCTTTTAGATAAACTCTATTTATGATATAACATGCGGCATTTACATCCTCGGCCCACAAATTTTTTGGTAACTTCTTGCTGTCTAGCATGACCATCGCCATATCTTGGAGAACCCGATTTTTTCTTTCGGCCACCCCATTTTGTTGGGGTATCTTAGGAGCAAAGAACTCATGATGTATACCATGTTTTTAACAATATTTTTGGAAACAGTGATTTTCAAATTCACTCCCATGATGACTTCTGATTCTATTTATGGGTGTTTGTTTTTCAATCACAATGCGTTTTGCAATAATTTTAAATTCATGATATGCATCGGATCTTTCTCTAAGATAACCTACCCATATGTATCTAGTGTAGTCATCAACAATAACCATGAAATACACCTTTCCTCCTATACTCATATTCTAGGTTGGTCTAACTAAATCCATATGTAGGAGCTCAAGAGGTATAGTAGTAGTCACAACATTAACTTTCTTATAGGCTGCTCTCACTTGTTTACCCTTTTGACACTCACCACAAAATGCTTGAGCTGATCTACTTATCTTGGACAGTCCTTTGATGTGTTCGCTCAATTTTGACAAATCTTTGAAATTTACGTGTCCTAGTCTCTTGTGCCACAACTCAGCTTCATTAAGCTTAGACATGTTACAATGATTTATGCTAGGAGTTGGACAGTTTTCAAAGGCATAACACTGATCAGAAGTTTTCAACCCTTTAAGGACAACTTCACCTTCACTGTTATAGACTTGACAATCATTTTTACGGAAGGTAACATAATGATCTTTCTCACATATTTGAGATATACTTAATAGATTGTGTTTAAGACCATCAACTAGCAGCACATCATCTAAGGTAAAGGAATCATTTAAATCTAAGGTCCCTTTCCCTACAATTTTAGCCAGATTTACATCCCAAAAGTAATCGAATCACCATTGAAATTTACAAGGTTGGACATAAATGTTTTATCACCAGTCATGTGCCTTGAACAGCCACTATCAAGTACCATTTTGACTGGTTTTCAACCTTTAATGCTGTATACACAATCATACTTTTGTACTTAGGAACCTATTTCAATGTGGTTGTGTTTTTTAAATTTCTAGGGACTGATTTTTGAAGATTATATTCGAATTTTCTGCTCATTTTTTCATTTAAAGTTTTATTCAATTTTTGAGCCAAATCTTCACGGTAATGATATCCTCTTTTTTCTTTTACATAAATTTGCACTTCAAATTTTTTCTGATTTGCTTTCTCCTATAAGTTTCTTTTTCTAAGTTTGCACTCAAATATGAAGTGTCCCCTTTTTAGCACAGTAAAAACAAGTGATATTTGAAGGTCTAGAAGATTGACCCTTAACAAATAAAGTTTTGCTCACTGCTTTTACATTGTTTTGGTTGTACCCAAGATTAGTCTTGTCCCCATGGTTTTTATCCGATTTTAGCAATCTTTCTAATTTATATTGTCCTTGGGTAAACTTATATTCAAAGTTGAGTTTATGATTATTAAAACTGTTTATTTTAGAGTGAGCATTGATAATTTCTTCTGATAAGATACTTCTAATATCTTCTAATTTTTTAATATCATTCTCATAATTTATCAACTTATCTTCTAACTCATTTTGAACTTATTTTAATTTAACATTTTCTTCGTTTGTAGTTTTCAGAGTTCTTACAAGATTTTCATTTATTCTTTTTTCTTCTTCTAACTGGCTTATTAAATTTGCATTTTCAGATTTTCTTTTACTTAATTTCTTAGCCAGTTTTTGACTTTCCAGAAAAAGGGAGTCATAGGCCTCTTGAAGATCATCATCTTCATCATTTTCTGATTCACTTTCTAAGTCACTTTCAACAGTTGCTATAGAGGCTATGAACCCTTTTAGATCTTCAGATTTATCTTGAGTGGATTCATCAGAATCATTTTCCGATTCAGAGGTATTTTCATAAGTTCTTGTTAAGGCTTCCTTATTTCTTTTTGAAGGACATTCAACAGCAAAATGTACTTGACCTCCACAATTATAACATTTTTGTACTTTGTCTTTGTCTCTTCCTTTTTCCTTTAATGTATTAAATCTGTTGGCATCTTTTATTGTATTAAATCTGTTGGTATTTTTATCCGTTGGCTCACTTCTTTTAAAGTTTTT